>OX463780.1:44503300-45118300 GCA_949825025.1 Siphlonurus alternatus | reverse complement strand
GTTAAACTCTCTTTGCATTTTCACAGATCAGAATGGAAAATTTTAATTTTTTCGGGATGTAGACCAGTTTTTCATCTTACCTTACCTATAATACTTTACGAATTTATATATCCCTTCTTATGTTTGTCTATGTTTTGTTATTAATATTGATGACGTATTTCAACTTGTCTGTGTGATGTTGACGTGCTTATATTGTTGTACAATCGAAAGGCAATAAATTATTGTGAATTATTTGAGCTGCAGTAACAAAACACACAGGATTAATTAACGTGGTAAGACAATTATTATTGGTTGCGTTTTTTTTTTTTTTGGTGGGGGGGGGGGGGTAAAAATCAATATATGAATATATATAGATGGACTTGTTAATTAAGTTTAAATCATCATTTGTGTATATTTTCAACATTTTTTTTATGGAGAAGTGAAAATAAATTTGAAAATTGTTTTATTATTGTTTTTACAGCTAAAACACTTGACATACCTTCAAAAAGATATCTAGTCACCTGCAGAGTACCTAACATTTGGCATGCTTGTATTATCAGCTATGTAGTATACATAAATATAAACTTAATAAACGTGAGATGAGTTGAAATATAAAATAATTTTAAATTTATAAAAGTTATATAATTGAACAGCTATATTATATCATGATATAACAATTTAAAAAATTAAGTTAAATATTAAATTATATAATTTAATTACTTATAAAGAGATAATTTTATCAACAAGTGAATATATGAATGTATAAAAAAAAAAAAGGATGAAAAGAAAAGAACAATTTTACTAAAAGGACATTTAAAAATGCATTAAAACACATTATTCAATTTAAAAATAAATATAATACTCTATTTTTATAATGTTAATGGAAATTTAAGAGTTATATTTAATGTGATGCTTGGCACGCTACTGTTTTATTTTATACAGACAAACTAGAGGCAAGCACCTGATATGACGAGCTGGAAGAGAAAGAGAGAGAAAGAGAGAGAAAGAGAGAGAGAGAGAGAGAGAGAGAGAGAGAGAGAGAGAGAGAGAGAGAGAGAGAGAGAGAGAGAGAGAGAGAGAGAGAGAGAGAGAGAGAAGTGAATGAAAACGATCTGGGAGGAGAGTTCCGTGCAAGCAAGCAAGATGCGTGCTTACATACACTAATATATATAACCATCAAAAATAATAACAACCCTTCATAAATACTTAAAGTGACGTCATAAAATATATCAATTTATGCTTCGCACAATTGACTTCAACATTTAATACCAATCATCATTAAAATCCTGTAGGAAAAAAAAGCAGTTAACGTTACAGTATCAATAAAAGAACGCCTGAATTGACATATCATTATATATGATGACGTCACATTCTATTTCTGTGGTATCCAGTATATAAAATTTCATGATTAAAAGCACGTGACGCTGTTTCTTGTCGACGCCCAGTAAACATGGCGTCTAAAAGTATATTATCTTTAACATCGTACAATCTCAATATTTTATCTTGGTATTATTGCTATAATTGGGTTAATAAATGTCTATAATTTATCATCTCTGATAAAAATAATGATTATAATGACAAGATTTATTAATAAGGCAATTTATAAAGAAAGTTATTTTGTTACAAAATATATTAATCTTTAAAATTAAGCATATCAAATCATAGAATTAAATTCACATATAAAATTTGAATTATAAGAATTAGACCATCATATGCTAAAAAAAAAAATACTTGAGAAATTTTAAATAAAGTAATGAGTACTGCATGTATATTTATATACCGTTTCCACGCTTAAAATTCAACAGCTATAATATAATATCAACGGCTTACTAAATTATTTAGCAGTACAGCATCTTAAATTTACGTTAAAAACTAACATGTGATTTATATCATGATTATTTTACATGTCAAGTACGCAAGATAATTTACATTAATCAAAATATAATTACGTCACATCTTATTACCGAGGATGGCTGCAAAGTGTAACGTGTGTTTTTGTTATGGCCATATGACGGTCGTCGAGTGTAGGGGAGATATAGTGAAAGTGAGTGGAGAGAGAGAGAGAGAGAGAGAGAGAGAGAGAGAGAGAGAGAGAGAGAGAGAGAGAGAGAGAGAGAGAGAGAGAGAGAGAGAGAGAGAGAGAGAGAGAGAGAGATCCACTCTAGCTGCATACTACCAGGGGCTGCTTATAAAAAAATGTAGGGGTTGATAAAAAGAAGGGGGTCGTTTGGTGATGAGTTTTGATGCCCCCCTCAACGAACCACCCCTACAAATATACCCTCGTTTCTCTACTATACGCTAGCTATACCCACTACTATACTATTCTAGTAGTAGCAATCAATAGTGAAGATTCTTTCTCTAAACCCTTGCAGCAATATGAAATTCACTAGTGTCACACAATCGCTCCTCCGTTCATTTTGCAGCTTCGGAAGGACTGTGACATTTTAGCTCTGCATGTGGATGGCTAAACTAATTTAAAATTTTTTAAATAGACAACTTGTCACTTCAAATTTATATTATATGTTTCGTTTTTATTTGAAATGTCACTTGAATTTTCTTACAACTTTTAATTGTATTTTTTCTTTGATATGGTTTATGTTAATATTTGTATAATGTCAAATATTTATCTTCTGCGTTATTATATGTGAGATGATGGGAGGAGAGAGGGAGAGATTGAATCGATATTTTCAATTTTTTTTTTTCAATCAGAACTACAATTTAAATCCCACTTTAAACTTTTGTCAATTTATCTTCTTCTTTCCATTCTTTGCAAAGTTGACTTGAAATTTTACATTATTGGAAACCCTCTCAAGTTATTTTGAGATTGACATTGAAACATATATATTGAAAATCATTATAATGGATTCAATCTTTATCATGCAATACAATTTTATATAAATATTACATAACAAATATACAAAAATACCATCCCATTGTGTTCAATATAAAACATCAATTTCAACAAAAATTTTAATCTATACTTCATAACGTTAAATTTTAATAAACAAAATAAAGTTTTTTTCAAAAAAAATAATTTCATTTTAGTCAAATTATTATACTTATGAGCATTTCATCAAATACAGTATAAATATAAAAATATATATATTATATAAATACCAGAATCCACTCCATTGTTTAAAAAATAATTTCATGCGCAGAACTCATCAAATATCTGTGACTATTGTATGTACAGATTTTAATTACAGACAAAACAAAGAGAGAGAAAGAGAGAAAAAAAAAAGTTAAATAAAAAAAATTCACCACATTTTTTTTCTATAAAATTTAAAATTGTAAGAAAATTTAATCAATGGAAACTGTGCAAAATTGTATACTTTTGTTTAATCTCGATGTGTATTCTAAAGGCAGCTAATCAAGCACGACATTCAGGGGTTGGCTAAACTGTTTACACAACGTCGTGCACGGCAGGAGCAGTCATCGCGCGAGGTGTTTACAATTTAACGTGTAGCGGAAGTAATCAGCTAATAGGTTGTTGTTGTTGCAGCCTTATATAACATCGTAACTTGTTATCGCTGCTTATTTAATTATCTTTGATTACGCATTGTTACACTATAGTAATTTTCTCTTTATTATTATTTTGTAAAAAGAAATGAACCATATATACTTATACCTTATGGACCTTATACTGTGACTAATTTTGAAGCAGATACATAAAAAAAAAAGAAAATCCCCTATTACCTAGAATTTAACAATAAAATGAAGTCTACGTTAATTGGTATTTCAAGTCTATTTTTTTTTTTTTTTTTTTTTTTTTTTTTTTTTTTTTTTCATTTTAGTGATGAATCTCACGTCAGTTGATTCAGATCTCGGCATCGGCATTCAACAAGGCTTACATACAGGGGACTTTGAACTCGCGATCAAAAGTTGACATACAACATTTGAAGTTGATTTGTCTCATCAGTTTTATGAAAATTGAGGTATATTAATAGTTTAAATTGGAGTCTTATGGACGGAAACCGGAAATAGAGCTTTTGTGAGAAAAAAGCATCCTTGAATTCGCCTTTATAAGTTTTAAAATATTCTTGAAATTTTAAAATTTGTTTCATTCAATTTATTCTCACATAAATATTTTGAAGTATATACCTGCATGAGATCAATCGTTAAAATTATATCGTCTGGCTATTTTTGTTTCTATTTAATGTCGTTTCAAATTACAAGTCATATTTTGCTAATTCTCCCCTCCTTTCATAAAATTCACAACAGATTTTTCGTCCATCTGTCCTTTAAGATACCACGAGGTCGAGAATGTTGAAAAAGTAACGAAATTACACTCCTTTATTAAATTTACTGATGATTTAGTTTTGTTTGTCATTCAATGCATGAAATTAGTATGTACATCTACAATAATGGCACCAAAATACCACAGAAATCATCTGAAATCGAATGAAAACGTTATAGAAACTTGCTATATTAGAACGTAACCCTTCTCTGCATATTAGATCTATATAGTCTCATTTTTAAATAGTCTTTGGAAGTAGTATTATATCCTAGATTCATACACTGGATATGCATGCCAGTTCTGCCAGTTGCAATGTTATTAATATGTCAATATAACTTTTGTCTGTGTATGGTGTTTGGTAGTTTGGTACACCCCATTATGGATGCGTGGGTGTAAAAATTAAAAAAAAAAAAAAAAAAAAAAAAAAACTAGAAATGGAGATAAATAAGATTGCAACATTATATTGTACGAGTGTACGTATCTTCTATATTTGTTGTGTATTAATGTGCTTTTAGTTCTGAATGGAGTATTGTCCTCAATTTTTTTATTGCAGAAATGGATAGAGGGTGAAAAGTTATGCTACCCTGATTTTTTTCCGATTATTTAGAGCCCGGGAAGTATTTTTAAAAAATTATTGAAAGTCCTATTTGTGACGTCACGCGGCGTCAAGTCCTATCTTTTTCTTAAGGAGCGGCGTCTCGTGACGTCACAAAAAGAACTTTCAATAATTTTTTAAAAATAGTTTCCGGGCTCTAAAAAATCTGAAAAAATCAGGGTAGCATAACTTTGCACCCTCTATCCATTTCTGCAATAAAAAAAATAGAGGACAATACTCCATTGACATTATATATTTAGCTAGAATATTGTTACACATGATCTCCAGTTCAAAAAGAGAAAATTACTTTATTTAAATAAATTATAAAGAGTATCACAATATTCATAAAATGATTTATTAAAATTAAAAAGTATAAATGTAAAATTAATTAACGTTATTTTCAATATTTTTTTAATTTGACCTAGTTTTAATCAGCAATTTTTAAATCATATTACATGTTCTTAAATTATTGAAAAATCATAATAATTCCAATAAATTACTTAAATTTGTACGATATAAACAAAATGATATTTTTTCAATATTTATATTTGACTTACTTTTCATATTTAATACAAGTGCTCAATTTCACGCAACCATCTATACGTAATTCAATAGTGCCCGGTTTTATGTGGGTGAGTCGAGAGCTCATCTCATCACCACCAAATATTAATTGAAAATTAATTATTTTGAGGGGACACTTCCCATCTAGCAATAATTTAATTAATAAATCGACTAACTAACTGTTAACTATATTACTAAGCAACATAAAAAAAGATTAAAATGTATATAATAAATCAAATATTAATAATATAAAAACATGTTTCTTATTGATATAAAAATTTAAGTTAATAAAAGATTAAACAAAATTAAAAACTCATTCATTTAAGATATAAATACAATAGTATAATACTCACTGTTATACAATAAAGAATTATTAATTCCTCTTGAGTTTACACACGCGAAGGAAAAAAAATCAATCAAAAAAATGTTTTGTTTTTCTTTTGTTTATATTACACGATTAAATAGCAGGATTGAAAGTGACAAATCAAAGATAAAGGACAAGGTTGCAGTGCAGGCTGCATACAACACAGGAGGGGGTTTTGCTTGCTAGCAGCTCGCTCCTGGCCTTGCTTTGCAGTGAGCATAAAGCTACAGCCTTTCTCGTAACCATGGAAACCTGGGGCTGGTGGCGCCCCCGTCCTTCCCTCCCTCCCCTGCTGGTAGCAGCAGCCCCAGCAGCCAGCCCTTTCCCCTCTACACCCCTGATATCGAGAAACTCTGCTCTAGTAGATCTACTGATGCACCACATTTTTTTGTCTCAAATATTATAATTTAGTTTTAACCATTGATTTTTTTTTATCAATTTTTATACTTGTCATTCAATTGAGGTTACATAGAAATATATTGTGTCTGTCATTTCTTTAGTGTACCATTGAGAGTTAGGGGATGTTGAGGAAAACTATAAACTATAGACTCTATAGGATTTCCTGCATATGCTAGATATGACATTACTTGATGTCAAACGTAAAACTTTACGACACTTTCTTTGTTTATGAAATGTTTTTTTTTTTTTTAAATTTGTGAAAAACTTCAGGTGTTATGATTCTAAAAAAACTTTTATATGTATTATTAATATCATGTTATTAATTGATATCTAAAAATATGACTTAAATTAAATTTACCATTTTTAATAGCTATTTTGTAATTTTATTTTACTCGTGTACTTTTTTTTTTTTGTACTCGTAAAATTCTAAGCTACTGGTAGATAAGAGTAAACTTGTAGCAACTAAAAATATTCCCACGGGGATGTGTTGTGTGGTACATTTTATGACCTTTTTTTTTTTATTTATATTGAAATTAAAATAAACAAATAGCTTGAATAATATACACTCTATTAAGTTTATGCTATGTAGCAAAACATTAATCTTTTTCCAAGTTCATGTTTTAAGAATTGGAAACATTTAATATTGTAGAACAAAAAGGGGAGAGGTGCATTGCAGCGGATGCAAAAATATAAAATATACTGTGGGCTTTATTTCAAAATGAGAAATACAGTTAAAAATAGTAAACAGTATAACTTGTAATTTAAATTAATTTATATTCACTGAAAAAGTAATAAACGCTATCTATGTTAATCAGAATTAGTTTAAGTAAAATTATTTTAATTATTTAATTTATGTATTATATTTATTCAGTACAGACTGCAGGTCGGGTAATTCAGTTGCCAAAAAAATACAATAATTCACATAAACATATTCAATTAAATACATAGACAGTATTATATGCAAGTGCTGTTAATTAAGACAATTAAGTTAAAATAATTTATATAATAATATTAAAAATCTATTAATATATATATGTTAAATGCACAAATAGCATAAAAAATGCATGTTTTCCATTGCAGTTGCAGTCAAGGATGGATCCATGCGAGGGAGGGGGGGGGAAGCAAATGGACGATCTCAATGCTTCCCGAGATATAGAGGGCACCAGAACCAAAGGTTTGTCTCAACTAAAATCGTAGCAGAGAATTGTACCAATAAAAGTGGTACTATTTTCTAATAATATATAGGGTTAAATTTAATCATATATAATAAAATTTACAATATTACATGCTCTCAATGCTTATGTATATATACAACATTGACACATGGGTAGTTTAACTAAAGCTTTTTGTGATAAAGTTCTCTAATATATATACGCCGTTATTACTATTATTAGTATGTAATTTTTGGTGATTTCATTAACTTTGAAGAGCCACGCCTAAAAGAACAGAGAAGAAATAGAGAATTGTCCTCAATTTTTTTTATTGCAGAAATGGATAGAGGGTGCAAAGTTATGCTACCCTGATTTTTTTCAGATTTTTTAGAGCCCGGGAACTATTTTTAAAAAATTATTGAAAGTCTTTTTCGTGATGTCACGAGACGCCGCTCCTTAAGAAAAAGATAGGACTTCCCGCCGCGTGACGTCACAAAAAGGACTTTCAATAATTTTTTAAAAATAGTTCCAGGTCTCAAAAAAATCTGAAAAAAATCAGGGTAGCATAACTTTGCACTCTCTATCCATTTCTGCAATAAAAAAAAATTGAAGACAATACTCCATTATTGCTAGAGCATGCTGTCAAACGTTCAAAAAAAGTGACGTACCCAAATATTTTACACCATCTTAACCATCTTTGGTTCTTTGGTACACTGTTCTCATAATTTCAGTGCACCTTCATGGAAAAATAATATAAATTTTGAGAAAAAAAAAAGAAAATCAGGATCAAGTTTTTTAGATATATCATATAAAAAGAAAATAATATTATTGGGACTGCGGTGGCCATAAACAAAATTTAGTCTAATCAGAAAAAAAAACACTAAAATATTTATAACTAAAAAACAAGGCTATAATATTTAATTTGTTTTTTATTGTTAGATGTAAAAATATTTTAGGTTTAATATTGGAAAATAATAAGCAATATGATTGTCCCAATGGTGCCATTAATTCTTAAGTCATGTGTCGAGAATGGAGCTTACATGTACTGCACAGTACATTACTTTCTAATTATTACATTGTAATTTATTAAAAAAAAAATACCATTCATTCTTAACGCTTTTTAATATATTCTAGAATACTAATAAGTGGGCGTTATTGCAATAAATGGAATACTTTTTATTTATTTTACTATTTTTTTTTTTTTTTTTTTGCACAAGAAAATATTTTTAAAAAAAGTAAATATTTTGTTCTTTATATTTACAGAAAAAAATGCTTAAATTGATATTTTCACCCCAATTACCATTCATAAATAATATCATTAGTCACAGTATATAGTCTACAAGACCATACAAAGACAAAAACAAACGAAAAAAAAAAAAAAGCAATGACTTTTTCTTTAATTGAATAAAAAAGTATTAAAATTCTATTAAGATATTTTATTCAAAATGATGTTATACAAAATTATTTTTATTCTTTTCATAAGACTTACTCAAATAAAAGAATATATATAATATAAGAGAAGAAAAGAGAAGAAAAAAAAAAGCATTGCAAAAAAAAAATTGCTCTAGAGGTTAATTTGAAGTTGCTGAGCATATCTATATAAAAATATATTTTCCGCTTCTTTTTACAAGAAGTTGTACGTTTTTTCATAGAGTGTATATAGAAAGAGGGGCGTGGTCGCATATACTCCTTCACCACCACCGCCTCTCTTGTATAAAATCCGCGCGCGAATCGATAGCAGAGAGTAAAGTGGAGAAGAGAGAGGGGGGATTTTGGGGGGTATTATGGGTGGGGGGGGGAGGAGTGGAGTAGTACAGTACTCTGGTCTATGCGCGTACACAAGAAACATCAAGCAGCAAGTCTAGTAAGACAACCATTTCCATGCCTTAAACATTAAGGTATTCTGAAGACCACCGGTGGTATATAGTTCTGGTAGACCAATGCAATAAACTGTCTTATACTAACTCTGTATAAATGTCCTTTTTTATGTATATATGATATGTATTTTTCTTTTTTTAAACTGCAATGCGTCAAATTTTATACTTTAACTTCTTGATATTGTAAAGAAAGAAAAGAAAGGAAAAGAGAGAGAGAGAGAAAAAAATACATTACGTACTTTAAAAATTTAAAAAAGGTATCTCAGAGACTTTTTTTTTTTCACTTTGAATGTGTCCAGAACCATTTCATAAAAAGGATAAAGTAAGTGTAACTTTTTTTTTTTTTCCTTTAGTCTTTTTATGAAGTACAACATATAAAATAAAATCTTATTTTTTCATGTTATAATATACACGCTATAACATATATATATATATATATATATATATATATATATATATATATTAAACGTATTTTAAGTAATTTGTTGTATTAAATCTTATTTAATTATACTTTATACATGAAAATTATGAAATTGATAAAATGAATAAAGAACCATTTTTTAGAAAAAAAGTTGCTGTAACAATTTTAAGTTAATTAAGTATGTTTTGTTTTTGTATTCGTTTATTAAAATTCAAATTTCTCAAAATTATAAAAATGACAAACGAAATTAAAAAGAAATTTGTAGAATTTTTGTAAGTAATTGAAAACATTGATAAATGCCAAATTGAAAGTTTTGTATTTGAAGAATAATTTATACATGGAACTTTTTTATTTTCATGCTTGTTTAATTAAGTGATATTGTACAGATTAGTCTTATAATCGTATTCAAGTTCTGGGTCACCATTATATATTATTAGTTTTGAATTTTTGAATTATATAGAGTATAATAAAATTATACTAATTACGAAAATCATACTTTTATTTTTAAATTATATTTTCAGACCTCTTTTAGCAGATTAAATAGAAGCTAAAATATATATAAAAAAAATGTATGTGTACAATTTCTCAACAATCATCATCGTACAAATCAGTATGAAATTTTTGCTTCATAAATATACACCTAAAATCAATGACTAATGTGTTTCAAATAATTTATATGCATTTTAAAATAATACTCTGAAATATTCATGAAATATGGGAACTTAATTAGAAATCTTACTCTTCCATAATGAAATTCCTTGACATTATCGGAATGGCCACTCCAATAAAGGTAACACAGTAAAGCCCACCTACGAAGGGCTCCCCTGCGTCACTCGTCCAATCAGGCAGCCAATAACCCGGCCACACTTTGAGGGTGAAACTATCGGGGGGCTGCCGCTCTCTAGGACTATAAATGACAGAGTGGAGTTAGATTAAAATGGGTTGGATTGATTTTTTTTATATTAAAGAAATGCTTTTGTAATGAGGAGTGTTGGTTTCAATATTTCAAGACAATTTACTCATTAAATTGGGCTATTACTAAAAATTGTAATATACAGAGATTTCTGTATAATTCCACAGAATCCAAAATTTGTCTACTGTGTTCTGATGTGTGGGATAATTGTACTCAAAATTCAACATGTTAAAATATTAACTAATTCTCAGTGATTATTGATTTAAGTTTAATCAAATTTTATTAATTTTATGGAATTCAGATTTAAACCTATTCATGCTTAAAATAGACCATTGCTTCCTAATAGTTTTTTTTTATATATCATTATGTTGACTTGCATGAAGTTGCATGTTATATATTTCAAGAGACAAACGAATATTTTTGTCTACTTAATTTTGTAGAGGAAGCCAAACTTCCTTTTATCTAACCTTTCTTTTTTTTTTTTTTTTTTTTTTTTCCTATAAAATTTGCAAAAATGTAAACTGTACATTTTTATAATTATTAGGTTATTACAAGTAAAAAAAAAAATAAAAATATCCATTATCTCAGTTTCAGATACGATTTTTACGATACACACTTACGTTGTTTTTTTTTTTTTTTCCCAGCACTTACTGCCCCTTTGAAGCTTCACGTCTGAGAAATAACATGGGAATAAATCAGCTCCCCCCCCCCCCCGCCCCCCAAAAAAAAAACGTCCAAAAAAGTGTGGCTCGCTCTTTTATATAAAATTATCAGAGCAATTTGCAACAATTTTGCTTTAAAATTACAAAATAACTTAATACATTAATATAATTATAGTAATACATTGTGCATGGCAGCAGTAGTTTCTGTTGCATTGCTTTTTTTTTTTTTTTTGCAGCCGTACACTTGTTTTACCCTGTATATTTTCTCATTAATGCTCAAAATTTATTAAGTATAATTTCATGATAAGTATTATCATTTCATTATTATTATAATAACTTAAACTAAAGTTATAATTGCATTAAATTTTTTAGTAAAAGCTTTTTATTTTGAATTACAATATCCTTTTTGGTTAAGTGTTTTAGCTTTTAAATAAGTTTAATGAAGTGTGGTTTATTCTCGTATGATATTTATTTTCTATACTTTGAAAAGGTATTACAAGCTAAAATGTACCATATTTCCGAGATCAGAAAAAAAGCATAAAAATTTATAATTTTGATCATAATTCTAATTATCGATAAAACTTAATTAAGGGGCATTCACAAAGCCCTAAGGCCACATTTAGGGCTCGATAATTTAAAGCCTGATTTTAGGCATGCTTTTTAGACCCAAAATTTCTGGTCTTAAATTATCGAGCCCTAAATGTGGCCTTAAGGCTTTGTGAATGCCTCTTAATTGTTTTTAAACATTAAAATTACATGAATATTTTGTTATTTTATATGGTGCTTAAATGAAATATATAATAAGCCTACTTCACAAGTGATGAGCATAAGACCGCCATGACAGTGGCATATTACAAAATTCTACTCTCAGGTAAAATTACAAAAAAAAAAAAAAAAACACAATTTTATTTATTTAAAACGAAAATAAAAATGTAAGTGGTTGATTTGCAAACATTTGCGCACCTCAGAATTTTTAATTAAATTTGTATATTTTTAAATCAAATTTTTAATATTTTTTTTTTTTCCAATGCTAAAACATAGCTTTAGCTCCACCAACAAGGATACCGACAATCGTTACAACTTGGGATCTGACGTCACATATAAAAATATAGACACAAAATATAAAACAACAATGTAATGAGTTGATTGTTGATTTTGACCCCAGGAAGAACGGTGTGTCGAAAAGAAGGCAGCAGCAGCAGCTATATTATCGATTGTTGTTGAGTCAACAATACATTGAGGCCAGGTTGATTGTTCCAGGCTGTATGTTGCAGTAGCCAATGAGGCGCTATCAAGCTGTCGCCACTTATATGGTGACGTCAAAACACCAACAATTACATCCCCTCTAATGTGCACGTGTTGTTAGTAGCTTGTTGTCCTACACATTTCAAGTAAACAATTTTATACATGCGTTTTGTACTTCTTAAATGGATGCTTTCATTCTGTTAGTAAATACTTTAATTATATGTGTTGTTCTGTACTGCCGCACAAAATGTAATGTGGATTATATTTATTATCTGTTACTATTATTTTAAATAAAATGTAAAAAATGTAAATTTAATCAAATTATTAAGGAATATTGTATATTTAATTTTATGGATTGTCTGATTAAGTAGAAATTCTTGACTAAATAGAATAAGAACCATCATGCATGTCAAATTAGTATAATTTATTATATATTATATATGATACAGTACGTTGGTTGCATAAAATGCTGTAATGAACGAAAGAAATTAAGGGTAAGGTAACGCCACCAATGTTAAAAAAAATCCTTCACACAAAAATTCTGAAAAAAATTTAAAATGTTCTCCTCTATACCCCCTATCAGTACCTAAAATATCAGGTATACAAATACGATCTAGTTTTTGAGTTATAAATTTTTAAAGTTGACTACTTTAACATGGAGAAATGAAACTCCCATGTTAAATTAGTCAACTTTAAAAATTCATAACTCAAAAACTAGATCGTATTTGCATACCTGATATTTTAGCTACTGATAGGGGATGTAGAGGAGAACATTTTAAATTTTTTTCAGAATTTTTGTGAGAGGGATTTTTTTTAACATTGGTGGCGTTACCTTACCCTTAATTATTATACTTCTGGATTATCTGTAATGCCATCTTAATTTGTACTCTGTCTTCCGTAGAAGAGTGATTAATCTGAACTTTTTTTAGAGTTATACGTTAGGTACTCAAATTTACCCTTCTAGATATCTGAACCTTCTTTTCTTTTATCACCAGAAAATTATTTAGCTGTGCGGTTAAATGACTCCATGTGAATGTAATGATGTATACTACTGTACGCAAAATGCAATATATACTTCATACTACACAATGGACAACCTCCATGATTTTTTTTTATTGCATATTTGGATAGAAGATTTCGAGTTATGTTCTTTTAATTTTTTTTTATATTCTGTTGAACCCTGTAACACCCTTAAAATCGTGCTTTAAAAGGCTATATGACTTCATAGTCATGAAAATAATTAACATGCAATGGAAAGAAGTTACATGCAGGCGCGGATCCAGGGGGGGCTGGGGGGGCTGCAGCCCCCCCCCCCCCCCCCGAAATTTTGGATTTAACATGGGCAATATAGGCATTTTCCCCACTCCAAATTTTTTTTTTAACATTGGCCTAATGGAGGCAGCCCCCCCCCCCCCCCGATTTTTTTTTCTGGATCCGCGCCTGGTTACATGACTATGACGTCACAGCATTTTCCTCTTCGATTTTGAGGATATTAGAAGATTAGAGAAAAAAATTGACAAAAATTGTTCCTTTATCCAAAAATATATGCAATAAAAGAATTCCAAGAAAATTGCCCATCGTACCTGCTATATTTTGTAACTTGTAAATTTTTACCAGGTTTTTGAGTACCTCCAAAGTACACTCCAACTAATAAGAGTGTTTGGCCAGATCATTTCGCCTTCAAGTTAGGCTGCATCAAAGCGAAGCGGCTTACATATGCGGAAGGGGCGTTACAGAGACCATTGCCCCTACTACATATGTAACCAGCTCGGATTTAATGCTGAAAAGATTGCCTATCTTCAAGGCGAATGTCTGCACTTCAAAGTTTCAAAGTTCAAACAAACTTTTCAAGTCAAAGTTATTGCTCATAAGGTGCATATTTATATAGTTTTATCAAAATACCCATAATAATTTGTTTTGAAATTTAATAATTTAGAAAACCTGAAAGACTTTTTTTTTTTTTTTTTGCTTATAAATTCATAAACAGAAATTTCAGAGAGTATTAATAATAAAGATAATTTTTCAAGAAACAATTTTTCCTGGTAAAAAATAATTTTAATTTACATGATATAAAATTATATTTTAACATAAAATAAAATTTCCCAGATATTATAACAAGCATCTAAGAAATTATGTATTAAATCAATATTGAAGTAAATATAATTATATACATGTTGATATTAACATGATGATCTTTCTCTCTTTTTAGTAAAAAGATACCTAAAAATTATAAATTTTCACTACCATTATAAGAAATCGTACATAACATAAGTAAAACAAAATGAACTATAACTATTAAATAATAGCCTTATTTTACTATAAATATATTTATTATTTTAAAAAAATTGTAAAGTTTGCTTTTTAAACTATAAATTTAATCGTACTAACAAATTTTTCAACTCATCTAAAGTTCAAAAAAAGGTGCATAGAAAAAACTGAAAATGACTAACACAGCACAAATTTTTCTAAAACCAACACAAATATATTCCAAATTAATCGTGTAAAAAAAATATAATATTTGTATTTTCTATTTTTTATACTCAAGTAGATAATATTTTAAACTATTGAGACAAAAATATTTTACTTTTTAAAATATGCAGGTAATCTCGAGATCATTATAAAGGTAGACACCTCAAGTGCACTTGCTTTGTTGCTTGCTTGCTTTACTTGCCATTATAAAAAAAAAAATGAGAAAGACAGAGAGACTAACTTATGAAGCGTTTGTTGTTTGTGGATGTAAGCTTGCCACTCTCTTCGTGACTAGGTAATTAGCCTCTCTGAGCAGCGAACTGCATTTCCCACTGTATAAGAGATGAAAATAGAACTAAAAACATGAACTGCAAGCTGCGTATATAAAAATATCTTCAATACATAATATTATATTTTTTATATAAACATATTATACGACGAGAGTTGTGGTGTGGTAAAAGATCATTTATCTTATACACACGAGAGAAAGATGAACAAAAAATAAATTATTTATATCTCTCTTTCGAATGGTAAGGAGCTTAACCTATGTTGTGTTTAGTTTGATGATTATAAAATATAAAAAGTTTTATGTGTCTTTTTATTTAAGGTTATACTTAAGGTTTAAGGTAATTTATTAAAACAAAATTTCGTTAAGAACGTGTTATATCTTATAAATAATACTATTTCTTGATCGAAAGTTATTAAGAAATGATAAATATTTTGCTACAATGCATTCAGTGACATACTTGTTGTTTAACTGTTACTACAAAATTAAAATATAAATATTAAAATAAAATCTGTATTTGTGAACATTGTATAATAAATAATATTGATAGAAAATTTTGAGCGCTATATATAAACTCTATATACATTTTTGTTATAAATAATTAATATTATAGCTGATAGCAAAGACGTTGAAATAAATACTACGTACGTAATATAATGTTGCCAACAATTATAATTACTTGTTAAAATAGCAACACCGAGCGTGCATGGTTGGTAGTTGGATAGGTGACTATTTTCAACAAAAATCAAGTTTCCCACCCAGGGGTAAATCGTCGAGCTTTTCCACTATGTGGTTCCCCTGGCTTTGGACCATTGAACTTCTGGTTCATTGAAAAAACTATGGCGTCTATCCTGGTTCAGGTTTCCAAGTTTCCCTCAGTCACAGGCAAATGCTGGGAAGGATTGCAAGGCCACTCCCGGAAGAGCCCGCGAAACGCTTATGTTAGGGTTTTGGAAGGTTAGGGGTTTCAAATTTAATGAGTTCCAATTAGGGTTTCATAAAAATAATTAGATACAATATGAAATAAATCTAGAGGATTCACATATTATTTAACATTTAATGCTCATTGTAATACGAAATATCAGTTAATTCAACACCCACAAAATGCATTGTACGATAAGTAGTATTCTAGTATTACCTCTACCAAACTGCGCTCGCCCATAAAATACCAACATTGCAGTGTAGGGCACGCCCCCTTTAGAAAATCGCGAGCTGGAACCGCCCTTGCAGCTGACCTAATTCCAGAAAGGGGAAGCCAAACAGTGGGTCATCCCATTTTCCTCTCTCAAATTCAACTTTATTGCAGATATACCATTATAAAGATAACTAAATGAAATATAACCTTACCACTTAATGGAACTAAAGAAAATATAATCAAATAAAGGTTATTATACAATATAAATATTAAAAGTACATAAAAATAAATCTTGAACTATAATATTATTATGTAAAATTCTATGTCAGCAATGACTAATTTTAAGGTCCTCTTGTACTAAAAGTGTATAAAAAATGCAAGCTCTTGCTCTCTGGACCAACAATGGACCAAGAGAGAGATGCTAGTGTAGAGGCTGAGAGGAAGGCCCCCGCCCAGAGAGCTCCTGTGTGCCTCTCGTCCGCCCGCCGTCGCTCGCTTCGCGGGAGATCAATACGAGAGAGAGAGAGAGAGAGGCGGCTCCTCTGCTTGTCGTACGCGCCGGCGTCGGTTCCTCTCAATCCTCAGCAGACCTCCTCACCTCTTTGCCTCCTGACACCACCTCGCTCGCTCCTCGAATTTGTCACGTTTTAAAAGTTAAATTAAAAAAAAAAATAATAATAATAACAAACTTCTTTATACTTCATATACGCAATTACGGAATAAAACAAAGGGTTTTAATAAATTAAATGAAGCTCAACTCTTTAACGTTTCAACCTTTTTTTTTAACTTATGATAATTAATTGTATAAATATTGTTTTATTATTACATATTTTAACATTTTAAATGTATAATATTATTTTATAATATTTATACAGAATAATTTTATTAATGAACTAAAAATTTAAGTGTGGCGGTATCATATTGTTCAATATTTTGCGATGATAAACTGAAAATATTTTTAGACCATAAAATAAAAGACAAAATTTGCTGATTTAAAAAAAAAAAAAAAAAAAAAAAAATGATGTACATTTTGAGTAATTAATTTTTTCTTGTGAAAAAGATGCTGATTTGACTAAAAGTCACAGCATACAGTGTCCTCCTTAAAAACAATGCTAATTTCTATGCTGAGTATCTCGAAAATTTTACCAAATTCGGTCTATTTTTTTTTTTTTTTTCATAGAAAATTGTTTTGTTGTGTCAAGAAAGTTTGCTGAAATTTTCAGAGTGGTTCATCATCTACTAATTAAGCCCACTGACATTTTTTAATCCTTAAGAAAAATTCAAATTCAAATTTCAAATTTTTTTTATTCGTCAACTTTGGTAGTGTGTTTTGCCCTCTGATGTTCGTGTTTTTTACCCATGCATAATGCTTTTATTTTTTATTTGATATTAATATATGCATAAATGTATCTGGAATTGAACGAATAAAAAGAATTTTAATAACAATTAACTTAACTTTGAAAATTATACATATATGGTAAAACTATATATAATTATACTCAAAGGTCTATATCTACTTAGAACGTAATTGGTAATACATTATAAACTTCCTTTTTATTTCTAAAGAACTAACAGTGAAGGTAAGAAGAATGCATCCAATTCTGAAATTATTTAAAAATTACCTACCTTTGTCCTTTAGTTGGAATTAATTTTTCAAGTCGGTCACAGACAGCTTCCAAAAAATTTGTTTCTGGACCCACCCGGCGAGATCTTTACTACTTGCAGACAACCGCACGTGTTTTCTGCACAGTGCTGCCCTCAAGTGTAAACTCTTTGTATTAAATTGAAATTTTAGTTCTTTTTATATTAAATAGATGGCGCTATTTTCAATATTTTCGTCACAAAGACCACAAAATTTGAAATAAATAAGGGACACCATGAACTCTAGACCAAAGAACTTTATAATTTATAACTTTCGGATTTTCTTGCTACTTTTTCTACCTTAAAATAATGCAGACAGATGTAGTTTAATTTCTCCCAATCACTTATAGCTATAATGTTATTGGTATTATTCTAAATTATTCTTGAATTCATGACCTAGCTATATACTCGTGCATGTATATGGCAAGTAAAAAAGATAGAGCTATAATTATTATTATAGCTCTATCTTAATTAACGCTAATATCTAATATATTATAATGATAAATATATGGATAATTGGGAGTATTATCATATGAATGTTTAAATTAAATATATTGAGCATAAACAAAATAATACAGTGAAACATAATAAAATTTAATACATAAAAACTATTAGTGGAAAAAAAAGAATATCATTCTCATATATTCCTATAATCCGAGATGCAACCATGATTGCATATATTTTAGATTAATTAGGACTTTGCTGAAGATAGGACACAGAAATCTTACATATATAAGCTCTTTGCTTGACATATCTATCTCTGTAAATAATCTATATTTTACTATCATACAGTAATTCATATTATATGCCTGAAAACTCTAACAAGTAAGTTTGTATTTATGTATATATAGACGCGATTGGGATATCCAATTTGTGAGTAATGCTATATATAGATATTATAAGACTCTTTTTATATCACTAATATTAATCAAAATAGCAAATTAAATCATTTAAATTTATTTTACGTTTACAAATAAATTAAAATATTGAAATAATTGTATTTTATGTTTAGCGCAACTTAACTCTTAACATATAAATTTGAAGAACTAAAATTAAATCTTAAATTTATTTCTACATTTTATCAAGGTTTTGTTCAAAATAAAACAAGAAAAATCTTGGAAGATATGTTTCTATTGTTAGAGCTGCGACTGCACAGGTCAGCTCCACATACATACATCAATCGATCAAATCATTTAGGCCAAGAATCACTCAGCACAACAAAAATAATACAATAATGGAAAAAAAAAAAAATCTATCGCTAATTTTGCCAACAGAAAACGTTATGGTAATGAAATTACATAACAAAGACTGTATTAGCAACGCAATGAGGTAGAAAATGGCGTCAATGGATACACAAGTCTTATCTATAATTAGGAACCATGTTAACAATCTTACTTCACACAGCTTTCAGATCCCTCAGAATTCGACTTGCAAAAACAAAAACATTTAATTATAAAAAAAATACCCTTTTACTAAAGATCACTTTCACGAATTTATTTTTTTTTAAATTGAATTGTAAGTGAATGGGAATAGATGATTATCTATTTTATTATAGATAAATTGTCATTTTAATAAGAATTGGAAAGTGATATTTAGTATTTAATTATTGTTAAATACATTTAACAAAAATTGATAGCTATATTAACCATTGAAAACATTTAAATTATAATTTAAAAATATAAGTTCATTTTTTAAAAAATATTTTCATGTAAAATTTTAAAGTAAATGACTATTACTTTAATAAAAACAAACTTTGAAAAACGTAAACAATGGTTTAACTAACTACCAATAAAAATAATACCTTAAAAATAATCTGAATTTAAGAAGAAAAAAATAGCCATACAATTTCTTACATTATCTGAAAAAAATAAATATATGTTACACAACCTATATAATTAATACTTTAATTGCTAAATTCAAAGTATAGGAATATCATTTATATATAATTAAATCTTCCAAATTTTGATGAGAAGAAAAAAAAAAAAAAGAAAAAAAAAAGCTAAATCTAAATTGATTTTCAAAATTTTAATGTTTTCATGCAAGATCAGTATTTTTGCTGACATCAATAACATGTATTTCTTTTACATAAGATAATAAATATGCAGCTATAGCATCATATGGCAATCTGAATTAGACTTTGGCCATGTTATAGCTAAGAGCTATCCCTTCCTTGCAGCTCTTTGGACCCGTTTTAACTCCACAAAAAAAAATTAATTATATTTTAAATCATAACATAAAATTAACAAGAAACTAGCACTCGTTGATGAAGATGGTAAAATATATTATTATAGAGTTGAAAATATGTCTTAAAAATTTCCGTAATTAGTAAACAACAATTTTACTATAAAATATATTTAGACAATTTTAAGACATTTTTATCACTGAAGGGTGTATAAGATGTTAAGTTTTTTTTTTCTATATAAAAAATCCATAAAAAAATAAATTTTCCTAACTCAATACTTAACAACATGGAAAAAATATTTTTTTATGGATGTATATATAGGGGGAAAAATTGAGGTATACAATGGTATTTTTATGGGCGGCATAATAATTAAGGAACAATACACCGTTGTCGTTCTTCTTATTCATAATATAAATGTATGAAAAAACACGTTGAAAAAAGAAACATTTTGCAATAAAAATATCAAATTTACCATGCAATACAGATCTGTTACAAGAAATTGCATTGATAATAAATATGGGGGAGGGGAGGTATACAAAATATAAAGTAATTGTTTATAATTCAGTTTTAAAACATTTAATTCTATGTAATAGAAATGTAAAAAACTAGATTATTTGAGTAAGTATATTTTCTGTTTTCATACATTGTGATTGAAGGGTTAAATATAGGGTACACAATTAAAGCAAAGTTTAAATGTTTTTGATTATGATGAAATATCGATCGTATATTGTTTTATTTTGTACGTAAGTTACAGTGGGGTTATTATTTCATATTCTGATGCACTATAAGTGCTAGGAATTACTGGCCCTGATGTCACTTATTAATGGATGAAAAAAAAATTATGATCATGATAGTCACATTGTTATAAACTTCAGTTTAACTTCACTTATACGCACACACAGCAATACACAAAATTTTATAATTACTAAAAAGGGAATCTTTCGAGAAAAACGATTGTACTGTATAATATTTACAGTATTTTAAGGGAAAAATGCATCGATAAATTTCAAATGCACATTTCGTTAAGCTTGAAAGATAGGTCGTTTGCACTTGGTATTCACGTGTCTATCACGTGGGTGCCACGCCCCCTTTTTCTTGCCTCCTTTCACTCGTTCATTCCGGCCTGTAGTCCATAGTCACTTGCTCTAGTCGCTCCCTTCTTAATTTGCTTCGCTCAGGCCAAGCCCGCTTCAATAGTAGTCCTGTTGTTTTTTTGTTATCCACCAAAATTATATATTTATCTTCAAAAATGTTTATAATTTGATGTATTGCAGCTCATTTTGTCATCTACTGTTAGATGTAATCACCCAATTTTTTTTTTATTACATAAAATCAAAAAAATGTAGAAAAAAACTCCAATTATTAAATTCTCCAGAAAAGAACAATTTTTTTTTTTGTAATTGACTCCAAAAATAATTTGTTTACCACCAGTAATTTTTTTTTTTAACTTCTATTTGCTGTAATTATTTTTTTTTAATAAATTTTTATTTAGAATAAAAAAACTCCCTAGTAATTTTGAAATTTAACACCTTTAATTTTCTTTTGGGTTACTTTTTTTTTATTGGCATTTTTGATGTTAAAAAAAATTACCATAAAAAAAAATTTATGGAACTTTTTATAAATTTATTATAATGGGTGTTGGTGGTTCATCACCCAACCACAATTAGTTCCATGGCGCTGCTACTGCGACGGTTATTCGTACTTGGTCCTAGAACCTTGTAACAATATGGCCGCCGCGAAGAGTGGCTGCTTTGCTGCATTGGAAGCGGACTGGACCCTGGAGGCTCTCTCTTGTTCTGGTACATTGGCTCACTCGGCGTTTCCAGACCCATTTTTCGAAGAGGCTGGATCTTCTGCTGCATCGGCCGCGGAGTTTGGCTCACTGCTACCATCGTCTCCACTGCCGCTACCGCTGGCCTGCGAATCTCCCAAGTCGCTACCACCTTTCTTCTGTCGTGCAGGACAGTCTGCAATGAGGTGCACCTCACTCTTGCAGTGGTGACACCGCTTGGGCTGCGGTCCAAGAGAACACTTAGCGGCGATGTGGTTCGCAAACTCACCGCAGTTGTAACACCTGCAACACCAACGCAATTTGTAAACTTCAACAATCAAAATAATAAACAAATTTAGTCTAATTTTAAAAAAATATATATTTTGCAAACTAAACATTTAAAATAAAACATTAGTAACACACTGTGTCTCACTTTTGTGTCATCTAAACTTTCACATAAAAAAAAAATGAGACAGTAAAAAAATAAGTTTTTTTTTGTCAACAGCTAGCAACTACATACTCAAAAAATTTGTAACTTTCCTTAGTTATATACTTTTGTAATATAAAATTATTATCTATCCCTTATAATGTATAGGTTTAAAAATAATTTAAACACAACATCAAGGAAGGAATATATTACTCACATTATGAGAAACACGATTTTTTTTTATATATTTTTTACAACCAGCACACATGATATATTTATATACATCAAGTGCATTTTACTAGAGAGCTCCAAATAGTAAGGAATGCACCTCATGCAATCAGACAATGGCTGCTTGAAGCACCCATCACTATGCAGTCTGCCAGAATGCAGCAGCAGGCATGCAGACGACGCTGGAGTGCACCTAACCGACTAGGAATGCACTGTGGTGGGGAGGAGGTGCATAGGAATGCAGCTTATAGTTATTTGTGTTGGGTGCAACGGTTCGTGCAGTAGCTTTTAGTCAGAATCACTAGAGATTATCATGACGTCATAAAATTAATTGATTTGCATTAGTAAACTTTGAATACCGTACTTGCAAAATTTTCTACCTTCAATTTTTGTAATGCAAAATTTAAAAATTACTTCAACCTACAAAAAAATTGAATGCAATAATTCAAAGTAATTTTACAGTTAGTTAAGGTAGAGATAACGCCGATCAGCTGTTCGACGTAGGTCCCTTTGATTAACATGTAAACCTTAGCAAATTCACAAAAATTCTGAAATTTTTATGATTAGTGCCTAAAAGCCATATCAAAAATTTCAAAATAATTTAACGAGACGATTTTTTTAATTTTCAGCACAGGGATTTCCCATGGAGAGACAAACTAAAAATTTAATTAAAAAAAAAAATCGGCTCGTTAAATTGTTTTGAAACTTTTTCCATGGCTTTTAGGCAATAAAATCTGTCTCTAAAAAAAAAAAAAAAAAAATTTTTTTGTGAATTTGCT
Source organism: Siphlonurus alternatus (assembly GCA_949825025.1). Lineage (NCBI taxonomy): Eukaryota > Metazoa > Arthropoda > Insecta > Ephemeroptera > Siphlonuridae > Siphlonurus > Siphlonurus alternatus. Next base: position 45,094,978 of record OX463780.1, on the reverse strand, counting down.
AAGGTTTACATGTCATGTTAATCAAAGAGGACTACGTCGAACAGCTGATCGACGTTATCTCTACCTTCAAATAAATCAATTGAATGAAGCAATTTACTTAAAAGTGATGAAAAGAGACGACAATTTGCTTGCAGTCCTAAAATCAGCCATATCGCCCACTCAACAGATCGAGGCCTATTATAATAAATTTAATGTACTCTTTGTATTTTTGCATTATAAAATTAGAACGCTAATATGGCTGCTATTTGGATTTCATTGAACCCGCTTACTATATGTTATTGTAATTTATAAGTTATCTGTAATTTTTAATTAATTTTAAAACAAATGCTAAACAAGTTGCATACACTAAAGGGGTAAGATAAAATCCAATGGCGGTCGGACCTTCACTGATGTTACAATTGCTACAATGCTCACGGATAATAAGATTTGCAATTTTCTGCGAAGTAAGACGAACATCTCAATTCAACTATTCCAACATCTACTATAAATTTCCATACATTCTAAGTGATAACTCCCGCGAGTAGGTTTAAACTCGCAAATATACCTCACTTTTTTTTTTGAGTAATGACAAAGTACAAATTACGTTGCTCCCTCCCTGAGGTAAATTCATCTCGCTTTCCACCAAGTGCAGTGATGCACTTGCAAGTGGTTTTCCAGGCTTTGGATATCACTTCGGTCCATTAATAAAAAAAATTAGAGGTGTCCGTCCTGACTAAGATTTTCCACGGTTCCCTCAGTCCTCAGCGAATGCTGGGACGCGAAACAGGCCGTGACCATGGCCATCTCTTTCTCTCCTTTATCCTTTATCCATTACCTCGCCTCAAGCTCAAGTGTAATAACACCAGTGCGGTCGACAAATCAATAATTGATCCCTAAATGACACGCTGCAGATAAGCCTTTCGAGAGGTTGCTTTTGTTTTTGTGTGATTATCTTACCACAAGAAAATCCCCACTAGACCTTTCATTCTCAGTCGCTCTATATTTTATATACAACCCCGCTTTGAATGCAGCATTTAATGTATCACTTCAAACACGAGCTTCTCAATGGGGGGGGGGGGGGGTTCAGAGTGCGAATATAATTATGTGTTTTTTTTTTATGACGGAGGAAAAAGAGACAAAAAAGTATCACGTTGAGTTAATTATAATTTTTTTTATAGATATCCCGTAGCGTTAATCCTTTCAATATATTGTTTTTTCTCTATTAAATTAAAATATTCTTATCAGTTTACAACTATAACTTAATCGACATTAAATAAAATGTCAACTATAACAGAAGAAAGATTATGACAAGTCCTGTCAGCACACAATAATATCATATAATTATAATTAATAATATTATAACTATTAAATTAAATAATATAGAGTATCAATGGTGACGTCAGAAATCTTGCATGATGATTGAAGGACAAGGATATAAAATTAATTGCGCTTTAAAAAAAAAACTTCTATATTGGGATGCTGTAGCATCACTAACTATATGTAAGAGAGAGAGAGAGAGAGAGAGAGAGAGAGAGAGAGAGAGAGAGAGAGAGAGAGAGAGAGAGAGAGAGAGAGAGAGAGAGAGAGGAAGTACAATTTTAAAATTTTCGAATTCAATAATAATAGAATTTAAAAAAAAAAAAATCATATAACTTGAACGAACATTAACAATAATAAAATTACATATTTCAGCTTGCAATCTTTGAAAAAAAAAATAATTACAACTTAAATTTCTCAAACAATCGACGCCACGGAAAATAACATCAAGTTCAATATAAAAAGATGTCATATTTTTTTTATAGGAAGGATGTTAATCCACAGATTTGTACAACAGCGTCCGTCTGGATGACTTCCTCTTGCATGCGTGCGACGGTGGCGTCTCCAGCGGAACTATATAACATTTCTAATATCGACACAATAATAACATAAAGTAGCTGTGAGCCACTGCAGCTAGAAATAGACAGGAATGCAGCCACTGTTTCCTTTCATATTGAAATAAAGGAAGTGAGAGTGCATGCAAGCGCATATGACCAGATGCATCGTATATTTATGATGCAACAAAAACTAAATTTATTTTTCAAACATAACTATTCTTTTTTTTAGTGACAAAGGGTATTATATTTTTTTAACAAATGAATAATGGCTTAAAAAAAACAAGCATCATTAATTAAAAAAATGTATAAAAAAAAATCGAATTTATTACGTGAATTATGTATTTATTGTATATTAGTATGCGTAAAATTTTTTGAAATATGAAGTTTAATGTAAATATAGCCACCATTGTATAATTATGTAATTAGGGAATACTATATATATATAATTATATTACGTTAAAAAATTATAGTAAAAAATAAATAAAAAAAAAACGAAAAAACGCTAACTTCAGAAACTACACAACATGGCGGCTACGTACGCTAAGAAGTAAGAACTGGTACATAAATAAAATTATGATGCATTCATTTTTAATTTTTTTTTTGCATTTATTATGATTTTACAATAAATATGGCAAAATTATTAAGTACTATAAAATTAATATTAGCATCATTTCGTATAATTATCTAACTGTAAGTATCAAGCTATTTATTACAGTTGTAAAAAATAATTATATACACTGATAAATAAAACAATAAAATTAACCACGTACGTGACAGATTCGTACATGACATATTTAATTATATTTACAAAATGGCTGCATCATTGAGCTGATGCATGCATTATATAAACAATGCAATACGAAATAAAATTTTCATAATTTATACAGTTTCTGTTAATAATACAAATGAAATATACATTTTATCACTATTAAATAAAAGTTAGTAGCATCTAGTGTTGCTGTGCTGTATTTTTTGTTCTATAATACAATATACGGGATCAATAGCATACAAATTATTAAGATAAATGTTAAATTTTATGCAATGATAAAATTTAAATAAAAAAAAATTATAAAATTAAAATTTTATTATATATTTTACGACGCATCAATATAGAAAATTTGTATATTATAATTATATAAAATTTCCTTCAGTTTGTGGTTATCCGCAAATATTTTAATGCAAAGTGTTTCCTGCTACAATGAACGGTAAATTTCACACACCCAGATTATATAATATTAATTTGTTGTTGCATTCTTGTCTTTGCTAAACGAGACAACAAATAATCGCATCCCAACGTTGAATCTGCTCATGCAGTCTTTATAATTTATTGTCTCAATGAACCACACGACAGATCGCATTTGTTCCACTGCTCTTCAATACAAAATTAAAGCTAATATATAAGTATGAAATAAATGTTAAATCCTGGGATTTGGGGTGACGAATTTATACGATGCTATATATTTTAATAAATATTTTCATAATTAAAAAAAAAAATCTAGAGTTGTAGTACATAAATATATAATTATTATTTGCAGTACATGTGCACTTGCTTCAATGGTCAGCCATCTTATTACCGGCGCAACAGCATAAAAAAAAAATAAGAAGGATGCAAATTTCTGTTGATTATTTTACTAAATCTGGAATTAACGTCACATTTTGCATTCAATGCTAAATTAAAATTTAGTGTAGGCTGCAGTGATTTTTTTTATTTCTTTCAAAGTTTAAACTTTCAAATTCCCCTTTTATGATAATATTATCAGAGAGCATAGATTTACCAACATAACCCAGTATATAGTTCTTGTAGATTTACGAGAGGCAAACTTGAATAGAGAAATTTTTACCCTCGTATAGGATTGAATGCTCAAGAGTGCGAGGTGGAATTTTATGTACCAAAAAAAGTGTTTTGGTATTAGATACAGGGGCTGAGAACAACGAGGTGACGCTGATCATTAGTTGACATCACTCTTACTACTTTGTAAGCTTTCTAAGTGATCATTTCTCCAAGCAGCTCACCTGATCTTGCGGAATCGCTTCTTGGACAGCGGTCTGCGGTGCGAGCCGTGACAGTCACCTCCCTCGACCCCCGTCACCTGAGTGGCCTCGAGACCCTTGTCAGAGGCCTTGCAAGAGAACTCAACCTCCTCCTCGTCTCCCAAGCTGCGGAACCCGGTCATCTGGATCACGCTCTGCAACAAAACATCACACATTATTATATTGGGAGTGAATGCAGATATGTTTGAATTATGAATGCTCCCTCTACTTTAATGTTACAAATTTTTGCAAGTAATAAAGAAACATATTAAAATGAAATTATTTTTTTTATACTTCATCACAGCTAAATACATATTATATATTATTAATTATACTATCATATATATATTTGATAAATTAAATATACTCTTAAAAGAATAATATTTTTTAAGGGACCAACACAATTAAGAATACGCATTTTTTTCTGCGACGCTGATCTATGGTGTATAGACTGTATAGTAAAACTCAGCTAAAATGGTTATAATTTCAGGAACTAATACTGCCATGCAGGTCTCTACGAGCTGTTTTTACATTGAGACCTGAATGTCTCGCTGACCCACCGGGGTTCAAACGCACGACTTCCAGCACGGCATTCAGGTGCCGAGCAAATTCTCACAAAAATCTACTTGACGAATGAATAATTTTAGTGCTATACTATTATAATAATTATACACTATAACATTATCATTTTGTCGCATCTCAAGCACTTTCTTTTTAAAAAAATCAGACGGGGTACTAATGTTTTTACTCTTAAAAAGATAAATAAATAACGACTTATAACATTAAAAATGTAAAATAAAAGGTTGCAACGTGCTTATGACTGAAGAAAGTGGCTGAGGTGTCTTATTCTTTAAAATTGATTGAGCATTGGAAAGATGCTGGTCTCCGATTAACATCAGTTTGCCTGCATCTTCATTGCTTGTATATTAAAATGAGGAATTACATGTAATTTTTTAATTAGCTACTATGCAGGACAACTTGATAGCAACCGGGTTAGAAATCAAATTTAATTCGAACGAGCTATTATTTATTGTACTGTCATTTATCCATGCAGATAAAGTAGTCCCCATTTATCTTTGGTTTGACGTCACATGACCCTCCCATTAGAATTATATTGGAGGACAAAGGAAAAGGTTCGTGACGTCAAACCAAAGATAAGTGGAGACGACTGGAAATGCCAAGTTAAAAAAAAAAAAATGAAACTTTTTAGCCATTATTGTAATTAAACATTTAAAAGGTTTTATCACATAATAAATAAATGATTTATGTAATGGACATGGTAAATAAATTAACATTTTAAGACTTTCACAACTTTGAATAATTCTTGGAATTATGTCAAAAAGTATTTTTATGCTTGACAGAAGCAGTAAATAATTTCGCATATGTTTTGCAATTTTTGCATGGGTAAGTATAACAGTTTAGCCTTATACTTATACACTTATTTGACACTAAACATCTTACGAAAAATCTCATATATTCGAGTAAAAATATATAAATAAATACAATAAATTTACCTTCTTTTTTAAACAGGTTTTTAAATACACTATAACTTGTCATGTTGTCAATCTATTAAATATTTAGATGACGAATAATAAAATATATTACGCGTATATTTTAAAAAAGTGGCAATTTTTAGTAATTTTACATTAAATAATATACTTTATAATAAATTGTCGATATTTCAAAAATTATATAAATTTAATATGCTTTTTTTAGTTGTTTGACTTAAAAACGATTAAAATATATATATATTTTTTTTAATATGTTTTCTTGGTGTATTCTTGTTGAGGAGCTTGCTATTTGACCTAGGGTCATGGTGCCTCCGCCAGTGTTTCACCTGTCTATCTAATACCTGGCGGCTCGTGCTGAGCTCCTCCAGCAAGTCCAGCATCCGCCATGGCGCGTGCCTAGCTAGGTGAGGAGTTTTTGCAGCTGTCGTCCAGACTACGCTCCAATTAAATTCAAATTTTCTCCAGGAGATGTATATACGTGTTTATTAAAATATCATCTTTAAAATTTCACGGAGAAGTTAATATCATATTGGAAATTTATCTTAAAAAATTGAAAACTAAAGAATGGAAAAATGTAAAAATATAATACTTCCGGTTTTTTTCCAGAGTGAATTTTAAATTAATTTGACTATAGTCAACACGCCTTAGATCTGAATTGCACACAACATGAAATCTTTTGTAACTAATTTATTCACACAAAATTTGTTTGTCTTTTAAAAAATAATTTATTTTAAAAATTAATAGTTCTTGATTACAAAACCAAAAATGGATAAGAACTTTAAATTATTGTCTTGTTTTAATAAAACTAGTTTATATTTAAATGAATTTTAATACGTTTTTTTAAATTTTATAATAATAAAAAGAAGTCAATAATTCATTATAATATATATTTAATCATTATCAGTTTTATAAAATTTAATTAAATACAAATGTGTAAAAAAAAATACTATAGCATGCCAAATTATAAAGGGAAAAAAATCTTAATTAAATTTTTAGATATAAAAGGTTGAAATGGTTTTATTAATAGTCTGAAATCAACTTAGCAGTTTGATTAATTTAAGAAGAAGTGTCCATCACAGGTCTGAAGAATTCCTTCATAAGACATCTGCTAAACAGTCTTATATTGTATTATATTAAATTTTTAAATAAACATTTAATTTAATTTACCAAAAAGGACATTGCAATGATTCATATATAAAACAAATAAATAAAATTATAACATGACTACATAAATAATTAATATAAAATTTTTACAAAATTAAGTAAGCCATTACTGAGTCATTTAAATTAATATTACAAATAAATATTAATTTACTTTATTATAAATAAATATTATTGTAACATATATTTTTTGGTGCTTAAGCGTGTATAACAACCATAATCTGTACACTACCTGTAGTTTCACTATAACATCATATAAAATTTACATACTAATTTTTAAAAAAAAAAAAAAAAAAAAAAAAAAGACTAATGTATCAAATATTTAAATCCACCATTAATAACACGATAATTTTGAAGTCAATAGTACACCGCATGATTCTTGTATGTGATAATAATGATGATGATTATACACACTTAACACATAAAGCAGTCGAATGAAGGGACGGAAAAGATGAAAGCTTAACATATCTCATCTTATATAAGACATCGACAGCACATAATGAGAGCGAGTTTATAAAATATACATATATATATAAAATTGTATATAAGAAGCTAAGAGAAATATAGTCAAATTAATAAATGTTTTTCACCGGAAATACGGGACTTATAACACTATTTATATAATTTTAGATTCAAAATTTGATAAGGCAAATTAAATGAAGAGAAATTTATACTATTATTGATAAAATGCATTTAATAAAACCAAAATTTTTGTCCTTCCGGTTAGTAAATTAAAATTAATTCAACTGTAGGTGAGAGGCAGCTGCACTCTGACCTTGATGGGTACCTGGTGCTGCACTCTGTAGGCCAGGTGCAAGACGCACCCCCCCCCTCCCTCCAGGGGCACGCGTCCCCCCTTCCATCCCCCTCCCCCTGAAGCAAAACCTCTAGTCTGTTTTTTCAAATTTCCTCCTCTTTCTCCGCCTTCCAACTACACTCACAATTCAAGGAAAAAAATCGTTCTACCATGCACGCACATATAAAAAAAAAATACTTCACTTTGTATAATATGTTCAATATATATTTTTTTTTATTTCCAAGAATTGATTTAACTATCTGAGTAACATAAAAAATGTAATATTATATTCTCAACATATGTAAGTAGGTTTTAACATATTTTCTAATACTCTTTTTTTTTTGTTTTTTTTTTTGTTTGTGCATGAATAAAAAAAAAAAGTAAGTATAATAAAAGTATGATTTTTTTCTCGTAAGTAATTATAACAAATTGTTTCCAAAAATTTATCGTGTTCTATATATAATAAGGAAATAAGTAACAAAGTAAATTTAATATCACAATATAATATTTTACTTTATGGTTATATATCATTACATAATATATTATACCACAGTAAAAAGAAGGAAGTACTTATTACATAATATAGATTATAAAATAAAATTTTACTTTCCTTATAATGTAAATTATCAATAAATTCTGTTCTACAAGCTTATTTTAGTTTTTAATCAAACCCTATTAGGTACTTTTATTTACTAATTACATACTACTTTGAAACCCCGAACCTTCCGAAACCCTAACTTGAGCGTTTCGCGGGCTCTTCTGGAACGAGGGCGGCCACGGCCTTGCAAATCCATCCCGGCATTTGCCTGCGGCTGAGGGAAACGTGGAAACCTCAGCCAGGATGGACGCTACAGCTTTTGTCAATGAACCGGAAGTGCAATGGTCCAAAGCCAGGGGAACCACATAGTGGAAAAGCGCAACGTTTTACCCCTGGGTGGGAAACGTGGTTTTTGTTGAAAATGGTCACCCATCCAACTACTAACCACGCGCGGCGTTGCTTGACTTCGGTGATCTGATAGTATAATAGTATAATAGCTTATAGTATAATAATAACAAGACTATGATTATATTCACAAATTAAATAATTGAAAACGTACGTTCTGATGTTTTGGTACAATTTTTTATATTCTATTGATAAAATGTGCAACGATTTTTCTCTATCCACTATTTTTTTTTTTTATATCAAGCTAAACCTACACACACGCCGGTGATGCGATGAATGGGGGCGTGTTCGCTGAATGAATGGATGGAGATGAAATTGGAGTGATGAGCGAGGAAGGTATTGTCATGAAAAGCAACTGCTATAGCTAACCCATTCACCTGAGGACAGCACAGAGGTGCCATTTTACAACCTTTTGTGCTGTCTTAGGTAGGATCTGATGATCAAGAAGGTTAACCATATCACAGTACACTTTTCTTAAGGGTAAGGTAACGCCAATGAGCTGATTTTTTAGTCCCATTTGATTAGCATGTAAACCTTAGCAAATTCACAAAAATTCAGATTTTTTTTTAAATATGTACCTAAAAGCTATACAAAAATTCCTTTTTTTTTTTTTTTTTTTTAATTCAGCATAGGGTTTTCCCATGGAGAGCCAAATTAAAAACTTAATTAAAAAAAATCAGCTCGAATAATTGTTTTGAAATTGTCTATGGCTTTTAGGTACTAAAATCTGTCTCTCAATTTTTTTTCAGAATTTTTGTGTATTTGCTAAGGGTTACATGTTAATCAAATGGGACTAAAAAATCAGCTGATTCACGTTATCTTATACCCTTAACATAAATTGATCTATTTTACACATTTTATGTTAAGAAAACTGTACGGTACACTGGCGTCATATTCCATTAGGTTATTGTCGGAGATGCTCGGAAGTACTCGGCTCATGTTGGACCAATCAGATCTTTCGTTACAAACTGTCAACCAATCACCGAGGACATTACAAGCACGATGAAAACCTAATTAAATGTAATGCGCACTGATGTGCATTTTAAATTTATTTTCAATTCTCACACCTTACACGAGGTATAGATTAAAAGTACTGACTTGAAATTCAGACAACTTTTACTGTTGGAATTTAAAATTAATTTTACTGTATCTGCAATAAAATTTGTCAAATGCACGCCTGTAAAGTAGGCAACTTCTCCAGCAGTAAATAAATTTTATTTTGATTAATCAAAGTATTTTTTATGAATAAATGCTGCATTCTCATTTTGTTTGTATTATACATGGTGAACCAAAGCTAATATAAAAATACACAATATTTCAATATAATAATATGTGTGTAGATAATAACATTATATAATCGGTACCAGAAACGAGACCCAGTAAGTATTTCATAAAATTTGTAGCATGCCATGGCATATGTTTATGTCAACTTAATTGTTTCTGATATTACATTTTAAATTTTACCATCCTTGGCCGTGTAAGAGAGGATAAATAAATAATAATGTCTTACTGTTAGACGCTGAAGGATTCATAATAATATCTGATTTTAAGACTTCAATTTTAACAATTTATATTTGCTCTAAACTTGTACACTTCTTGGTTTATTTAGGAATTCAAAGCAGCGTTTTTCTCACTGCGGTCTCATTTCTGATCTTTGATTTTAAGACTAAATATACACTAAATTTAAACCTTATTTTTCACAAAAATAGTCACACATTGATTTTAAGTAATTTTAACAATACTTATACTGCATGTCTCCTCTTACTATTTTTTTTAAACAGTTTTAAGATCCACAGAAACTTGGTTTGAGAAAATTACAAAAATGTAAATTGCATCGTACCAAAACAACAATGCAACATATTATAAATACACTAATTTTACTTTTCAACACTGCATGACTCATTGGGAACGAACTTAATTATCCACGACGGTGATTTCACTCGCATAAATTTTAAGAAATTCGAGCAGGATACACTCAAGCTGTTATTTAAATTAAAATCATACGTTGTGAAGTGAATCACCTCTGAATTTAAAACAAAAAAACAATAAAATTCACAATGTTACAAAGAGTACTTGTTAGTCATGCGCAATCATGATTCACTGTACAGTAAAAAATTGGGAGTCTGTTTATTTCTATTGTTTACCATCAGCCTTATTTTACTGAAGACCGACTGTTACTTAATATAATTAAACGAATACAATACAAATAATATACAACATCCTTATACTTGTATAAAATATATAAGCCTATCTAAAAAAAAAAATCTCCATTATTATTAAAAATTATTACTATTATAAACAAATGACGGTTGACACCTCTTTCTTAATTTTTAAAAATTACTTTAATATATTGATCATGTTTTTAAGTTATTTTTGAAAATTACATAATTTATTTATAAAAAAATTAATATTTAAAAAATATACTTTAAAAAAATCAACATAGGTTATATTGAAACAGTTCCACGTGTTTTAATTTTTTATTATAGTTTTTTTTTTATGCCAAGTAGGGAGTGGCCTACATATAAACATTCTTTAGTTCTACTCAGGATAAATATAATTCTTAATATGAATGCAAACAAATTTGTTTTTATATTTTTAAATTGTATAAAAATAAAATCTAAATTTATAAAAATATATAATAATAAAATAAACAATAACAAATGTAATGATATAGAACTTTTCTCGCCTTAACTATATAAAGCAGTACCTTACTATAAGGCGGTAAGAGATAATAAAAAGGTATGTAACAAGGTAAATAAACAATGAGGTAACTTCTTTTCTTTTAAAAATAATAATAATTACTTTAATTTGTATAGCAAATTTTGTTGATAATATAATTAGTATATTATTTTATTATATATTTAAAAAATTTGCAAGACAACATGTCTTAATAGTTACTTATAATTAGGTTATATGTTTTATAATATTTTCTTTGGGTGTGAGCCCAGGCTAATACAACAGGATGGACCGGATTCCTTACGTGTTTTTCTCATCTTTCCCTCCTCTCAGCAACGTTGTTAGAGAGATTCTTTTACCTCCGGAGCCGCAGCCTCCCTTTTTCTACATTATACTGCTGCTGCTGTGGTGATTCAAACCATATAATGTGACGTCACATAAATGCCACGTGGTTAACATGATGTTAGTATTCAACGCAAAACTTACACCACTTCAATGTCATCGACCTAAACATACCAAATCTGGTTTCTTCATTCTATCATTTTTTTTTTTACTATTTAATTGCTATTATATTTATAAACTATATGTACTTTTTTATTAAAATTTATTTCAATAGATATATTTAAAAGTAGTTTTTTTAAGATTTTATTTTATTTCAGTTAAATTATATACAGATAATCCTCCATATACAGTATAATATACCACAGTATTATTGCTATATAATAAATATAATAACATAGGACTAAATTATTAGCTTGAAGTTATACGATACCAAAATTCTTCATTCTTTTTATTACTTATAACTATGATAAGAATTTGAATTAAAAAAAAAAAAAAAAAGAAAAGGGATTAACAGTTAATGTTATACACTACTTCTTGATTTCCAAGAAAATTATATTGTCAAGTATTAAACATAAAACGAAAGCCCAGAGGGATGACCTAAACCACATTTTATGAATATTTTAATACAGTTACATTCAATTCCTCGCTCTCTGTGTTCTTAAAACTTGATTCCACAATTCTTATCCTGAAATCAACAAACTTTCTCAAACACAATCCTATGAAAAACTATACTGAAGAACGACAAAAATCCTCGTTTACTTTTACATTGGAAAATATTGAGTATAATTGCAATATGTAAATTTTCAAATTTCCAAGAACATATTTGAAAGAGTACTTAGGAATTTCAAAAATTCAATTTTTCACATACACTGGAAAAAATACTATAGAGAGAAATTATTTTTATTGTGAATTTATTTAAAGGAGAATTTTTCGCTGCAATTTATAATTAATTTAGAACCCACTCTCCCATAAACAATGCACTTTCTGTTTGTTATTGTAGTAGAAATTACGCCTTCATAATATTCACAGTATCAGTAGCAATTGATTTTATGCCAATCGTTGAGTATAAAAAAATAATAATAAATGTGCTTAATTGTATTTTTAATAGTACAATATCGTAGTAATCTTAAAGGGTTAAAATCACATTATATAATTTAAAAACCATAAAAAATTAATTACAATGTAAAACGGTACAAAATACGCATAGGTGAAATAACAAAATGTACAAATCAACTCACATTATATAGAGCTTCTTTCTGTGGAGTAAAAAAAATAATAATAATCCGTGTTATAAACGACGTAGTTTTATTCGCAAATCATGTTTGTTTTTTTTCCTCTCTTGGCTGTATCGAGTATCACGTGATTCATATAATGCTTCCTTCATCATAAAACTATTTACCTGTCAAGGCCATCAGTCACTCGCAAAACTTTCACAATGCAAAATAAAAACACTATAATGTTTAGTTGTTTGATGGATTACATTATCTTTATTTAGATTTATAATGTGAATAAGTTTTGTCCAATTGTGGTAGAGTAATAAAAAAAAGCAGAAGGTCCAGTGGTCTAACCGAGCTGCTGAGAACGATTATCTCAGGTACACTCGTCGCCTTGAAAAATTTCCCACTTGCAGCCATAACCTGTGTTATTCTTACGGGGCATGCTGGTGATTAAAAAGGCTGTAAGTGGGAAATTTTCCGAGGCGACGAGTGTACTTTGAAGCCAGAATTATTTCTGTACAAGAAGGAATCACATGAAATAATTTTAATCGTTTATGGTTTGAGCAATTTCAAGATGGCGATTTTCTCAAAACAATTTCATGTTTCCGTTCATAAGCAATGCCTCAATTTTAACAAACAAATGCACTTCAAGTTTTATATACCATCTTATAGATGGCGAGTTCTCAACAATTCTTCTTAAAATTTAAGGAGGTCAGTTCCAAGAACTCGAATTATTGAGATTCTTTAAAAACAAAAATTCCCACAAATTCCTCCATATATATGCATAAAAAAATAGAAAGTATGGTTAGTGTTATTATGATGTGATTCGAAATGAAATAGTCTATAAAGTGTAAATGTATTTACTATTTTTTTTTATCAATGTACTTGTGCCATTTTTACACTCTTGATAGGCCAACATTTGTTTCAAAACCAGACAATAACATAATGCAGAAATGAGAAAACACCTCCATGAATGGTATATAATTATTTAGCCTTCCTTATTATTAGGTTTTGAAACTGACGGTCTCTTCTATATTATACATCTCGTTTTTTATATAAATTCAATTCAATAAATAAAGCGTTCCACTGGTGCTGCATGAAATTTAACATTTCCGGTGCAATTCCTCAATCAATATGATCGTAAAATTTTGGTGACCTTCTCCTTGTTCATGAATGCATCACCATAGTGACGTAAGAGTGACGTCATCAAAGAGATGTGATAGGTTGATTTCGCGTCATATTTTTCTCAGAAATGTTTCATTCAAAAGTGAAAGAAGCGTATCGTGAAGTCATCAAAGCCTACTCATTCAAACTCTACTCAAGTTGCGAGGACTATAATATACTGTATAATATAGTCCTTGCTCAAGTTGTGATTTTTTTTTTTCTTTTCTGCAACATTCTCTTGAATCACGTCAAAATTAGTCATCAGGAATTAGTATTTAAATTTAGATAAATCGTTGTCAAAATGTAAATATATAAATTAAAGTATAAAGTTTGAAGTACAAATTAAATGACACAATTGCTCATTTAAACTCTAAAATTAATTTATAAATAAGCAAATTAATTGTTAAAATAATTAACAAAATTATGCGAACTTTCAAGCGTGTTAGTTTATTCTACACTTGCACGAATTTATCGTAAAAAGCACCATACAGGATTTTTTGAATTGATAAATTGTATCCATATAATTTTATAATATTATGTATAATATATAATATTAAATTTATATCTTTATGTAATGTCTGCTAGTTACTGCTTATACTAGACTAACTTATATGTAACGTAAGACGACCATTAAAAATTTTCACTTTATAACAAGTGTTCCAGGGTACACTGGAAAATTTATACAGAAAGACAGAAAGGCAGATAATATATACAAAGGTAGCTTTATTATTATTATTATTTTTTTTTTTTTATTTTAAGGTAGAAACAATGTTAATAACGACTGCACTCGTGTTAAATTAAATATTAATTAAAGGTAATATCGCATGTTAAAATTTAATATACTTTCCATTTTTTTTATGTGTTTTATTTTGCATGCTTCCATCATTTTATTTTCCCTTTGTTTGTAAATAGTGAAACAGACATACTGTACTGCACTATCTTATGTATGTACTTTAATGCAGGATATACATTTAAATTAACTATAGTCAAATAAAAAAAAAGGTTAATGATTTGTATTATTTTTTATGATCAAATTTTATCCCTTATTACAACAATAGCAAGTATGTAAATAAAATAAAAATATAAAAGATGCTGAAACCATAAAGTACTCTATTCATACCTCTTGCATATTTATAAGTTCTATAATACATTCAAACATATATTTTTAAATGTAATGAAGCATGATTGTGACGTCATCATTTCATGAAGAGGATCTTCAACAAAAAAAAGTTGCAGATGTCTGGTATAACAGCTGCCATATTACAAGCTAGCTAAGCGTCCATAACGACGGCTGCTGCTACTTAGCTTATTTTATTCGCGGTGACGTCGCTTGCAAACCATGACCTGGGTTACGTCGGGCAGTGTTGCGACGTCGTCACCATGTGCTAAAAGCAGCTTCCCCTCCCCCCCTCCATTCCTCCCCCTCTAGTATTCGCAAACTGTATGTATGTAATATGTGTAGTGTATACTATACAACAATGTTCACGCCCTCGCAAAAATAATTCAATCAAACAAACATGACGGTATAAAGTTATATCAATTCAAATATATTATTTTTTTTAGTTTGATATTTGTTAATGGTTATGAGAAATTTCATCAAGATAATGACAAAATTATGAAGCTGAAAAATTATTGAAATAATCTGTAACATTAATATAAAAATATCAGTATAATTCACCATAACAAAAATTAACATTATTTTGTTTTGATTTTAATGCTACAAGAAAGTCTTTGACTACAAGAAATTTAGAAAAGTAAGCTAAACATAATTTACGCAGTAGGATTAATTTGGAAATTAATATATTGCAAATTATATCAAATACAGTGATGTCCAATAACAAATAGTACTAATTATAAGTCACAATTGTCTAAAATAGAGAAATTATTTAATATGATAACTTGGAGGATGAAACCCACCATTGCAATACAAAATACAACCTATGACACTTTGTATATCATGCGTCAATAAAATTCTATTCCAACATTAAAGAGGAATAATAATTATATTTTTGCATGTTCAAAGACAATGATGCTTGACTCTAAAAACACCTTGTACTAAAATTTTGAAAGCAAACTTGCTTAGGATTCCCTTCGAGAAAATGATTCTTTTGAAGAGAGGTCATTTGATGAGGTAGGCAATTTTCAAGCATGAGGTATATTCGTAAATACTCAATCAAATGAGAATCAATCATAACATTTCCTTATATGAATCTTATAGAGGCTGCACATACAGTACAGTATATTTATTGAAAAAAAAAAAAACTTGAAAAGTATTATTGTTGAAAAATTGTTTTTAATGATACATTTAATTTTTAAGTATGTGTATTTTGAACGTATCTTTGAATGCGATCTTCATATAATAAAATTTTGTATGTAAGTTTTGAAAATTGCTAATAAAGAATTGAATCGAGTCAGATACCATTGATTCATTAATCGATTGTCGGATTGTGTATTCACTAACTATTTGATCGAACGTTCTCTAGGATTCATGCCTGTGAGAATTACTTTTTCTAGCAATTTTCTCCTTGCATCTGCTCTCCACGATTTCACTGAAAAGGCATCAATGGTAGAAACTCAGGGAGCATTTCTAATAACTCCCCCTTTGTCTATGACAGTGATATATCGCTGTTAATTACATCAAGCTCTTCCAAAAAAAAATAAATTTCTTTATCAAATCAATCAGTGATATAAAATTGATATATCAATTGTAATAGACGTGAGACAATTTGTCAATTTGATTGTAAGGCTCTCTGACGTCACTAGATCATCTTGTATACATTTTAGTAAATAAAATACACAATTTTGTATGCATCAAGGAAAAATAATTACATTTTATATATATTTTATGTAAGAATAATAATAAAAAATAATAATAATGCACATTATAATATTGAAAGCCAAATAGTAAGAATGACTTTGAACAAAACTATAATACAGCATTATTATTGTTGACAACCATTATTAAAAACAACATTTTTCAAGCATAAAAAAGAATTAAATTTAATAATATAAAGTCTTCTCTTTCATATTATAACATGTATTATATTTTTTATTTGTTTAAAATTCTAAAAAAAAAATAAATCCTTCTATTTATTTTATTATTGACATGGTACTATTGTATTCTATTATATTAAAATGACGAATAACACATCAGTGCATTTTTTCTGAAGTTTTTTTTTATAGAACATGCATAGCATGTCATGGTACGGCAGCAGCAGTTGCATAATGAATGCAACCCAAAACTTATTATTATTGTTTTTTTGTAAATGCAACTCACTGCAGTGGAACACTTGAAAAAATGCATTCAGATAATTCTTAATCTTTAAATAATAAAAAAAAGTAAATAAAAAAAATAGAGAGAGAGAGAGAGAGAGAGAGAGAGAGAGAGAGAGAGAGAGAGAGAGAGAGAGAGAGAGAGAGAGAGAGAGAGAGAGAGAGAGAGAGAGAGAGAGAGAGAGAGAGAGAGAGAGAGAGAGAGAGAGAGAGAGAGAGGAAGCACATCATGATGGTTACGTGTGGCGGCGGTGTTATATAATAAGATGAATAAAAAAATATATAAATAAAATGCTTTTCTGTACGATATAAGACATGAAGACAACGACGCAGTTTCTTTGTAAACCTTGTTCTTCCATTGTGCCTGCTAAGTTGTTCTTTGCGACAAAGAACTAGCACAAGCAACAGAGAACAAGGAATAAAAAAAGAACAGATTTTCTAGGATGAATTTAAAAAGAAATGACGTAGAATGTATTTAAATTAAATATATTAAGTAAAAAAAAAATAGAGAGAGAAAGAGTGAGATTTTCCCTCTTTCTAAAGATTTAGGTTTTATTCTAACAGTAATATTGTACACCTGGGATACATGTAATTGAAAAAATAATTAAGAAACTTTTAAAAGGAAAAGAAGTGAGTAAAACATATATTGTCATTTCTTTTTCAACCGAGGTAAATAATATAAGACAAATTTTTTACATTTTTATAAATAAGAACATGGGGAGAGCATTTTAATGTTGTGTGTTCCAATTTTATTCATTGAAGTGAATTATAAAAACATCGGTTGGTTGGTTGGTGTTTTGGGGCAATTGACACATAAAAATATCACTTACATGCATCTCTTAAGAGGATAATACGAATTAAGTGGGGGTAAGATATTTAATAGTCGAGATTACTTCGAATTTGGTACATCAGTAAAGAGATGATACAGAATATCAAAGGAAAACGCTTAGAAAGTTGATCGTCATGAATTTTGTTCAAGATTTATTGTAGGGATTTATGACAATGTGCATCTATGGATAAATTTTCGCACACCCTCGTTCACTTTTACTGGACTCAAAACCGTGAGTATATTGTAGATGTCGTTTTGAATTCGAGGTTGTTGCAGGAGACTGTATGGCATAGCAAGGGGAAAAAATCAGAAGAAAGGGGGTGTTTTCATTCAGGTGGGGTCACAAGGAGTTAAGATCCTAATACCTTCATTGAGGCTGAGGTTCCTAAAAGTTACAGGTGTGATGTTTTTCTTACCTGGTGCACGAACACGTCCTGTCCACCGTCATCGGGCGTGATGAAGCCCCAGCCCTTGGCTACGTTGAACCACTTGCAGCGTCCGCGCCGCTTCTCTCCGTTTGACCCAGTCTCTCCTGGGGTCCCAGACCCTCCTGAAACAAAACAATCATGCTTTCCGTTAACACAATAATATTTGGTACATTAGAATAAGCGACGAGAATACAGAAATAAAACAAGGTTGTTTTAAGTAAAATTAAAAAATAGTGCTTCTCACATTAGTGCAATGTTAACATTGTTAAAAAATTAAAAAACAATTGCAGGGGAACTTTTGCCCACGTCAGATAAAAAAAAATGGCGAGGGCGTAAATCCTAATAATATATGTAAGATCTAGATCTAGATCCGCTCCTCATTGATGTTATATAAATTAGAATTGGTGGTAGTGAATACGACAATATCAATCGTTTCAGTATCAAAATTCACTCTATATTATAGTATTTATGTATAGAAAAATGACATTAAAAACAGTTCAACAAAAATGAGTTCCGTAAGTATAGTAATCTGTACATTACTTTATTAGAATAGGTCATTGAAAATATGAAGCAGAAATAATATCAGTACATTTTAAAAGAGAAGCCAATAAAGTAAAAAAAGTAAAAATCAATAAATAAATATAAACACTTTCAGGATCAATTCATGAAAAAAAAGAAGTTATTATTTTGTTAATATCTCTTTTAAAAAAATAAAATAAGGGGTATATTTATAACTAACAATTCAAGTTTTCTTCATTTTTTTTATTTTATATAACTTTTTAATTTATACAAAATTTGAGAACAAAGTTATAAATAAAAATGGCGTCAGGTAATTTAATCCGTGTCCAGGGCGGCTGCACCTCTGGACAATGTTTAGCAAGCGCATCACCTCTTCAACCCCCGATTATCACTGTTTATCTCGAAACAATGGTTTCTTGCAATTAAAATCTATTAAATAATATACATGTTAAATCTAAAAGAATGGAAACAAAAATAGTAAACGTACTTGCTTGTATTTTTTTAATGCCCACTTTTAGATAAGAGTGAGACTAATTTTTAATTAAATAAATCATTTATAGTCGACGGTATAGCACAATCGTATTTTATCTAACAATATTTTTTATAGGAAGTATGCTTGGATGCATTTATGAAATTCATAATTGTTGTAATTTTTAAATTTAAAAAAATAATTTTTTAATGGCATTTTAAAAGCTAAAAATAAAAATTTATGGCAACCACGCATGCCAGTTTTTCCATTTATGTTAAACATCAATACGTTCATTTACTATAATTATTGATTATGGCTTTAAATGTAAGGAACAAAGGTGTTTTCTTTAATACCTCATTCACACATTTATTGAAAATTTGAACGATAATTTTATATAAAATAAATAAATATTATATTTATACTGTATACAGTAATAATTGCTTCCTTTTTCTCTGCATAACGCGAATTCATTTCATTTTATTGATAACCGTGTCCAACACAATACATTTTAATAAAATTTATAAATTTTGAATAACGAACTACGAAAACCGCTAAGCAATCATAAATTAATATAGATATACTGTACAATTTTATTATAAACTCAAAAACATCTTTATATAACAAAGTTAATATTTTTGAATTAAATTAAAAAAAATTTCAATATTAGGGTGTAATTTAAATAAATATTCACTGGCTAGCAACACCTGCAAAGATGGCGATCTATAGCAGGTACTGTTGCTGAGCCATTATTTCGCATGAACGGTGTCCCGATATGACAGCAAGGACAACAAAGCACCGGTGAACAAAATCTTGTGAACAAACCGACAACAGCTCAAATGTTGCCTAATTTTTACCTGTCTCCTTCTCTATGTTTCTTTCTCTCTCCCTGTATTAGATATCATCAAGTATATTCAAAATCATTGAAGTTTATAAAAATAAACTAAAAAGTTGTTCTATCATGACTTAAAGTGATATTTTTTTTATTTTTTTTAAAATTAATACTTCTTATTTGATTTTTCATATAAAATATTTGTGTGTTCTTAATGTGGGTTATTAGCTACAAGTTCATTGTTCTATTATAAGAAATTTTGAGATAAAAGTTCAGTTAAACTGCATGCCATTGTATCGTACAGTTAAAAATATGTACAGTATCTCCTTACAAGCTAGACTGTTTAATTTTTGTTTTAAGGGCATTGGGTGTAGCACCGGTAGTTGGCAACACTGACGTATCTTCACCATGTTAATTTTTGATCATTGCTCCTCGGAGTAATTTTTATGCTAGAGCTAAGCTGATTGCTGTAGTATCAAGATAATTAGTAGCCCAAGTGCACAATTTGGCTAAATAAAGCCTGATTTAAAGAAAAGTATTTTTTTTTTATATTTTAGAAAAATGCATGTTAATTTAAAAAATTACTAAAAAATAATTTTCTTTAAATCAGGCTTTATTTAGCCAAATTGTGCACTTGGGCTACTAATTATCTTGATACTACAGCAATCAGCTTAGCTCTAGCATAAAAATTACTCCGAGGAGCAATGATAAAAAATTAACATGGTGAAGATACGTCAGTGTTGCCAACTACCGGTGCTACACCCAATGCCCTTAAAGTCTCTGATTCTCTGGTTCTGTCAGAAATAAAAAATTATCCTACAATTCAGATAAAATTAAATACTTTCTGCTTATATTGTTTAGTTTGCTACAAGTTACAATAATTTCATTATGAGACAAAATAACAATCGAATAACAATAGTTCTCCATAATTTTATAGACAATGCATTTTTCAGCATCCCATGATGCTATGATGGTACTTTACATCTTAGTGGTAACTAGAATATAAAAATTTGTTCACATGTAAATTAAAAAAAAAAAAAAAAAAAAAAGAAGACGTATTTTTTTTTCTCATTTTTGTAAAAATATATAATTATATAGAGAATTTGTGTATTTATTTTAATACTTCAGTATAAATGTGACACAAAAAGCACACCATTTCAATTTCATTTTGTACCCAGAAATTCATGAAGATTTCTCGTTCCAAGAAGTATATCGAATTATCAAGCCTTAATTAGCCAAATGTTTGTTTTCAATTTATTTCCTTATTAAATTAATTATTAATATAATCTTTCTAACGTGTTTTTAGGTAAAAACGGTGCTCAATTAAGAAATGTCACCGTAGACATGAAATCCATTCATAACGCAATTAATTATATCAAAATTAGTTACATATACAAATTGAAAGATTCACGACCGAATCATTGCACGATTATTTCCCTGTGCAATTACAAGAGAGAGGTATTGTCATTAAATAATCACTTACTGACATGAAATATGTTAGTTTAATATGGAATTTTATGTTCAATTTTAATGCTATATAGAATAAAAATATATAAAATATATTGGAAGAGGACAACAACAAAAAAATCAATGAAATTAAGTGACGTAAAATAAAATTAATGGAGTCAGCAAGTTTATAGGAATGCTGCAAACCAAGAAGTTAGCAACTATAAGCAAAAGGGTCCATTGCAAGATAACATGATGAAGAAAGGTGCATCAACGCAAGGCCAAATAGCGAGGTGATCTCGATGTTATGGCCGAGTAAACGAGAGGGCATGCTTTACTAAACAAAACTGCTGCTTCTCTCACACAAGCATATATAGCAAAAGCTTGGGGCTATAGGAACTCGTTTTTATATCTAAGAGGCAGCAGGTAAGCTAGGCCTATAGCTTCTTAGATATACAAGCAGCAGCATAGTGATGCTTTTACTTGCTCGCCTAGGATAGGTATAAGATACCACCCACCCAGCACCACAAAAAAAAAAAAAGCACACCACCGCTACCTTTAGTCCTTGCTATAAAGCTAGTGACATTCAAACAAGCAAAATCCAAGATAAAATATTAAAAAAGGTTATGCAAATATCACACATTTTTATATTTAAAAAAATATTTATTTTTATATTTTGAATTATTTCACTTTATTAAATACAAATTTTTATATTTTTCATTTTTATTTCAAGTAAAATGTTAATTTTTATATAAATATATTTAATTTTGTATTACATCATTTATTGATATTTCTTTCTTGGTTCTTAGATAATATGATGATGCTACGCTTCCCGCCCAAAATCTTGCTGCCACTGGATTCAAGTTTAAATAAAAAAAAAAAATCTTGAGCATTTTTCCAAGTTAATTAACACAACAGCCGTTAAGAAATAAAATCAGCCACTTATTATCATTTATATACGACAAGCAGCGATGGAGCATCAGCGAGATGAATGGAATTCCATAATTTTATTTCTTGTAACCTGTCGTCTTCTCCTATAATAATAACTCACTATTCCTTCTTTTTAGCACCACATATATATAATTAGAAAGACATTTAGGAAATAGTTAAGTATTTTTTTTTAACTTTTATTTAGTTTTTACAGCAATAACAAAAAAAAAAACTAGATGAATTTATTAAAGAAGTCGCTTGAAAATTTAGTCATTTTAAAGAATGATCTCATCTCAAAACTTTGTAGCTAATTTTAATTTGATATTAAAATATTCACTTATTTTAACTGGATTCACCAAATAAATAATATTTTTTTTCAATTAAGTAAGTATTTTTATTTAGCTTTTGCTATAGCACTATATAGCACTATATATTTTGTACTATAGTACAAAATACATTAATTTCATTTATATACAAATATTTATGTTTTCAATTTTTGAAATTTCTCATATTAAATATCTTAGCACATTGTTATTAAAGACTAATATTTTATTTTTGTAAAACCAAAAAATATATATATATATATATTAATTTTATTAATTAAATAAAATATTTTTTATTCTACTTGGAATAAAATGCTACTTTCGATCCAGTACCTTTTTATACAATAATCGAGGGGATAAACGAGATAAACAATTTCAATTTTTTTTTTTTTCTCATCACACCTGTAGTAATATACAAGCCTGCGAAATATAAATCTATATCTCATCCTGTTTCTCTTTTAATAATTAAACTTGAACTTTAAGCCACGTGCCAAATTTTAATACCTTGTTCAATCATGACTATACATGAATGAAAAAAATATATTATTATACTATATTTTATTTTTCCTTTCATGTTTGACTTTTAATAGCTAGTACTTAAATTTTTTCTATATTATGTCTCGTCATTTATGAATCAGTATTTTGATTCATTCAATAAATACTTTTTACTACACATATGGTCTTTCAACAGATTGAAATGTCATAGTCGATTTTTTTTTTTTTTTAAATATTACTTTTTTGTGGTAAATATTTATGTACAATGTACAAAGAGATGTAATGAAGAAAATTCGTTCATTTTTTTTTATTCAGTTTACATAAAAATTATAAAATAATAAAATATACCTAAAGGAAGTTTTTAAAAAAAATAGATAAAAATCAAGAGCAGTAATATATATATTTTTTAAGTTTCTAAGAAAAATTGTAGCATGTTTAAAAATAAAAAATTTATGATCATGTATTAAAAAGCATCCAAATAAGGAATTCAAATATTTTATTTTAATATCTTTAAAAAACATTATCAATTGTTCTATCATTATGGTATGTGTATTATAAATATAAAAAAATATTGTCTGACGATACGAAGAAATGGTCTTTACGATAAATTTTTACCTGAAGGTTTATTCGAACTAAATTGTAATAATAAATCTAGGAACTATTGTATACAACTTTTTTATGTTATTAATGACGTAATTCGCATTATACTAAAGTATAATTTCCTGATTATCAATTACTCAGAATCCAATAATCAGATATTAGCTAAATTTATAAAAGAAGCTTATATATACATTTCAGAGGTAAACATACATATAATATTCTTTTGATGATACAATTTATATAACATTTCCAATAAGGTAGATTTCCTCTATCTATCTGACAGTAATTTTGCCATTTCCTATTTAATTATTATATAACCTATATTTTTTTTCTCTCTTCCTATGATGTAATTTTTATTCAAATGAAACATTCGATAAATATGTACTTGTAGGTTTAGCTGTGGTATTAATTGAAACATTTTATTATCATCATGTTATACTGATTACCATAATTATATATATATATATATATATATATATATATATATATATATATATATATATATATATATATATATATATATATATATATATATATATATATATATATATATATATATATATAAATTAAAGATATTTAAAACAGAGAAAAAAATATAAACATTTTCTAAAGTAATAATAATATTCAATTTTATAAATAAATTCTAACAGTGAAATATTATTAGAAGTCAAAATAAGATTCTCCATAAAATTTAGTTAGTTTTTAAGTTTAGTAATGCACTTTTAATAGAATCAATTTTACCAAGATAATAATTTTATCGTATTTCTTTACATTTAAAAACCAGTTCAGTTCATGGTAGAAATGTAGAAACTCACCAAATGAACGAAAAACTTCAAAATTATCGTTGTTTTTTTTTTTTCAAATAGGACCACCCAAATAGTTTGAAATGAAACGAAATGCATCAGGACTTTAATTGCACCTGCGTGAATTTTCATTAAAATATACTGTAAAATTTCCAATACCACTTTAATCAAACAATATAATTTCATGGTCCTTAGTATAATTTTCCTATTGTTTTTGTTGTTTCTTCTCTTATTTACTTAATTTTAGCATAAAAACTACATTAACATGTTTGAAATTATAGGTTATTCGATATAACATTTTACATACTATACTTGTGCTAATTTTATTAGTTTTGTAAAATTTCAAAACAAACAAAAGGGAACATAAAACTATAAATATATACTTTTTACCATATATAGGATTATAATTAATTTAAAATTTACTAATCTTAACATGCAACCCAGTAAATTTTTTTTGATCTTATATTTTTGTCATTATTTTTTATTTATTTATTTTATTAAATAAAAATTTGTGTCTGATATATATAAACTGGTAAATTTCCAAATTTACTTCGATAATCTAAATTAATAGCAATGCTTGTACATTAGCTGATGCAAACACAAAATGAAAATGGTAAAATGAGAGCATTTGGATAGCATGACTGAAATCTAACATGATAGTATGATAGTTGTAAGTTTGTTTCCAAAAGTGCCACCGGATTTTATCCAAATAAAAAGAACGGTTACAGTGCATAGGGATGACATTCTCCATCAATCCGACCATTAAAACTTAAATTTTCATGGTTCCCTAATTCAAATGAAATGCAAATAGACAAATGCTGGGATTTGCTTATAGGCCATAGAAGATACCATGGCCTTTCCAGTTTGGAAAATACCAACAAAATCCTAGGTGCATTGGGGATCATTTCTCCATATTATATTGAAATTTATATTATATTGAATTTTACTCTCATAATTTTGAAGAATTTAGCGACCAATGATCATAAAAGACGGAGCTATATCAGATTTACAACATGATTAGGTCAGAAAAGAAGTTATGAATTTTGAAATTTGCTTTGATGAGGTAATGGTAATAATGCAATTCTAGAAATTCCTTGGAAAATGCATAAAATATAATTATGATATAATTATATATCTACTATTATTTTACAAAAAAATATAATATTTGCTTTTAGGTGAGTTTTCAAGGGGTAAATTGTTGATTTTTTTACATCAGCTTTCGTGTTCCACCTTGGCGCCACACTATAAAATAGCGATATTCAGTTCCATAGCAGCATTCAAGGTGGAACACGAAAGCTGATGTAAAAAAATCAAATATAATATTTCTCGTTTAGATGTATTTTACAAGCAATCAGCAATAACAACAATAAATATAAAGCCACTCTTTTTAGTATCCACGTATGACATTCATAAATAGCACACTAAATAAAAGTAATACAATTACATACCAGGCTTATTTTCGTCAGAAATTTGTTCCCAATGCTCAGCCATGTAAAGTGACAACTTGTCTTTTTAATAGCATTCTTATAATCACAATGTATCATTGTACAACCCCAACACGAGGTAATTTTCTATTAAATAAAAATACGGCAGTTAGAATAATTTGAAAATAGTATAAACAACTGCAATACGTAATGCGTTTAATTATCTAAAACACTAAATATTTGAAAGAAAATACATTAAAATATATAAATTTATCATATTTAAATGTATATCTAAGGTAAAATATCTTAAAAATACTATTTGAAAATGCAGTATGCAATCGTTTTATGATTCACAACGCGTATATACGTTTTATATGTAACTTGCATGGCGTACCCAGAAAGAGGCGTGGCTTTTTATCGATCTGTACAAAAAGAAGCGGAATATCAACATTGTACACAAGTCAAAATCATTCTACATTTTATAATATTGTAATAAAATTTACTCATAAAAAGAAGTTATTCGTGTATTAAATTACTACATTTAATGTCTGTTTTAATTTTTATTGATAATTCTAAGTGCATTTAATACTGTTTCATGTTTAATTTTTAAGGTATTTTTAAGTGTTTTTGTCTCTATGTTGTATTATGTACAGCCACATGAGAAATAAATAAATAAATAAATAAAAATATATTAGTATATATATTTAAAAATATTTTTTTCTATCATCACAATCAAAGTATAATATGACGGACAAAATTATAAGACAAGAATAAGTTGCCATAATTGCATTTTCTTCTTATAGTTTTCTGATGCGCATAGCGTAAGAATTTCATTGCAAGGTCTTATCGATTTATGAGGATCAAATACACGCTATTGTATATTTAACATGTTTTCATAGAAGTAGAAAGGAAGTGTAGTTACCAAATATAATAGAAATAATAATATTTTATAACTTTAAAAATAATGAAAGTAATAAAATGATGTTATCTATAATATAAAAAATTAATATTTTTACTTCATAGATTGTCATATTTTTTGCTCGTAGAGAAATTCAGTATATTAATGCCGATTAATTAATAATGCTATTAGTATATTAATACATTACAAAAATTAATATTTGCGATCCAATAAATAAAATTTATGAACCACTTAGAAGGTAAAAAAAAAAAATACCCTTGAATTGACGTCCGGTTCTATATAAATAAAATTTAATATATTATAAATAAAATTCCAAAATTGTATAGCAAAAAATGCAAATTTAATGTTATTATAATGTATAGCACTTTAAGGCATATAATTATATATTATTTAAAATGTGTCAAATTAAAACTTTTTCAGTGCTAGATACATCAATTGTAAAATTTAAAAAAAAAAAACTTATCAACATTTAAAAAAAAATAATAATAAAAAAACGATGGGAATAAAAGATAATAAACTTTAATTTTCACTGAAACGTAGCATTTTTTTTTTTTTTTTTTTTTTTTAGAGAGAACAAGAATTGGAGTAAAATGAGTAAATATAATAGTTTCTTTATAGTGAAAACGTTTGTTGAATATACACTATAAGGAAGTATAGTAGGGGTTTTAAGGAGATGTATACATAAGGGGAGGGGGGTTAAAAGGAGAATAGGTAAAAATAAGATAGGGAATGTCTGATTCAAAAATAATAATAAAGAAAAGTGGTGGTTCTTTTTGTATGATAACAAGTTTTAACAATAGATTAATTTTTTTATAATTTCAATATTCTGTCGCACATCAAGATACAAGAAAGTAGTATAATATACATGGCCCATGTTTGTTGGGGGTCTATAAGAGGCTCCTGCATCATATACTCACATATATAGAATCGGAAGCGTTAGCCCTCGAGGTGTATACATATATAAGTTTTATTCAAATTATGTTTGAACACTATAGGAACGTCATAGTGGCCCCTACTTGCACCCTTCTATAGTTTACCTGGTTCGTATAGGGATATCACTATCTATAACCATCATTTCTAGTATAGACCTAATATTAAAAAAATATATATAATATAATATGTTAACAATATATTATATAAAACAAGTTATGTAGCATAAAAATATATAATATGATGCAGGTGGTAGTTTTTTTAAAAAGAAACATATTTAAGAACGTTATAGATCGTGTAATGGGATAATATTATAAAATTTTATTAGAAGTAGAAAAATTAATGTTTATTATAGTGTTTATACAATAACTATAAAGGTGCTATGTTTTGTTTTTTTTAACAGATAAAAATACCACCTTATAATATTTAACTATCATATGCATAGATTATGAAAAATATATAATATTCTGTACTATAATAACTGGCAGATAAAAGATATTAATAAATTGTGTTTAAAACTTGATTGATTTTTAGCTAGATTACTATAAATTATTATATTTCATAAATTTATCATTGATATGAGATACAACTACACAAATATGATAATTATACTTAATTGTGATAAAATTTCAACGTTATTAAAATAAAAATATCAATGTGATTAATTTTCAAGTGATTTAGACAGCTATTATATATGAATAAATTAAAATTTTGCAGTTTATAATTTAGCTCGTAAATTGCAATTTTTTTTTAACCATTGTAGTCTAATAGGGTTCGTATGGCCAACCTTATCAATGTTTTACATCCTAAGACAAAATTTTACCTACTTTATAATATAATCTTAAATTCGATCTCAATTTAAGATACAAGAAATTTTTATAACATAGACCTGGAAAATAAGGTTCATATTTATCTTGTAGCGATTGTATGTACAAACAGACCTTATTTTGGTTATTTTGTTGTTTTCGGGAAAAATTAAGGTGCCTCCATCACAGCAAAATTGGCCAGTAATTATTTTTTACACAACACTTAAAATTATGATCATATTACACGAATATATTAATTTTCATTGAATTTATTTATTGAGCTATAATTCTGATTGCAATGAGTGAATCGAAGTAATATTGGGCGCGATTCACGAAGCAGTTAGCTAGGTTTCTAACCACGTTTAGCTTAACCACGTTTAACTAGGTGGTTTAACACGTAAAACAGGTATAGTTAATTGCGGTTAAGCTAAACGTAGTTAGAAACCTGGCTAACTTCTTCGTGAATTGCACCCATTAATAAATCTACTGAAATTTATTAAAAAAATATCTTAAGTTTTTTATTTTATGATTTATATATTTTCATAGACATTAGAATACAGGTTTTATGCAGGTATGAAAAATAACCAAGAAAATAGGATAGGATATTATTATAATAGTATTGGGTACCAAAGACTTCGTTGGGGTACCATAGCAGAAAAAAAATCTTTTCTGAGGGGTTAAATTTGTAGAATATAAGGAAGGGATGAAGAATAGCTGTCAGCCTCTTCTTTCTTTCTTTCTTTTTTTTTTTTTTATATTCACCCTCCCTTTTCAAGAAAAACTTTCTCCTCCAGTATAGCATTCTTTTTCTTGAAGTTGAACCCTCTTGCTGGCGTACATCGAAATACCCTTACCAACTATTGCAGACGAATCTCCCTCGTCTTGCTCACAAACTCCCTTTTGTAATTGCATTTACACAATAAGCCACTAAACTAAATAGTGACGTCATTAAACTATGTTACGATCATCGAATATTGTTTATATTTTTTTCCATATGATTTCAGAATTAGATAGATCCAAGCATTACACTATATGATACTGAATTCTATTTTTTTTTAAATACTATAGTAAAGTAAATTGTAAATTGTTAAATTATAAAAATAAATCATGACAATAAAATACAAGTTTTCCTTTGAAAGACATGTTAGATGCTATATATTAAAATATCATCATTACTATCTGTAACATATAACTTTTAAACAGTAATTTTTAAAAATTTCTTTATACATACAAATCAAAATAAAATACAATTATTTCTTAATAATTTAACTCCTAATTGAAAAGTTTCACTCAAGCTACAAGATAATTATAACTAACGAGTGAGAAGGAAAAAAAAAAAAAAAAAAAAAAAAAAAAAAATCAGCAAATTTTAACTGAACAAAATGGCGGCAAAAATCCTGCAAGATAGGCAGACTGCAAAGCAATGATTTTTTTTTTCGATCAATAGTCATAAATTTTTATGTGTTTAATAATCTATATATATATTAAAAATAAAATTAATACATTATTTAATTATTTATTGTTATTGACAATCTTATTAAGTTTTTGAAAATTCAGTACTTATACAAATTAGATTTAATTATTATAATTATAAATAAAATATGCCTTTGGCTGACACGTTTATGTATTTTAAAAACTTTAAAAAGACTTATTAAATAATTAGGAATGCTATAAAATTAATAATTACAGCAATAAATTATATAAATCTATGATAGACTCAGCTAAGAAATCGATTTAAAATTCACTTTTAACAAAATTAAAATTTTTTTTATAGTGTCTGCTCTAATTTTTATTTTCTTCTTGTGGCGATTTACGCCACCACGGGTGTTGTATTCAGCTCGTACTAATATATTCATTATATTGTTCACAATTACAACATGGCAGCCAAAATATGTAAAGAAGTTCTTCTACTTATATACAAAGCTCTTGAAAACCCCCTCAGAGTTGTTGCTACTGTACCTAATTTATATGCTAATTAGTGTATTGTTGCTCACAATTTTACAGCATTTTAATGTATTTTATAGTCTTGCAAATTTACACACCAAGGTAAATTTTTATATTTAAAAATCAGTCTTGCATATCTTCAGTAATATATACTTTCCTATAGCAGTTATTCTCAAATTTGACCAAGAATAAACAAAAATTATAAAGCGATTTTTATCGAAGAATATATTATTATATTTTATTATTAATGAAGCTATAACACACATCCAAAATTTTTATTACTTTTTCTTCAAGACTTATACCAGTTTACTTACTATCAGAACCAAAAAGGTGTGCCCCTGTTCTTACAGGATTTGTATGCTATTCAGGGGTACACCTTTTTGAATTTGATAGTAAGGTTCCATATACACCTCAGGAGAAACTAACATTACTTACCCCCCTCTGTTTTTTGTGGGTGCATAATACAGTCTATTTATTTAGAAATACTCTTTTTACCTCTAAAATTCTACTCTCTCTCTCTCTCTCTCTCTCTCTCAGTGCCAGCAAATCATGGTGTCCAGACTTGAATCCATTTTAACACGTATTTTTAATTATTCAACATTATATCTGTACTTCATCACGATATAAATACATTTACAAACATACCAGAAAAATTGTCTAAATGTAAAGAAAGACAAGTCTGAAAAAAATGTTTAAGGAGAAAAAGGAACTTTATCCTTATAATTGCAATATAATATATTAATTCGACTTATATAACCATCACAAATATTTTTTTTTTACAGCAAAAAAGCATTGAAGCTATAGAAAAACATCGAGACATATATTATTGTTCGTACTGTACCCAGCACCCCTCCCCCATATATTATATTTGAATGCAGGCGGCGGCAGCCATCCCTGAAGCTCAAGTCACCCCCATATACAAGGAGAATACATAGGGAGTGGGAAGAGAGGGGGCGTGGCAGAAGCCAGCTTGTGTTCGATCAGCTGTTTTTGTACGGTGATGCAAGATGTACACGGAGAGACAGTGTTGTCGGATCGATGCCTGGTCTCGAAATTAACCCGCGTTAGGATACGGCTTTCAGACAATTTGCTATTTTATGCCTTTATTTTGATCTTTATGATCTCAAAGTTCTACAAGCCTATTACTTGATTTATTTCTGATTTTTCAGTACTATTATTCTTTCATTTGTTACTAAATAAATTATATAAATTGATAAAATAAATTCCTCCCACACAACACGTCTTTTGAAGATTGGCGCGATTGCGAAGATGACCGGAAACGGGAAACGAAACTTCCGCTTCCGCAATATTCCCGCCAATATTACGTATAGTCCAATTTACATTATATTCCATCCGGAAGTAGCTGGAAGTGTAAGGTTTCTGGTCTTTCTATTCATATTTCAGAGTGTTGCAATTTCACACATAGGTCGGTATTTCTACTTCAAACCACTTTGTAAAGTTTCAAAACTGAATTACAAACAGAAAAACACAAATTTGATACTTCCGGCTACTTCCGGATGTAATGTCAAATGAACTGTAGTGCAATCCCGTGAATGAGAAAATTGATAGTTAATACGAGATGCATATTATTGAATTATATTATTACGTAATCTACCTGGAGACCCGGGTTTGATGCCGATGTGTTGCAAGGATATTATTTTTTTAGTTATTATTTCATAAATATTTTCTATCGGTATAATGCTATTCAAGATTCAAGTATTCAAACGAAAATTTATAAGTGTAAAAACAATTTTTAATTTATTTTTATTATTTTTTTTATCATGCGTGGATTAGTTATTATTAATTAAAAATAATTTTTATAATGAAATAATGGTTCAATGATATCACCGAGTGAAACGAAGCATTAAAAAATAATTAAAAAGTTCTCTGTCCCAACTGGGATTCGAACCCACGTCGCTGAGCGAATTCAGATTTGAAGTCGGGCGCTTTTCCAATTGAGCTATACTCAAGGTTAGAGAGGGGAGAAGAGATTTCAGTATATGACTTGTAAGTTTTGTTTAAATCAAAATGGCGGTCTCCATATTTCACATGTCACTGCAATATGTTTTGAATTATTATAACAACAAACACAAACTGATTACAAAATGATTATAAAAAATATGAAAAAAATTGTGCGGTAACTCATAACTTCTGAATGTTTGTATTTATTCCATAAAATAATAAAGTTCGTGTAAGACCAATCTTGATGCAAGTAAATTTCGAGACCAGGGACACCATGGTGACCACCAGATGACAGCACTTGCAAAGAAAAGATTCGAGCTTCATAAAAATTTCTTTGGAGTGGTTGTTTCTGCAAATTGTTTGAACTTTGTTGAACACAGGTTTGAATCGCTGATTAGCATTGATGGACAGGTAAGATGGTCCTCCCTATCTATCCTCCTTGCCCATATACTTGGACGAGCTAATCCTAACCACGTCGGGTTTTAGTCCTCATTGGCACCGCAATGTCTGTCTCACTCCTGCGGGATCCATCGCATCAGCATGCTCTCTCAATAAAGCTTTATTGTTATTATCAGGTCTGTTTTTACATATGATTATCTACAAAGAATACTGACATTATTTTACCTCTCACGAGACACTAATACATTTTAAATTTGTTGTTCAATTATTTAGAATTGTTTTAAAAACAAAACACTCTTTTTCCTAAATTTATTGTATTTAATCTATTTTAGAATATTCTTTTTTTTTTCTGTTCCTATTAATTTAAGCCGATGTAGCTCATTTTGAAGAAAAAAAAAATATTAAAAAAATAATATACAA
This sequence comes from Siphlonurus alternatus, assembly GCA_949825025.1. NCBI lineage: Eukaryota > Metazoa > Arthropoda > Insecta > Ephemeroptera > Siphlonuridae > Siphlonurus > Siphlonurus alternatus. Next base: position 45,061,536 of record OX463780.1, on the reverse strand, counting down.
TAATTATTATCACGTGAATTTTTTTTAAAAAGTTTTTGGTTGTGTTTTGTTAATGAATTAACTACTATAATTTTATTAATTTAATCAACACTATGATTATTATATACTAAGTATTTATTTATTTAATTTGTGAAACAGCTTACGAGTTTTTTCATTTTCATTTTTTCTTGTTTTCAAGAACCAAGTTTGAAAATTTCTTTTTTATTGACGTCACATTATTTAATTTTCCAAGTAAATTCATTGTTCATAAATTATCAATATCGATTGTCGACGATCATGCACTCATGATATTTTGACCAATTCCATTGCTTCCAACTTAATTGAATTGTAGCAATGAAAAAATTTAATAGTAGAAGAAAATACCAATATTGCGTTGTAGTGTGAAGCCTGAAATGGGTGCATATCACCATTATTTATTATTAAACAACAAAGATTAAAGGAGCAATCAGAAGAACCTGGCCATACTATAACATGAAATCGTCGATATTCTGTTAACACCGGTGGACATGTGCCTTTTACGACTTTGTTAGCAATTGTATTTGTGCATCCTTTTTCACGCTACCACGACGATATTTGCAGCAAAAGTGCAACATAGTGTTAAGTTTTCACTGCTATAAAAACACACTTTATCATAACATTATACTACAAGCCTTAGTATACAGCATCTGGACTTCCCTTCTTTAAAAAAAAAAAATCTTTCGTGAATTACAGTATATAGATAAGATATGTCAATCATATATAAATAATACATTATTATCAGTACAGAGTGCCCAATTCCTGTAAAGTAAACACAGCATCTTCCGTCAGTGGCTTGGCCCACAACACACCGGCACTAAACACGTGGTTTCTCGGGTGGGCCACTGGCGCCATTCGGGCGGGTGATCTCTCAGTGACATTTTCCAACGTTGAAATATATTAAAATGAGCCTTACGTTCATCCGAGTTATGTTGTAGGAAGCGGGAACGGAGCATCAGCAGCTAATCAAAGGGCAAACAGTGCATGCAGCAGCAGCAGCAGGGGATGATGTCGAGGCACCAACTTCGTGCTGATAAAATATCCTCCTCTCCTCCTTTTGACTCAACAATTACGTCACAGTTAGGATAAGAAATATTGTAAAATGTTTTCTCTATAAGAAGAAAAATATATTTATAATATATATTATTTGGAACTCCTTAGTTATATAGAGCATTTATTTTCTTATTTTTTTTTTTTTAACTTGCAAAGTGCATGATTAGACACGGTGTATATATATTTTTTTAATTTAGCACTGACCAGTCTTCTGATAAGAGCTCAAATTTCTTTGAATGATAACGTTTTAATGCATGACATTACAATTCAACTTTTACCCTGGGATCATTACATATGGCTTCAGGCATTTTCTAAGTATAATTGTCATGCTAAAATTTTATATTCCTGTTGAGAGCCGAGTTTGTGCGGGTTTTGCTATTTTTTTTTTTTTTTACCGTTCTTACAATGATATAAATTTAAATACATAATATCATCGGGTTTATTTTTCTTTATGACTTTTTTGTTTTCAAATATATTTGCATGTCATTATGAAAACTGATATAAATTCTTTGTAAATATAATAATAATATTAATAATCTCATATAAAACACTGATCGACCAAGAAGAAATTTAATAATGACTTTAAATGAAAAAATTGCACATTTCAGAGATGCACTTTCAACATCGATGACCTAAGACGATAGAGAGAAGTCCGACTCCTACTAGTTCAAACTAGTACCAGATAGCTTATATTTAATTCAATAAAATATATAATTATGCTAGCTAGTAATGCGCGTTTTCGTATAGATGATATCACAAGAGCAGTCATCCCATTTAAAACATTACCTAAAAATAAATAAAAACAAAACAAAAAAATAATAAAATATTTATTTTTATACATATGGTATGGCTTAGACGGGTATCTTATCGATATACATCAATCGATCAATCAATCGATGTATCATCAATTCTACATAGGAACTGGTCTGAGAGAAGACAAATCGGTCCAACTTGGTCTTCAGCCGAAACGAGAACTGCATTTACTTTATTGAAAACAAATGTTGCTGCATTTTTTGGTCTCATGCACTCCGTGGGTGACACAGCAGAGGTACCACCGGAAGACAAACAGACAAACGTGAAAAGAGGGCGGTGAGCCATATGGCCATTTATATGAGTATATGGGCTCATATGGCAGCAAAAAAGCGCGGGAATAATGCTTCTTCTTATTACGACATCCACATTCAGGAATGAAATTTTTCTACTGTGAATTTTCTTGAGGGGGTAACGGATTAAATAAGAGGGTTGCATGGATGGGTGTAAAGCTATATAGGGGAAAGAAAGAAAAATTATAATAATAGAGGTTCTAAAAAAAAAAAAAATGATAAATATAAAGGTTTTAGATAGATGGTGCTACCTGGGTGTACCGTGAAACGAAAACTGATCTTTTCAATACTTTTGATCCACATTCCCACACTTTCCATAGGGTACTTGCAACTATAAGTAAGCTTAGGCCCCAAATGCACCCAGTTACATATTATATTATGTATCAAAAGGAGAGGGGTATACTTGTAAAGGGTAGACGGATTTTTTTCTGGTACCTTTTCGCATCCCCTCTTAAAGCAATGTATATGCACTTTTGTTAAAAAAAGATGAAAAAATATATAATGTTTTCAAAAGACAATTTAGAAGCATTGCATAAACGTTAAATTTGGACACAATGGCATTTTAACATGTAGTTGGTACTAAATTTTCAAAAAAATACAGTAACAACAATTCCAAGCAATTTACTAAAAACATGGCAACTCAATATAAGAAAATTGTTTACAGCTTTAAAAAAATATCAAATTTGATTTGAAATCAAATTTAATGATTTGGTATTTATATGTAATATATAAGAGCTCATGCAAGTACATTACTATTATTTAAATTAACCATAACTCAATAGTTGTGAAAATAACAACTTGCCTATTTTACAGAGCAAGTGCAAGATTTTTCAAAACCAATAATTTCCAAATTTGTTCACGTCAATTTTTGTTATATTTAATTATAGGAGTATCATAATTTCGTTCTCTCCCGGGACATCTTTACTGCACCGCGGGACTTTGAAGCTCTGAGCAGGGGCTGGGGGTTCTGCTCGAGCTCCAAAAATAAAAAGTTTCGTTTTAGAGGTCAGCAATATAAAATACTAACAATTAAGATAATATTAAAATTATAGAATAATAAAATTAAACGACAATAATATATATAATGGTAAATATAGTGATTATATTTAGTCCTAAAATCCATAAATGTGTTCTCCATATTTGTGTTGATTGGTGATCTGTTCTCGGTATCCTCAAAGTAATTTTAAATTTGAGTCAAAACTTCAAATTTATTAATATTTTTTATTTATTTATTATTTATTATTTATTTATTTTTTATTACAAACAACTAAACAACTAAATAAGTTTTTATTTAAACTTCCTAATTTTATTTAAATTTTAATTTGAATTCCAAAAGGTGATTCAGTAGTGTTAATTTGAAAATATTAACAATATAACTTTAGCAAATAGTAAAATTCATATATAAATATATAAATAGTCAAATTAATTTATAAATATTTGAATTTTACTATTTTTCTACTAAATTTAGTAAAAAAAAATGAAAACTTTATTTATTTTTTTAATTTGACGTACAAAAAAGTGGCGTTTGGTATAGTTGCAGTTTGTTTACATGTAAATAATTCAAATTAAAATAATTGCGCCGCAAGTATAATATATCGAGGTCGCTGTAGGCACCAATGACGCAGCAAGCAATCACGTAACTTGCTACTACGCTAAACCGAGGAGGCTTGACTAGCCTGCTTCAAATGACGTTCTTCTTTTCTAGCGCCTATAGTTGCGCAACCGCGAGCTTATAGCGTCATGAGGAGAGACTGATCCAGGAAATATACTTCCTTGCCGCTACATCTATTGCTGGAGCCATACACTTATGGATAATATTGTCACCACAATGAGTTTCAAGTGAAGTGGATATAACCATGCAGTAATACTGCCATTCAACAACACACGTTCTTTACAAAACTATAAAAGTCGTCCTCAATGAGTAAATAAAAATATATAATATAATATAGTGAAATAACATAGAAAAAAAAAATACTTCAACATTTTATTACATTATTATTATTATTCATTCTTTAATTTATTAATATTTTTTTATATTAATTGTTTTTAATATTTCTAAGTGCATATAATATTGTATCATGTTTAATTTTTAAGTTATATTTATAAGTTTTTTGTTTTCAATGTTGTATTATGTACATCCACAAGAGAAATAAATAAATAAATAAATAAATAAATAAATAAATAAATAAATAAATAAATAAATAAATAAATAAATAAATAAATAAATAAATAAATAAATAAATAAATAAATAAATAAATAAATAAATAAATAAATAAATAAATAAATAAATTATAATTAATTTTTAAGTCTTCATTGAATTTTTTTTTATACCGCTACTTTTTTGTTAATACGACTATTACATACTGTTTGCAGAAGTGCTTTAAACAATGTCATCAAATTACACAAAATATAAAAATCAATTTAAATATCATGCCATTTTAATGAAAATTATGCAAGTAAACATAAATTAAGACTTCAATTTTTGCTCAAAATCTTAAAATAACAAATAATATTATGGGATTGCTTTTTCAATACAAAATACTCAATTTGTTAAACATGTTATTTTTTTTAATTTTGATGTTTAGGCGTTCTGCTTTACAGTCAATTATTAAAGTAAATAATTAATCTTCCAGTGAACCACAATAACCTGTAGTTAAAATATTTCAACAAAATATAAGAACATTTCCACTGCGCTTATAGTGCATTTTTTTTTTAACTGAAATGCTGCAAATCGAATATTTACCGCACAAAGGCATAAATAAGTAAACAACTACTTTCTGCTTGAAAGAAAAAGGGTGGTGAAACAATATTTTTAATAATTTATGAGGAAGATTTTGAATATAATATTATTATTGCAAGTTTTGTAGCAATTGAAAATAAAAATTAGGACTTGTCTGAAACACTTCCTTGTATTGCACAATTTGTCAAACATTTTCATGATTATGACTAATAAAGTTCTATTCGTGTCCGTGATTTCAATTTGTATTTTAAAATCCAGAGTAGCCTTTCATTAAATATTTGCAAATGTTACTACTCTTATAATATATTTCTTAAATCAAGACTGAAACAATACTTATAATATATAAAAAATACTTATAATATATAAAAACAATATAAATACTTGTGCCTCCTGCAGACACCATGGGTATGCAACTTCTTATGCACTTTGTTGCACATCAGGCGTGTAAATGATGTTATTAAGTCTTTAAATAATAATAATAACGCATGCTCTTTATGCCATTGATTATCTTCTAATATTTTGTAATTCCTAACATTTAATTATTAATGTTTGCCTCTATATTGATGGTTAAAATATTATAATTAATAAAATAAAAAGTAATGTTTGGAATTAAAGTCTCCAGAAAGGTATATAACTGAAAAAATAAAGAAATTGCATATTTGAAGCAACGGTGTGTAGCAAATAGGCTGTACTAATGGTTAGTTTTATGGATTTAAATAAAATATTTAATTATCATTTAAGGTTATAAAAACCATAAGAACTTCAGATTAAAAACTGACACTTTGAGTTTTTACCAGGTCTTTCTTGTTTTGAAAAATTGTAATTTTCATTGCATTAAATAATTTTATTTTATTTGTTTTTTATCTGATCTAGAAAATTATACCTGCTCTTCAAATAAACCTTATATATTTTAGTAGGTTTATGTAGCTAATATTCCAAGAAATAACAAAATATGAAAACAAATAATATATCCAATTATATATTAGTTTTATAAAAGCCAAGTTATTCATTGTGTAAACGTATGTATTAAATTATGAGATGAGATTTAAAATACATTGATTAAATTCCTACCATACCTTTTAAAAAAATAAACAGGTAAAAGAAAACTGAATGTTATATATAACTACAGCATAAAAAATGTTCTTGGAGAAAAAAGGAAATAATGCTGGAGACAAGTCCATTGAAAATTTATCGAATGAACTTTTTGGTAAATAGTGGTTCTTAATAACAATCATCGTGAATTTACGCCATGAATCACAGATCACAAGAATGCCGCTTTGTTCTTTATCAACCTAAATGTTTAAATATAAAAAATGTATAAAAAAAATGTTTTTTTTTTTCTTTTTTGTTATTCTTCTTGCAAATAACTTTATATCAAAATTTTCATAATTAATTTTAATACATTTTTTTTATATATTTCCAATGGGAACCTAAAATATTTTAAAATATAGTAAAATTACTGTAGATCTGCTGAAATAGGCACAAAGCGGGTTAGTGTGAGAAGATGCAGTCACAGTATACGCTTATTTCATTCATATTTTTGTTAGTGTTAACTCATTAGCTAGTCGAATTAATGTTTAATAAGTGTTTAAGTAGTTTAATTATTTAATGTTTTCTGCGTTTTCTCGTCAACTTTTTGTCTTTTTCAATTATTGTTTGCATTTATTATTATTTCTTATTATATATTTTTTTAAAACAAACCCATTATGTAATGCATTCTGGTATATTTCTAATGTTCTGATGCAATAGGCATGTTATGTTGTAATATAGCCACCAAACCACAACTATTGTCGGTATACCCGTTTCTCATGGCGCGCAGGCAGCGCATCCTTTCGTAAAGTTTGGTAAAGAAAAAAATAAATAGATAAGCATGCTTAATTTTTTTCCCAAACATTTCTCATCCAAAGAGAAAAATATTGAAGGCACATTATTATTATTATTTTTTTTTTTTTAAAGAAAAAGTTGATTTATCAAAATAATATGAAACTTATTACTCTATGAACTTGTTGGTATAATAAAACATTATAAGTAATCGTACTATTAACACCAAAAACAAGATTTTTTAATAAAAAAAAAATAAGCACGTGCGTTTTTCTGAATAAAATTTATTATCTAATTTGCATAAAAGTATAAAGATTACTGCGTAGTTTTAGCACCAACCTGCGTCTTCCTCGTCCGTCATTCAATAACAAATACAGTTGTTTTCTTCTACTTCGTCTACAATGGTCACCGTAGGTGGTTGATGGTCAGCAACACCATGTGCTTGCTTTACGCAGAAATATTGAGGAGCAAGGCGCCATACAGACACCACACAACGCGCGCCGCTCGTGGCCCACGCCAAACTAAAAAATTTCCTCCTCAACTCTACTGCATAAGAAGCGGTGGACTCAACAGCAGCAGCGGCTTCGGTTGAAGCAGCAAACGCCGCGGCGCACACGATGAGAACCGAGGGGGGATAGACGGGAGGAAAAGAGTGAGAGCGGCAACAGCGTGATTCCCTACTCTCTACGCACAACAAGGCCCTAGCTGCTTTTTTTTTTTACAGAAAGAATTGCTTGCTTTACTCCTGCTCTTTAGAGGGGAATCACATACACACAATCTCAAAACACACGCACAAAAAAAAATTATTTGATATACCCCCCTTACATTTCAAAAATTTTCCCCTCTTTCTCCCCCCCCCCCTTTCTTTTCATTTAGTTCTATTCTCTTTTTTACTTTTTTTTTTGTTAAATATCTAGAAATAAAATCTAACTAAATTCTCATTCGTTGATTCCCGCCTTATAAGCTCCGCCCATCTACTTCCTGTCTCCCCTCCTTTTATATAATTTTTTTTTCTCTACAACCGGCTACAACACAACTTCCTTTCAAGTTATACTTCTACCTTTTCCCGCCAAACTCGTAACTACGATTCTTCGGCACGGCACGGTTACTAGCTGTATGTAAATTAGCACAAAAAAAAGAGGAAAAAATTGCACCCCTTTTCTAAGGTAGCCACCAATCAAAACTAGCTCATTCTATTCAATTGACGTGGGAGGTCTATTAGTTCAGATCATTTTTTTATTAATACAAAATACACATGCGCAAAAAAATGGCGGGAAAATTAGTAAAGAACACTTGCTCTGAGATTTAAGGTAGAGATAACGCCGAACAGCTGATCGACGTAATGCCCTTTGATTAACATGTAAACCTTAGCAAATTGACAAAAATTCTGAAATTTTTTTGAGAGGCAGATATTAGTACCTAAAAGCCATAGAAAAAATTTCAAAACGATTTAACGAGCCGATTTTGTTTAATTAATTTTTTTAATTTTCAGCATAGGGCTTTCCCATGGAGAGCCAAACTAAAAACTTAATTTAAAAAAATCGGCTCGTTAAATGTTTTTGAAACTTTTGCTATGGCTTTTAGGCACTAATATCTGCCTCTCAAAAAAATTTCAGATTTTTTGTCAATTTGCTAAGGTTTACATGTTAATCAAAGGGGATTACGTCGAACAGCTGTTCGACGTTATCTCTACCTTAAGAATGAACTAGAAAATGTATGGTCGTAGCGTAGCGGCAGCCTTTCATCCATTCTAAATATAATATTTTACTTTTTCGGGCAGTTGAAATGCAATCAGGCTTACTTAAATTCATCATAGTGTATTTTTACTTAATTAATTTAAATTAAATTAAGAAATTTTAAAATGAAATCAATTTAGCAAAACATTAACCCATACAATGTTATGAAGCACAAGGACTAATATTTTTTAAACATGGTGTTATTTTTTTATGCCAACGCCAACTATATTTTTCTTTGGAATACTTTTTTCTTCGTCAAAAGTCTCGTCATGCAAATAGAATATAGAAAATAGAATATTTCAATCATTTCATTTGAAATATAAAAATCTAATAAATTGAATTATAAATAAACTTCTGCATTACACAAGGCAGACATGAGGCGGTGTATCTATCTTTTGTGAGGGAGTGAGTTATATTTAATGCAGTGCTTCGTGACCGGGAGGAAAACACGGCGATTAGAGGAATAAGTTCAATATTTAGAGACTTTTAAGTTCTTGTCGAGAACCGAGTGTCTTTCAAAGTTTCCTTCTCCGCATCATTTTAGTCCCCTAAAGTTATGCAACCCGCTGAGCACGCAAGAACAAACAGTTGCGGAAAAACAATATTTAAAGGGATGCTGCCTAAAACTGAAACTGAAAACCTTTTAAATAATAAAGTCGATTTGAGTGAATATATATTTATATATTTGACTCGACTACGTGTATCCATTGTAATGTCATATCTTTTAATACAATAAAACCTTTTTAAATTGTGAAAAAACTGAAATTGCAAATGAAAAAAAAATAAAAAATATTATTATAAGATAAGACTCAGAGAACGTATTCATAATTCAATGGGAATACATTTTTTCATTAAAAATCTTTGCAATTAAATTTATGTTTTATCAAATTTAAAATTTTTGCAAATCGTATATTGTTGTCGAGAATTTTGATACCAACGTGTTAAAACATAAAATTAATTCACTGTTAACATTATATAACACATAATTAAATATTGTAACTTATATTTCCTAATATATATTATTATAATTAACGTTTATTTTTTGGTATAATGCGATAACATATAGATAATATATCATATAATATTATAGAGTAAAATATAATAGCCTGTATTACAAATTCATATTAATAAATAATGAGAAAAAGTTGAAGTATCACTCATCATACATATTTCATGTCTTCTTTGTTTGAATATTGGATATTATATATTTTTGTCATTTTAATATAATAGCACTCGCGTACACAATTATTTTCCTTGTATACTAAAAATCACCATCACATCAATATTTATTTTAAAAATAATTCTCTTCTGCCTACTATAGAATTACACATGTTAAATTAATTATTGCATTATTTAAGTAGCTTCATTTTAATTAATTTTTTTTACAATTTTTATTTCTCCTGGACTGCATAACATAGATTTTATTACACAAATAAATACATACTTCGTATTTTCTTAACAATAATTTTGAAAATTTATTCATACTGTACAAAAAAAATAATGTAGAAGTACAATTCTATAAAAATGTCAATAATTTCAGAGCAAATTCAGTTATATTAATCATATTAAATTCGACAGAAGAAGACATATAAAACTGATGAATCTTTGTTGTAAAACTGACTCCCTCTTGTGAGCAGTGCTGGAAGTTTGGTGTTGTAGCCCCCCTTATTTCATCCCTACTAGCACAGGGTTGCCAGACTTTTGTTTGCCCCGCAACCCCCGGCAGGAAGAAAAAAAAAAAAAAACATTACCTACCCCTACTATACGTCTGGGACGCCGTGGATGTTAGCAGATGCCACAGCGAAGTGAAATTATTAGGAAAAAAGTACAATCTCAAACAAATAAGCTAAGGTATATAGCAAGTTTTCAAAGAAATTAAAGAATTTAAAATATCAGTCTCTTTTTTGTAATTAAATTTGATTGTAATGTTTGAAATTATATATAATAATTTTATATTATAAACTAAAATATTTCAAATTCATCATATATATGATAATGCTTTACTTTTACCTTTTATTAATATACATGCATAAATGGATTTTGGAATTGGACGAATAAAATGAAGTTAAATTTGTAATTGGAACCTTGCATGCTGATACTGATGTTATAAATTTAATATTTGAAAAATCAATTTTTTTTAAAATGAGGTAATGTTATACTTTTAGATCATAAAGGACAACTGAGATTTTTTATTGTCATTTGTTTCAGACTTTTTCGCGTCCGGGAATTACATAATTATAATATATATTGTTATCATAAATTTGTTACCGAAAAGATGCTATAATATAAAGGTTTATTTTTTAAACATATAGTAGAAAAAAGTTTCTTATTTAAAAAATAAAACCACCCCAGAAAACACGGACATGTGATACAACTTTTTGCGCCCAATTTCATATGCGATGAAAAATCATCTTGAATATCCATAATTTATACTTGTATGATTATTTATACTAACAAGTAAGCATGAAATTCTGTTTATCTTAAAAATATAAATTTATAAAATATAAATTATATGAAAAACTTATACCTTTATCATGATTAAATTTATATGTCTATACCAAAAAACGGTATTTGATTTATGCAATGCTAGATTAATAACATTTCTATAGTTTGATATTTTAAAGTAATTAAAATAAATTAAATACAAGTTCTTTTCATAATGTATATCCCCCTGTAATTCAAGAACGCATGATAAAAGTACCATTATAACATTGTTTACCTTTTATATTATGAACAATAACTACAGTTTGATTGACAAGAAACCCCTTCATGTCAATCATATGTGACAAAAACTTAATTTTTTAACCCATAATATGACCTTTATATACAATATTATACTACCTACTATAATACATTAAACGATATGTTTATTATATTCAAAGAATAATCATAATTGAATAAAATGAACTAAAATTAACTTCAGCTTGTTCCTTACCGTACATATATACACTTTTATGTCAATAGATCAATTGTCATGCACGTATACTTTTGTGGCGGAAAAATACAAATGCCACGGCGCAAATAAGACAAATATAGGTGCTTTTCCAGGAGCGATGTCGCGTGAGGCTTGGCGGGGCGAGAAAAGCGCACTTGCAGTGAAACCGTATGGCGATATTGGCGAGGAAAAATCGCGGCGCGATTAAATCGCTGCGGGAAAGCAATTTTTCCTCGCTAATATGGCTGCCAAACGATTTTACTGCCAGTGCGCTTTTCTCGCCCCGCCAAGCTTCGCGCAACATCGCTCCATGGAAAAGCGTCTAAAAGCGACAGTGGTGCTATCGTCCTGAGAAATCGTGAACTTTTGAAATTTTGGTCTACGTTCTAACCATAAGATACGAACGGACGTCTTCTTTAAAAAAAAAATACATAATTAAAAAAAAAGTAATGGCTTATAAGTCATTATTATGTTACATAAAAATATTCAGTAAACCCTAAGAATTTTTAAAACTTGTGATCGGAAAACGTCAATTTCATCGATTATGATGACGCGCGTGTGACAAGATGACAAAATGTATAATTTATATTTTTATAATTTAATTAAAAAAAATGGCACAAATGACAATGCGTGTTAAGATAATATTCATCATAAATTTGATATACTCAGAATACAGTATACTATCTTTGATGGTCTCTGATGACACAAGATGTGTATTCAAATAACATTATCCACACGCTTGCGCCACCATCAAGCGAAAGTTCGAACTATTTTTTTTCTTACTTGCCAAATATTCTAATTCTATCTGGACGTCTCGTATGATTTTTTAGTGCAACATCTACTGTCACAAGTGTGCATGGGCGTGCGTTTTATCGTTTTGATACTCCAGCGTGACGAGTTTATCATGACATGACCCGGCCGCTGCGATAATACTGCACTTCCTTCGTGTAACTCGATCACAAACAAACGCAACTTTCATTTCCGAACAGAGAAAAACAAACGTGAATTTATTTTAACAAATAAGGTCTGTTCGTAAATGCACAGTAAAAAAATAACATATTATTTTATGATCCTTATGTTAATTTTCTGTACAGAAGGTTCATCTGATTATTGATTAATGAATCGATTGTGCATTTAATTTAGGAAAAGACTTAATATATATTCAGATTGTGGTGAATTAATAAAATAACTTTATATATTGTGTGTTTTTTTAATCAAATATTTCATTGAAGTAATATAATTATGTATCATTATAAACAGATTCTCATTATATTAAACACATTCTACTCAGATTATACTTTTGTATCGATGGTAATTTTATTTGTCTATTCTTCATCAAACTTTGTTTTATAATACTCAACTTCAATGCTTCAAAAACAGTGAATTATAACACTTGAGAGGTATTTGCAGCTAATTTCTATTTAATTATCGTAGTAGCGAAAATATTACAAATTATTGTGATCTATGATATGTGTATCTATTTGTTGTGCATAGTGATACAAGCTGTTTATTTATGTATGAACGATCGACTTAATGTCTTGAGTTTAAAATTGTTTTTTGTCTTGCTTATATTGTGTAATCAATCAAAAAGCAAAAGCAATAAAGATTAAGAATTATGAATTATTGTACTACAAATCATATAAGCCAGCAGTTGTAAATATAATTTATGAGAATTATAAAATACTGTATACACACAACATGATGATATAATTAAGTTTGTTCGTAAAAAGTTTTTTTCACCTGACTGACTTTATATGAAAATAATAATTTTATTGTTTTAGTGTATTGATGTTTCACAGGGGGTTGAAAACTAATCCGCACTGCAAGTGTGCTGAAAAAATTGCAGACTTTTGGATCTTTCAGGGGTAAAAAGTTTCCAAACTAATTACGAAGATACTGCAAATTTATCATTGAATGATGACTCCGGAAGTAGTCGGAAGTGTTCACTTTCCTGACCTACCTCATCGTTTTATAATATTCGAACCTAATTACCGGTCTAATATAATTTGACGTTCGACGAGATAACAATTAAACTTAAAGGCGAAGAGGACAAAAATTGAAATGCAAATAGGAAGGTCACAATATATCATTATATCTTCAGCTTACAGTTGATTGATTGATTTATATTTTGGGGCAATTGACACATTTTGGTCATGTATGCCCCCAGCGCGGCCTTTAAGAGACCGCAGATTTTTGACTGTTTCCCATATGGGATTTTATTTCTTTGTTTATTGTGTCTATGTTTTGATTTTCTTTGTTTTTCTCGTTTCTTTTCTTTGTTTGTTTCTGTTTACAGCTCTCTTCGTAGGTTCGCCTTAGTGGTGAACTCTAAGATGCGCTGCACTGCTTCCTCGTCGTTTGCGAGAACCTCTTTAGTGGAGCCTGTCATTTTGCAGGTCCTTCTTTCTTCCACGTAGTGGCGACAGTCCGTGAGGATGTGGTCCACTGTCAGTTCTTCGGCACAGGTTGCACACAGAGGAGGGGCTTCGTGCTCCATGAGGTGGCCGTGTGTCAGCCTGGTGTGTCCGATGCGCAGTCTGGCGAGGATGACCTCGTCCCTGCGGTCAGCTTACAGTTAATTGTATAATGGACAACCTATATTTTTATTATAAGAAGTGACTCCCATTGATGCCTCTCCATATAATAAATAAATCTCTCTGTACTTTCAATAAGTTTTTAAAAACTGTTTCTCGGACTCAAAAAAAAATGAAAAAATTAAAAAATAGAGTAGCATAATTTCGTACCTTCTGCTCATTTCTGCAATAAAAAAAAATCCATGTTTGCTGTCCGTTGTAAGCATCCAATTAATTCATTATTAATAAAATTTGGCTGAATTTTTGACATCTTAGATTCAGGGGATTAACACCTTACATCATGATTTTCCAGGTGTTTTTAGTAGTCAGTATATACTGAAAGTATTATGCCGACTTCTTAGGCGATTTTAAGATTTTGTCATTGTAATAATGAATAAATGGTTTTTATATATCAGTTTAGTCAAAAAAATTTACTGCCATTTATTCAATAATACAATTACAAAATCGTCTCAAAAGAACTACCTCATTAAACTTGATTCTGATCCGGCAGGTGTAAATAAATCGAGTTACAACAACAGATTAAACCCAAGTACAGATTTAAGTCGAGGTCGCCTGTGACGTCACTACCGGACGGAAGTTGATTACCGCAATCTTTGCCTGCATTCCTCCAGCCAGTCGTCTTTATGAATGAACAATAAAATAATAAAATTCAGGGACAAAAATTTACATCATTGATTCATTACTTTCATTGGAAATATATGAGTTCAAAAGTATAAAGTATACTCAAAATATTCATTCATTTTTCAGTTAATAAAGATGTTGATGTCTAAACTATTAAATAACAGTCTCTTGAACAATTATATCTATAATTTCAAAACTATATTAAATAATTTCGAGTTGGCATCAGATTGGACAAAAAAAATGTAATCATACAATTTTTTCAGCATTTAAATTAATTTGCCACATTACTATACTTATATATTATTAATATATATATGCGTAAATGCGTAAATGTATATTTGGAATTGGACAAATAGAATGAATTTGAACTGTATTTCACTATATAATTTAAGGTTATTTTTTTTCATTAATATTATATGATTATTTGAGAGTCGTTTTTCAATAACTCGTCAAATCAACAAAAAATGCTTGGTTGTTACACTGAATACTGCAATTAATATTATGTTTAACTTTGTGTAATTCTATGCTCGAAAATCAAAATTAAACTTCGTAATTATTTTACAACAGCGAACTTGCATACTTCAATTAATTGAATGTTAATTTAACTTTATTATAAAATAGCCCATATATATTAATCTACACAAATTGTATCAATTCTTTATTTTTTGCATGAAACAATTCTGCTGCACTAAACAGAGTATTATATTTTTAATGAAACTAAATTTCTCAATTGCCATTATAATAAAATTATGCATTATACGGCCGTATGTAAATTGTTTTCTCTTTAAATATGCACACATACATTACTTTTAATGACAAAAAATAATTACATAATTCAGCACATTAATTTTTTAACGAGACATATAAAAATATACCTATAAATCCTTATTCTGTAAACTTTCATTACATAATTTGAATATAAAATTTATTCATTATTATATTAAATACAATATTGCGTGTATATAAGAAAAAAAAATACAATAATACATAAATATTACATTTGATTATAAAATAAGATACATAAAATATTTTATTATTATAATCAGAATTATATTAAATTAATGTCAGCCATTTTGCTGGTGACTTATAAGCTCATAAGTAGTGTAAGAATCAATATTGACGATGAAGTTTTGTGACGTCACGATGTGCCCCGCCCCCCTATCACCACTTGACGACATTTCCACATCATCAACGATGTAGCATGCAGGCAAAGCGACGGCAGCGGCCATCCTTAGAGGAGTTTGATATTTCGTCATCGGCTCGCCTGACCCGGCCTTCTTTATACTTACCACATTGTTATTTAATATCATGGACTCGGAATTTTATTAGATGCACCTGATGCTTCACCTGTATGCAACGATACGTTTTCAAAAAGAAATTAAATTAACTAAAAATATACTTTTGTTTAAAGGAATTAAGTATTTTAACTTAAAAAAATATTGTGTTCTTGGGACGAAAATTAAAAACATTATATTGCAATATTATAACTTTCGATTCAGTTGCGTTAAATGTTATAAATGAATAAACAAAATAAACAATAAATGCATTGGGTACCAAATCATGTTTTTATGATAGTTTTTCTTAAGTCCAAAAGTTATTCACAAAAATTGATTGAAATAATTGAAATTTATCAACAGGGGGTTGCCATTTAGGACTTACTTTTAACACCATCGGATTTCTCAAACTATGAAAAGTGTTTAAAAAAAATCAACCCTCTATTAATTTATTTATTAATTAATTTAATTTATTTATTTTGTTCATTTAATTTGAGTTTTCTATTTCAAGCAAGAAATAGTTTATATTTTAAGCTAATTCTCCAAGAAAAATAGTTAAATTTCTAGAAAAACTACTGTATTCCACAATATGATTAAATGCAAATTAAACAATATTATTTTTGTAACTTAAATTTTTTCAATATAATTTTACTGTTGCATGATGACTATGATGAGTATGAGAAAGTTTTTATAATATTTATAAATATTAGTAAAACTCAATTCATTTGAACGACCGGAAGTGTTGATATGAAAGAACATAAACAATTTTTTGTTATCTCAAGAGTGTTGTTAGCTGCCTTACTTTACTCAGAGAGTCCAAAGAGTGTTTGCCTGCATCTTGTAAAATCATCACAGTATGTACACAAGAGTGAATAAAAAAATAATAATAATGCAACTATTTTCATAAGAAAGTCAATGGAAAAAGTTGCAAATATACTCTGACAAGTGAGTGATGGAAAATGAGTCTGTAAAATGTTGTTAATTTGATTCAGTTTAGATCTAAATTAAAATTATGTAAAATTACCCATATATTAAAGATACCGATACAAAAATTTAATTTTTGAATGGCCGTAAATGAATAAAAAAAAATGATTGTATGATAGTTCTGGATATTAACTTTATTGCATCGCTGCACTCAAGAACTCGTATAGTAAACTAACTTTAGAACAAAATAAATATAACATAGACCGGAAGTTAAAAAAATTCATTCATTCCTATTATAACAGTATAACACTATATATCTATATAATATATACATGCATGCAGTATATAATAACTAATATAACTGTAATAGTTTCCATCCAATTTAAAAATATTTATAACTCTTTAAAACTATAAAATTATAATCAATTTGTTAATATTTTCCTATTAACAAAATTTATAACCAGTAGTAAGTAAATTGCATAAACATAATTATATAAAAATACAATCCTTCTATACACATAACGCTTCTAATTATGTATCTTTAAATAGTGAAATAATGTATACTATATACATTATTTTACTGTTTTTAATTAAATGACATGTTTTTTTCTTCAAGTGTAGACTTTTTATTTTTACATTTTCTCTCTTACGGTCGGCGCTAAGTATTGTGACGCCACCATGCACACACCGTGGTGTTGTTTCTTGGAGGGATAACTCGGCTCCACCACCAACATTTTGGTGGGAATGACGGGAGGAGAGAGAAGATTTCCTTTACCTGCAGTCCGTCACCTCATCATACAAATCTATGACGTGGAAATTGTAAAAATCTTAATAAATTTTAAATTAATTTAAGTTATTAATAAGTATAATATTTTGATATGCCTAAGTTTTATATTATATAAATATTTAATTGTATTCAGATTGTAAAATTTTTATTATTAAGATATAATTCTGTGATGTCATCAACTTTTTACCTGAATTTTAATATATCGCATTCCTTGTTCTCAGCACTAAAGGAGAGGATAAAAAAAATAAAAAAAAAAAAGGAGCGCCTTGCTTTACCTGGCTGCTTGCCCCTCTGCCTGCTTTACCGAGTTACAAAACACTTCAAATAAAACCAGCACATTTTCAACAAGCATAGGGAAATATTCAAGAAGAAAACATAAAATACTGTGTCTCGTGACTCGTTGCAATGATCATATTTCAGTATTTCCAGATTGATTCAATCGATGAATTTTATATGTTCGATTATCAAATGACAATTTAAAATTATAAAAGTTATATAGATATTTTAATATCACAGAATTTTGATTAATTGTAGATTAATGCTATCGTTTACTTTTCAGATTGCGTTTAATGTGTACAAATTTATTACTTTCAAAACAATAGAGAAGCGAAGGTTCAAAACTTAAAAAAAAAATTGATCGATGATATTGAAGTTTTTACAAATAATTTTTTATTAAAGACCATGATTATTAGTTTTTCGTGGCCTATGCTTCAAAATAAGAATACTATACTCCATATAAGGCTTTGGTATAATATTCCCACCGTTTTATATTCATTCACTAAACTTGATCTATTCGAGGTAATTTTGTTTACATGGTTTATTGAAACCACTGAATCTCGCCGAAATTCTATAACAACTGTTTTTTAGAATTGAAATTACATACTGTGCAATTTTGAAATAATTCCTCTCGTTCATTTTTAATTTTAAAATTAAGAAAATAGTTGCACTGAAATTTACATTATTTGTATTTCATTCTGACATGTTAATAAAGACGTTCCTGTTTGGCATGCGCTCTGTACACATATTTTACTTTCCACCATGTCACAATGACTCGGCAGTATATAAGAAACACATCGGTGAACGATGTTCACTAAAAAAATATTCACGTGTTATTAATCACCGAGATTATATTGCACTTCTAATAGAATTTTACAGCAATGTACACTCGTCGCCTTGGAAAATTTCCAACTTGCAGCCTTGCCCTGTGTTATTCTTACGGGTATAGTGATTAAAAAAGCTGCAAAGGTAAATTTTCCGAGGCGATGAGTGTACCTTACATTTACTGTTAATTTACATAAGAAAATCGTACTGAATAAGGGAAACGTGGAAACTTAGGGTCGGGAACGTTTAGTTAAAAAATTTTAAAGTCATGATATCTAATGAACAAGCAGGTGTAATAACAGCCAGTAGAGATTGTGTTCTTTACCGTCTCATGTAAGTAACCTCCGAGATGGGTGAGGAAACCATGGAAACCATAGATATGATGGTCGATGTAAATGTACATCAGTTAGTGACAGAAGGGAACAAATAAGTGATACGGTATAATAGCAAACAGGTGCAGACTACCTTTCTTATCTCGCCATGCAGCGGACACACCAATTTATCGCTTCATTAAAATCAGCATCTTACTATATTTATACCAACATTCATCAGAATAGCTGCACACTGAAACTATGTAAACATTTTTACATTTTCATGCTCAAAGATTAGATCATTTTTATTATAACGATATTTTTAAATAAAAATATATTAAATTTAAACGTAATAATAACTTATATTATAACATTTTATATTATTTTTTATTAAATTAAAAAAATAATATGGCTTTTTTTATTAGCATTATAACTACACCATATGATGTTTTTAATATTAGTCATTTCTTAACTTTTTGGACAAAAATTAGCATATTACTTCTTGTAATTATATACTGTAAGATGAGTATAGATTATATTTAATGAAGATTAGAATTCAATATAAATATTATAAATTCGTTTGCTTTTTAATTCACGTAAAGAAAGGAAACAGAAAGAAATGTAGGGGAAAATGAAATGTCATGAGTCATGATCTTGAATGAATCAATTATTAAATCAATGAAGTTCAATAACAGATAATAACTATGGTAATAATTTAAATGAAATTCATATATAATGCAGTATATCGAATAAATAATTACTATACTGTTTAGTGTGCGATGTAATGATTTGAAAATATTTTAATAGTTTACTTTTCTCCTCTATATTTTATAGTTTTCTATAAATATAAACGTTAATTATTAATGTCAGTGGTAAGAAAAAATGACTAAAAAGCACTTTGTAATTTTTAGCAAACCTTCCTGACATCACGAAATTTATTTTCGAAAAAATAGGCAAAAATCGGTGTGAAGTTTTCAAGATATTTAGCATTGAAGATTAGCGCGTTCTTTTAAATGAGGACTGCTGGGTCTTTTAGTCAAATCAGTACCTTTTCACACGAAAAATTAACTGCTCAAAATCTACACGGAATTTGTTTTTTTTTTATATCAGCAAACTAACAATTATACTGTCCTTTAATAAACTAAAAATATTTTCAGTTTCCATCGAAACAATATTGAGCAATGGCCGCCATGATTGATCCAATAAATGAACCGTTCTG
The DNA here is from genome assembly GCA_949825025.1 of Siphlonurus alternatus. NCBI lineage: Eukaryota > Metazoa > Arthropoda > Insecta > Ephemeroptera > Siphlonuridae > Siphlonurus > Siphlonurus alternatus. Next base: position 45,041,301 of record OX463780.1, on the reverse strand, counting down.
AATTATCAATATCATTATTATAGCAAATTTGAATAAAGCTTAATCTAGTTCAAGTAGCTATAGCTGCTCATGGATAAACAGTTTTAATTACAGTTTACAAAACAGTGTCAACCCCAAACAGTCAACTGCATGATGGTAGTCATCCTAAATATTACCTCAGTAATTTTTGTCTAATTTAGTCACTTCAATAACTCCACCTTTAAAAATAGTTTTTTTTACAAGTGCGGAAAATTAGAAAAAAAATGATAACAAAAAAATCAGAGTAAAAAAAAATGGATAATATATATTACAGTGCATCATGCTATGCACTGTACTGTACATTGTATAACTATAATTATAATCGGTCAATGCGCGCACTGTGCATAGTGCATAGTCATGCCATGTTATTATTTCAATTTCACTTTCAATATATGAGAACTAATTTTAGAATTATTTAATTTTATACAGAAATATTTCTCAATATTTTTTAGAAAGCTATAACATATTTTTAAAACATTAGGTAGTAAATCATATATATTATAGTTATGACAATATTATATACATAAAAGGTATATGTATGTATTAATTAAATAACACTATAAAATTGCAAAAAAAATATATATCATTCCACACACTCTCACGTAAAAAATAAGGTAAAAATCCCTTAAAAAGAACACACTAAACTTTTAGATACTTAGTCCAAGTACAATTTTTGTACTTTTTTTGACTCTGTTTAATCACTACATATTTTGTACTTGGATAAAGTACTTAATTCAGGTTTTACAAAAAAAGTACTGAAAAGAAGTTTCAGTACAAAAAATGTACTTTTATTGACTCCATTTAATCACATATTTTTTCCAAAAAAAAGTACTGACTTCATTAATGTACTGAAAGAACATGTAACGCTAACGTAATGCATTATTGCTTGAATTTATATCTGACGCTTGTCCATAAATGCATATTGTCTTTATTTTACCTGCTGTATGTATTATTACATATTAGATGTATTAAATAATGGTTCAGCAAAAAATAATATATAATGATTTAGCTCACAAGGATAAAATAACAGTGATATTTTATTATATTATTTATTAATTAATACCTTACGATTAAAAAATTCTATAAAATTGAATGGCAATGCATCAAAAGTCAAAATTTAGTTAACAAGTAATTATATATTATATGATGCATAGTAATATTGACTGCAGATCGAAGAACAAATTTTTTCACATATTTTAAAGCTTACCGTTCTCGCAAAATTTGATCGATTTCGATTGAAACTAAACAATCCACATTACAAACGTATATTCATATTTGAGATTCTCTATATAAAACATCCCTAACGGTTAAGATTACTATAATTAATCGCTAATTACTAGCAGCCACTGATTGCACGGTCTCGTGGTCGGTCAACATATGTTTTGAACTTCCGGCTTTTTACGCCACTGTGGCAACTCATTGAACTTCAATTTCAGTACTTTTATTAAAAAATGTACTGAATTTATTTTGTACTTAAAAAAAATGTACTTAATTTGTTTTGTACTTAAAAAAAATGTACTAAATTTGTTTTGTAATTAAAATAAGTACATTAATTTTTTAATTACTTTAAACACAGTGCAATTTCGAGAAAGTACTTAAATTAAGTACTTTTTTAAAGTAATGAAAACCCATTCAGTATCTAATATTTAAGAGTGAAGCATAATAATTATTACCGATAAATCGTTTTCACCACCATTTTAGTTGGAATTATTTTTTATATAACTCTATATTAATAAAAAATAGTTAGGGGGGTATGTTCCTCTTTATAATGTAAACTCCCTACTGAGAGCTTTTGTACGATAAACCAATGATAAAAAAAAAACTTGTTTTATAAAGATAAAAAAAATACGCGTACAAGTATTATATAAAAAAAAGCAAGCAATCGACTGATGATAGAAATTGCAACCACTCATTCAGAAGTAGATTTAACAATAATATAGTGATGTATATAACGTAAAAATACACATGTTTTATATAATAGGGAAGCGTAAACATAATATCAGGTTAATAAACTATGTTGACAGCTATATAAGAGTCTAAAAAAAAAATATAAGTGCAAAAAAATATATATAATATATTAGCTATAAGTAAAACCTGTTCTTAAAAAATAAATATATTGCACTGTGTAACACCTGTAATTCTAGGCTCGTGCGTATTCTTTTTATCGTGATATTTAAAATGACATGATATAACAAGTTATAAGCAAAAAAAAAAAACATAACAACGCGCGTTTAGCTAATTCAATGTATTCTTTTGATTATTATGCGTGTTTTAAGCTTTGTTCATTTTTTTTTTTTTTATTCTTTAGTAGCATTTCAATTAATAATAACTATTATTAATAAAATACCGTATCAAAAGTAAGAGCTTATGTTGGTTATAGTAATACCACCAATTAAAATTGGAAATTTGGGTTAATATAATTCAATATTGTCTCTTTCTCATGTGATACTCTAATAATAATAAAGAAAAAAGACTGAAGTTACAGGGCAAGTGGTTTTACAGCAATGTCATCATTGAAATGTGTTTCATCCAGTTCAAATTAATGGAAAATAAATAGAGCATGTCCCAGAATGGACAATATACATGAAAAAAATTTATTGCAGAAATGAATAGAGGGTACCAAATTATGCTACTCTGAATTTTTTCAGATTTGTTTGAGACCCAGAACTATTTTTAAATAATTATTGAAAGTGCGGCCACGCCCCCTGGAGGCGTCAATAGGCGTCCAGTCTCTATTCTTTTTATGAAGAATTCAGGGGTGCCAACTGAAATCACAGGACATTCAATATTTATTTAAAAATAGTTCCGGGTCTCAAAAAAAAACTAAAAAAATTCAGAGTAGCATAATTTGGTACCCTCTATTCATTTCTGCAATAAAATTTTTACATGTATGTTGTCCATTGAAGAAACTATAAAGAATTATACAAATTGATATTATATTATAATACTTATTCGTATTAAATCATCATCCATAAACTGCTGATAAGTTGAAAAATACAACCAAGTCAACATTTAGTAACTATTGAAGGTGCTCATTACCCTGCCGCGAGCTGTAAGTTCTGAAGTTGTAATCCCCGTAGAAAAAAAAAAAAAAAAACGCATAACCACGAAGGAAAAAGGTATCACGGAAGCACCCCCTCCCCCTCCAAAAGTTACTAAAGGGGTGCTATAACACCCCCATCTCCCTTCCCTATCAGCATTATTGCACCATGTTATCACGAATAAAAAAAATATATAAAAAATCGTGTAAATCCAATAGATCATTACACACAAAAATCAAACTCCTTCCTAGATCGTCTACAAATGTTTTTGATCGTCTACTACTAAATTTCTCTGCAAATATTCAAAGACAAGCTGCAACAACAATTTTCACCAATATTTTTGTGAGACGATGTCACCACTCACATTCCTTTGCGCTGCTGCATGTTTCAGACCTAGGACACTACGATTTCGCTTGTCAAGGCTTGCTCAATATTTCTCCGTTATAACTCTTCTGTCTGAAAACTAACGTAAAAATATCGTGACTAGACGATTAGATACAGAATAAATCTCAAGAGCCCGTACAATCAAACTGTCAATCTAAAACGATATATTTTATCATACATATACGAGCGAACAAAGCGGAAATTAAAATTCATTACAATAGTAATTTAATATATATACAAGTACCCGTATAATTTTGATATTTTTATTAGTTTAGAATTAAAATAATTTCAAGTTATTATTAAATACACGTATACAAGTACCCACATAATTTATAATTAACGTTATATTATACTATGTACTTGTAGTTAATCAATCCCTGAATAAATCTTTTGACATTAATATGCGTAAATGTAATAAACAAATTTAATGCTGTAATTTACATCGTATCAAGTTACATGTTTCAAGTATCTGTAGATTAATATTTTTGTGTTGAGTTTTTTTTTTTATCATCAGCATGCATTGATAAAAAAAAAATCGTAATGTGTTTATATGTGGTACAGTACTGAAAGTATGTATCAGTCATCATGTTTGGTACTGATCAGTGCAACGCATTCTTTTCGAGGGATTCAAAGTATGAAGTTATATGAATAAATAAACAGTAGTAAACATGCACTAAATTATGCTCATCGATGCAGAAAAAAATTAATTTACATAAGTATTTAGGCTCCATAATTTGCAAAGCATCGTTGTGTTTATTATTTCCTGCATACTTTAAACATCTACCGTAAACGATCATCCAAATATCACAACACATTATTAAAAATATTTGTGAAGACAAAAGTTAACACTTACCATTCTCGATATTCTGAGGCGCCGACGTTCCATCTTGAGACGCTGGCGCCATGGTCTTATGTTCAGTCATGCTAATTAATCCTTTTAACTGTATCTGCAGTGATGGTGAGTGAGAGCGCGCGGTGGAGACGAGCGGCGTCGCTGGATTGACTTGAAGCACGTGCGATCCGCGTATGACTAGCAGTATGACTGGAATGAAGTAAGTCATGAGCTGCCTCAACAAGCAGAGGAGGTTTTGGCGGCTCTTTTGCCGGCCTCGTGGTCAAAATTCTACCAACCAATCACAGCTCACTTTATAGATGTGTGACGGAAAAGAGAGAGCAATGCATGAAAAAAAAAAAAATAGATACATTTTTACTGGAAATAATATGTATTATATATTTTTTTTTATAAATAATATAGAAATTAAACAGGAAATTATAATTATTTAAAAATATATACAGATATTTTTATAGAATTTAAGTGACGTAAAAAAAAAAAAATAGTAAACTGCATGTGACGAAAGAGGCGGAAAGCGTGGGTGCTGAATAGAACCACCACTGAACTAGATGGAGGATGGAGAAACACCACCCGCACTGAGTCATGTGTCCTTCTGCTTTGTTACATTTTTTAAATCTAGAAATCGAAGAAAATTCAAGATTTTATAAGAAATAATTATACTTAATTTTATTGTCACTTTTCTGGACATCCAAAACTGGCACGTGGTAAAAAATATAAATAAAATATGATTTTATGATTCCGAGTTTTTTAATGGAATACAAGTCCACAATTAACTTTTGCAACTCTTGCAAGATGTCCGTGTCTTATTTAATGTGAAGTTTCTAGAAGTATCTTGATCATTGGTGAACTAAAATCGATCCACATGGATATTTGATTTAGTAATTATATAGCTTAAAGGAACTATCCAAAGTTTTAATGACTTATGTAAAATAATTAATAATGTTCTGTATTTCATCAGAGACCGACAAATAAATGGTCTCTATAGCTTGACTGATATATATCACATATAATAATTACAATACGCAGTTCAACAAATGTAAGATTGCTACCAAAAGTAGCCGGAAGTGCAATGTTCATGGACGTCCTAAACTCTAATGTACTCTAAAATAATTTTCAACATATAATGTTGAAATTACTCATGCTATTTCATCATGCGAGACAAATAAGTTCAATCTTTTGATATTGCAAATAAATTACGGAATCATTTCTTATTTTATTTCCGCGTCACTTCTATTATTTTGCTGCTATTTACTTTCAGATGTTCAAATCAAAATCTTCTTAATATATTTAATCCTCTTGATCAACGCTAATCAACGGATGTGTGACTGCGCCAACAAACCAAAGGTTAAATTCGTCAAGTCTAATTATTTCTTAATGTGAAGCAAATAATTAAATATACAAAAGTCTAATTATAGAAATGGTTGGTAAATAAAAATTTGCTTGGGTCAGTTATATACGATAAACTGTAAATCTTATGAAGAAATAATGTTACACAAATATGTATATTAATTAGGAAATTATATTTCTACAGTAAAATTAAAAATAAATTTTAAAATAACAGAAATGTTGAAGCCATCTTAAAATTTGTGAAAAAAAATGAAGATAATTAATTGTAACTTACCAAATGAAACCCCTATATTTTGCTATCACACATGGTAGTGTCCATGCAGGTCGTTCTCCAAATTTGTATTGTATATTACCATATAATATATATAAGTAATATAGTATAGTATATTATAAAATAAATAAATATCGCTCGTATAATATGAAAATAAATTGTTGTCAAATATTTGATTCTATATATAGAAATACATAAAAAATACATAATATATATATTATATTGAGATATTCATACACATATTTTTAATATTAAGAAGACGATGCTATACTGTATACTGCATGTAATGGCGTATATATTTAAAATCTAAAAGTTTATTCTGACTTTTTTTACCTGACAACTCCAATGAACCTTTTTAGATCCTTGTATTCATTTTATTATAATTTTAGAATCCTTACATGCAGTCATGCAGGTAAAAAGCTCTGCGAGAACCTCCAAATATTATTGCCTTACCTGCAGCAGCAGCACCTGCATGCTTGCCTCCCTCCCGCACCTCCGTCTGTACTAAAAGAGACGCTCGCCCCTCAGGGCTCACCTTTTCTACCCTTATCTACTATTATGGGCTGAGTTAAAGAACTTTGCTACGTCACTGCTCGAAAATTATGATTCTAAAATTCAACTGCCACACCATAACTTTTTAATATTCTTTTCTGCATATTGTTATTGTAAAGATCATCATAAAAACAATACATAAAAAAATTATATTCAAATTATATTTCAATCGAATAGATCTACATGTATAGCATATTATATAGATTATGTCAAAACTGTTATATTAAATAAATCAATATAATAAAATTAAATAAATGTAATGCAAAATCTGTATTTTAATAAATTATTTATTGAACACAAAAACAGTGTACATGCAGAATGTGATTTTATAAAGTTTTGTTGCATCAGCACAATCTCTAGTTGCAGTTAATGTACTGATGATGTGTACTTTTGTAAAACTCCTATATTTTCATTGTAAAATTTATATGAAATTTGTGATTATATTATAAACTATAATACATTCAGTATATATTAAGAAAAATGCAATCATTGGTATATTAATCATATGCGCTATAATGTTTACACGTTTAATTTTGCTGTAATGAAGGACATATATTATATCTATGATTAAAAATTAAACTTAATGACGGACATGACGACAATGCACATTATATAAATAACATAAAAATATAAAATACTTGGATGAAGACCATGCAAGATGATACATCTTCAAGATGTATGGAAACCATGAAATTAAAACAATTTAACATAAGCGGCTTTACTTTCGTGTTCTGCCGCGATGTTGGATGGCGGCGCCCCACTGCAGTGCGACTCTCCGCGAGCTGGCATGGAGGCAACACCACGCGGGAACGAACGTCAAGGTTGGTGACGCTCAAGGAGGACCTCACCATGTTAATACATAGGAAAATGAGCCTTAAGTATAAGTCGTAGTCCAGAGAAGGCGCTAACAGGAAGGAAGAGATAGAAGGAATGCAAGCAGCAGCGATCACTCGCACCTCCAAATCATCATCATGTTGTCTTGCATCATAATATGCTCGCGTTCCTACTGCATCACCGTTATACTGAGAATTTCTCTGATGGTCCTCACAAGATTACTATCAGATTCATTCAAATGAATAAACTCGCATTAGTTTGACATTTCCTCGTCTAATTCAATGTCTTTTTAATAGTACTTGCTTTTTTTTTTTACTGTATATCATAATGACACATGTGTGTGTGTGATACATAAGTGTGATTCATTACATATATAACTTAATACGTTTTTAATTATATATAAATTTAATGACTTATTTCATTAGTTTACTTTTACTTAAAGCTATATAATGATATAATTTTATAAGTTAAATAAAGTATATTATTATATTATGATCTATGGAAATGTTATATTTTTAATCTCAAATTGCAGAAACAATTAAGATAATAATATATAAAAAACAAAAGAATTTAACGCACATTTATGTAAATTCAATATTATTATTAGGATTGGATTAACGCTCAAGAGTGTTTGGTCCTTTGTCCCAAGATCAATTTACTTTTTGTCCTTGATGTCTGCATCAAAAAAACTCACTAACTACGCAAAAGTTTTTTTAAAAGATAAAAGACGCAGATTATTCATTATATATACAAATTCGAAACCAGGTTTCACATAATATATGAAATCATCCATTCAAGGTCCACACTTTTTCCACTGAAAGATCATGTGAGCCTAGCTGCCTGTGAATTTTGACAATTCAATTTTATGCTTTTATGCTGCATGATTAACATTTTAGTATTTAAATAATATAATATTTTGCTGTAATTGTGTCATGAATCATATTTCAAATATATTATTTTTTTGATCATGTTTTGAGAGTATATCGATGTGTGCTGGGTATCTGGGTATTTTTACCTGGTATTTTAATTCACGGGGTATTATATTTTATACAAAATTTGTTTTCACTTTTGACTAATTGCACAAATTGATCAAATTATTAAAATCCTACAATATTATACCAATAAATTAAATATATCAAATTGCCTGCCTCATATATCTTTAAGAATTTTTTTAATGTTAGAAAAATGTGTCACAAATAAAATAAATAAATTTCAAGTTGATAAGAGCAATTGAAAGAAAAATGTATTTTACATAAAAAAAAAAACTGTTTTTATATTAATATAGAAACTACTGTGACGTGAGGGTCAGTTGAAAAGCTCTTAATTGTGCATATAAGTAGTATTTTTATTCTTTATTCAGATGGGGAGTGGCAGGAAAATTCAAAAATAGATCGTTAGGTAATACAATATAATAATACACCAACGCATCAATGCCAACATTTTTTCCTCGTGCATGTTCGATACAAATAATAATATATAATACGAGGTAGAGATGCAGTATGCACAAAGTGATATTTTTACGAGGGCGATTTCTGATCTCTCTCTTCAGCAGCTGTGGTCAATCGAATACAATGAAAAAAAAAATTGTTTGAATACAAGAACGTTTCAGTATACGCCTAAAATGTCATAAATTAAAGGTTTTTCATAGCAAGAATAGAATTTAGCATGCATGCAATTTAAGTAGGAGACTGCTGCTGAATCATATAAGCTGGATTAAGTTAGCATAGGTCAGCTGCTTTAATATATGCCTATATCAAATTAAAATAAGGGCGAGCAATCAAAACTCATCGGAAGATGGATCAAAACAGTAGCAGATGTCCACTCTATTTTTTTTTTTTTTTTTCTATGGTCAGTGTTTTTTAAGAGTATTTTTCTGCTTTATTCAACCAAAAATAATTCAAAAATAAACCATTTTTAACATTATGTTTTTATCACAAAAAAATAACAATAATAACATTCTATCCTTATCTTTTTTGTTCTCTTGGTCAAAATTTACAACTATTGTATTCTTGATGCAAAATTTTGTGGCATGTCTATGACAATAATAGAAGACCATCCCAGGTCCTCGACCCCTGCACGCCATGGTAACGACCTCCCTTATATACCGTTACTGTTTCCTGCCACCCCCTAGGATGTGCGGGGGTGGCGACACCGATGGACAGACAGCTGCTGATTTTACTGCAAAACAAGCACAGATTTTTACCAACTGATATTCTCCCACAATGCGAAAAATAGAAGTTTCATATTTGACTCTTACTGTTTTTCCATACGATTTGCGATGCAGGCTGAATTGATATATTTTATAAAAGCAAAAAATTATTTAATATCACAAATTTGGTAAGTTCTAAATTAACTACTGGATTAAATCGTACCAAATAGTGAGATCAAACTCAAAATTAACAAAAATTGAAAAAAAAAAAAAAAAAAGGCTGCATGGTGATATACCGCAGTTAGTGAGAAACTTTGATAATTTTTCGGATTAAAGAAATTGGTTTAGATTTCAGATGTGATATTGTGTTCTGTAAATAATATATTAAAAGATGTTCGTTGCAAAATGTTAAAATATTATAAATTTTGTCTATTTTATTTTGCCTAATCAATTTAGTTCAAAATGAATATCATGTAAGTGCAGTATAAATATTATGAAATCTAAAATCACTGTGTATTTTTATTATAGTATATATAAAATGTTTGTTTAAATTTTAATAGAACTGCTGGTTGAAAGTTCTCTGCATTTTCAATATAATACAATTTAAAAAGTGTAACAAAAGACTTCTACTGAATTACATGTTGATTCACTTTTTTTTTTTTTTTGTTGCGTCGGCCGAGGAGGAAATTGTTTTTGTCGGCCGGGAGCACTTGAGAGCTACACCATCAGACTTGAGACTTGGTGTACTTGAGAGCTACACCATCAGACTTTGTTCTGAGTAATCAAGCAAGTACCTAGACTTTGCACCCACGGACGTATGCAAACAATTTCCTGACGAAATTCAGAGGACCCCGAGCTTCTGTGAAGCAATTTTAACCTAATCTTTTGCTTCATTTTTCATGACTTTCCTGTCTGTACTCAAAGAAAATGTGCTCTTAATTCTTTATTAGTTCAAATTCAAATTCAAATTTTTATTTCGATCATAGGCTGTACAGCATGGATCACGTCAATTATTACATTAAATATGTAACATACTTAATTCTAATTAAAATTAGCCTAAATTTAATAAATTTAAACACATATACCCAAACAATATTTAAAATATATATGATCTATAAAATTAATACAATAATTAAAATTGTGTCCTTTTAAACATCACATTAGCACCATAATATATTTAACACACAACTTTTAAATTCAACTAAAAGTCTATACATCTTGACAAAAAAACTGGGAACAATATTTAATTCAGATTAACCTATAAAACTAAAAATATAATGTAATACATTAATTATTTACCGTAAATGTAAATATTAAAATAAAAAAAAACTGATAAAAATCTTAAATTTTATGGTAATAAAATATAAATTTATATTAAATTCGCATAAAATATAAATTTATTTTAAATTGGTATAAAATTATATTGTAAAAGAAATCTATATCTTCTTGTATTATTTGATCATATCACTTGAATATTATATAAAATTTATGAGCATGATACTAAAATTGGAATATAATTACCATTATGCAGTACTCGAAGGCATTATAAATTATAGCTCATTTTTTTATATGGTTATAATAAATTCCTAGAAATATTAAATAACAATTCCTTCACATGCTCGGTCCCCATCTGACATGGAAGGTGAAAAAAAAAGCAATTTCTTGTTCCTTCCGCGTGCCTTCGCAGAATTGGATTGCGAATCTTTGCAAAAATTAAAGTATGCAACTTTTTATGCATCACTGTAATGCAGGTTGCATAATTCAGACAAATTTTAATATAATTTTTATTCTAACAATAAGTTGAAGATCATTAATTGCTTTTATTTTAAATAGAGTATAGTGTTTTGATACTTAATTGTATCCTACCCATATTGTGAAAGATTTAATGTGTATTTTGATATAGTAAAACCATTCAAACTGATATGATTTAATAAGGCTTAATTAATTGCTTTGACTCTTAATTTTTAATATATTATGTGAATTTAAATCTAACCTATTCTGCATCTATTTCTGATTTACTATCTAAAATCAGAATGAGAAATCATATTTCTATCTAAATGAATGAGAATCAAAGAATTTATGATAAAATGAAAATGGCGGATAGATTTGCAAAAAAATATAATATAATTATATATTTCTATAAAAAAAAGCATTCTATTTTTGGATTGGCTAAAACGAACAAATGAAAAACAAAGCTGTATACAATCTCCCCTATATTATAGTATTTTTTTCCCTTAGGGTTTTTCGTCATATTATGATCATCCCCCTTGTCTTGATAAAGTTGAAAACATCGTGCATCCATACATGATGTATATAGAGCTTCACTTTTCGATAGGGTGAGTGCCTGTCACTGATAAAAGCCCCCGCCCCCATACGGCGTCATTATCGTCACCCCATAGTTCTTCCACTGTGGCTCCTTGGTTCGAGGTTCCCCTCTCATATAAACCAGAAGATAAGATAAAAATAAACTATAATATTATATATTAGTTTTACGTGAAAATATTATATATTTCTATGTAAAAAAAAATTAAATTAAATTTCTAAGAAAATAGGTAGCCATTTTAATTCGCCGTTAATTAAAAATTTATTATTTTAGTAATTATAGTGTAAAGATATTGTTTGTTATGTAAAGTAAATATTAACATAAATAATTTAATGTCATGCGATCAATTTTATGTTTTGTTTGAACTAAAATAGAGGAAAATATTCTTCATATTGTGTCACTGAATAAAAGATAAAATAAAATAAAAGCAAGTTACAATAGAGTATTGTCCTAAAATTTTTTTATTGCAGAAATGGATAGAGGGTGCAAATTTATGCTACCCTGATTTTTTTCAGATTTTTTAGAGCCCGGGAACTATTTTTAAAAAATTATTGAAAGTCCTTTTCGTGACGTCACGAGACTCCGCTCCTTAAGAAAAAGATAGGACTTGCCGCCGCGTGACGTCACAAAAAGGACTTTCAATAATTTTTTAAAAATAGTTCCCGGGCTCTAAAAAATCTGAAAAAAATCAGGATAGCATAACTTTGCACCCTCTATCCATTTCTGCAATAAAAAAAAATTGAGGACAATACTCCATTTATATTTCTTCGCGGGAGAAAAATTTGTAAATGGTATTTTAAGATTTTGAAGAAATACTTTAAAAAAAATATGTCAACAGAATTTTTTACTACATAATAATAAAGAGAAATTGTAGCATATTATAATTTATAATATACTTTAAAGCTTACTTGTGATTCATCATAATATTGATATCATGTATATTATAAATAAAATTATAAAATATCATGGTTACATAATGGAGTATTGACCTCAATTTTTTGTATTGCAGAAATGGATAGAGGGTGCAAAGTTATGCTACCCTGATTTTTTTCAGATTTTTTAGAGCCCGGGAAATATTTTAAAAAAATTATTGAAAGTTAATTCTTTTTGTGACGTCACGAGACGCCGCTCCTTAAGAAAAAGATAGGACTCAACGCCGCGTGACGTCACAAAAAGGACTTTCAATCATTTTTTAAAAATACTTCCCGGGCTCTAAAAAATCTGAAAAAAATCAGGGTAGCATAACTTTGCACCCTCTATCCATTTCTGCAATAAAAAAAATTGAGGTCAATACTCCATTAGACAAAAATAATGTATACATGTAGCTTGCATCTGACCATCTAAACATGGAATTTTAGTAGCTTTCTTAAAAAATAGAATCAATAAAATATTGAATACAAAAATATATAATTATTTTATTTTATATAAAGAAAATAGGGATAATTTACATTTCCTAGAGAAAAATATTACTTTCCTTATACCGTAATAAAAAAAAACATGGATTGAATACTACATATTTTATGATGAAAAAATAAAGTTTTCATTAAAATCATTGAACTGATAATAATGCATGATGCCATGTATAAAAAACAAAAAATCGCTTGTGACTCACTGGCCACGGCTACCCTATTCCAGGGGGCCGTGCACTGGTCCAAGCCTGGACAGTAGGAAATTGAAATCCTACTAGTACTTTTGTCCACGGGGGTACGTACAGCTTACTGTATTGTACTGACCTGAAGTAAAAGACTACAATACACGTCAATCACGTGGTCAGCTGCAAGCCATCATCAGGGGGTTGTTGTCCGGTCCTCCTCCCCTGACAATAATACTGCAGCACGTCACAAGAGTCGCCAACAATCAACCATTGTTGAAATGCAAGACAAAAACGTCTTATATCCTTACCATGCTGAGTCTTTCACCAAATTTATGGTAAATTTCCTTTTCTTATTTATAAAAGTCAATATATATGAGAAAAATGAGGGATTTTTATATGAATAACAACATTTGGTTGAATTCATTTATCATTAAATTGTAATATGGAGGATATATAAGATATTAATTTTAATACTTGGGTGGTGATTGGAATAGGAAAAAAAAATTATCGACAGATGTTTATTAAAAGTACATGCAACAACAAAAAATTTAGTCTTTGATACGTTTTCTATATACCATTAATCATGCATTTGACTATAGTTCAATCTATTTATTCTATCAACAACAACAATGTAATGTACAGCAGCAAGATTTTGAAATGGTTATAGTAATTATGCTATGGAGAAATAAAATATCAAGAAATACACAAATTTTCATTTATTAAAAATATATTTGTTCATTGAAATTCACCTTGCATTTCATTTGTTTTAATTCAAATTGTATTTTTAGAAGGAATTGCACGATTAAAACATCCCAAAATATTTTTTATAAAATATATATTATTTGTTTATAAGATGTAAAATAGAATTTAAAAAAAAACTTGTACATTTCAGTAGGTTTTACTTAAACAGAATCACATACCCGGTGGTGTCCCCTTTTTTGTTATGTGCTTTGCATCGAAGGGTTGTTTGTTGTGTTGATGAAATTTTGTAACAAGATACTTTTGTTTTTTTATATTATAGCATGTACATGGTTGGTCAAATTTTGGTTAATTTTTTCAACCTTTCAGTGCAATAATTATATCAAACTAATTGATACATGCTGCAGCTAATTCGTGTATAATTTTTTTAAGCAATCATATAAAGATAGAAAAATTACTTCATATTAAACAAATCAATGAAGCAGGAGTGACACCTGTAATATAATACGGAAGCCTAATATTATAAAGTTCATTTGACCAGCCCTCTTGCTGTAAAGTTTCTTTGAAGTACACTCCAGTTCAAAATTAATGAGATTCTCACCTAAAAAGTTAAGTTCCATACCTTGATTCTACATATTTTATAGTAGCATGATTAGTGTTACACTTATTTTTTTTTTTTTTTTAGATTAAATTTTAGTGGATTATAAAAATTGGGTGCCACAATATGTTATCAAATCAAATCAAATCAAATTAATAGAATAAACAAAGGTTTTAATTTGTTCTGCGTCATAGCTTACACGCTAGAAGAAGATATCCACGTGATATTTTTCCGTCCATTGCTCCGGTATAAAAGAATTTCAACCTTGTCCGATAGATCGCCTGCTTCATATTTTATTTTCATCATAAATTATTTTTTTTATTTATTATAAACAATAACAACAAAGAATTTTTATATCTACAATATTTAATAAATATAATAATATACTTTATAAGTAAAACACGTAAATTATTTTATTAAAAATATAAAATTTCTCCATTGCTTTTTTATATGTTAGCAAAACTTGATTCGCGGATATTTGCGTTAACATGTGGGCGTGTCTCTTATGTAACAGCCAATCAAAATTGAGTCTGGTGTGAGACGTGATATGCAAATCTGCAAGGTTACGTGTAGTGTGGGGAAAATCCCAAGTTCGCTTCCCCCCACGTCACGTGAGGAGCACGTGCCAGTTTTTTTTTTTTTTTTTTTTTTTTTTTTTGCACGGGCGGGGATTTTGCACGAGCTTTGAGCACGATTCTTTTATGTACAATAATACAATAATATAGCGAGTGCCCGCGCGCGAAGTAGCTTGCAGCTGCCGCACGCTCCATATATGGATATAGCAAGTGAGGAGGATTAAACTGGTCTCCTTTATTGCAAGGATCTTAATAAAATTCAATTTACATGCTATTATAAGCTTTTTCATTACTTTTCTTGTTGATGTATCTTTTTTTTTTTTTTTTACAATTTGTGATTTTTATTTTTATATACTGTTCCATTATGATTGAATAATAAAATAGAAATGAGTTATTTGTTTGATTTTTTTATAATTATAGGGGATTGTCTTCATATAAAAAAGCAAACTAATTTTTTAAGCATAATTTAATGGATTCTTCGTGGGGGCACTTTTATATCGATGATTGCATGATGAAAACTGATAACTAACTATAATATAACTGGACAATGTGTATTTTTTTATTATTATTATTATTTACAAATTATAATAGAGTATAGAGCATGCCATATGGCGAAATAAGTTGACCTGGTTGACCAGTCTTGTTAGATCATCAGATCCAAGCATTGTTTTTTTTTTAGTTTGTTTCCTCGTTTTCCACTTATGTGTGATTTACCAGAATTTCCATGCAGGCTTTGTGAACTGCTGTTAACATCTTCCGTCTTGACTGAGGGTTTCCACGGTTCCCTCAATGTGAGTTTAATGCTGATCGAGATGCATTCAAACCTCAGTCCTTTCTCACTTGTCAGTGCAGTCTTTTTTCCAAAACATCTCAAATAAAACTAAAAACTAATCTTTTGTTGGACATCAATATTTATTTACTGGTACATTGTATTATTTAAAAAATTATGAAACTTATATTCAAAGGTTCTCCTCTACATATCCATACTAAATGATCGAGTTATTAATTTTTAAAGCTCAATCATGACTAATTTAACATGGAAGTTCCATTTCTCCATATGGAGAATATAGTATATAATATAAACTTAAAAAATTATAACTCTAATAAATCTAGATCGAATTTGTATACCTGATATTCTAGCTATGAAGGACTATATTTATTCCATGATTTTAACTACTGATAAGAGATGTAGATGAGAACATTTTAAGGTACATGTTTCATAATTTTTTATTTGTGAGAATATTTTTAACATTGAGTCTTACCCTTAAAAAAATATATATGAATTATGCTGCTTATGATAAAACATGCATATTTATTTTTTAATTTATCATAATTCTAACATTAAAATTTATCAAATTTCTTACGATTTCTTTAATTTTAATACTATAGTCTATACCTGTATACTTATATAAATAATTTTTGAGCTGACCAATGACCACAAAATTATCACCTATAACTGTGACTTTTTTCGTTGGTAAAATAAAGCCTTGCTGATCAATTTATATCCTTTAATTAATACTTTAATATTAATGGCTTATTTTACTTAAAATTAAATAAAATATTTGGATGTAGGGAAGTAGATTAATAATGTAAAAAAATTATTTTTCACATAAAGATTTTTTTTTTTATTTTTCCAATATGGCTTCAGTCATGGTAAATGAAGAGATTTCGTTTATATATCTGTGGTTACATATTTGTACAATGTACACAGTAAAAAATAAAAATTAACAAGTATTGACAAAATTATTTACCATTAGATTACTACAAGAGAGCAGCAGCAACCATATTTATTGAAAAATCATCATCATACAATCATCATTTCCTTAATCATACTAAAATAAATAAATTCTCTATAATATTTTCTATATCTTTCTCTCGCACTCTCCTCCTCCATTCCTTGCATATATTATCAAAGTCTGCCTCCATGTATCTCAGTAAAAAAATGAACATAAAAAGAAACAAAAAAAAAAAAAAAAAAGTGAATAATATAAATTGTCCAATAATATTCAATTGTTGTTTTTCTTAGAATATAAGGAGCCATACTAATGTATATAATATGAAGGTATTTATCTTTGTACGAATGTTATTTTTTTTTCTTATTAAATGTGTTGTTGTTTTGTGTAATTGGAGTACCCATATTATTATAATTAATTATAGAATTGCTAGTACAGTTTACATTTAGGAAAATTGTATACAATTATTCTACGCATTTTTTTTTCAATATATATATTTTTTTTTATATTTATGATAATGACAATATATGTAATGAACATTTAATATTATGAATGAGATACATGTATTACAGAAATATATATTTTTTAAATAAATTATTTAAACATTGTTTTGTTTAATTAAATAAATAATTTATCACTTTTGTATTTTACCAAATTTTTAATAATATAAAAAAGTGATGCAACAAATAATTGGAATGAAGGATAAGTTATATTGTACAGTCTTGCACACAAAAAATTAGTATATTTACTAATAATTAGTTTATTGGATACATTACAAATATATTTTTCAAGTGCAGAAGTGTACAATATTTTGTTTATAAAACATTTTTCACCATAAAAGCAATAATAAATAATGCAAAGCCAGGAAACATATTTAAAAAAAAGACAATAATAATATATAACATTATATAACATAAATACAATAATTAACTATAACCTATTAATTTACTAAATCTATAAAATAAATAATTCTGTACTTTTACATGTGTTGTGAAAATTTTTATGTACACAGAGAACAATTATTTTTATGTAATTTGGTTTAAAACAGCAACATTCATATTATTACAATCATTATTTTTTTTTTTAATTTTTTGTTGTAATTTTTTTTTTTTTTTTTTTTGTTTAGCTAAACATACAAATTCAAGGCACAAATATGTCCAAAAAATTCTCTCTGTTTCTGTTGAATACAAACAGTAACAATGCTAAGTATAATATTGTGATATATAGAAATACTAAGCAACGACTAAGAGTGACTCATGCAGCGCGCACATGCAGCAGAAATCCAGAGAGGTTATATATTTCATTACATAGTCCAGAGTATGGTGGAAGCATTATATAGAAATTTTTATTTTGTTAAAAATACATTTATTTTTGTTTTCATTTTATATATTATAGAAAAGAATTTATATTTTTAAATTATTAGAAAAAATATTTATTAGGCCATATATAAGAAAATTTTAAAATATATTGAATTTTGTTTATTAATTAATGATGATAGTGAATTTTGTTTTAAATTAATTTTGAAAAAAATAAACACTTTTGTGTCAAATATGTAATTTTTATAAGTAAAACAAGGTGGTAATACTGTAATCACCATAGTTATCAAATTTCAAGTGCAACTGTTAAAAGAAATTAAAAAAAAAAACTATTTTTAACAAAAACTATAAATTTCAAAATTGGATCCACCTTTATGAATAGGCATATTTTTTTTTTTGTTAACATTTTATAATATTTTTATTTTTTTTCTTGTTTTTTAGAAAAAATTTCATAATCCAGCTTCAAAACTTTACCATGCGAACCTTTTATATTTATTTTTATGAGATCGTGTTCTCTGCTAATGAGTATGTGTGTGTGACATTAATTATTTAATTAAATGGGGAGGAACGCCAACCACTGTGTTGAATACAATAATAATTCTGTTAGGTGATAATACATCAAACAAAACACTTTAGGTTGCGCAAATGTACACGGTACATACTTTAAAAAAAAAAAAAAAAAGAAAGAAAAAAAAATCAATCATTCATAAAAAATACAAATAATGACAAGGGAGAAAAAAAAAATTTAATGAGTACATGAATAAATATGTGACACGATATGAAATAAATTAAAATGTGATTTAACTATTTACTCTTCTTACATAATTTATTTTTACTTTCAAAATTACTCTTCTTAACAATTCTTATAATGACAATAAATTACAATAAATAAGTTATATAAAAAAATTACTTTATTATTATATTTAAAAAATCACTATGTAAGAAAGAGTATAAATATTTTTGTGTCAGAAAAACTAATTAATAGATCCACCATATATTTTTTTTTTACATCTTTTACCAATATCTATACCAAATATTAAGTTTAAGTGCATCTATTTTTTTTTTAATATAGTAGCTAATACCTTTTATAATGAGACATTGAAAAATAATGCCATGAGAATATATTATTATATTGTAAATATTATTCCAAAATGAATGAGCACACATTTACTATTGATACATATTATGTTTATATTATTTGAACATTAGCACTTGAGCTACAAGAGTTTTTTTTTTTTTTTTTTTTTTTTTTTCATTTTTTTAAAAAGCATTATTTTTATGTTACTTTTTTTGTATTGCATGTTTATGCCTATATATAAATTTTTGCTTTGTATATGCCCTTTAAAAAAAAATCAGTCGCACAATGCACATATACAGCAGATACAAGTATGTATATAAAGTTGAATTAGCTGGGGTTTTCAGTTAGTTATGAAGAAGAATTAAGACTATATTACTAATATGTTTCTACTCGAAAATGAAGTCTACATAGTCTACAATTCCTCTATATCATATTATTCCTTTTTTTTAAATAAATATTTATAATGTTTGCAATATCACATTAATATAATAAATTACCACCAAATGAGGATTTTTAATAGCCTGAGACGGATCAATCAATGTAATATTTAGTCATCTTTTTTCTTCAAATTTTCTAATTATTATTAATATATATTTTTTTTACAATATATAAATTTTAAAAATAAAAAACATTTTTTTTCTTAATCTTTGAACACTAATTAAAAAAAGTTATAAACATTGTACAAATAAACAATTGTCATTTTAAATATCCATCTAGTTATACAGTATATTTATATATTTTTTTCCTTATTTTAATTTTTATACACAAATATTTTAATTTAAGGAAAAAAAGGTTTGTTTCACTATGTTCACAGAAAACAAATATGAGATGTACATTTCGGTGGGCTGGCGTCCTGTTTAAATATCTATCCTGCAGGAGATTATTTAAAAAAGAGAAAAAAAAATAAAAAAAAAAGAGCTCTGTGCATCCATTTGAAAAAAAAAAAAAATGTAAAAAAAGTACTGTTTTAAGGAAGCCAGACATTAAAAATGAGAGCATACAATGACAAACAACTGAAGCTACAAAGTTATATAAAGCTACAATTAGCAGCTCGCAATTACTATGCAATGCCCTAGCGTTGGTGGCAGTACTACAACAATTATATGACAATAATTATAATATATTATAAAACAACCATTTTTTTTTTTTACGTAGAGTTACATAATATATCACCAACGTTGGCAGTAGTATATAATATATGTAGGTATGCACGGATTTGATTTGCTCTCATGGTATTTACGTGCACTCTATGACATGGTGCTGGGACGTTTCGATGACACTCGGTCGCTGAGGAGGAGGTGCGTGGTGATGGTGAATTTCCGTGCCACATTCAGACGCCCCTCGGCCACCGTCAAATGAATCTCGAGAGTCTATGTCATGTGCCTCTTTCTCTAAGCTTCCTGTAATCAGAAGACAATTCAAGACCTTTAGACATTTGCTTCATCACTCAAGCAAGTTTCATAAAACAGACTTTTTTAACAGGAAATTGTTATTTTATTGGTGTTTAATTTAATTTTTGTGTTTTTGTTGTAGTAATATTGTGGTGGTTTTGATTCATAGTATTGTATTATAGTCAGGATTCAGTTATAGAAAATAATTATCACAATTAGGCAATAGATACATTGTATAATATAATTTAATTAAAAAAAGGGAAGTTTCTTGCCATAATCTGAATTTTAACAGCACATCTTGGAATATTAATACTGTATTTAAAAATATAACTTTTTTGATGCATTAATTTGACTCAATACAAGACACAGTAAAAGGAGTGCATGTGTATTAATTGGAAATAACAATAGACTAACACTAGTTGACACCTGTACAGTATAACTAAAATGTACTGACGGGGGACTTATACACTGTTAAGTCTTATGGCTGGGTGACATAATGAAAGCTGTATGAGTGATAAAAGGAGATACATATCAAATGACCTCCTCCACAAATTCAATTTTCATTAATTTAATTAATGTAAACAATAAGACAAATTTAAGTCCCTCGCCGGTACAGTATTTCTCATGAGGGCAATAAAGTCGACATACAGGACAAGGTATAGTGACACTCACCAATGCTAATGTCAGAGGAGGCGTACTCGTAGAAGAGTCCAGGAGGAGAGGCTCCAGCAAGAGCAAGCTCCTCCTCAATGTTGTTTGGCCGGCAAGACGTTGTTTTCCAGTGAGTTCTGTAACACAGCAAGTCGCAAGGTCAGTGACAGTCGCAGCGGTTCATATTCTCTAAAATACTACTATCTTGAACTGATGAGCACATGTAGTATTTTACAGGTAGATAGAAAAATCAAGTGCACAGAAATTCACTAAAAAAAAAAAAATTAATGTTTTTAATTAATTTTATAAAATGTACAAGGCTAAGAGAATTAAATAAAAATACTAATTTTTATTGCACTCATATATAATGTAAGGTACTGTGCTTGAATAAGGTTAGGATTAACAACAAAGTCAGAAAGAGACAGTTATAATTTAACTTTTTAGTTGAGTTACTGAAAATTAATCAATTAGTATTTTGAGAGAATTTCAATCCAAGCCTGCATGGATCTATATTGTATGTGCTAAAACGGTCCTTATATAATGTTGTAGAAAAATGAAGTCAACTTGGCTTATCATAATTTGTTCTCCTTGCAGGATTGAAAGGTGATGAGATTCTCACCTGAGTCCGCTGGCGCTGATGTACTTCTTGTTGCAGCCCTGGCAGGTGTAGGGCCTCTCGTTAGTGTGCAGACGCTTATGCAGCTTGAGGTGAACGAACTGCGTGAACTTGGCGGGACAGAGGTCACACGCGTACGGTTTCTGACCTGAGTGAAGCCTCAGATGGGTCTTCAGGTTGGACGTACTGCTGAACCTTTTCTTGCAGATGTCACACTGGTGCGGCTTTTCACCTGAGACCAAAAAATCATAGTTAACAATCGGAGAACACAATACCATCATATCTGGTGTGTAAAAATGAAGACTACCTTTTTTTCTAATTATTATTATTTTTTTTTTTTTTTGTCAATGACAAAAATAAAATCAAGTACCTTTTCAAGAATTTCAAATATAAAAGGAAAAGTATCAGTGTCACTTATGAAAAAATATCTTACAGTTATTAGAAATATAATTTGTGACAAAATATGAATTCATTGTTTGTTTTTTTTAACATGCTTCCTTATTTACATTGAAATATCAACATATTGTAATGTGTATTGTATGGAAGGTTGTATGACTGCATGGAAATTCTTACCTGTATGCACCAAATGATGTTTCTGTAAATGTGCCAACTGCGTGAAGCTCTTGGTACAGACGTTACATTTAAATGGTCTTTCTCCCGAGTGAGTTCTAAGATGAACTTTCAGGTTTGAGAGTTGACCAAAAGTCTTAAAGCAAACATTACATTCGTAATGCATTTTGCCATCTTTCTTTTTAAGTGGATAAGGTAGAGAGCGATATCCTCTTGCCGCTGCCGTGTTAGGGCTCATTGGGCTGCCACAAGGCGAGAGAGAGTGTGATGGAGACGGCCTCTGTGGCATGGGATGAGTCATACCGGGGGGAGACCCCACCTGAACTTGCATCTGGTGATGTAACGGAGACATCAGTCCCCCTCCGTTCTGGTGCATACCAGGCGGTGGAGAGTATGAGTTCATCACTGAGTGGTGATGGTGAAGTAAATGCGGCGGAGACGATGGTGTTGAAGAGTGAATCATCGGTCCAACACTCTGGTACCCTGGGTACATACTGAAATGTGCAGGCGTGAAGAGCGGAGAGTATCCAAGATCACCATTTCCAAACTGATGATGAGAAATGTGATGTTGAGGAGGTGGGGGAGGACCAATGGGGTGAGACGCAGGAGTCGGAGAACGTACTGGAGAGGAAATGTGAGTTGTGGTAGGGGTAGGAGAGTGATGCCTTATAATAGGAGGGAGACTCTGAGTTGGATGGTGAGAATTTGATGTGATTATTACAGGAGTGGATGTGGGTAGGTGAGAAGGTTGATGTGAGCTTGAATCAGGGCTAGGTGGTAATGCAACATATCTATGAGATTTCTTGTATGAATATGCCATCTCTGTTGGTGAAGACGGTGGACCTTCCGTTGTGGATGGTTGTGGTACACTTGTAGAAACTGCTGATGGATTAGGGTCTGGTCGTCTAACTCCATTAATATCTAATCTCCTCATTAAAATATTCTCAAGGATACTTGAACCAGGTGGACTAACTGAGGAACCATTCTCTTCATAATAAGATGGAATCTTGTATGGTTTGAATGCGACAGGACTTGTACTGGGTGACTTGACGGTGCTTTGAGATATCTTGGTGGCCTGCGTGGGAGGGGCTGCTGGAGGAGGGGACTCCACGGTGGGGGTAGTGCTCGTAGCGGTGATCGCGGGACTCTTGGACTCCGGGCGTGCCTCCTCAGGGCTGCTCACCCTCTCCACTCGCTCTTTGTCCTTCTCCGCTGCCATCGCGGCCACGGCAGCAGCAGCCACGGCAGCAACCTCAGTCTTACTCTTGTAGTGATACGCCTTCGAGATCTTGATTTTGACTTTACGGAACTCATTCTTAGTCTCCGACTCAATTATGAAGTCTGATGCTGGCCTTTCTGTTGGCTTTTTACTGTAAAAAAAAATTTAATACATTGTTAAAACATATATATGGTATTGTTGTATCATGTAAAATTATTAAAAGTCTAAACAGTTTGAATGCATGCAATGGACTGATTAATAACAAAATATTATTTGCAGAATGGTTGACCAAGTAATTGCTGATTGGATTTTAAATGTTTGAACCAAAAATTCCTATAAATGCAATTGGCAACAATACTGCTATTTGGCCATCTTTATCACATTTATTGAAAAGTTACAGTACTGTAAATCTTGTTGGAAACTATTGCTAGGTTCTTCTAAAGGTATTTATTTACATTTATTTATAATGCTTAATTTGATACTAAGGTTTGAGATAGGAAACTTACCTAAAATCAAGCACATAATTGTTCTCGCTGTCGGAGTCACTGCTATCTTCAGGAGGGGTGAAGACGGCATCGTCGTGGTAGCCGTTGCTGTGGTAGCCCTCGTCCGAGCGTACCGATCCATCCGTGGGGGTGAGCTGACTGGCGCGGGGCTCATAGTCCTTGCCGGCAGGTGACACGCTGAGAGGCGAGTGGGCGCGAGGCGGCTTCTCCTCGCCAGCTACGCCTTCTTCCACCTCCACCACCTCGGCACCGTCCTCCGCTTCCTTGACCTTCTCCGAGGACTCTTCGAGAGTGTCTGCCGCAGGGGCTGCATTCTGCTGTTGTACTTGGAGTCCTGTATCAGAATGACAACAGCATGAGACATCAGAAATATACACGATTTTGAAGGAAAAGTTATGTTATTTGTTTCATAATAAAAATATATCATCTGTCTGTGGTATTTAAAGATTACACACACTATCTCAAATATTCTCATTATATAACAAAATGTTATTATTGAAAAACTAATAAACATTCCTAAGATAAAGTAAATTTCTCTTAATGATCATTGCATGCGTCATAATATATATTGTATATTATATTTATAAATGTTTCTTAAAAGATGATACCAAAAGTTCAGTAACCTTCATTTTGTCTGTTTATTGTTAAAAGGTCATTAGAGAGAGGTTATTAGGCCATAATATCACACGGATAGTAAACACACAACATTAATTACAAATCGAGTTTAAAAAGTTCAATTTGACCGCTTAAAGCTGCATGAGCCTGCATGACCGGCATGACTGCATGAGTATGTTCTCATCACGATCATATTGTTTTATTATTTTAATTCTTCAGATCTCTTAATAGCAGACAAAAAAAAAATCAAGTGTATTGTACGCACAGATGGAAATATATAGATTCCTTACATGCAAGAAAGTAAGCCGTTAGTTATCTTGTATTCTGCATACATACAAATTCAGCTTTATGAAGATATGAAGAAAATATTTTTTATCCCTCACTCCTTTTTCTTTATACTCCTACTTTTATAATATATGACGTCATAGTATTCCTGACCCAGTAACCGCGAGTCCTCTACTTGTAGGTCATTGAACTACCAAGCATGCAATTGTATAGTCAGGTCATAATCAAGTCCAGGCCATGTAAGCTAGATGGCAGCACATATACCGCTCCACTGAGCTGTGTAAGCGAACTGTCCTATTCATATTTTTCAGTCATGATGAAGATTATGATGGAAACAAAAATCTTTAAAAACCTGAGCTTTGAAGTTTTACTAAAAAAAAAAAAAAAAAGTTTCATCACAAGATATTAAAAAAAAAAGGAGAAAGATGACAGGAAAAAAATATCTTATCGCCTTCACAATTTATAACGCCTTGAATCAAAGCAAAAGCTTGTCTTTAATAAATTATTTATCGTCCGTATGGATTAAAAAAAGGAATGAAAATACATTTTCTAAATTACTAGCATATTTCTTTAAAATATGGAACAATCGTATGATGTATTCCTTTAGATATGTAATATTAGTATTAAAATATTTTTATAAACGCCTGTCACATTCAAATATATGCAAATTGCTACGCATCAGTGCTGAAAAAGTTGCCTATATACAAAGGAGCTCTTATATTTTGTGAGGGTAGAAAAATTTCTCCTCTATACGAATAATAAGTATTATCAACTAAAGTTTGACAATTCCCGTTAAAGTCGGGTCAACATAACGGACACATGAAGTAAAAAGATAGTTAAACTATTGTTCCCGGACCTTTCCAAGGAGAGTGTGACTGGCTGATGCTGGTGTATATAAATGCATTCGGTCGTTCACCTTTCTCAAATACCACCTAATACTTGTTAGCTTGGCTTGAGACGGCGGTGAACCAACCGGGATATCTAGGCTTTTAGAGGAACGCTCTGAGAAAACCTTTAGACCTACATACTACAGACGTGATAATAATAAAAGAAAACATTTTCTCAAAATGACGTATTGATAAGCTTTATATTTTAGAAACATCTATTTTAAAAAATATATATCATCTGAAAATATTGATTTTTTTTTAAGAATATTATATGAATGAATCACTTCTAAGAAAATATTCTTCTTTTTTTTTTACCATTTTAGGATACAAAAATTGAGAAATATATCAGTCGCTTTATATAGTTGAATAGTTGATATTATTACAAAGACTCACAGGGTCTTACAGGGAGTTTTCAGACAAAAAAATCTGCGTTTTTAGATAAAAGTATCATCCGTTTAAGGGCATTGGGTGTAGCACCGGTAGTTGGCAACACTGAGTCGTATCTTCACCATGTTAATTTTTGGTCATTGCTCCTCGGAGTAATTTTTATGCTAGAGCTAAGCTGATTGCTGTAGTATCAAGATAATTAGTAGCCCAAGTGCACAATTTGGCTAAATAAAGCCTGATTTAAAGAAAATTATTTTTTTTATATTTTAGAAAAATGCATGTAAATTTAAAAAATTACTAAAAAATACTTTTCTTTAAATCAGGCTTTATTTAGCCAAATTGTGCACTTGGGCTACTAATTATCTTGATACTACAGCAATCAGCTTAGCTCTAGCATAAAAATTACTCCGAGGAGCAATGACCAAAAATTAACATGGTGAAGATACGTCAGTGTTGCCAACTACCGGTGCTACACCCAATGCCCTTAAGTTGGTATTATTCAAAATTAGCAACGCGCTACCATAGCAATAACGAGGGAAGTGATTTTATTCTTTTCATATCAAATAACTCGCTATATTAGACATTGATCATATTATAATATTGAAATTTATTAACACTTACGTATACGTTGCAGCATAAGCTCCCCAGTGAGCGGATAATTCAGTCTCTCTGCAAATTCACGGCAATACCACACAAGTAGTTCTTGGCCAGGGAGAATTGGCCTTGTTGTGTAGAAATAGATGTTAGTCTAGAAAATAATAAACAGTCTGTTAACACACAGAATTCTACGTAAAAAAATTTTTGAGGTAATTTAAAATTAAAACATACCTTGTATTGACAAGCAATCAGATTTTGTGACTCGGAGGAATAGGCTGGATTAACATAACGCATCCAATTGGATTTCAATATGTCACAGCCATCTATGTAGTAATATAATTCGTTGTCCTTATAGACCTAGAAAAAATACACACAATTTAGTATATTATCCACTTGGAAATTATTAAATAAAACTTACCCTCCAGAAATATTTTCTGTTCGCGGTCTTTGGGACTGCATCTTTGGCATATACTTCTCCCACCAAGGGTCCAAATCTTGTCCCTCTAGGGATGTAACTTGTACTCCAAACGCCCTGGACCTACGTCAACAAAAATATCGATTATATAAATAAAAAATTGTTTTAAACTTGATGACAGTTTTTCATTATTTATGTTATAATTATAAAATAATGCCTGCTAGCTATTAAGATATAAGTAACGAGTATTCATTAAATATAAAAGAATATAATTGAGAAATATTACATTAAAACTAATTATTATTCACAAAAGTATACTTATCGAAGCGTATATAAATATTTCAAATAAAAAAAAGTAACTGACGGTATAATTTAATAACTGCAATTAAATTTTGCTTAAGATAAAATTTATGATCAAACTTTTTCTATTAAGCTGTATTTTAGCTCTGTTCAGAGAGAAATATTTGTATACTTGAATTTATTAAAAATTCTAATGACGTCACAAGTAAATTTATAGCAAAATTTCATCATAGCAGTTAAAAATAATAAATCATTGCATGCACTGCTAGACGATATTGATTGATGACGTCATAGTTTATAATCATGAAGTTAAGTATATAAAATGTTGAATATGGAACGAAAGGACGGCAACCCGGATGTTCTAACAGTCACCTCTGAAGTATCGGACGATGTAGCCGCGTCATTCGGTGACGCCAATAGCAAGGTGAAGGTCTCAATATACACTCACACTTTCTTCGAGAAAGTCCATGCAATAATGTGTCACCTGAATGCACTTTAGTGCAATTTTAATTATGTATGCAGTAATAAATTAATGATTTTTTATTGTTATTTTTTTTTATATATACAAAAGAGAAATTTACTGATTAAAATTTAATTTCAAAAAATAAGTTTTTCTTTAACGAAAATCCAATCTAGAAACTTTTAAGGAAAATTTATTTTATATAATAATATATAAAGTTATATTGAGTGAGGCTGTCAAATGTTAAATGGTTTTCTCTTGTTACCCTATACGTATATATATTTTAGTACTGAATTCTACTTGGCAAATTTCTGAACACGTCAAAGTGACAGAAACTGCTGCTATGGCGTCTCACATAGGAAAGTCTTTGTCAATATTAAACTTTTGTTTGAAAATTGAGCAAACGCTAACTTAATAATTTTATATATAAAAAAACTGATATTTTTATCCACCTACACAATATCAGAGAAGAACTCCTATCTGTTTTCTATATAATTTATATTTTTGTTTGTTAAACTCGATATACAAATATTTAAAGGACTGTTATATTTTTTTATATAGCGAGATGACAATAGGCATACAACCTTCATGATTTTTTTTTTTTTAATTTCATATTTGTATAGAGCATCTCCAGTTGTGTATTGACAATTTTGTTCAGATTTTTTTTTTTTTTTTCATCCTCATAATCGAGAGGAAAGGCATTGTTACGTCATAGTTATGCAACGTTTTCTGTTTTGAATATTTGCATGACTATGACGTCACAATGTTTTGTAGCACGATTTTTAAGGTTGTTAGAAGGTTCAAGAAAAAAATGACAATATATAAAACTCGAGGTATTCAAATATGCAATATGAAGGTTGTTAATTTTATTATGTAATTGTTCTCCAATTGTTCAAGTTCAGTACTTACGTCTGAGAGCGCCTCGGAAGGTTTGAGTACGAGGTTACGTGGCAGAGATTCCTCTGCTCGGTTGGTACTCTCAGGTTCTGGGGTGGCGTCTGGTACCAGGTAGACCGCACGGTGCTCAAACTCCTCCTCTCGCATTGACGCCAGGTCCCAAGGACCTCCCTCATCCATGCTCTCCTGAAACACAAGATGAAAATACCGTCAGAATATTTCCAAACTTACGTAAGAGAGCTAACATATCTTAAAACATCATGTACAAAAAAAGTGGAAAAAAATACGTTCGATTTTCCTTTCCAAGCTTTTTATTATTTTAAATACATTTGAAAAAAATGTGTCAACTATAATGATATCGTCAAATTATTGTAGTCGTCATGGCATATAACTATAAATCAGTCATCAAAAGAGAGCTATCAGATACAGATGTATCAATTTTATAATATATAATATAGATATGTAATAAATTAATGTAAAAATTAAAACATGACAGGTTGTCTAGGCCATCTGCAGTACTGTGATATGATGTGCACACGTCAATTATTCATTACATATAATAATACCTATATATAATACATGGTATTAGTGTTATAATATATGATAAAATATATATTCACACCTACTTTTGTGAATATAATTCTTTAAAAATCAAGAACAAAAACGATAAACAATAATAATAATAAAAAATGTGGACGCCATTACATTTTACCCTGACATACAAGTTGAGCGCGCATCGTGACCTTAAAAAATTTTAAAGGTCAAGTGCAATTGCAATAACATGCAACTCACAACATTGCAATTTATGCACAAATACATGCAAATATATAATTAACTAGGACACATATAAATAAAAAACAACCGTGCAATTATATATTTTAAAAAAATTAATATTAAAAATTAAAATAAAAAACTATTAACATACATTGACATTGAAATTACTTTGTTTACCAATAATTATAAATCACAATCACTACAACTTATTTAATGAGATATAAACTTTCTTCGTTTGTACTTTCACTATCCAACAACAACAACAACGTTCATGACTGGTTAACAATGAGAGAAAGATGCATTGAACGTGCTCCGTTGTGATAAACTATACAGCACCGTTACTGCGACGCTCGAAAGTGCATGTGCAGCGGAGCTACTGCTGTTGTATGCACCTCGGTGCAGCAGCAACTTTACAGGCGAAAGATCGATATGAAAACCTCCCCAGTAGTTACGCCCCCTCACAACCCCCTCTTTTTTTTTTTTCTTCTCTACCTCAACTAAGAATATTTTTTTTTTATATTTCTCAAGGATAAAAGTAGGCAGCCCTGCCAACTTCATCATTATATAAATATATAATGGAGCTCGATTCAAGAAGGAGTTATCCAGAAAGTTATCCAGCTTAGTGTCATTGATTTAGAATGACATTAAAGATAAAAAACCTGGATAACTTCCTTAATGAATTGCATCCATTTATGTATAATAAAATTGACAAGTAAACCGGCCATGAAAAATAATTAAAAAAAAAACTTAAAAATTGTATTTATTCAATGTGTATTTTTATTTAAATTTTTGAATTATTCATTAATATTATCATGTTAAGCTCATAAACATTGTGTATTTTTTTTGTTCTAGACTGTTATATAATATTATTTATTTCAAATGACCTTTTGTCCTTCGTTATACTTAAATGACCATTAGCCATTACCTAATAGGAGTCTCATATGACAGTTAGTGGTTCTTCTTTCTTTTTTTCTTTTTTTTTAGAAGAAGAATAGATTTTGTTTTTTTTTTTGTTTTGTCTTCACATTACGAGACATAAGAAAAGAAAGCCAAAAAGTTGCGTACCCTAGCAACGAAATTTTTACCCTTGTCAGTGTTGTTATTTTCTCCTTCAAAAAATAAGTTGTGTATATAGTTCCACTTATTGTTTACAAAATTTGATATTTCTTTTTATATTGATTTACGACGTTTGAATTTCAGTAAGAAAAACTTTGTTATATTTATATAAAAAAAAATATGTTCAATTATAAAAATGTCATTCAAAATACTTGGAAATTAAAAAAATTGTAAAGGGAAAAACATTAATTTATTCTGTTGTCTGGCACGCAAATAGTTGCATGCAAAGTAGTCTCATTAAGGCAGGTCAGCCCTTGGGCTAGCTAGCCATGCACACCATAGCTTAGCTATATATTAGAGTATGTAGTGGGCAGACATGTTGGTGATTACAATCGCCTAAAGCTGCGTGTAAAGTCAAACTAAACCACCTCCAACATCAATAAAACCAAGCTGCCTGTCTGCATCTATCCTTCTTCTCTTAGTATTTGCTATACTTAAATTAATTTTATATTCAAATCGGAAATATAATTAAGTTTAAGGTTTCCGGTTCCTTTGTATAATTTTTTTGTATATTTTGAAAGTACCAAGAAATTCAAGAAAAATCTAGATTTAAGATTTTAAAATTAAATATTTTTTTCTGCTACTTCCGTTAGTAATTTTAAATTAATTTTACTGTACATATTCTATCTAGTCTGCTGGTCTTACAAACTCAAATACGTGATATGAAACATTAACCATTAGTAAACGTTCTATCTAGTTCTGAAAATACGTTATAGTCTAGACTTATGTAATTTACACAATTTTTTAACAGACTGAGAATTTATAATATTTTTTTTAACTGATTTTTTTAAGTGTTGCTTGAAAAATATAAAAAATTACAATATTTTATATGCCATAAAAAAAGGAAAAAAATAAATATAGTAATTGAAACATGAATGCAAAAGTTCAATTCAATGTTATTTTTTTTATTATAGAATGAGCACAATAAAAGGTTATTTTACAATTTAGGTTTCATGTTCGTAATTGGATTTCATATAAAAGAAAGACTAAGGGAGGAAAAAAAAAAAACTATTGTTCATCTCGTTTTTCCATCTTTGTAATACATAGTATTTTTTTTTATGGTAGCTATAGCAAGAAGTAGAAAGATACGAATGTCTACCACCCACCCACCCTATCTATCTATGTATATGTTCACGTGACTTGTAGCCTGGGGATTTTAAGGGAAGGGGGAGGTTGTCGCGCCACAGTGGGGTCTAGGATGCAATGCGACGGCGGCGGTGACTATATATGACTGGGTGGTGAACTGACTGGGGCGAAGTGGTCGGTGGAGAACAACGTACGCAAGGTCATGGCTCTAGTGGGGAAGGTCGTCGCTATGAGGAGCGCCACAATATACAGCGCCATACAGCGGTCGTGATCGCAACTTATATATATACCAAGTCAAAACCCCGCCATATAACCAACACCAACTCAACTAAACCCAACGTGAGCCACACTACCACCACCACCCTCTTGATGAAAATCGATCAAAAACCACCTCCTCTCTCATACTAAAATTTTCAACCCTCCCTCTCTTTTTCCCTCTCCCCTTTTATCTCTCCCCTTCCTCACTCCAGACCAACAAGACTTTTGGCGGGACAGTAGTACTCTCATGAGCACCAAAATTAACCCCTTGTTGTACTTTCTATCATAAACGTTCTCCATTTATATTTTTTTTTAAACAATTTAAAATTTAAACTAAATATATATATATAACATAAAATCACATTTTCTATTCACTTTAATCTTAATAGGAGAGTGATAATGCATATATAATATACTACAAAGATACTACAAACACATTATCATAAAGTAAAACGTGGTATATATATATATATATAGTTGTATGTTAACATCAATGCTTTTGTAACTGCGAGTGTCCTAGATGATTGCAGAGATGAAATGAAATGTTGAGGCCATCAAGAAAGACAACAGAGAAAAGAGATGAGAAATATGTTATGACTAGCGCGCGTTCCTCTCATCGTATATATGTTCTGTACTTATATAGCTGAAATGAGAAAAAAAAATATATCTACGTATATATAAGATGAAGCCCATCATCTTATAGCCTTCTTATATGACATAGCTCCACATCAACTTCAAATGAAAATGCATAAGAGTTTCTGCAGTAAAAAAAAAAATGTGCACTGAAGTTATGAGAAAATTAATATAAATGCAAAATAGAAGTGAAAATTTATTAAGTAATTTGTTTAATTATTAAAATAAATGTTAATATCATGACAGAGTGGTAATCGCTCCCGCCTACTCAAAAGTCCCGAAATACATTGGAGGTATTACCAGGCAACTTATATATAAGCTCTTTATACCTCCCACATTAGCTTTCAATCACCAAAGAATAAGAAACAACAAAGTTCGCGTAGCGTCTAAAATTGACGTATGTAGATTAATGCTCCCTGCCAAGTATAAAGCCAATCAAGATTAATTTATAAAGATAAATTATTCTTTCTTTGTGGTTACATTAAGTCATGAAAGTTGATTGTACGACTGTGGTATTATTGTAAAAAAAAAAAAAAAAAAAAAAATGTTGCGGTGCTGTCTCTAAGAATAGCCTCTTTGCTTGGCTTACGCAGCGCGCACTCGTTCCTTTTTACCAAGAGTGGACGACAGCGAGCACAAGTGGGCGGGACTGGGGTAGAAGATTTCTTCTTGTATAGAAACCCGCCGAGAAGTGCATGTACAGGAATCGATAAGGACCATGAGATGAGAAAATCAATTTCTGACAAAATGCCAACAAAAATGAAGAAAAAAGGGATGAAGTAATTTAAAAAAAAAATAATAATATGAAATTAAAATTGTTCATTCTTACCTGTCTCATTGTTGTAGATTTGAGAAGATCTAAACTTCGTTTTGTGTCGTTTTTCTCATCATTTCGAGCCTTTCAGCTATCTGTAACATAAGAAAAATAGACAAAAAAAATTATAGTATTTTTCATTTTTATAATAAAATCAATATATTATTTTTTTTTATATAACATAATACTTTATATAAAGCTATATATACTATGTCTGAGTCTTAGATTTACTATTTGGTAGTAAAATAATTTTATAGTGCACCAGTACATTGCGTTGTTCCTAAAAACTTGCGCGACAAAGTGGGGGGGTGTTGATATACAGTTCATGCGTTCGTTGCTACGCCGGCAAGTGAGCCAGACGTTTACCAGACGGCAATAAGAGAGTATGTGCTATGTACTCACTATATGTATGTACTACATACAGTACGTACTCTTGAACACAGAAAGAGTGGAAGAAGTAGGCAGTTTTGAGGCCTTGACTACCACCATTATACTTTATATATATATAAGAGAAGACGTTTGCTCGCTGGTATATTCAAGCTACTGAGACTATACTTACTACTGTCTACTGAAGGGTGCTGGTAATACTTTCTGAAAATAAGTATATATAAACCTCAGCCAGTAAAGAAATTCGTTGTTTACTTCATATATGATACTTAAAGAAAAAAGTAGACAAAAAAAAAAATATAATATATATATACTGCGATTTTTTATTCGTCTACAAAATGCTGAATTCAGTATAATAATATTTATTAGAACTTTTCTATTTATATCAATACTATAATAATAATAAAAATTAGAGATAAGAATATTGATAAGTATACATCCTGTCTCAATTTGGCAACGTAGTTTTGGCGTCCTGTGTATATAATCTTCTCCCTCCCTAATGTATGTAGTGTTAAAAAAGACCTTGAGATATGTAGCCCGGCTGCTGTATGAGTGATTCAATGTCATACTCGGGTCATACCCCCCTCCACTCCAAGTGTACTTGGTACAGCGAGCATGCAGGCAGACGCTATACTTCTTCATATCGTTATGCGTGGAGGAGGAGGCGAGAACGTCTCATGATTACATTCACATGATACTTTAGTGTCCCACCTCCCCCCCGACTTGCAAGTGGCAACAAGAATACCATCCTTGACGCTTGTTTCATAATTATAATAAGCATCTTATTATTTTTTTTTAATTCTAAATATGTTTTAATTATGACATAATTCAATTTATTTCAATTAAAAAAATGGAGAAAAAAAAATACAATGTTATGCATACAAATAATTGAAGTGTTTTTTTTATTACATAATAAATAAAAAAAGGAAATATAATGTAAAAATATACTTAAAAAGTAAAGAAATTGTTTATTTTAATTAATGTTAATTTTTCTTTCTTGCACAGTACTATGTAATCATATAACATAAATTCCATCATCGTGGTATATAAAAGACAGAACACAGGTACATTAATGTTGATGTTTGAAAAAAAATGTTTATAACAAAGTAAATTTGTTAATTAATCTAATAATGATAAAGAAAACAATCTAAAGGGATTCTTTGTATAACGTCTCAAGTTTTTACTGTGTATACTTTTTTTTTTTCAGAAGTTAGGGGGTAAAAGTGGAGAGTTAGGAGGAAGCTCAGCAAGTCCACTTGCGCTCTTAAATCCTTTTTTCCTTCTCTTCTTTTTCTCGAGCTCCAGACACTACACTTCCTTCCCCTTGACTACCAAACTATCAGACGGCCAATATTGACCCTTTGGTGCTCCAAGCAAGCTTCCCAACATCTCTCGTGCCAAGATCGGCGCGCGACTAACCTCTCCCTTCCTTTTCCTGTACTTCAAAAAGCCCACACACACACACATATAATTTAAATCCGCATTTATATTATCCTAAAAATGCGCAATAATAAAATATTATATATTATTATAAGTGACTGCATTTCTATGTACACATTTGAAATTCTTACTTTCAGAATCCTTACACTTTCATTTAAATATCTCTTTTTTTCTTAAATATTAAAATATTCTGTTTTATTAAACTTTCGATTCAATTGTTTGTTATGCACTTATGAGATTGCCTGCACGATGGTTATTGGTAAAAAATATCAAGCAAGATTCAAGTTATTACTCCTACATTCAATTTAAACGAGTTTATAATAAAGAACTTAAATCTCAAAGTATCAATTAGCATTTAATACACTATTATAACAAGTAAGACTTTATTATTGTTGTTTTTTAATCTTAACCAATTTTTTTATATATATAAGTATCAAACACAATATCTTTTTAATTAAATAACACAAATTAATAATTATCTTTTGAAACTTAGTAATTGCCAGTATATAATTTGACTACTATTCAGTATATAATTTATTAGTTTAAAAAACACATTCACGTTATAATTAAAGTGTGAATAGAACATAATCTCCTCATTTTTTTACAAAAGAAATGTCCATCCTACGCGTAACCTTTGACAAGGACAAAATTTTGTCACCTTGTTTTGACGGCAACCCAATTTTTATTGTATTGTTACAGGGCGGAAAATATGTCTATATAAATGCTATTATCTACACATGATATGACAATATTTTATATATATATACTCCTGTTATTATTATCATCTCTTGTTATTGTATATAAGTAAGTAGGTAGCTCGCACCTAGCAACCGTAACATCCCGTATATTTCAACCGAGGACGCATTTTGCCCCCCCCCCCCCTAACCTTGCTTTTGCCGGCGCGACGCTTGCTTGTTTGCGGTGCTATACCAGACAGAATCCCCCCTCCCCCCGCATCCGTACTTCAACCCCCCAGCCCCCTAACAACCCCCCAACGACGCGCCACACCCGTTTCCATGGTTACCGTATAACACTAAAAAATAAAAAATAAATTCCCCCCCCCCCCCCCCCCATATATCCGCGCCGACCTACCCTTTTCATAAAATAGCTCTTTTGTGTATGATATGGTGGTAATATTATAGAGAACATAGAAGTACTGACAATTATGCCTTAATTATCAATGTTTAAATTACAAAATTTTGTGTTAATGAAGAAAAAAAAAATAATAAAATTCAATTGTTTCTACAATGTAATAATTCATTCATTAATTATTTAAAACTAACAAAAATTAAAAATCACTTCAATTAATTTTATTGTAAATTGAATGACGATATACAGATGAATAGTTCATTAAAAAGCTTATTCCATTAAAAAAAATTATATTTATTTTTCCCATGACAGTTACGAGAGAACATACAAAGTAAATGGTAAACATCAATATACCGATGTAAAAAATGTTGTTATGTCTATTTCTGTTGATAATTACGTGCCAATGTCGTTTTACAGATAACGGATTCCACCGTGTTGAGGAAGGGGGAGGGTAATTACTATACCGCTCGATCGCCCGCGTCTGAAGCAATGATGAGACTGTCTGTGTAGGAAGTCACAATGCGAAATCAATCGACCCAACATCAAAATATACATCAACAGATTCTAATCTTTGTATAAAACTACTGAGACATAAAATACATTAAATTGAAAAATGATTTTTTTTTTTTTTTTTTTTTTTGTAATTAACAGAACCTTATAAAAATGTTATAAATTTAATAAATTATATTTTAAATGAATAATAAATTGCGTTTTTTTTTAAATAATTAAAAATATAATGTGTCTATATACTTCATAACGTCAATTACACAGTAATGAGACTTTATATAAAAAAAAAAAAGTGACATGCAGAGAAATATGAAACACATACATATTGCGTATACAATGAATATTTTATTATTATTTTAAAAAACATAAAGTGCATACATAATGATGAGTCTCATATATATGTAACCTCCTCTTATAGAGTGCAATTGTATTTTGTATATGTACGCATATACATACACGTTGACGGTACACACTCATACATGCTCTGTACTATACTCTAGGCGGGTCGATGCGAGCGAGTAAAGAGCTGCACACAGTTGGGGGGGGGGGGGGAGTTACGATGTTGGGGGAGGAGGGGGAGGCGGGTGCATTACACTCACAGTCGCCCGCGAGACACCCTAGCATCGATCCCAGTACCCTGCACTTCACGATACACACGCCCCCGCACGCAATGCTTCTTTGACATGCATGTCAATGAAATTGTACACATTTTTTTTTTGTCATCACATTATTTGTTTATATAACAATACTTTATATAACCTTTTTTTTTGTAAATTTAAACATTTTATGTAACTTTTGTCATTATTTTCCTTTGAAATAATTGACAGTACTATAATATTTCCTTTATTATAAATGCGTATATATAGAACAAATAATAATAAACATTTATACATCCTATTTCCGGAAAAGATAAAAACAGCATCTCATTATCTCCATGTTCATTAAACTTTATAATTCTTTACAGTATGGAATTTCTGATAATAACATATCATCATTCATTATACAAAGCATGCAAAGAGAGGTGCTGATGTTTTTTTGTTTATTATGCGTTCTATATCAAGTAGGTTTGTTATCTTATGTTTGCATTGCATGATAGAAGCTTAAAAGGGTTGAGGTAGGCTTGTTTATTGAGAGTGCAGAACGCATATAAAGATATAAAGAGAGAAAAAGAGGGTGGGGGGTACGTACAGTTCAACCACCCCAATGTTAGGCTGACCTCTACATGTCATTTAATCAACTAAACCAAAAAAATTGCAATTAATAATAATAAAAAAAAAAATTTAATAATGAAAAAAAGTCACTTACATTTTCAATCGAAGTTTTTTTTTTTTAATATGTAAAACAAGTTGACTTTTTGTTGTTGTTAAAGATGAATTAAAAAAGAAAATACATTTGAAGTTCACATTATATTAAAGAAAGTTATAGATATATAAAAGTGAAAATGTTTTAAACTTATTATAATTAATTATCACTTATTCACAATTAAAATAATTGTAATCACTTATTACAAGAAAATTTTTGATGCTGCGTGTCCGGCGACCGGCGTGCCTATAACCTACCTCAATTCGGCAAAGATAGTCCTTGTGCATGGTGCGCGAACAAGCGCCGAGGCTAAGAAGGCGCGCCAGGGGAGGTAAAATATATCATGGAGAGGGGGAGTAAAAAACTCTTTTACGCAGTCGCGACAACGACAAAACTGCTACTGCCTCTAAGTACATATAGAAGTAGAGTCATACGCGCGCAATCAGCAAAAACCGCACAACTCTCACTTAGATGTTGCTGCATGTACATGATCTTTAATTACTTTCTATAACAATTACTTTTAGCATCTCATTGTCAGACTATTATAACGTTGATGAGCACATCAGTCTGTTACAAACTAGCTAGTTTGTTAATTACTTACACTTCATATATCAAATTTTAATTAAATTTATAGTTTCAAACTTTATATATTAAAATATCTAATAACATCGAACCTGTAAAAAAAAAAAAATAGATAAATATTTTGTGAATTTTAGGTATAAAAAATGTTGAAGTATCTCTTTATTACATAAAAAAAAAGTTTAAATTGAATCAAGTTCAAGCATTTATTATATTTTTATATTACTTTCATAACTCAAGTTGCTTTTTATTCATCTCTCTCTCTCTCTCTCTCTCTCTCTCTCTCTCTCTCTCTCTCTCTCTCTCTCTCTCTCTCTCTCTCTCTCTCTCTCTCTCTCTCTCAGCTCTTTGAGTTGCTCCTCTATATATGAAGTATATGAAGTCTATGAACAGGTTATTTTTATTTGTGATAGTCATTTTATGCCATCAAAGACATCATCATATGCATATTACATATATTATACAATAGGTATATTGTTAGAAGTATAAGATAATATTTTTTAATAAAAAAAACTGCCCTAGGTTAATACAATGACGTCACAATATATCCCACACGTTAAAAAAATATATTCAGGTAACATGATATATTGCATGATAAAATATTATAATAATAATATATACAAATATTATATGACATATAAGTGACGAGTTATTATAATATAATTTTTTTTTATAAAATTGTAACAAAAACTATAAGATGAATGTGCAATTTGTTGAAAAGCTTACATATATATATAAAAATATAACAATAATAAATAATAAAATATTATGACACATTTTAAATCTCTTGTGGGAATTTATTTAGTGTAAAAAGGTTCTATGTGTATAACATTGAAGTGTAAAGAAGAAGGAGAAGAGGGGAAGTTTGTTCGAGAAAATGACGGAAATAGCCGAGAGAAGGTCGTTGAACTTGTACCGAGAGAGTGGGAGGGGCAAAGAAGGGGGGTAATATCGCACACTATGTACAGCACTTTTTTTTTTTTTTTTATCATTGCTAGTGCGTCCGCGCAGCTTTTCGAGAGAGAGAAGAGCGCCATCCCAACCCTGCGCAATGAACAATACGCAGATAGATGTCCATTTCTATATCTATTATAATAAAGTAATTTATTTTTCCCTGACATATTTTACATAAATTTATGGTTTTATTTTTTTTGTCATCTTATCATATTGTGACAACTGACAAGGTATAATATTTTATGTTATCCTCTCTGTTATTATGATAAATTGTGATAGGTTAGTTTTTACTTGTTTTATCTTTTACGAAATATAATACGTGTATATTAATTTACGATAGGTCAGTGTTATTTTATATCACATGCAACATGAAACTGTACAAATGTACTATTATTTTTTTATATACAGGATATTTTGATCGATATAAAATTTTTTTTTTCTTCTTGAAATTATAATAATCCATTTAAAGATATAAAATTATACTGTGTTATACTGTAAGCCATGAAATTATTGTTCTATCTATGGGGATGAACTTATAAACTATTGAAAGTAAGTGCTAGTTTCTTATCTCATTTCATTGATAATGACCCATAGTGAAAATGATTCATTTGAACAGAAAAGTCTCAACTGTACTTCTCTATAAGTTTCTTATCATAATTATCTGTATGTACTGTACTATCAACGTTCCTCCGTATATAAGATAATAAGACACTTTCAAAGTCTTAACCTATATATGATGGGTAAAAGCTCTGACTAGTTCAATCAATATTTTAAAAGTGCATTGAATGCAATTTTGATTTAGTTGCATGAAATACAATGTTAATATAAAAATATACATTATTTTTTACATTATACGCTAAA
The DNA here is from genome assembly GCA_949825025.1 of Siphlonurus alternatus. Lineage (NCBI taxonomy): Eukaryota > Metazoa > Arthropoda > Insecta > Ephemeroptera > Siphlonuridae > Siphlonurus > Siphlonurus alternatus. Next base: position 45,000,340 of record OX463780.1, on the reverse strand, counting down.
AACAGATTAGATAGCCATCACATGTTAAACGTTATTTATATAGTTGCTTTTTAAATGTAACAAAACTAAATTTAACTCAAAAGAAAACAAGTTAACAGAGCTTGCACTGTATATTTAACATATACAGTTTAAATGCATCACATGCACTACATGCATTTGAGGGCACCAACCCCTAATGTATATATAACAAGGGGTAGATGCACTTTCAAACATGATATTCTATCGCGCACGCGTCTCTTAAAAATGTGTCATTTTGTTTAGAATATATTTTCACTTCCGCGTTCCCCACCCACTACTTTTAATAAGATAGGTCAGTTACTTATATATTGCATGAGCTTTTGTCCTTCAATTGACCTTTTATATCATCTTATTTTAAATATCATATATCAATGATGAATACATAAAGATATTACGTTGTTTACTATTAGATATATTCTGAAAAATTATTTAAATTATATGCAATATGATGAAAGTTTTTTTAAAGATATAAATAACGCAATAGAAGAAAGTAAAAATATTACGTATTATTTTGTATGTAATTTTTGTTTTTACAAACTAGCATAGAGAGTGAATAAATTTTTCATCTCTAAAATATTATTGTTTATTTACATTATTTTTAAAATTCTGACATATTTATAAAGTACAAAAATAATTTGTATGACATTTATTATACAATATAAAACTACTTGCATGAAAAAGAGTTCAAAATTAATTTAAAAAAAAATATGATAATAAATTATAGTAAATTATTTACTTGTTATTGTGCTTGTTGACTCTTTAAAGAATTGCGTGTTATTGCCAAATAACATGCAAGGACATAAGAATTGTCTTTTTTACGTGAGTTCAATGACCTCCCATCTCTTTTTTTAAAAGTGTTCTCATCATGCAAAAGTTCAAGCGGTAGTAAAGAGCGCCCTCTTGTCTCAAACAATTTCCTCCTACCTTCTCCATACGCGATGTCATCATACGCTTGTTTATGTTGTCAAGATGTTCTTCCAGTCACATAACAAAAAAAATGATGAACTTTTTTTTTAAAAAAAAATATGAATGAAAATAGACCTAGAGAAAAGATGAAAGATGAATTCTTGGTTTGGATCGTCAAGAGTATAGCGCGCGCCGGACCTACCTCAATACAGACTGCGTTAACCCTCCCCTCTTTTTCCCGAGGATCTCCTAGCCCCCCTTTGCTCGCGGCGACGGCGCGGACTAAACTTCTAACTGCGCAAGTGCACCAACACCATCGTAACTTTTGTTCAGAGACACCAGCAGTACTTTTTAACAACTTTCTTTAAAAACATTGATCCTTTTTAATATCAAACTATTATAAATCTTCGTCATATTATGCTAAATTGGAGAATATTATATAATATAAAAAGTTAGCTATATAATAGAGAAGATAAAAAATTTGGAAGACTAAATGTTTAAAAAAATTTATGGATAAAAAAAATATAAAAATTAAACTTGATTATAATTTATTGTTTTAAAATAAAATCATGAATATGATTATCACGATAATTTTGATAAATTACTAAAATATATTTTAATATTCATTCAGTTGTATAACATAAAAAATGACTAATATTCAAGCCTTACATATATAAGGTAAACCTTGATGAATTATAAAAAACTCAAATATAATTATATAGAGTACTCTCATGTTTATTTTTCTCTCTTTATATACACATGGAATATAAAAATTAAACTTTTTCCTCTATTTACACATTGAATTTTTATTTGATAATAATATAGACTCGTCCAACTATAAGTCTTGTCAGCAATAAGAAATAAAAAAAAAAAAAAAATCTTTTGTGCGAAGTTCTTATTCGAGTTGGCGAACGCATCACAAAACGAGGGCAATGTAAGCTACTGGCTATATAGAGAGAGAAAGAGAGGGACGATCGATCGTGGTGGTGAACAACCTCCATGCACCCTAGAACTGCATTCATTGTGCCAACTTGGTGCTCAAATGGTGCTCAAAGAGAAACCAAGTTAATTTAAAATGAAAAAGACTGCAAAACATACAAATCAGTATGTTTTGAGGAAAAGTTAAAATAAATTATAAAAAAAAATGAGGTGATTGAATTTTAGATAACCGGACTGTTATATATATTTCCTTCTTTAATTTTTATAAAGTCTTAAACAAACTCAATTAAAAGATTTTCTACTTATTAACTAAAAGGGAAGGTTAATATAATCAAACTTTTGCTAACGTTGACTTTTATATTTTATTTAAATTGTGTACAAATAATATAATATATCCATATAAAATATGACTTATTTTTTATATCAAACCTTTAACTTTCTATATCTATCTTTAATGTTATATAAACAGAATTTTTAATAACTTTGATGTTGGAATACATACATAAAAAAAATTCAATATCTTAAAGTGTTTATTCAATTGTGAAAAGTAAGAAAATATAATATATAAAAAATATTATAATATGAAGCTTGAATTTTTATTTATATACAGAAAATATTTATAAATATAAAATGAATAACAAAGAGAAAATATTTCAATTACTTTTTTTGTTATCAAAAAATGATAATGGTAGTCAAAAGCAGATGATGATAATATAATTCTCGTTCGAGTAAAATAAAAGAGCAGTGAACCGTATTGTCTGTACTTGCTGGATTTTATATTAACTTTGATTAATAATACAATATAAATCAAGACTGTTTTTTTCTATTAATATTCATCATAATATAGTGAATTGATGACGTGGCAAGCTGTGATTGGCTTAAGTCCAAAGGCGGGTGCTTTATATATTATACCAACAGTGTATTAGCAAAGTGCATCATGTATTGCAGTTGCATATAGTCACTGCATGCTTTGCTACCGCCGCCCTGCTGCTGCACATGTGCATGTATACTTGCACTTTCGATCATTACATATACTCCAGTTATATGTTTAATATACATAGTTTAATGCTCTCTTATGTACTAATATAATAATATGAGATATTAAATTTGCATTTTGTTGTTATTATTATTTATTATTGTTCCATCATTTGAATCAATGACACATCGTATAAGGCAGGTTAAAACCCACAAAAAAACTTTTTAGTAATTTAATATAATTAATTTTTGTGGTAATATTTCTGTTGATTTTAATAAAAAAGTGACACAATATTGCAAAATAATTATGTATAAGTATATAAAATATATTGTTGAACCAAATCACGCAAGTATCCATTGAAAGTAGTCACCTGCGCTGCCGTCTGGAGTATATTATAAAGAACATTTCAATAAATCAATCAATTACGTAACTGAAATTTGAATTTTAATGTTGCTTATCGACTCCGAGTCATCTATCTAATATAAAGTTAAAATATACAAATGTTATTACTATAACAAATGCAATGTATGTTTAATGACAAATAACATATCATTTTGAGATATACACAAAAATAATGTGAACAAATAAAAATGTGACGTCATTACATAAATCCATTGACTTTGACTCTGCATTGAGTATAAACAAATGAGCTCCTCGTATTTCGCACCACCCAGACTGGTTCGCCAAGGTCATGAAGTTGGTGCTCACTGTACCCACGTCAAGGTCAAATATTGTACGTCAATGTATTGCAAATGGGAAGAGAAAGGAGCCAATGCATGCCATAGCAAATCATCCTTATTTTTATATATCTCCCACAAGGGCGTTTCAGATATTCGACTGACAATTTGTCTTACATAAATAAATTTATTTAATGTTGTTATTACTGTTATTTTAATTACTTTATACACACTAATTAATTATTTATAAAGTTCCGGAAGTAAGATAAAAATACAGACATTTTAACTTAATAAAAATTAGACTTGGTTTATTTTTAATTAAATCTTGTTATATGAGTCTTTTATTAAAGTAATTATTCATTATATTACCCAAACGTACTGTAAACTTACATTATATAAGCTAACATTTATTACACTCTATGTGAAAGGATTAAATTAGTTAGCAAGGTTATTTTATAAAATTTATAACCTTGAATTAATAATATTTTTAACTGAAGTCCAAACTGATGTACAAAGTCTTCATTAATTTCTCATCCCTGACCTTACTTAACGAGGGACTAATTGCGTAGTTCAATTGGAAGTTCACCCTCCCCCCCCCCCTTTACTTCATTATTCATAGTCATCGTAATGAAGTACGGCTAAGCTGCAGCTAGTATAGCAAGGCTACATGCATGAACACGCAAGGATGCTATATAGAAGCAAGTGTAATAATAAAGAGAGCAATGACTGCAACATGAAGAGTATAAATCTCCGCCTCTCTTTTTTTTTTAACTAACACAGCTTTAGTTTAAAAAATTTAAAATTAACAACTATAGTAGGATACATAAATCAATTACTTTAAGATATAAAAATCTCAACATATTACAAAAATAATACTCCCTCCATTTTTAAACCCACATATAAAAAAAATGTATGCAACTTTTTCAGCCCCTAAGTATAGCAGGTTGCATAAAAAAAATTCTCACAGGCGTTGATAGATTTATGTAAACAAAAAACAAAATAAATAATGTTGAAATCAAGGTCTTTTTTAATTTTTTTTAAGTGCCAAAAGTCGCTCGATACTTGAAGATGGCGAGGCCATCTACTTTCAATGGACCACAAGTTACAAGGTTATAATATCAAGCAAACAGTTCCTGATTAAAATAATTCCCTTACAGCCAAAGTATTATTATTAGGGCAAAGAAATCTTTTGTTTCAATATTACACTACTACAAAAAATAATATTAATAATAGCTAAAGGCAATAAAAGTAGTTTTTATATATATATAATATTCTATTCATTTTTATTTTAGTAGAGCATACGCTTTTATTATAATATCATCTATGAGTGTCACCACTAGAGGCGCTAATGTATATGTATGCCACTGGGTCCTTAGGTCAAAAGGAGGAGCTAAATGGGACCTGTCGATGGTATTTTTTTTATAATATATATTTTATAACAAATAACAGGTATCACGCAACAACCATGTTTATTATTATTACGTGTAGTATAAAATTATAATTATAAAAAAAAAAATACATTAAAAAGGGTCATCACTTATAGTAGACGAATTTACTGCATAAAAAATATAATGTTAATTTTTTTGATACTTCAGTAACAGTGTAATTTTAAATTACAATGTTTGAAGTATAAATAAAAAAAATTGCTTGTTAAAAAATTGTACGTACTTGTGACAGAATGACGTCATGACTATGCAGAATTATATTTAAAGTTATAAGAGTTTGCATGTGACTCGTTTATTACCGATATTCTGATGTGTTTTTTTTTATTTTTAAGTGAATTTGCCAGGTTTAGGGACAACAAACTGTATTTCACAGGATTTCAGTGCAAGTGTGTAATATACACCTTGTATAGTTATAAAAAAAAAACGTGTACTTTTGTATTCCGTAAATTATTTTTTTCTTTCTAAGTGAGAAATTGTATGAGTAGAATTTAAATAATTATGACTGTATGACAAAAAATGTCAGGTGTAGTTGTTATGTGAGAGAATTATTTTTACAACACAATTAGGAGCTTAATTTCAACTTAAATTATTTTAACTCATATACACATTAAAACATGTATATTTCTTTTGTTTAATTTATTTGTAAATTAATGTAAATTTTTTTCATTTAGACATTTTAATTTAGCATAGTGTATACATTACATAAAATTATATTCTTTTGTATAAAATTTATGCAGTGAAATAATGACATTTAAATATTATAAGCATTTTTAGTAAATAAAATGTAAGTTATTAAAAAAATTAAAACTTTAATTAAAACCTAGTTCTTTCCTCATAAAAAAAATCAGGAGTTTAAGAAAATAATGAAGTTACTTTTTTCTAAAAAAAATTATTAAAATAATGAAGAGCTAAAAGTTAATAAGAAAGATATGAACATTTTTATTACAGTATTTTATGATATAATATAGTCAAAGTAATATTGACTTTGACAAAATTTAAAAATTTTACCGTCTGAACTTTTTTGTGAAAAAGTTTGTAATTATAAAATAAAATGTCTATGAAAAATATATAAAAAAAAAAGTGTCAAATAACTGTTATCCCACAACTTCACGTACGTACTCTAGCTACCACATTTTTGTTACCTGTGCACGCTCAGTGTGTCGGTCATTGACCTGCTACTACACATGCCCCCCCCCCTCTTCCAACTCTTATTACACTTTAGGAGAAGGAGGGAAGTCTCCCCTCATTTCCCCAGGGTAAGAAATACCGCTACTAAGGTAAAACTCAAAGGTGCAAATTCTAACGGTACTTTTATGTATCAACTGACCACATAACCAAATAGAAGAAGGGTGCATGACTTGCTTTACGGTATTCATTTTTCACCTGCTCAAATAACCCTTTCTTATTTTTTTTTTCAAAGTATATATTTTCCATTTCTAAGAAATTGTTTTCATTGAAAAATTAGTCTTAGAAGATCTATTTAAAAAGTAAAAAAAAAAAAAAAAAAAAAAATTTTAAGAGAAATTTCCAAAAGTGTAGGTGAAATTTTCTGAATTTATAACAAAAGAGAAATGGATTGCAAACAACCCTTTTGTAAAATGGTCACTTTTGAGGATTTACCTATTTTTTCTCAGCTGCTCCATCTTGTCTTTCAAGTAATCATATCATATTTCTTCATCTTTTTAAAATAGGCAGCAGCTGCAGTACAGTTACCCTTTTTTTTTTAGAATTCATAAATATCTCGCTCGTGCCATGTGTTTTTAAAAACACACCTTTATTATTATTTTTTTTTAAAGTTATGCGCATAATTTATATTAAAACTACAGGTAATGAATATGAAATGAAAAAGCTGTAATATATCAAAGTCAGGTAAAAACTATAAGAGATTTTTACTCTGAGTACAATTAAATTTTAAATCTTATAATTTTTAATAACAATCATTATAAACAAAAACAATTCTGTAGCATTTTATATCACATAGAGCTATTTAAAATTAAAACACAATTGAATTAAATTTAGATGTAGAAAAACAAATACATTCATTATTAACTAATCTTGTAAGCAAATAAAATTTTGAAAATCCTCTGAATTAAAATTCAACTTATCATTCCAAGCTTTGAACTTTTAAAATAAAGTTAATTCTTTAAATATAAAAGAGTGGCTAATAAGTCTTGTTCTTGTTAAGCCTATCTTCTTTTCTGTGGTCCACGAAGATGAATGTGTCCTGCTAAAGACTTACACTGGGCAAAATGCCATGTATACACTGTTCGGACATGTGATGCATTGCTTCGATAAGCAGCTTGCAGGCGCGCAAGGTGCAACCAATGCAAGCAACAACACTGATCAAGACAAGATATTTACACCTGCCTTTGCATGCTGCTTGCACTTATACATGTTTGCTAACTTGCTCTGCTCCTGTCTTTTGATAACCACCTCAAGTGATTTATTATAACATTTTATAGTATTTATTATTATATCTCTATATAATTTTCAATTGAAATAATATATAATTATTAATTTAATGAGCTTGAAAATAATTCATTTAATTTTTTTTTTTTCTACGGGTCAACCATCTTTAATAGAAACAAAGTTTGTTTTTGTTACTCGATGCTTTTACGCATGCAGTTGCAATACTGGCGAAAGGTTTGTTTGGTGTAAAGTGCATCACTCCCCCATTCTAAATGATCGGGGCAGTCACCTAGCTCGTTCTTCACTTCTCGGTTGACCTCGCCGTGTTCTGTACGTATACTTGAGCTCAGGTTTTTGACTTGAACGCTGTGGCCGTCTCGGTAATTTTAGCATCACCAACCCCGGTAAAACAGCGAGCAAAATACTGTAGAACACCCGACGTTACTACTCATTAGAAAATCCTGCGTAATAAGCTACACCAATCACTCGGGCTCTATTCAATAATCGTTAGTAATATTATCAATCAATATAAAAAAGTATTTCTTTAAGAATAAACTAAACTAATTATTATTAACATATATTTTTATAATGAATTAAAAATAATAATATACAGATTTAGAACATTCATTAAAATGTTAGTTTGAGAAATCATTAAAATAAGAATAATTATTATTTTTTTAAATGAAAAACTTTTTATTATTACAATTTAATTGCAATTATTATTGTTTTCAATATAAATCTCTTGAGACACCCAAAGTTAAAAAAATGATATAATTATGTAAGTACGCTAAGTCTGCAGGATTTTATGTTAAGTCGCGGTTCTACAGGTGTCCTACAGTATCAGAAAGACCTTGGAGAGAGGCAGGGAGGAGAGGGTTGCATACTCAAGGGATAGGGTAATGTCTTGCAAGTTGGGGCCGGTCAGGGATAACTTGGCATCTTCGTAACATCCTCCCCTACAGTAAAAGCCACCTTGAGCTATATGATAGAAATAGAATTTCTTTCCTCTCTTGAGGAGAACATTGTTTGTTTTTTTTTTTTTAAAAAAAAAAGAAAGAAGAGAAGGTACCGAGTTCATTCCCATGAGCTATCATAATATGTAAAAATACATTTGCACTACATTAGTTTGTGTCTCACGCCATATTTATAATCTCAAAGAGTCATGCATAGCCTTTACCTTGACTTTCATATAGTCATAAAGCAAGTACATTATATTATATATAAGTTATAATGTTTATGTATACGTTTTGACTAGACGAAGACTTTTGATCATAAAACTTTAACATTAACTCTCTTTAATACTGAGAAGATGTAACAGAAATAATTATAATTGTTGCTGCTTTGTTATATATTATAGCTACAGAATTTACAGAATTTTAATACAATTATATGACAATTTTTGTAATATTTAAGGTAAAGATAATACGGATCAGCTGGTCCAATGCTAAAAAAATCCCATTCATAAAAATTATGAAAAAAATTTAAAATGTTCTCCTCTACATCCCCAATCAGTAGGTAAAATATCAGGTATACAAAAACGAGCTATTTTTCGAGTTATTAATTTTTAAAGTTGACTAATTTAACATGGAGAAATGGAACTTCCATGTTAAATTAGTCAACGTTAAAAATTAATAACTCGAAAACTAGCTCGTTTTTGTATACGTGATATTTTAACTACTGATTGGGGATGTAGAGGAGAACATTTTAAATTTTTTTCATAATTTTTATGAATGGGATTTTTTTAGTATTGAGCCAGCTGATCCGTATTATCTCTACCTTAATGGTTGAGTTTCCATGAATTTCAGTCATTATAATAATTATATTATTTTTTTTTATACAGGCCAGTGATTTATTCATGATAAACTTCCTAGACAAATTATAAGTACAGTAATATTATTTTTTTTTATTCTTGAGATGGATAAAATATTGTTTATATCTGACAAGAAAAAAAAAATTATAGAGCATGCGTATCTAATGTCATCATTCTCTATATTTTATTATTTTTTATATATAAACACATTATATAAAGTGAAGCCGAAAGTAGAAGTGTTCAAAAGTTTCAACAATACAAAATGAGCATTCACGAGCAACGGGACTCTGTATTATGATTTTCTTCTTTCCTGTTCAAGTTTTTTTTTTTCTTAGTCTCCTGTGTTATCTTTCCTCCCACCCTGAATCCCGTTACCTGCTGCATATAAACCTGAGGCTAGACGAAGTATAACAAGAGGCGGCAACCGCACTGGTCCGTGGCATATAAGGAGCATACAGGAACCCTCAACATTCCCTAGCCAGTACCGTTAGATTTAGGGATTGGAAGTAGGGATAAAATGTAAAATCTCAGCCTATAGCAGGTATTAATTATATAAAAAATATATATTTGAAGGTCATATCTGTTTTTAAGTTCAATGAACTTTGAAAAAAATCTATCATGGATAAAATAATAAAAAAATATTAGTTTCGGTTTTTTAAAAAAAAAAGAAATATTTTTCATTTAATTGGAAAAATTAATTGAGCGTAAATACTTTTTTATTATATAATAATATATAATACAGGTTTTATTTATGGTTACACATGGTTTGTTATTATGCCATCTATGTGCTTTACAAAATAAATGTGAACAATGACATTATAAGGTAAAGGTTGAATTACCTTTATGTAATTAATGAAATAGTTTCAATTATAATTTAATTTAACTATTTAAAAGTTTATATCTAAAATTGTAATAATAATTAATTATGAATTAATTAAAGGATTAAATTTTAAATTAAAATGTAATTACATTGTATAATAAACTAAAAAATAAAATGTTGTGTAAGTGAAAATGTCAAAAGTACACACTTTACAAAAGATTATCACCCTTTATAATGTCGTATCCGAATTCAAACAATGTCTATTAGTACTAGCTATTTTGCACACTAAATGCGAGTACTTGAGGTACACATTCTTGGCTCTATGCCTTAAAAATAAAAAGAACAAAAGCATTATATGCAAACAAGCTAAATTTATATGCATAAAAAATATCTTGAAATAATATTCAGTAAAACCAATAATATAAAAAAAAATTATGCGTCCATTGACTTTTCATCAATTAGGCATCGAGCCAAACTTATGTTGTTAACTACTCAAGTCAAGATAACCTTGTATAATTGCAGCAACTCGTCATGAAGATGCAAAGTCTAATCTGTTGACTCACATCGTACATTGAGATATGTTGAACGTCAACGAGAAATATAAACAAACGCTCATTTATTGTAAATAAAAATAACAATCGTTTTAAATCAATGTCATATCTACTTTAACATTTTTTTTTTTTACTGTCGAGACAAAAAATTTATATTGTCAGACAGAAGTCATTTTTTAAAAAAGTAAATCCCTCGACACACAATAGTCTTGATTAATTCTGTCTACTGTTAAATTGTATTTCTTATGACATAATATTTCAACGCCTACACTGTAATCTGGTGTGGTATTCATTGATGTTATATTAAATCAGATTTAACTCTGATTATGGGAACAGGAAGGAAGGAAGTTACTGGAAAACATGAAGGAAACTTTTTAAAGTGACGCATGTAAAGGTATAAATAATAATAAGAGAGAGCTGGCAACCTACACAAAACTTGGATAACTTTATCTTTCTTTATACCCTATACCAGTATTATCATCATCCAGAATATTCTGTAATTATTGTTAAGAACTTTTTTGTTTATAAGAAAACTTACATGTTTGTTAAAAAGTCTGCCTTGATTGATCTGACCCTTATTGGTTATTCAAATAAAAATGTTATTCAGAATTTAAAGCATATATGAAGCGATTGTTTTATGTATCGATTTATTAAAAGAACTCTCCACTTTTAAGTATATAATTGGGTCTAATTTTTCATTAAATTCATATTTTTAAGACCAGTACACACAGCTAGACGTTACCTCCAATTATGATGATAATAATCTTTAGACTAAACTTATAAGGAAATTAATTTTATACTGTTTTATTAGACAGTTAAATTCACAGCAGCAAAGTTGCAATTTGAGTGACAAATTAATTACATTTAAATAGTGTACTTGTACATTACAAAGTATTGCATTGAAATTGTATAGTCCGTGAGAGAGTATTGACCATGAGAATAGTTTTGGTTTCCGGCTGTCTAGGCCCGTATCAGTGACTCGACGTGGTGCTCATGGAGTTCATTAAGTTAACGGTGGTCGGGTCGATGGCTCCGCGGCGGCCACAGCAGCCGCCGGTTATACACTGCAAAAGCAGCGGCCCGTGATCTCCACTTCACTCTCACTGGGCGTTGACTCCTGTGATGATGATGAAGCCAGCCAGATTCCTGTCTCTCTCTCTCTCTCTCTCTCTCTCTCTCTCTCTCTCTCTCTCTCTCTCTGTCTCTCTGTCTCTCTCTCTCTCTCTCTCTCTCTCTCTATCTCTATCGGTTTTTTAACACAGGTATAAATATATAATACGTCATCAATAAAAGAATTTTTACCATCACGTGGCCTTTCTCTACCACAAGAAGTAATTATAAATCACCTATAACATCAGGCCAATGACATTCAATTTACTTGCTATTTCCGTGTGAAAAATCAAAAGTATTAGAATTATTTCGACCATGAACTTAAAGTAAAAAAAAAATATATAAAAATTAAATACTTTTTTTGTTAATTTTCATGGTTCTATTATTAATTTAAAGGATTAACTGGAAAAATACAATTTATTTAAGGTATTTAAAACTTTTGTCTGACGTCTTTTGTATTCGGAAGTTTTTATAAAATAATGAAATTTAACTTTTATTTTCTTTATAATAAAACATTTAATAAAACTACGTTGTTTAAAATATATTTAATAAAAACATCACTTTCTCTGACGAAACAAGTATCATTATTATCGTCATATGGTGTCACCATCAAGTACTGTACATACACAATACATTAACTTTGTATATATATAATATAAAAAAGGGTAACTATATATTCTTTCTTAATAACAACTTGCGCCGTAATGTAAAAAAATATGTTGTAATTATTTATACAAAAAGTACCATTATTATTATCATATGGGTGTTATTATCATAAGAAGAAGTTTTTAACGTACTTATGTAAACTTGTAATAATAAGTTTGTTGTAAATAAGAAAATACAGCATTCCATCGTCGTTCGCCCTTATAGTATTTAGATGGTGACCCTTAGCTAGTTTGATGACGTAACTGGTGTCATCGCTCTCTCGAGGCCGGCAAGGTGAAGGTGCCTCACTCACACTATGCAAATATCCCCCCTTCTTCAGTAACTTTCTTTCTCGTATGTGTCAACGCGTTCACACAGGTGTCATTAAACTGCCAATCGGTTTAAATTAAAATTAATAAATTTAAATATCAAATGATAATTTCATTTTGATATATATTATATATATATAGGATTTTAGCCACTTATATTTAAGTGAAATGGTCCTTTGCTGCAATCCGTGCCCATAATTAATTCTGTAAAATAAATACGTATTTTGACTATTTTGTATATATATATTTTTTTAAATAAATAGAAATAAACGTACTGTAAAAAAAATGTCAGCGCCTTTTATTTTTGCAGCAAGGTTATATTAAATTCATATTAATTTTGAATAGTATATTTTCATATATTAATACAAACTTCTAACTATTGGGTTTTATTTTTGTTTACTCTAAAAGCTATCAACTGATATTCAATAGAGTTGAAATTTTGTTTATTGTTTGCTAATGACCAATGAGGCAAATGAAAGTTTATCATTAAATTTTATCGCTGCAGAAATGAACATTGATTCGTTGACAGTGGCATTCCATCACGATAAGACAAAGGAGAAAGTCCTTACAGAAAGGTGAAGGCTAAAGACCTTGAGTACTGAAGAAGTAATGAAAACAGCAGCATGGTCCAAGTCCAGTCAGCCATGCTGCCTACCCGCCCGCTTGCCTGACCGAAGATTCGCGCGCCCGATAAGAACATCCAACAGAGGTTGTTGAACTCTAGAAGCTTTTTACTTAACCACCCACCTGGGTGAAGAATTTAACACAAAAACTTTACTTTTAACATCCTTTCAACCCTTTTCATTTTTTTTTTGTATGTAATATCCTTTTCTAAAACCATCAAATAGTGACAAAAGAAATAATGACAATTTTTACTGATTTTTGGTTTCCTGTACATGACATTTCTTATATGTCTGGGATGTTAATTTAAATTTTTTGAAAGAATTTTTACCTAACCTTTAAAACATATTATTAAAGCTAATGTACTATTTGAACAAAACTTAATGATTTCCTTTTTAAAGAAATTGTAAAGTGCCATCGGTATAAGAATATTGAAAAGATTTTACATTAAAAAAGAACGGAAATAGCAGAATAGGAATTTAGCAGAAATTTTAATATTTCATCAATACTTATTTTTGTTAAAAATACATTAAAAAGTACATTGAACTTCTTATAAAGAGGTAGGAATTTTACAACAATAAAATTTGTACAAAATTTAACCTTCAGATATATTGTATGTATAAAAGTGTAAGTATTGTAAAAAAGTACAAGGGTTATCAAAATAAACCCCATCGTAAATCCTTATGGTTTATTATTTCTTGGCAAGGCTACGTGAGTTTGAGCTGCGCAAATAATTTTCGGCGGTTATTTCATGGCTGGGGTCGTTGCTCTCCTGGCAAGGTTGCGGCAAGGCCCAGCCAAAGTCGTGTCATCCACGCGAACAAACTCTTTCGTTATATACCTTAAGATGGCTCCTCTCAAGAAGGGCGCCTATATCGTCATCAATTTCAGCATTTAAGGTCGATGGTCGTTTAATAAATACGATACGTTCTCCGGTCATATTTGGTCACCGACACCTTTTTGCTTTTTTTTTATTCTATCCTATATTTTTCTTGAAATAACTATAATTTTAAAACTTAAAAAAAATTATTAAAAATTCCGTTATACCAATATATTTAAAAATATCCTTTTCCTTTTTAAGAAACTTGAAATGTTTAACAGCTTTTATATATATAAGTATATAATAAGGTATAATTAATTTTTGTTGTTTAAAGAAATAATATATGATTTACAATAGGTAGTTAATTAAAAGTTTTAATTGTTTACTATAAAATTATCTAATTTATTAAACAATTTTTTTAATTTTATAGTTGAAATATACGCATATTTTGTTTTGTGGCAAAACATACCATCGTAGAATAGTTTCCGAAAAAAAAATATATAATTTATATAATATAACACAAAATTGCACAACAAATAATTTTTGTCGTCAGCAAATTCTTTTCCGATTATTAATTAACACAACTTAAATATAAACAGGAATTGACACGTTAAACATAAAAACTCTCTTTGGATTATTCAAAATATGCATACATTCTCATTTAATGATGTTTAAAACAATTACTTCCAAAAAATCCCACAAAATTCCAAAAAAATTATCCTTTAAGGCATTTCATATTATTACATTACATATATACGTCATTTCTATTACACGATTGTTTGCTGCAATTTACGATTGCGCATGTTCTTGTGGTGACCCTAGCAAGGTCAGGTGACCGCCGCCCGCGTATATATTTTCTTGTCTTACGTGTTAAGCTCCACGTGCGGAAGTGACTGAAATTACCTTGCAATCAATCCAGACTATTACTACTACAAGACAAAACACTTGGGCTGCAGATTAAATTGACTTGTGCAGGTGCGTCACACAGGTGAATCTAAACACCTTTCCTCACCTTTCTTTCAAAGGTAAAAAATATTTCATTTCTATGGCAGCTGTATGCAAAAATATATATTTAATAAAAAAAAACTTCATATTAGAATCAAGTCATAAAGCTATATAATATTCTTATGTAACTGTTAACTTCCGGTTTATTATCAATTAAATTTTTGTTGAAAATTATATAAGCATAAAGTTACAGTATAAATGCATACAATAAATTGTTATGAATAGCTTCTTTAAAGTAAGTATTTATACCAGTCAAATTACATAATGATCCATGAAATACTTTAAAATAAATTCCTATCATTACACCATAATATTAATCCATTATCCATGCTTTTTTTTTAAACTATATATCAATATTCATTATATTAGCAGCAACCAAATAAAGAGTTAATAGCAAAGATTAGAGCTGGTAAATGGTTTTAGCCTAAAGTCTTCTTCAATAGTAAAAGCAACGGTTCCCTTATAGCGAACTAAGTACAATGAACTTTAAAAAAAAAGTTAAAACAAAACCTCACGTCATCATCACGAACCGCCCGTTCAAGCTTGAACTTTTAAAATATAATAAGATAAAAAAAAAAACAAGAGAAGGAATTTGAAACTCTTCCGTCAGTAATCACTCGTAAAACACGTTTGCTGAATGAAAAATATCAAGTTATTTATCGGAGTAATTCACATAAAAAGTATATATATCATGAACTGTCAATGCATTAAAAGGTGCTCTTAACCTTTTCTTTTATATAAAAATTAAAAGGACTATGAACTCAAAAAAAGTAACAATTACTTGATGGAAAAACATGTTACTACAATTACTACAATTTTATATTAAAAAAAAATATAATAAAAATAAAACTTGAATCAATTGTTGTATAAAAAAAAAAGTTCAAAGAGACATTCTTTCTCTCTTCTTGACATAAAGTCTATTGTTATCATCATTTCTATAGATGATACTTTTAGTATAAGATCTGTATCATTGTAATGATACATCTACAGTAACAATTAATGAGTTAATGTATTAGGGCATTGAATAAATTCTGGAATGATTGCTAACGTCTTTTTTAATATAAATTTAACCGGAAATTTTTATTTAATTCACAATTATTGTGTATGGGTAGATTAAAGTACTAGTCGCGTATTTATATTCAATGACAAATAAAATATAAAATGAATTGAAAAATATACTACACTGATTTTTTTTTAAATAACTTTCAAAAATTATTTGTATTCCATTTAATTTAAATATAATAATAATATTAGCAAAATTTAATTTTATAAAATTTGTCATTGAAAATTATTGTATGAAAAGAAACAACCAAATAATATAATATATAATATAGCAATTTCAATTTATGTGAACCGGCGTTCAATTTGATAAATTATAATTTAAGACAATTAATATAATAAAAAAAATAATTGTACTTACATAAAAATTCAATCCTTCTGTTGATAATACAAAAATGTTCAAACACAAATAATATTGTTGTGGTCTTTTTTTTTTACAAAATAAATAAATATAAAATAATAAATTAAATAATAAACTGCACTGCTCACTTTTCACACACTTTTGCACTGTGATAATAATCCAAAAGTAATATGTAACAATAATCCCAGAGTATTGTTGATGTGATATACTGTTGATGGTTGTCACTTGCACCACGTGTGTACCGGTGATGACGATCAGAAAAATATCACGTAGCTCCTCACACGTCCGTGTTGCTCGCTACCAACAGGCAAACTAAACTAAACACTTCCTCCTACCTCTCGTCGAGCGGCCGTGCTCGCAAACTCCTGAGCTCCTTACCTTTGGAGAAGGGAGAGAGAGAGAAAAAAATAAAGACTCGCAGCCAGCTAAACTTGAGGCTGCAGGTAGTAGACACCGTTACATCGGTCGACGACCTTCAGAGCGAGTTTATTTTAAAGTCAGGTGTATAATATACTATATAATAATTATATTAAAAAGAGAAGAGAATGAAATAAAATTTATTTCCCCTACTTTTTGTTTTATTTATAAATGACAATTAATTTAATAATAGATTATGATTATTTATGTATTATTTAAGAGTGTCATTTATCATGCAATTTAAAGTGCATTTAATTCGTAATAAGTCACCACGTTATGCTTGATTACAAAGTCTGGGACTCTTCTCAATTTGATCGCTCGTTGAAGTCTCCAGCCATACAGCATCCTTCAAGATCATGATAAAATTCATTTAATTTAATTACTATATTATTTTTTTCTATAAAAATTATAGACCAGGGATTTGAAATTTCAAATCAGTAACATTTTTTTTAATTATTATCAATATAAGTTAAGAATAGGTACCTGTAAAAAAATTGAAATAAAAAAATCATATCCTCCCCATAATGCTAAAACTTTTTTTATTTTTTAAATACATGCAATTAGAAATAAAATCATAAGTAAAGGTATGGTATAAATAATGATGATTACAAACATAGCATATATTTTTTTATATGTCACATGACATCAACAGGAGTAGAAATATATCGGTCTGTGGGTCTATCGCATTATGAGGACGACACTTGGGTCACGTGGTATATGGTTATGGACGAGAGCGGTGCACCGAATAGAAGAGAGGAGAAGCCACCCACACCACTACCGGGGTGAATGAACTCTCTATGTATCCCCTTAAATATATGCAACCTGTATGAATATGACGTCACAACGGATTCTCCAAAGCCTTGCAGATATAACTACAGGAAATTTAACATATATACTTTTTTTTATAATGTTATTAACATAGTATTTTGATCCTTATGTACATTATAATGATATAGTGGGTAAGTGTAGTGATGGCCCAATACGCATCGGGTAGACTCGGCTAAGATGCTCCACTTTCTTCTTCTTCTTCAGGACTTCTTCGTATTTTGCTATGAGACAAACGTCATACTAGTAAGAAGTAGGGAATTTTTGCCACTTTGTAATATTATAATAGTTCTTTCTCAGGTCATTGACTTCTTTATGTATTTAATTTTTAAATTTTATTTAAAAGAAATATATACCATTATTTTAAATTAAATTTTTTTTTATTTCTTAATAAATTTAAGGTAGAGATATCATCGAACAGCTGTTCGACGTAATCCCCTTTGATTAACATGTAAACCTTAGCAAATTGACAAAAATTCTGAAATTTTTTTGAGAGTCAGATATTAGTGCCTAAAAGCCATAGCAAAAGTTTCAAAAACATTTAACGAGCCGATTTTTTTAAATTAATTTTTTAGTTTGGCTCTCCATGGGAAAGCCCTATGCTGAAAATTAAAAAAATTAATTAAAAAAAAATCAGCTCGTTAAATCGTTTTGAAATTTTTTCTATGGCTTTTAGGCACTAATATCTGCCTCTCAAAAAAATTTCAGAATTTTTGTCAATTTGCTAAGGTTTACATGTTAATCAAAGGGCATTACGTCGATCAGCTGTTCGGCGTTATCTCTACCTTAATACATATAATTTATATTGTTTTAAATTAAAAAATTATATTCCTATCAAATTATTTGATACATATAATTTATAGTTCTGAGTATCTAGAAAAATTTAAGTGTAAATTTTAAAATTATATCTTCATCGATCAAACCATAATTATGTATATGTACAGTATCTTCAGCAATTTTTTTTATCTATAATGAGAAAATTAAGAATAAACTAACATCTTAAATTTAAAGAATTTTGTTACTGTACTGTATACCATTATATCTTTTGCTACCAGAAAAACGGACCAAAGACATTTAAGAGAACAATATCTATGTCCTCTATATCAATATATAAATAAATATCATATTTTAGTTGTTCAAATTGCATGGAGAGACGAACGCTGGATATAAAATATACAAATCTCAATAACTAATTTCGTTGTATAAATAAACTCATAGGTGAAAGGTGTTTTCGTAATAATATATTTATATATTTTGATATTTGAAATAAGTTGGTTTTAAATATTACGCAAAGTATAAATTTATTTTGTTGTATATTTTGCATGTTTTCAGAGTGCAGTGTCCTTTTCTCTCTCGTAAGGCTCATCTATAATAATAATATATTAGTTATCTGTAGGGTTCAATGACCGGAGCGTGAGCGGTTGTTGTGTTGGATTTCATTTCATTGATGCATCTTTCATGCCTGCGCCTAAGTAAGCCACACTGCTGCTCTCGATATCTGAATTTCAAATACAAATAATAATAATAATAAACAATCTATCTATAGTTCATTTCAGTTTATAAAAATTATATTATTAATATTTACAGTTAGTGGAATATTGATGGCAAACAAAGCAAAACGTCAACCAGCTCATTGAGCAGTGCAGGGTCCTACATTTTGCACCTCCATGCCATCGAATGCATACTTGATGGGGGTAGTTCGATTAATCTCGGCGGGTGTCAATATGCAGCAAAGATTATAGACTGTTTATAAACCTCATATTTAATCGTTAAATTCAATTCAATCTAATCGTTGAATATGCAGTAAAAAAAAAAAAATAGCTGACAATTTGGCCTGGACCTATAAAGAGTAACTCACACTTAATCCACTGAGAGCTCTATCCTTATTCTGATGAAACATTCATTAGCCAACATTGTACAGATGTGCACACTCTGTGGCCTTTTAGGCTTCAATCGTGGCCTAATCCTTATGGTGATTTTATATTCAGAGAGCTATATTTGCCATAAAATTCAGGCCATCCCCTCAATAGTTCAAATCTGTAGTATTATTCTGTATTAACACGACTTCTCCAATTCATGCAATTGAGATGGAGTACATAATTATAGCAGAAGTAATACTATTTACAAAGGCAAAGGTCATAACATTGATTGATTGACACAAATGAGATATTGAGATAATATTTTAAGTCAAGTGTGATGAGCTAAATTTTCTGTAAAAGAAATTATTTTTTGCTAATTCATCGACTTTGTCCGACAACAAATTTATTGTTAAATTTGTTACTAATTTCATTTTCATAACCAAACTCCACCCCAAGTGACCTTCCCAGTCCCCAGAGGCACTTTTTGTCCGAGGTATCTTGATTATTAAAATTTACGGTACAAACCATAGCCGGTACTACCGCAGGCTTATCAGTTTAATATACTGTATGCGTGATTTTATGGGAAGTTGTATTAAAATATGAGAAGTTCCTCCTCAGATTAATGTTGAAGATAATATTTCTTAGGTTACACATAAATATGCTGGAAAATTATTATCCTAAAATTAAATACCTTTGTTGTAAATATAATAAGAATAAAATTAATAAAATTTGAGTTTTCACTAAAACTATTATTACTTTAGTTTTTTGAAAACTGTTTTCCAACCTTAAAATAATATCAATACAGTAATGACCCTTCAAAAATGTGTGAAGATTTAGGCTGACAGTATAAGGAATAAAATTTAAAGACTAAATGATATCACAAAGTATTTTACCTTGATTTTGAGGGTGCATGACAAAAGAATAAAAAAAAAAATTGATGATTTTAATAAAATAAAAATGTTCGTCCATTATCAAGTATCACATACATAAATAACGTCAGACGGTGAATCATTGAATGTAAAACACGCTCAAATTGGATTTCTGATTATACTTGTAGATTTCTAGGATGTCTGGGATGCTGAGCATGCAATGACGAGAGATAGTTCCGTACAGGAGTGATAGTGGTTACGAGAGCTGCATCTCTTCTCGGAAAGAAAGGCGGCGACGTCTGCAAGTCGTCTACTGTCTTTGACACCGCCGTTCCTCTCTTGTTTCTTATCTTCCGGTCACACTTCCTTCCACTTTGATCCACTCTACCTGAAATTCTCAGAATAAAATCCTCAACATCCGAGTTCTTTTATAAAATTTCCTATTATTAGTTTCTGTGTGGTTTTATAACAGGTAATATTTTAATTTGTAATCATTACAGGATGTACACTTCATTACGTTCCAATCAAGTATGATCAACAAGGGAAAATTTAATACTCAGGATCATTAATAGACGATAGGCTTGCATATTTTTTTAATTTATTAAAAATATTGAATAAAAATTTACTGTAATTGTCTTAATTCGTATATTTCGGAAAAATTATTAAATGAATATATTTTATAATTTTTATATTATTTGATCTCTTGATTTAAAGCACCAGAAAGGAGCAGTTAAAAAGGATTTAAAAAAAATAACTATGCATGAGGATTAAAAATCTTTTGTTTATAAATAAGCATCAGAGTATATAAATTTACGTATAAAAAATGCATATGTAATATTCAGCTTGCATGTTATTAAAAAAACAAAATGTGATCAATATTATTATTTGATATTTATTTTTTTGTTTTAGAGACAAATATAAACCATACAAACCTCATTTCATTATATAAACAAAACAAGTTTCAAATTTTTTTTTTCTATATCTATATAGATAGGATTTAATTCTGGCAATATCTAGAAATGTAAATGAATAAATTCATGTATGGATGACTTGTAAAATTTTGAATTAATTGTGACTTTGCAAACAGTGTAATATATATTATACATGGTATATTATGTGGTAAATAAAATCTCTAAGCTCTTCTCTTCATTATCATGTTTTAAAGATAAAAATACATAAAGTAAAATGCATCGTGTTCCCTGTGAGCCAATAGACCAGATTAAGAAAAAAAAATAAAATTATAACATTTTTGTACCTAGTTTATATATTTACTGTTTAGTAAAAAAAAAAGCATGTAAAATAAAAATATTTGATGTCATATATACTAGACCTTGAATTGCTCTTGAAAAGTTATTATTATAAGATAATAAATCATAAAATGGTTCAATTGTTCGGTTAATAATAGTCTCCATGACGTACACGCTGTCTTTGCTGGTAAGACTCAGCATAAATGTAGAGAATGAAGCTGTTACCCTCTGTACCCGAGGATTTCTTATTATACGAATTTTGTATGTCAGCAGGTCTAATCATAGTCCAGCCACGATTCTCTTTTAAAAAGCAATATAAAATAGAATCTCTGTACACCATTTACTACTTGCACGAGAAACATGATGCAATTTTTGTTATTATTTTGTGGTTAAAATAATGTTAACTGAGATCTTAAAGCTGTTTTGAAAAGTTTTAAAATATAATACGTGTATCTGAGTGCACGAATTATATACTCAATGTATACTTCATTGCAGTCAGAATTTTATCTCTTTTGATACTTGCTCTGTTGCTATTCTGCTCCAGGAGTGTTTGAAATTTTTGAGGCGAGAAGGCAGAGAAGAGCAGCAATGGAGTATTGTCCTCAATTTTTTTTATTGCAGAAATGGATAGAGGGTGCAAAGTTATGCTACCCTGATTTTTTTCAGATTTTTTTGAGACCTGGAACTATTTTTAAAAAATTATTGAAAGTCTTTTTTGTGACGTCACGCGGCGGCAAGTCCTATCTTTTTCTTAAGGAGCGGCGTCTCGTGACGTCACGAAAAGGACTTTCAATTTTTTTTTAAAAATAGTTCCCGGGCTCTAAAAAATCTGAAAAAAATCAGGGTAGCATAACTTTGCACCCTCTATCCATTTCTGCAATAAAAAAAATTGAGGACAATACTCTATTCGAAAAGAGTGCGTGACACCACACGTCCAATCTTTATAATCATGAGGTCATGAATTTTATATATGTATATGACAGTGTCTATATAAAGTAGATCTAACTTTTGGGCTGTCTTGAGGATACACATTCAACTATATGAATATATACTGTATTGTATATTATATGCATTGCATGGATGATTTGGATTGATGCATGATAATGCTTGTTGTGAATTTGGAATATAAAGAGTATAATATTATCTTCATTTAAAATTTAAACAGTATAAATATTTTTCCTCATTAGAGACATCACGAAAATGCCATATAATAATATTTCTAGTTATTGGTAATCAAGTGACCTCACTCCAACCTAATTTACATTTTACTGATGATATAGCTCTCAGAATTGAAACATGTTTTTTTATGTATACTGGCTTTCCCAGTTTAAAAAAATATAATAAATTATTCCAACCAGTGGTATTAATGCTATATCTTTTATAAAATTAATTGAATAGTAATTTCATGCAAAATGGTTATTATTATTTTCTATATTTTATAAGCTAGAATTTTTTTTTATCTATTTTGATACTGAAATGCTTAAAAATTTTAATTGTCATTATTTATATATTTTATAATCATTCACTCTTCATTGCGATTTGGCTGTGAGTTAATTATGAGGTAATTTTTAAAAGGTAAATAAACAAGATAAATGGAAGCAAAATAATTTTAATTGTACTTCGGATTGGGGTGTGACTTCATTCTTATCAAATTGTTTTATAATGAGCCCATAATAAATTTTAAGACTTGAAGGACTCCAAATTTAATATAAAGTGCATGATGTCATTCAGGTTTCAGTATCCGATAATCTCTATGTAACGAGTAAAATTTCTCAGTTCATTCGAAAAAGTAAAATTACTTATAAAAACATAAGTCAGTTTATCGTCCTTGAATATAATTTCAAAATTCAAATATTTCTTCATCGTCTCACAAGACACAAATATATCATCATATATAATTAAATGTCAATTTTTTATTTAATTCGCAGTCACTCGATCTCGGAACTGACCATTTTGATTTTAATAAGACGTGCGCGCATGCAGCATCCTGGGACTGTTAATTAATATTGGCATAATATTTTTGAAGTTACATCTGTTATATCAGTTTTGCAAAATTTAAAAGGTAAAAGTTTAACATAGGGTCTTATGAACAATAACCGGAAAATGGCGCTTTTTGATGCCCCCCCCCCCTCCCCAAATAAGTAATTGGTATAATTAAGTTTGAGAAGATTCTCGAATTTTTAAATTTTATTTCAATTTTTTTTAATTGCTATAATATCATAATAAAGTGCATTATATTATCAATTTACATATTATAGACTGTTTTAATTATTATTATAATTATCATGTGTTGGATATAGCAAACTTGTATTTTTATCATGCTTCCTTTTTATTTCTGTTGTGATAATTATAATCACGGAAATTAAATTCTGTTTATTATTTAAACTTGATTAGAAAAAAATATGAAAGTGTACGTATATATGATTATATAAATAAAATAAAAAACTATTAAATTATAATAAGCATATACACATAAATTTATATAATACAATACAGCATTTAGCTAAATACTCTTAAAAAAAAAGATTATATATATAATAATATACATAAATTGAGTATAATTGTTGTTAAATAGGCTGTTGTTTGGACGTATGATATTAAAAGGAGAAGGAACCTTGACTGTGAGTCTCCACCGTCGCTGCTGCATCCAGCGGCGAGTGCGGCGGCTGCGGCGAGTGCGGCGACGCATGAACTGGAGCAGTGGCACACCGAGGTAACGTCAGTGACGTCACATGAACTCAAGAGTTCGATGAACTTACCATCATTTAAAGAGCCTCTATAGGAATTAAAAAGTGTTAGTGGAATCAAATAATATATTTATATTTTTAATAAATTATTTCACTATAAATTTGATAAATTTAAAATTTAACCCTCAAAAATTTATTATTTCCCTTCACAAAATTATATATATATATATATATATATATATATATATATATATATATATACATATATATATATATATATATATATATTTTTTTTTTCAAATTATAAAGTGAATTATAATAATTTAGTAAGTCATTTATACTAAGTCATTAAAGAGGTCGAATTTTGTTTTTTGGGATCAGAAAATTAAGAAAATTTATTTCGTGTTAGAAAAAAAATATCAATATTATACTAATATATTACTCTTATTTTCAAGTTAAATAAATGTTGACCTCTTGTATATATTAATGTAGGACAAACAAACATAGAGAACTTAATATTAGTTCTTGGTGACTAAATTATACTAATTTGTAAGATATACTTCTGACATTTAACATTATTTAAGTTCAAGTTAAAGCCAACGTGAGAGTTACCACAGTTATCAGAATCCAAGATTTTATATCTATATACATATGACGTCAAGGAAAGATTACCCCAACGATGAAGGCATCAAGTACTCTTTTTGTGCTGGGGTTTTCCTGGCCCTTGACCACATAACATTTACAATTTTTTTTTCCTTAACTTGGCCTACAAAAAACGACTTTATCTCTGATTCAAGTATGTAATTTTATGTGTTAAATTATTAAGGAAATGTAATGTATTTCATTATTCATACTAGCTATATCTCGTTTTACGCCCACACCTTGTTACTTGCAAGCATTGAAGTCTCCATAGAAGATCTCGTTGTGGATCCTTTTCATTACACACAAAACCTTACTTTTTAGACATATCCATTAGTAACCTTTTTGGTACAGAATGTCTTTTGTCACGTAGTAATCGATTTTTGAATGAACATATTTTGAATAAAGGAGCGGTTCTGAGTGCACAAAACGCTTCAGGGTTTAATAATGGACATAAGGTGTTCTATTAAAATGATGCAGAGAATAACTGAAAATAAATATTGAGAAGAATCACATTTAAAAAGAAATTTACCCCTAATTTACTATTTATTTTTGTCATTGATTAAATAAATAAGAGTAACTCCTTGAACATAATACTTTAATAATATATAATATTATTTAAAAAAAAAATGAAAAAAATATACAAATATACAAAAAAAATACTTTTTAATCTTACTGTATATAAAAGTGAGCTAAGAGAGTTCGTTGAACTCCATAATATAATATTTTATAACAAAGTTATATTTTTTGCTATTCGTCTCTCCCTCTCCTAACAAATCCTTATAACTCCCACTAACAATGCCACAGCCATCATCATTGATGTACGTAAGTAACGTAACCCATTCTCCGCTTCAGCAGCAGTGCAAAACACGCACTTTTCCTCTGTAAGAAAAGCATATTTGTGATTGCTAAGCGATTTTAAACCTTATTAATACCTGTATAGAAAGTTCAAGTTGCTGTGCTGCGGTCACGGAATACTTTCCTTGACACTATGCAAGGTTACTTTGGTACGTTGGCATACTTACCTACAGTCAGTTATAGCAGCAGCTTCTAGAGTTTATTCCCCTTTTGCTTTACTATTAATGTTTCTACTGCTGCTTACTCAACTGAAATTGAATAGCATCGTCCTCACGTGACCCCGTATAAATGATACAATAAAACATTTAAATAAATTTGTTTTAACTTCTTCTTAAATGTATTATAATATGAACTGAATATTTAAATTATAGTAATAAAAATGTTTTGCAATAATATACAATTTTAGTTCGACATTATATTGTAAAAATGTAATATATTAAACACGAAATTAATAGTCCTCTTAAAATAATTTTTTATTGTAGTTCTATTATATTTTATATCATGTATAAGAAACTCAAATATCTATAGGTAACACATTTATTTTTAATGGACAAATTTCAACAAGTATTTTAAATCAAATTACTATATAACCAACAGAACTGGCTTCCTATTGATTCAAAAGGCATGTAAAATAATGTTCTATTCATTTTTCTGATATAGGAACTGATCAACATACCACACAACTGAAATGCATATTTTTCCCCAAAAAAATGTCAACACATGACTTTAAAAATACTCAATATAAAATATGTCCTTTTGCGCACCAGCCTAATGTCCTAATTTTCCCAAGTCCCCAATATTCTACAATATTCCCGAGTGTTCCATCAAATTCATTCACACCAGCTTTCTCAGCAATGGCCAAGTAAAGAGAAAACCGAGGTTCTTGAACTTTCCTCCAGCTTCTAATTATATAACACTCTTGAGCTTATGCCATCATCTTAATTCTGGAGCCAGCAAATTTCAAGTTCAAATTTTAATTCCAAGAATGTGATACTGAAATGTAAAATCATGTGTTGTAATATTTGGCAAATATAAAGTTGATTTGATTATGTATTGTATTTGTGTAAATTGTGAAAATGTTACAAATAATTTAGTTTTTATATTGGAATATATTTTATTTATGATTCAATAGATATTAAAAACTGATGTAATAAATAAAATTCTACGTAATACTCATGGGAAAAAAACATAAATTTTTTTCACCGGTTCTTAGGAAATTAAGTTAAAAAAGTTGAGTAATAAAATGACTCAATTTTAGGACACAGCTGGGAATAGACAATCATTGATGCAGAATTGTTAATTAACAAAACTTTATACTTTAATATTTAATACATCATAAAGATAAGCAAAATATACGAAGAAAAAAAAAACATGCATGATACATGACTGAGAATGTTTATGCTGCAGTTTGATTATGTTATTAAATCAGCAAAATTTGGTCTACAATATTATTTTTTTTTGTGATGTAATGAACATTTTTTGTTTACAATCAGTATAAAGAAATATTAATTCCTATTACAGTTCTTAAAACATTACATATAATTATTATTTAATATATTATACTATCAACTTCTTCATTCTTGATTTCATTTAGCGATTACATAAAAAATATGCTAAATAGTTATATGAGTTATATCAATAAAATATTATTATATTTGATGTTGATTGAAAGGGTGCGGTGACTTTGGCATAATAATGATTATCTTGAATGAAAGTGGTCGAGCAAGGAGCATCCACCTTTCTGACGCAAGCGAGCGAGCACGGCGGCGCGATGGTGTACGGAGGGTTGCCACACTTTCAGGCGCTCGTCAAGTTCATGAGCAGCAGAACTGGGACAATGACCGCGAGTAAACCTGAGGAGGAGTTGTTACCTACCTTTACTACCGTGTTAAATATGGCAACACTGTAAACTAGCTTTTATATTCTTGAAATTGTAATATACTTGTTATATAGGATGAGTAGGTAATGTAATAGTGAATATTATTTATTTAAGTCCCTATTTAATGATAAATTATATTTGATTTTATTGTCATGTTATATAATTTATTGATTGTAATTATTTAATCATAAAATATAATATAATTATTATTTTACCATAAGTTTCGTTGTCTACATAATTTATATAATTACATTATTAAATTTAAATAACTGTAAGTAATTACAAATTATATTCAAAGCTTGTAAAAAGATGTTGAATTTAATTATTCATTGTATTTTATGCTTATATCTTATATCCGTATTATAAAATATAGAAAAAATAAGTCATATTTTTAAAAATAAATCATGTCTAAATTATTAAGGAATTAAAAGCAACAATAAATAATGTGTCTAATATAATATACATAATACTAAATACACACTATAGAAAAAAATCAAATATATATTCACCTTTTTTATACAGTCATAAAGAAAAAAAAAAACACCCTTACATATAAAAAATTCTTTCTACAAACACTAAAAACTTGCATAGTAGCCATGGTGTTTTATTGAATATAAAATAATAAACAAAAAAAATTAAAGAAAAAAACTTTATGTCATATCCAATAAAGGAAGGGGGCTATAATTTTGCCTTAGGAAATAACCATATATATAAAAGATGGACCTGTAAAGTATAAAAAGAAGATGAAAGGAATTACAAAAAAAAAGTTGAGTTCAACACCCTTTTGGTAGCATCATCCGATGTTGATTACAGAAGGGCGGGGGCGCATACATTTGCAGAGTTAATCTCCCTCTAGGTGTAACTGTCCGGCACTCTTGTATAACCATAAGTTTGTGCACAGATACTACGTTTACATGACGGTGTTGAATACGTATCCGTTGACGACGCCTCATAAGAATAACATTATCCGTTGTCAACGAATGCGTGTTAAACACCGTCATGTAAACGTAGTGAGAGGAAGGAGATCAACACCCGTTTTTATTATATAAGAAAAAAAAAAGTTGTCTCTTGGAGTGATCTTATAAACCTGCACCCATCTCATTACTCCATGCAGGTTTGTCACATACAAGTTTTTATGATACAATAGTGAGAATTATCATTTTATTTAATAAAAACTAGTTTCTTCTATAAATAATAATTTTTATATTATACATACTATAGATTGGAATTTGTATATTGAAATTTATATATATGTATCATCCTTTATTTTTGGTATTTTAGTCATCGGCGTGCATACTGTAATATAAAAGTTCAGCTTCTTATTATCTGACATAATGACATTTGATCATCAAGAGCATAAGCATTACAAAAATTATTGATTCATGTAATTTATTTGGTATTTAAATATTGTTATAAAATTGAATGTTTTGTCATTTTTTTTTCTTTTAAATACTATATATTATTTACATAAAATATAGTGTATAGCTTTTTATATAGACAAAGTTCTATGTACCCCTTTCTTTTCTACATCTAAGGGTATACAAGGTCAATTAGAGATGTAGATTTGAAATTTTCGCAATTAAGTCTTTAATTTATTGATTCGCTGAGAAACTACGTGAACCTTATTAAAGCACAAGTGAACAGAAATGTTGTGAAATGGACTGAAACGTTCGGACAAGAGTACAAAAAAGATGGTGTAAAAATGAAAAGTGTTCAAACTTGAAGATCGAATTTGAAGGTACTTCATTTTTTTTAATTGTTATTAGTAAATTAAATGAAAACAAAATTGAAAACAATGAGTGTCTTCACGAACCATTCACAACAATTGGCCAGAGAATTACTTTTCAGCTTATGATTTCGTTTAATTGCACTTAATTAGTACTCAATAATTATTCTCATTACGGGTACTTACCATAACACTTGATGCAATTAGAGACTAATTATTTTATGAGAGTGATTTTTTGTTGGATGTGTGTGAAATATTTTAATTCTTCATGCATGCATTATAAAATTTCATATTAAAATATGTACTGTTGTCAGTATGCATCATTATTAGAAAAAAATTGATCCACGTAAATAATTAAATTAGTAATATTAATTGTCATTCTTAAAAAAAATAATAGAATACGTCAAAGTAAATGTAAAATTATATTAATTAATGTTAAAATATCAGTACCAAAATTTGCATTTGATCTCCTATTTTTCAATAAGTGTAGAACAGGTCAGGTGGATTTGAATATTACTGATACTGTTAAAAATGGGCGTCAAATTAGAGGGCAAGATGGTGTTGTTAGTCTTATTGCACCACAGGCTCGTTTAGAGTTATATAAAAAAGATTTTCTAATAAGGACTGTGTCTGAATGGAATAAGTTGCCCTGCAATGTAAAGAAAAGTGATGCTAAGCAGTTTCCTTCTGCTCTTAAGAATTATTATATTCTTAAAAATAGTTAATAATAATTTGTTTGTTTTTGACCCTAGCATTCTATGCTATAGCATTGGTATAAATTTGTAGGTTAGCAGCCACTTGTGATATGGTGCTTCTAGTGCCTTGCTTGCTACCCCCACCCCACTACTTGTAATACTGTGTGTACCTTGGGTGAAATAATAAAATAAAAATAAATAAATAAATTTATTGATCGAAGTAATTCAAAAAAAATTTTCGTTGTTTTACTTCAATTTCGAAAGCAGGCACAAAAATATTAAAAAAAAAAAAATCATTAGAAAAAACAACAAGAATACTGTTTATAGTTTAAAGCTGTGTACAATTATGAACTTTTGAGTCAGTTTTTAGCGAATTAATTTTAAGATAAAAATCCTCCTTATAGCTGTATTTATAAGAGAATCATGCCGTGCACTGCTTGCAATACCGTACAATTGTTTCAACTTTTCAATGAAAATAGCAGTAAGTTTCATTATAGTGAGGTCATAACTGATTGTTTTAGCAACAGAAAGAGAGAGAAGGTCATGATGGCTCCTCAGGTCGTTGCACTCAGAGTCAGCTGATTCCAGGGCAGCCAGTTGTTCGCCAATTCACAGCTGGCACCGGACACGAGCGTAGGTGGGTTCCGGTATACTCTCCTATTATACAAATAGTCGAGCCGCACTGCGTGGAACCATGCGGGAACTTCGTCAGTACCAACCAACATGCCGAATAATCAAGTGACCTCACTCTCTATCAGGTCATTGCTTTCAATAATAATGTTTATAATTTTTTTATATATTAATGTAATTCAACTTATGACTATCACTTACTCTCGACTTCATTATATTAAATATTAGATAAATATTTTAATAAATATTAACTATACTATAGAAAGTGTCTATATAAATATGACAGAAATTAGCATTAGTATTATTTCAAAATTTAAATTATGATATTTAATTTAAATATGAAAACTACGTCATATATGGTACCCTTTTTTTTTTCTTCTAACTTATATATCAATATTTCATCGTATTTATATTCTATATGAAGGGTGTTCATAAAAATCGTCATCACCGATTTAAACCCCCCTCCCCCCTTTATTTTAGTACTATCATGTTTGACATTATGTTCCATCAATTTAATCCTTGAAATTTATATAATTTTAAAGACCATTAGATCACACCAGCAAAGTCAATTAACGTCGAGTGTGGTTAGTACTTAGATGGATGATTGGTCAAGTAAAAATTACGTTTTTCCCTCCCTGGAGTAAATTCGTATCGTTTTCCATTCAGTGCAGTGGTGCATTTATGCGTGGTTTATCCCCAGGCTTTGAACATCTTTAGTTCATTGGAAAAAAAAAAGTAAAGGTATCCGTCCTGATTGAGGTTTTCCACGGTTCCCTCAGTCTCACCTCAGCAAATGCTGGGACGTGTAATATACCATGGCCAGTGTGGCCAGCATCCTTTCTCTCCCTTATCCCTATCCATCATCCCACCTCGAGTTTCAAGCTCATAGAACACATCCTTGCAAAAAAAAAAAAAAAAAAAAATGTTATTAAGGCTTAGGAATAATTTTTAATTTGATAATGTTGATGTGGAAGAATACAATTTTAATTTCGTTCTATAAATGTGATAATCACTCATACCATAAATTTAACCTCCTTGATGTATAAGAAACTTGACAAAAGCGGAAGTAAAATTCATATTAAATGACAAATATTAGAAAATTAAATATAAAATATGTGAATATAAGGATATAAATATAATTATTTGTATTCAATATATTAAATTCTAACCTCAAATCATAATTGTATGTGTATATTTAAAAATAGTCATTCAAATATCTAACGGTTAACACAAGGAGATAGATGTTTGTAGTATACGAGAAAGTTTAAGGGCATGTAAATCACTTCGGTGTGTCAATGTCCTTTCTCACGCTCGGTGTCCGAGAGGAGGAAAGTGTCCGGAGGTCCCACACAGCGCTGCATGACCATCAACCACCGACGTCGACGTTTTAGGGGAAAGTCGAGGAGGAATAGAAAGAAAAATAACATCCCTTTACCTACCATCTTCTCAGTAAAATGCTGATTTTCTATTTTAGAGATATTTTTCAATACAATAGACCGTCATATATTTCAATAAAAAAAGGTTACAACTTTATTTTTACTCAATTATCATATAGGGTTAAAATTTACTTAAATTTTACTCTCACATATTTTTGTATTTTTAATATTAAAGCAAGATCCACAACGTTATAAGATTTTAGTTTATTTGTAATAGTTTCTATTATTATTTTAAAAAAGTAAGATTAAATAAAAAAATATGTTTACTATCTATAAATAATTAAAAAGAAAAAAAATGACATTTATTTTACATTTTACAGTGATATTTCACCACTGGTCAAAATAATGATATATTAAAACATTTAATTACAAAACAATCCAGTACTTATAAATTTATCTGATTTTATTTTTTATATATTATGCATTATATCATAATTTTCCCTATATTTATACAGCACATTATAAAGATTATAAAACATTCACGAGTACAATATTTGGCGTCAATACAGTAGCATCCACTGCATGCTGGAGCGGCATGCATATATTACATTCCCTCCTGTACCTTAAAATGATAATTTGTTTCCCCATAGTCAATAAATCAAAACGACTAACTTGACAAAACGATCATAAAAATATATAACTCTTTGAAACATAATAAATTATAAATTTTTGAGTCCCCTAAAATTTATTCTGAAGAGAGAGTGGTACCGTAACAATATAAAGTTTAGTACTGTTATTTCTTATTCTCAGTATCTTATTCTCATCGACCACCACACCCAACCAAGTGGTGTGTATGACAGTAACGTTAACCACAAAGCTCAAACAACAAGTAGTATAAGAAAGTATAAAGAAGGTGGAACAAAAAGGACATTGGAAGAGAAACGCATGTAGCACCGAGAGGACAAAGAATGAGGGTCATAATTCAACCCACAAAACAAGCCAACTTGTTGGTCCCACGCACATTCAGATACAGTTAAATTAATATGATATTCCAAACGGAAGTAGAAGGAAATTGAAGTTTTGGGGATCATTTTGACTAATTTTATTTCAGTCCTTTTGATTTTAAAATTCACTATAAAGTTTCAAACCTATAATAAAAAATAAATACTTGAATTAATTCCACTTCCGATATTAAATGTAAGTTTATGAAACTGTATTGTACTGCACTCACATTTTCCATCAATATATATTAAAATTCAACATTAATATCATGACGTCATAACATAAATCTCTGACTTACCTTTTATAAAATTATTTAATAATAATTTAAGTATTACTAACATAGTCCTTTGTCAAAATTACTTCATAAAATATTAAATCGAGTCTAATTTGCTGTAGTTTATGAATAAAAGAAGAGTATGACGTCATGGCTTGACTTTGACTGTAGATATTGATGGAAGTCCCGGTTAACGGTCACGGCTATGAGTAGGAGGCTGAAGGCTGGTCGTTGAACTCTAGTAAGAGTGTGATGACGTGTCTAACGGGACTTGGCTAGCAGAGTACCTCAACAGATTCTCCATATCTCTTACTGAACATATCTCCGTTCTTTTTCATCATTATTTGATCAAATTTGGTACAGAGTATGTTTCAATAATGAAGTTTATATAGCCAAAATTTGAGATTTTTAAAATGTATTATAAAGAAGTTATTAATAGAATTAATTATAGTTTTATATAAGGATTGCTCTCGACTTCTTTTACTGTTTTTGGACAGATTTCGTCTTACTTTCTGACTAGATGGACTCCGATGAAAAATTTCTTGTTTTTGACGCAATCTTTTGATGACCTCAGATTACTAACTTCGTTTATTTAGGATCTGACCCTGAGGGAGTTAAATTAAAAAATTAAATGGAGAGTTCAATGACCGACTGATACTTAAACTCAATTTCAGTCTCCGTTCATTTTCAATATCATAAATATATATATGATTATTTTTTTCCCTTTTTAAACTTCTTTATAAAATTAAAAACAATAACCCAAATATTTTTTACATGCCAAAATTCAATCGATCTAAATATATTTTAATTAACTTACTTTTTTATATTGAATTAGATTGAAATAATCTTACAATCATTACTCATACATATATACCTATATTATACATTGATTTCAATTATAATATTTTGCCTGCAAGCATATAATATATAACAAAATAAGTAAAAAAAGAAACCACGAATATATAGCAATATTTATCAATAATGAGTTATGATCGATTTACTCTGATGGCCCAGATTACTTTGAGGCTTCTGTTCAATGTTTCATCAAGATACCTTTATTAACTTTGAAACAATAACTTTTATTATTTAGTCATACAGGATCCTTCGAGGCTAAAATCTCTATTGTAATGGACAGTTCTTTTAAATCACTATTACATTTAACTTTGTATGTTATAATATATGAAAATAGACCTTGTGTCTTAGTGAAGATTTTATGCGTGAACTTGAGTAAGCAAACGTCCCACTTCTGGTCCATGTCGCTAATTTATGACTCTATAACTGAAGATGATTCTCTTTAGTGCTGTATCATGATCCTAAATACTTATGCATGTAATATCTTCGTGGCAGTAACAACAAGTTATTCCTCCTCATTGTCGCAATTTACACACTGACATGAATTTGCATTCCAGTTTTTATGTAGAAAATAGCATGATATTTAGTTTTTAAATATATTTTTTATTACTTTTAAAGTGCTAGCTTGTATAATTTAAAATTATAATTATATCTTAAGTGTTTCATGAATTTATTTTATAATGTGCAAAATAAAACACGTTTTTTTTTTTTTTTTTACAATATCTTGAAGTATTATTTGTCATGAACAGAAAATGGTATACACTCAAATAATAATAATATGTCAAACTATTTTCTCCACTCCTTATGGATATGCAACCAGTTCTATGGGCATATTATCACAAAACTAATGGAGTATAATGATGCACAGCTATATAATTGAAAAAAATTGTGTTGCAAAATCATACCTCTTGGAATCATATACCCTCAAAGAAAGACAATTTACCAACTTGCTCGTTACGCGTAGATTAAATCGAGTTCGAATAAGAATTATTTAATCAACAATCCAAGAAATTTCATTAAAATTAAAAAGGGTGTAAATCTCATGTAAACAGAAGGTAATTTCAACCTAGTTCACAAGGGCTGCTATATCAAACATCAAGTATATATAATAAAATATACTTACTGATGAACTTATGACCTTTAATTTTTGGTTAAGTTTTATTAATTTTCAGTTTCCCGCACACTGTATGCCATGCTGTGAGAAGATTTATATCTGTACAAGAGTTATCTTTGTAATGTATCACAGATGATTATCTCAGGGACCGCTATAGATCGATATATTATTCTAATTGTATGTTTAAATAACGTGTCTTTTGATGTCAGTTATTCGTGGAGTGCTAATTCGAACGTTCCAACTGTAAAAGTTTGAAAGAGAAACAGTGTTAATTAGTATCGACATAATATGTGATTTATGTTTATTTTTTTTATATACATATATATATACACACAACATGACAATCAATAATCAATTGTATTACTTACTATTGTTATGTTTATAACAGTTATACGATAAAATTTATATAACATGGTAATTTAATTAATAAATCTTTTGTGACACGAAATATTTAATAATAAGAAAAAAAAAAACACTATTAATAAATTATTTTATTTATACAGCAACAGTTAATTTCTCTCTTTTCTTTAAAAAAATCACAATTTGGAGGTAATTTCAGTGCTGCTGTATAGGAACATAAATAAAATGCTCACCTCTGGACACCACGAACTTCATCCTTGTTTTGTTTGTGGGCGTTACCAGGCGCTCTATGAAGGCGTCATCAATCTTTTTATAATGACAGAATGGTTGCTCGATCTTCTTAAATTAATTCACTCAACTTGCAAATCTGTATATCTCTGTCTATTGGAACTGCAGCTCCAGATTGTATAGACATGGGAACAGACGAGATCTAGAACCAAATTTGGTGGGGCTGCCTCCATAAAGCCAATGTTAAAAAAAATGAAGAGGAAGAAATGCCTATATTGCCCATGTTAAAACCATAATTTCGGGGATTGCAGGCCCCCCCCGCCCCCCTCCCCATGGGAGAAAATTCATGCTAGACATATGTAAACATTTTCGAGGGTGATGAAAAGAGAGCATGCAGCTAAACTATCCAACACTAAAAAGTTTAATTAAGTTCACCACGCCTGCTTAAACATCTTTGCAATTGATGCATCTGCAGGCTAATTTTATACAGATTAGTAGGACGCTCTTATAATCATGCAGTAATTTCAAGCATCTTTTAAGCAGTACATTGACCGGTTTTCGTTAGATCACCGAAGTCAAGCAACGTCGAACGTGGTTGGTACTTGAATGGGTGACCGTTTCAAGTAAATATTATGTTGCTCCCTCCCTGTGGGGTAAATTCACCACCCAGTGCAGTGAGGCACTTGTGTGTTGTTCCCCCCCTTCCCCCCAGGCTTTGGACATCACTTTGGTCGATATTATTGATAAAAAGTAGAGGTGTCCGTTCTGAGTGAGGTTTTCCACGGTTCCCTCAGTCTCATCTCAGCGAAAAAATGCTGGGACGGGTTGCAGGCCGTAGCCACCATCCTTTTCCTTCCTTGTCCTTATCCATTACCCCTGCTCAAGCTCATATAGGAGTTTAACCTTGTATTATATATATAAAAAAAATGTATCTGGCGGTCTCACATTGCTTATAAAAATAATATATAAAATTGTTCAATGTATTGTCCATAATAAAATAAAGTGACAATTGTTTCATGTTTTTCAGCAGATGGGAGGACATAAGTATGTAATCATATAACTTGACCCCTCTTTCTATAATAGACCCATTTTTTCTACCCACCTCCTTTTTTGGTCCTCACCTCTTCAAAGTGGAAGCAAACGTATTTTTAACGATATAATTAATATAGGCCATCAAAAAACAAATTTGGAATGTCTTCACAAGTTAATCGATCACAGCAGTATGATTAAATATAAAAAAAAAATATAACAAATTATGATAAATATTCTCAAAATAAAAATTATTATTTAAAAAAAAAATATTATCACTTTTTATATTTTTTTTAATAATTATTATTAATTAATATTATAGAGACATCTTGAGGGCATAAACCTGAAGACCTAGTTTCCGTTACGTCATTTGCGTCACTTCCCGTGCAGCGTAACATGTGAGCACCACCACCGCGAGAATGTGTGGCAATGACCGAGAGTAACCTCGACCCTGACTGTGGTGGTGGTGGTAACGCAGCGGTCATTGAACTTCTTCTACAAGCTACCAAGACGGTGTTTAAGAGCGCTCAACCAAATTAAATTGAAAGTCATCAAATAATTTTTTTTTTGTATCGTTCTATATTTTATAAAAATTATATATTAAATATAATGTTGTATATTTTATTCAGATTAATTGAGAAGTGCATCAAAATGCAATTTTTGGTGTCCTTATTAACTGCATTTTACATTATTTAAATGATGGATACTTAATTCCAAGAAATTGCACGATTTAAAATATTATTTACTAGTTAATTTTAACAATAAAATTATTTAAAACATTACGAACGAGAGTTTCAAATTATTTGCATCAATTTATCCATTCTCTGAAGCTAATGATCAAAATAAAACTTGAAATTTAATTGCATTTTTTATATATTAAAAATGTTAACCTATAAAAAAGAAAATTAACTCTTTAAAATTGTAGATTTGGGAGCAGAATTATCTTCATGGTAAGTGTTTTATAATGGTTGCATCTGTAAGGTCAATGTTCTAGAAATGTAAGTGTGATTGTACACAAAAAAGATTCAGTGAGTGGGAGTTTAGGACGTCATGTGCTAAGTGATCGTAAAAAAGTTAAGAGCACTCGCCGGCCAAATTTTAATTTAATTTAACAAAAAAAAAACAATTATACCGTAGGTGAGACGATGACAAAATAATTTTCGCACATCTGTAAAGCTATGTCAATACTTTTAGCAAGTTTTGTTTATATTTTTGATGTCAACATGAAAAAAATGAAATGAGACTTATTATAGTTTTAAGTAAATAATCTTTCTTATTTATTGTGTTGATTTCATACAGTACGACTTATAATTTATATTATATGTATTATTTTTCTAAACTGGATAATCAAAAATGGACTAAATCATTATATATACTTTTAACATTGTTAAAAAGTGTTCTTTAATATATTGTACATTTTAATGCAAGTATTTTTTTATGAAGGTAATTTATAATATATCTGAGTACTCATGCACGGTGCATGTTTCAAAGACTATTTTCACTGAATACAGTTAATTATCAATGAAGTGAGATAAAAAGAAAATCTTTATTTCAAATATTTTATAATACAAGTCCAAGTAATCCCCATCTCAATATAATTTATATATTATAATAATTATAGAAACTTATTTAAAATTAAATAATAAAAATTCTATATTTTTTTCCTACTGCTTTATAAAGCTCTCTAGCTGACAACGACAAACATCATAATCATTATATTATGACATGGACCATATAATATGTAATATATAAAATATTATCTCATTATTTAATGAATTTACCATGTCTAGAAAATTTCAACTTAAAAAAAAAAAAAAAATGAACCATTTTTTTTATCATGTAATAATGTTATACGTGCGTATCATAAAAATTGCAGAATAAATTTTGCACCTTCCGCATAGTTTGGCCCGAAGCATCGCGAGAGTGAGGCTGGAGAGTTCAATGACCGAGGAGGGGAGGTAGGAGGGGGGGAATCCTCCACAGCAGCAGTAGCAGACTCCTTGGGCCACGGTACGGCACACTGACACACATCTCCGCGCACCGCCACGCACCAACATGGCGGCCATCATATTAACAGCAGCAATGGACACTGAAATTTAGAGGCCGGTCACTGAACCAATAATATATGTAACGATTTGATTGACATTTTGACAGAAACACGTATGAATTTTTGTCTTTATATAAATATAGATCAAGAATAACGTTTAATTAAAGCTATAAGTTTATAATAATATCTATAACAATATATATTTAAAGAGTTCAATGACCTCTCTTTTAAAAATCCTACTTTAATGACGTCATCATGAATGGTGTGTTTTAAACGCATTATCATTATTGTATCCAATTTTTCATTTACGTAGGTGTTTATAAAAAAAATTGCTTAAATGGTACTTGTAATTTTGATTGTAATGATTTTGCTGTAAATTTAATTGAGATCTTAACATACAAGACAAGTACAAATAACAGTATATTGTAGAGATTTCACTCTTTGCTCATCGTAGAGTGAAATGTTGTTATACAGCGTGAAGGTGAAAATACTTACAATACATTAATGTAGATAATTATTTTATCCTTATCGTGATCTTTCAAAACATAAATCTTTAAATTATTATTTGACTTTTCTTGACCTTATAGATTCAAAACAAAGTATCCACTTTTGATTTAAAGGGTCATGCACAGTATACTCATGTAAGCCCTCTGGTCCAGAGGGCTATGGTATACTATTATATTATATACTTATAGACTTTTTAATACTTTTATATATATATCATTGTTTTTTTTTATTTCACTATAGTATATAAATTGATACCAAGGGTGGATGCAGCGCTCGATTCTTACCTGGGGAAAGCAGCACTTTTGTTGAGTTTGGGGGGGGGGGAGGCAGTTCTGACTCTCCCTTGGCATGTACATTTCAGAAATTTCTGTAGTAGACTTGAGGTCTATCTTACCCCCCTCCTTTTGTTGAACAGTATTATGAAATGTGTATAATAATTTAAAAGTGCATTATTTGAACATTTGTTGCTTTTATAACTGTGTTGTTGTTATTGAGTGTAATGATTTTCCCGAAAAAAAAAAAAAAAACGAAAAAAAGCATAAAAATTTAGATACTCAAATTCATTATTTAACTGCTGAGAAGATATAAATTAATTGCAATTACATTTAAATGTAATTATGTAATGCCCGCCGACTATATACGCGAGTGCTCGGTTGCTCGGGCAGCCACTGAATGTTTCAGTCGGTTCATTTCCAAAAAATATGCTGGAGAAAAAATAATAAAGGTAAATTTTGAGATAAAATATTCACTAAAAATACTAAAAGTCAAGGAATTAACTTTACACCTGCATGCAGGTAAGAAATTTTCAATATTCAGAATGTATTGAAAAATAACCCTTTCTCAGGGATTTGTGCAGTTAGATGCTTTCTTAAAAATATTACTTTTTATGTGCAAATTACTGTAGACATTATAAATTGTAAGAATACTTTTTGACAGAATGTAATTTCGTTGATTTTTTCCCTCGTAAAACTGAATCCTGTTGTATTGCAACGATTATGTTGCAGTAGGGCAATGATTATTTTATAATCGTTGGTTATAAGCGACTGAATTTGCTCCCCGTCTCTTCATGGACCCGACCAAGTATCTTCTTAGAATCTTAGGGTTTTGTGGGTCCCTTTCAAACCGAAGCAAACATAACCTACAGCAATCCATCCCAGCATTCACCTGATTCATACTAAGGGGACCATGGAAACCCTAGTAAGCATGGTCGAGTGGGTGTTAATTGCGTTCATACAGAAAAGTTTTTCAATGTTGATAATTATGTTTTATATATACAAATGAAACCATTTTTTTTTAGAATCAATAAAAAAAATCTTTATCTTGCCTGATTCTTAATACAAAATAAATTATCGAGTTATATTCAACAATTTTATACTAAAATGCTAAAATGTCCTTGATTTAAAAAAAAAATATTTGAATTTATATTGAATAGATCTCATCAACACTAAAACATAATTGGTCAAGAAGTGACAATAAGTGTAAATAACTTAATTTTATTTTTTGATATAGTGAATGCAAGAGAAGTTTAATTTAACTGCCCTAATATAAAAACTGTGGCACATATTTTTAAAATAGCTTAATACTTTGTAATTTTGTAATCTTACTTTTTACCGAACCTACAA
This sequence comes from Siphlonurus alternatus, assembly GCA_949825025.1. Lineage (NCBI taxonomy): Eukaryota > Metazoa > Arthropoda > Insecta > Ephemeroptera > Siphlonuridae > Siphlonurus > Siphlonurus alternatus. The sequence goes on along the minus strand of OX463780.1, from coordinate 44,959,097 downwards.
TTTCATTGTAATGACTATAAGAGCTTCACCATTATTAAACGATTAAAAAGAGTTGACCTCTGTTATAAGCAACACAGATTTGGTATCAAAAGCAATTGTGTCCACATCTCCTACGTTACTTTATAAAGCCGCTCCTTTCACACGATGCAATTGAGTGTAGATAAAATCTTGAGGTCATTATTAACTTTACTGGGAAGACCCGGGCGCATGATGATTCTCGTGCAATAACGTCTATTTATGATCGCGGTGGCTTAAATTGAGTACATAGTCGATAAGTAAGATTTCCTTAAAAGGTATTAGTGAAACAAATCTATGATGTGATGCACTTGAATAATATGATGCACTTGATTTTGAAAATAATATACAATTATGACATGAGTTGCAATTAGCCTAAATTTTATGTTCCTTTAAATTTCTAGGAAATTAAATTTCTTATGATTATAATATTAAAATATAAAGTTGTCAACTTTTTCTCAACTAAAAACTTTATTTAAATTATTCCTCCTCCTCTTATTATTTTTTTAAAGCTTTAACTGGAGCTCAAGGCGGAGTAATAGATAGGGATAAAGAAAGGAAAAGAATAGTGGCTTAATTTCTTCACTGCATGAAGAAATGAGTTAATAAATGTTTTTTTGATTAATCAACATAACTGACATACCATATTTGACAACAGACACACCCTGTAAAGTAGACTGAATGGTTAGTTACTCATACAAGAACGTTATATAGAGGTTAATAGGGAATGTCAGGGCATATTGAAAGTACTTTAAGATTATATTTTTATGAAATTATACATTAAATTTCTCTGTTTTAAGGCAGAGATGTGTGTATAAAATGAAATATATTTATTATTATAAAGATAATCAAAATTATAATTAGCAATTGTGTTTTAAAATATATTTAATTGCTTTTTTTCCAGCATTGATTCATCACTTTATAAAAATAATATGCATATTAAAATGTGCTTCTGTCATATCGGATAAACTGCAAAATTTATTGCAAAAAAAAATAATAAATAAAAATAAAATACAAGCATGACGTATCCTTTCGATGCGAGCTGCAATATATTAATATCATTACATGTTTTACTCCATCAAATGTTCTGTATATCCTGTACTTAAAACTAAATTTGTCTCAATCTAGTAGAGCATCTTGCATAATATTTATTGTCTTTTGTGAAGGGTTATAAACAAAAGAAGAGCGAAATAAATCGAAGCGTCCAGCAAGTCTGACATACATTGTCTCGACAACTTGATCACTTTTTTTCTCTACCCTACTATTTTGTTGCCTTTCAAATTTCTAAATTAACCAGAAGATTCTATAAATAAAGCACTTAGATTTTTTAGTACTTTACAATTATCCTTATCTTATATTTTGTTTTAATTTTTACGGGACATCCTTCTTACAATGGTAAAACAATGAAATATTTAAATGATTAAATATATTCATATAGATGGACATTCATCACCCCAGAAAATTTCTTCATCAAGAGATGCCAGTTGTTGGAACAATACATTTGCGCCATTAATTGACATATCTCATGTGATTAGAGAAATTTTCCAAGGAAGTTAGTGTACTTTCATAATTGTATAATTTCTATTTTTAAACTGTATTCAAGGTATACAGTAGATAGGTTCATCGACTTTTTAATGTGACATTGAAAAAAATGTGTAATTGATTTATTGTTAATTAAGAAACTAATTAAAAAATTTACCTTTAAGATAAATTGTATATTCTGTCACTTGTTTCTTTGATGTAACGTCAAAAAGCCGACGACATTGGCAGATTTGTAGTGCATGTTATAGGGAAACAACAGGTATATAAGCATTTAATTAAAATGCATACGTGAGAAGCGTGCACTCTTGTAGGCACTGCATAAATTACATTAATTAACACGTGATTTGATATGCACAACGAGAGAGCTGTTGACGCCATGTCATCATCATCAGATGATAATCAATGATTTGTTTATAAATGAACACACCTGTATCCTGTAATATAATTAGCTCAATATTAATTAGTCATAATTTGTAGTAAGCGTATATGAATGAGATTTTATTCCATTTAAATTGTACAGGATTTTTTATTATTTTATAATTTATTTAATTTATAATTTATATACTTATAAAATAATTTCTTATTTGCGATTCAAAACGACGGCATATTGAAACTATTTTCAGGAAAGGTTGTTATTATTGGCAAATAATTGAAATGTTTTTTATAAGTTCATTTATCTCAGTAATTATTCAACATGAAATACATCATCTTTGCATGTTTTCAGTAATTATTTAATTAATTGTTATTGCTTGAATTCTGTAAATCATTTCATTAAGAGACAAATTAATATTATTTATTTTCACTAGATTTCTCATTTTTTAGTTTGTTTTAAATTATATATTCACAAATATAATACAAAGCTAAGAAAATTTTAAAATATCAAATTCCATTATAATATTTATAAAATTTATTTTTTTATCAAAGCTGTTGACATTATAATAATTTATTATCTAACATTTTAATATTAAGGTCATAAAAACATTATAATATAACATTATGATAAAATGAAATAATATTACATTATTATTATACATCATAACATCATTGTAACACATATTATGAGAGAGAAAACGTCTGGCTTTAATCTTTAAAATATTTATATGTTGTTTATAAATCTTTAGTCTGAAAATTTACCGTTATTCTTCTAGACTATTCGGGGTCTGTACCCTCTTAAAAATACACCCTGCTACTCTCTCTTTGACCTAAATAGTAAAACATATTGAGAAGGTAAGGGAAGCTTACAGAATAAGATGGATGAGATGCGTGCGGGTGGTTTTTTGAATCAATCACGGCATATTCGTCACGGCGGTCCCGCAAGCTGTTCATTGTTGTTACATTGTTGTTAAGAGGGTGAGTTACTATATAGTTCCCGACAATCAGTCAGGTAATTCTTTCGTCACACAAACAATTTATAAAACGCCCACTACGGTTATGTCATGTTTTACTGTTATTTTTTTTTTTTATCTTACGTTAGTTCTAACGTTAAAATATTATCAGTAAATTATCAAATGAAAGTATTTAAAGATCTGTGAAAACAATAAAAGGTTTTAAAAAGATGGATTCCTGTAGAACACATTTTTATGATTTGAAAGTGTTAACTCTACCCAGTATATACATCTTGAATTGTGCAATGTATAAAAGATTACACCCAGAGTCATACGCTCAAGTTTCCGACATCTCTCCATATGATACCAGAAACAAATCCAAAGTTGTAATAAAAAAGCATCAATCTGCTTTTTACAAAAATAATCCATATTACCAAACTCATAAAATCTATGATTTTTTACCCGAGTCATTGAGGGATGAAATTAGTGATAATGTATTTAAAAATAAATTAAAAACTATATTAATCAAAAAAGAATATTATAACATAAAAGATTTTTATGATGAAAATTCAAAAATAACGCAGGAGGATGTTGCAAACTGGAACGTTGCTCTTACGGATCAAAACAAACAAAAAATGTTATCTTTATCTATGGCTCCGAAATAAAGACAGTAAATATATTTTAATATCTGACTATCAAAGTGCAATGTGAACTATAGTGCAAAGTGTTATGTGATCTATTTAATAGTGCATCAAGAAATCATACGGGAGATAATAAATCAATCATATTAAAAAGAGTGAAAGTGATTTTGAAAACTTAAACTATTTTTAAATATTAAAAAAAAAAAAAACAACATCAAGATTAAAGAACCTGATAATAATGAATAATATATATGTTAATAGTATAAATTTACTTAAAATTATTTGTGTAAACCTATGTATGTTAATTTTAGGTAATTTTAATTAGATTTAAGTACCTGTTATGTATGATTTATGTAACAACTCTGACGTGACCTATGCTGTAAAGCCAACGATCGAAATAAAATTATTATTATTATTATTATTATTATTATTATTATTTTTTACCTAATATTATTTTACTCAGACAATGTGTACCTTAATATGCAATAAATATATCATGTAATGTCTGCAATGCATATGCTCAAAATGTGAAGCCAAATGTCGGGCAGTTTGCATAATCTGAAGGCAAAAATGGCTTCTTGTCCTTTGATTGGAACCTTTCTTGGAAATATAAAATATTTGTATCAAGTACACAATCAAATGGAACTCGAGAATATTAAGATTTTTCTTATGTTCCTTGTACTGAAGGTTTATTTGATTCAAAATTTTAATACGATTTATGGAGTTAACAATGTTGAGCGCAGAATTTAATTGTTGTATTGAAACACAAAATAAAAATTGTAATTTCTATTAAATTGATAATATTTATTTTATTTACATCGTGTTGTTTTTATTTATATTATTTTTTAATGTTTGGGAAGTTGCATTTTATAAATAACCACATTTCAAGAATATTCTTAAAAAAAATATAATAATTTCTTTTATATAATGCTCGCCGTTTACCCGTACCTTTAGTAAATCATGGGAAAACTAGAAGGTAAAATATGTAGTGCATGCATAAGAATTTGAAAACATAGTGACAGGAAAATATATTTTCACTCATTTGTAAACCACAAAAGCATCGCAAGCTGCTATGAAAAAAAAAAAAAATATACTGCATTTAAAATAAAAATATATTAATTTTATAATATTCTATTGTTATTTTTCAAAACGGGTTATTTTTAAACTTTTTATCTCTAAATAAGAAGTATACTCATCATAATGTACTACAACTAAAGATTCTAATAGTGTTAATACTTCCATAGAAAGTGCAAAGCTGGTATCTAACTGTTCATATATATTAAGCTAAGCTCTTTGCATTATTTAGTGTTTGGACCTGGATTACTAATTCTATTAGAGGGTAAATCAGGGCTAGTTAGAGTGTATCTGGCAGCAGGCGGGCGGCAGGTAAACGAGCAACGGGACCTCACAGCAGAGATTGGAAGGCGGTGGCAGCTGGTGAGATGCCGGCAGGTGAGGGTTCGAGAGCCGCCAAGCCGGCACTGCCTGCGCTCGTGCTCTCGCACCTGATCATCCATCTCACTGACTGTCATATGTATGAAGAGAAATACTGATGATACAGAGTCTAGAGTATACCATATCACATTTCATTGACTAGTTTTATGAAGAAAAATATTATTTTACTAAAAAGAAAATACTTCAATCATCTTTTGTTAGTATTTTTAAGAATTGGTCTGTTTCTTGCTGATTTTTTTTTATTTGTATGTGAATTTAAAAATATTATTTAGTGCATTGTAGAATATCATATTTTTACTGCTCGATAAAGATTAGAGAAGAGAGAGAGAGAGAGAGAGAGAGAGAGAGAGAGAGAGAGAGAGAGAGAGAGAGAGAGAGAGAGAGAGAGAGAGCAAAATAGACGCCCGCTATATAAACTTATAAACTATATAGTTAAAAAAAAAAAGATAAGAAAAGAAAAGAAAAATCAAAAAATTAGCGAACATTTAACTGTGCGCCCATGCATGGTAAAAATATTATTATATCATGCCGCGCCTTTTACTTTAAAGCTGTGTATATTGCAACAAATATAGGCAACTTAGAGGCTGTAAAAAGAATTTCCATGAAATGAAAAATAACCATAAATTTCTTAGAAACATCTAAAATGTCGAAATGAGCAAGATTTTTATAAAAATTCTGGAAATGAGTATAGCTAGGTCATAATTAAAATAGTACATCATGGCGTTATTACTCTGTCTTAACCCAAAACTGCAATGCATGTATTCCCCCTTGAAGTTACAACCCTACTATATAGCAAATCAGACAGGAGCAACGTTTGAATTTTCCCTGGGTGTACATTATAGTACAGCAACAAATTGCGATATTACAAACATGGAAATATATTGATTTACATTTTAATCTTAAAATGTCACAGAAAAGACAGGAAATTAGCAAGGATATTGTTCCATCACAATAATATTGATCTAAAACACTGCATGCTGGTTCCAAAAAATAAGACTTAGATTTGTACTTTTTGATCATTTAATAAGTAATATCCTATATAAGCTTGAATTTTGTTGCAGCATATAAATTTAAAATATAAAACATATTTTAACATCCTTTTCCTGTCTTTATGATTATATATATATTTTTTTCCTTTCTTCAAAGATTTTCCTTTTCTCTAAACGTCTATTAACTAATCATATATAAGACAGCAAAAAGGTATATTTATAGGAAGTCTTATAATATATTATAGGTAAAGGATTTTTATTTTTAAACGTCCACTCCTTTTTGATATATAATAGCAACAGCGGTATTAGTGATGATGATGAAGAAGTTTAACAAAGGTTCACGGCCTCCTCTCAATAATATTATAGTCATGGTAAAAGGAAGTAAAGGGTAAAGTGGAGAAAAAATATAAAAAAGAAACAGTGAAGAGGATAGATAAAAAAAAAAACATGCACTAAAGGTTTCAATTATAACGGGAAATAGAAAACGTAATGATACGTTACGTAAGACGAAAAGAAGTGTTTGAAACTGAATTTATATCCGTTCTAACTGTCAATCCATGTAAAAAGGTCTATATATATGAATTGTAACTTATAATCTAAATCATTGCAGAGAATTATTGTAACACCAGATGTTATATGGTTAAAAAGAACATCATTTTATAAAACGGTATACTATATTTTATATATTACAGATGGTAGCTTATACAGTATATTAACAAAATCACATCATCCCAATCACGGTTAAATTGTCTCTGTATTAGGCCTTCATCAAATATATATACGTACGTTAACTATAAAATGATATTGTAAGCCCTGGGCAAAGAATTTTTATTAAAGTTTAATTTTTATGCTTAAATGGCAATTTCAATTTACGAAAATTGAAATTATCGATTGACGTATAGCACAAATATTTTGTATATTAAAATTATAGAAGAGCAGAGTTTATTCACAGTTTAAATTAAACATACACCAATACCAACGTCTAGACTGAATATATTCATCAAAAGATTATAAAATATTTGAAATATTTAATACCTTTAATTTATAAACGATTTAAATTTAAACTCTTTGATGTTAACTAATGAATTAAACAAGCATAGAATTTTCTTCATGAAAAAGAGGATTATATTTTGAATATAATATTTAATAGAAAAGCTCTTTATGAAAGGTGTCTGTGTAAATTATTATATGAATTAAATCATTTAAATTAATAGAAAAATAAAATTAACTGTTACATTAAAAATAGAATATTAAATAACAGTTAAAAAATATACATAGTATCAAGATTACTTTTCATGGTCATATAACGTCATGTATAAAATAGAAGTAAATACAATTAAAAAGATAAATATTAACAATAAAAAAAAATAACTGTTCGATGAAGGCGAAAATAAAAAATGACGGTTCCTTTCACTGAAGTAACAGCTATAATCGAGACTTTGACTCTTATGTCCCATGTATATAGAAGCTAACAGTGATCGAGCTTCTAGAGTACATTGATCCCAAAGTTTACTTAACAAAACACAACCCGTTCATAAGGTTCATTTTGTTATTCCACAGCTTGGTATGAGAGACTCTTTGATTCGCTAAGTCGACTCGTGGACTGGTCCCGTTGGAAGCGAAGGTGCACGTTATTCTTACAGTCATCTGTTAAATTATAGAAGCGAGTGTGGGTAAGCGGCACGACGACCGAGAGTAGCCTTGCCCTTGACTCTCTCAGCACAGGCATTATATATTTGTGACGTCACAATAAGTTCTCTACATTAAAGTTTTATAGAGAAACGGATATTTTCTAGATCTATCAACAAACACACTTTCATCTATTTGTTCTGGATTTTGGTTCTTACTTAGTTATTATTTATTTTGTTTAATTTTTTAATATTTATACAAACAGAAGTTAAAAAAGTATAGCTTGAAATTAATAGGTTTCTGATATTGCTATTAATTTAATTTAAATATAGGTGGATAGATACATTAAAAGAAGTTCATTTCTTTATAAAAATTAAAATGCACTCAAGAACAGCATTGATTAATCCTTTTGGTTAATATTATAATTTTCATTTAATTTTATTTATTTATTTTGAATTTTTATTTTCATGTCAAAATTTTAACGGTTATCTGCAAGCTCAATCACCATGCATGCCATGGTGCCTCTTGTATTTATCCTACCCAACAAACTCTGGAACACCGCAAGTGACACAGGTTCATGAAACATATTTATTTAAGAGTTCAATAAACTAGCAGTTCTAATCTTTCAGTTCCATATCGGTGATAAACTATCTTTTGTTTCTTGAATATATTATTATTTTGTTCCATAAATTTGTTGCAGATAATCAAAAGACAGCTCCAGAAGGGAGAGAGGCTATTGGGGGTTATCAGCAATTAAACCATGCAGGGATAAAATTCATTATATTATGTAATTTTTGTAATTTAAAATATATTAAAAAAAAAACATTCATAAATTCAGAAGTCAGATTTTACCATATTATAATATACTTGGTGATACACAATAAAATTATAACTGAATGCAACAATTTGAAAATTATTATCATTCATCGTGTATCATGTATATAAATTACAAAGCAACAAATTAATATAATTAAATTTACTAATTATACTGTAGAATATAAATTAAATTTTATTTTAAAATGCTTGAAGGTACAGACAAATATATTAATGTGTGGTACAGACAGAACTTCAAATTACAACGTTGTAACACAAAGGGAATTAGATTGTCTAAACAAGCCACTTTGACTTGGTTCTGCGGTGTAATGTCACAGAATAGACACACAACATCACAAACCTGACAAGCTCAAACCACCGACGAAATAAATGTATATATTTAAATCCTTTTGTATAAATATACTGAATGTTGAATTTGTATTATTTTTACATTTAGTTCTGCTTTTGAAGAAGATTGATTGTTTACAAGTACCGAAAGAATTATACAGTATAACTAATACAATATTACAACCGGAAAACCATATTTTTTTTCCTATTTTTTCTATTTTTTTTTTTTTTTTTTGTATTGGAATTTTGAACTTTACAAAAAGGTTTGTACTATCCTGTAAATGAATTTTCAAACTCAAAATTTAAAAATTTAGAAGATATTCCTAGTACTTCCGGTTAATTTAGTGAGAACATTAAACTAATTTGACTGTAGAATAAGAACATTCACCTTATCCCAGGCACCCCCACACACAACACGCAGGCCCCGCACCTCTCTGTTATTGTGAAAAGGTTTTCAAGCTGTTTATATTCATGGTAAGGATATATATAAAGAAAGGAAAGTAACGGGAATATTTAAGGGATGAAAAAAGATGGAGCTTCTTTTTTTCAAGGGTAAGTTATATTACCACTACAGGATTAGATTCGCACGCTTCGTGAGTAACCGTACATCCTTACAATATTGTGGATATGGTTTATGAAGATTTACCAAGCTCACTTTTGTTTGGTGGGAACATTTTGGTTGAGAAAGGTCACTGAACTCTTTAAAACTGTATACAGTAACAAGTTAACTTAAATTTAAACAGCTATAATGTTATTTTTATTATTGTTTAACTGTTATGAACCATTGTTATATATATATTGTTTTATAAAGATTTGTGTTTACATTTTTTTTTATACCAATACTTTTATTTTTTATTAGTATTTTTCAATATAAAGGTATAATTTGTAAAATGGTGTGATGTATTTTTCAAAACCATAGACCTTGACTTTCAATTTAGAGTTCATGGGAACAACAAGGTCTTTAAATTTAAACAGGTTGTAAATAAAATAGGTTTTGTAACCCCCCCCTCTATTGCAAAAGTGTGATAAATAAAAAAAGGATTTTTAGCAACCCTTCATAAATTTACAAATAACATGCCATATAAAAGAGGTACAGGTATTCTTCAATATAGATACGGTTGTCAAAGTGTCGAAGGGTATTGCTTAATAAAAAGGGGTGATTTTGCACGCCAGCCGTAAAATTTGTGAGTTATTTCTACAAAATTGCAAGTTTAACCCTTAGGGTTGTTTACCTTTCCATGAAATTGTGAGAATGGGAATGTTCCACTTACACAACATTCTGATGAAAAGTTTAACAATTTTTATACCTCTTTGTATGCATTGTATACTTTTGTATAAATTGTATACAATTTACTGTCGTCGCCAAAAGTCGGGACACCTGGACTTTGCAATTTTACTGTGCACTACAGAAAAATCGCAAAATTTAGAAAAAAATATTGCATTAAACCGGCAAGCCTCCTCTATAACTTAAAAAATATAACGGGCCGATTAATTGCAAAGCTAATTTGTTATAATTAAGGAAGTGACGCAACCTACCCAAAAAAATGACTTTTTCACGAGATGCCCGTCTTTGCGCTCTTGTATAAAATAGAGTTATGCAGGTAGCGCTTTCATTTATTTTTTTCCTAATAGCCAAATACTTCAAGATGTGAAATCAATTTTTAATTAAAAAAAATTAATTATTCCCTAATTACAATTAAACCAAACGCAAAATTAAACTCTAGTTTTGCAATTTTGAAGCTACACGCTCGAAAAAAATATCATTATACACAGAAAAAAAATCAAAAATTTTTGGTGGTTGCCGATTTTTTATAATTTGTATATTAATCAATGTTTACATTTTAATTAAGAGCAGCGTTGCCAGGTTTCAGCTGCTGAATACGGAAATATAATGCCCGGCCGTGACAGTAGCATAAACTTCCTAAGTTTATGGACAGTAGCTTTGCTGTGTACAAAAAGCTTTTTATATGAGGGTCTCTTTGCCGGAGGCTGATCACTATTGTTTCAGCTAATCCAGTTATATATCATTAAGATGGAGAAACACGCAACTAAAGTTGACATGATTGTGTTTAAAATGAATTCAGCATCTATTTGAGTGTTTTAATCATATTTCTAGCTTAATTATTAGTGATTATAAAGAACTTATAATTACTTAAAAAAATCTCGTAATAAGCTCAAAAATGCAGCTAGAATTTTGATTAAAAAAGATGTATTATTCATATTTAATTTTAAATTCAACCACTTCATCATCATGCACATTAAAGAGAGTTGCAATAAACAATCGAGATCATCGAACCATGATGCAATTTCAATTCTACCTGGAATGTTAAAATAACAACCCTTCCTTCCTGCTGCTTGCTGCAAGACACAATACAGTAGAACACCGCCTTTGAAGAGAGAACGACACTCATTGTTATTATCTTTTATGGCCTGTCAATCAACTTTGCTATTTTTCTACTGAATAAGGCCACTCCAAGCAAAAGTTAGAATATGGCAACCCAGCAAATTCCTGAAAGATGGTAATTTCATCATTAATTTATGTAAAAAAAAATTAAAATTTTATAAAAAATCGACGACCACCAAAAATTTTTGATTTTTTTTCTGTGTATAATGATATTTTTTTCGAGCGTGTAGCTTCAAAATTGCAAAACTAGAGTTTAATTTTGCGTTTGGTTTAATTGTAATTAGGGAATAATTAATTTTTTTTAATTAAAAATTGATTTCACATCTTGAAGTATTTGGCTATTAGGAAAAAAATAAATGAAAGCGCTACCTGCATAACTCTATTTTATACAAGAGCGCAAAGACGGGCATCTCGTGAAAAAGTCATTTTTTTGGGTAGGTTGCGTCACTTCCTTAATTATAACAAATTAGCTTTGCAATTAATCGGCCCGTTATATTTTTTAAGTTATAGAGGAGGCTTGCCGGTTTAATGCAATATTTTTTTCTAAATTTTGCGATTTTTCTAGTGCACAGTAAAATTGCAAAGTCCAGGTGTCCCGACTTTTGGCGACGACAGTAGTGTAAAATTTATTAAAATTTTAGAAGAATTTGTAGTAAATTTCAATAATTGAAGGTGAAATTTGCTAGAAATAAAATTAGAGCAATGAACTTTGTAAAATATTCATGGAAAATCTTTTGCTAATAATGCAAATAATATAAATGTTTTCCCCTGTATATATAACAGCCAGAGCATGTAGTGTACATAATAAACATGCATAATTTATAACGCATAAACTTAATGATAAGTAAATATAACAAATAAAATGTAATAAAAATATTTCAAGTTTCATAAAATTCTTTCTATATAATTTCTATGTTGTTTATGTGCACAAGTTATAGTAAAATATAAGAAACAAAAAATTCTAACTTTTATGTCTGTGTCTATAAAGTTAGCACTCTTCAGCATTCATATAATTAATTAGTGTCTATATTCATTAATATGAAATTATAAAATTGAGCCTTGTTACTAACATCTAGAGATTCTAAATTCCTTAATTACCAGGTAATCCAGATAGGTATATATAATATATAATATCATTTACTTCTTTTCAAAGATAATTTATTTTATATTAATTAGCAGTCTCTACATATAGATCTATTGACAATAAAACAACATATACATTCGTAGAATAACTAGAATATAATACAGAACTACAGTTACTATTTATACACTTAGAATTTAAAATTCATTGCTGCATTAAACAAATTATTATTTATAAAAAATATATCCACTATCAAGATTCTAAATACTGTATTAACATTACCTTAATATTCTAGTCATTACTGCAAGTATAATATAACAATATGGATTACACAGACAGAGTTCCTAGAAAAAAGCATGTGCATGGACTTGACAATGCTTCCGAGATAGAGAGGTAGGTCATGGTCCACACTATAGTGGCGGCGGCGCTCTCTTCATCGTGGCAAAACAGCGTGGATTCCGGGAAACCTGCAGTGTCGTTGCAGTCTGCGATTTCTCTTAGCAGCTGCATTACTGACATACGGCTTTCCTGTATAATAGCAAAAAAAAAAAAAAAAAAGAACACATTGTGTCTGTAACGCGTGCCACTAACTTCAATTGTAATGTCTGTTGTACATTATTGTAATAGTAGTGTAATGTTATTTAAAAAAAATTAAATAATTAACGTATTTTTTTAATGGTTTACTTTTAAGATAAATGTGAATACATGCTGCATTGAAACCATCATAATATAAAATTAATAATCCATTGGCATGTCATATAATATCTTCGAATCTCTATGTTAGATATATCGTCCCTCGTCCGCAATAATTGAGCTGTCTGCTATTTCAGATGAACGCAATATATTGAGTTATAAATCGGTATAAAATAAGGCTCAAAATTGCGCTCACCTGATGAAAGAGCAGACAGCTCATTGGATTGCAACGAGATTGTGCCATGGAGTAGATAGCTCATTATTGCGGAAGAGGGATGATATACATAGATATATACATATGTCATACATCTATATAGTTAGATATACGAATATATTGGAGGGTCCTTTAACATGCAGTGTACTTGAATCAAGATAACTTACTGTTATATAGTTTATGTACACCTCTGTATTAGCCAAACGTTACCACTGATGCCCTTACAGTTTCTTTATCCAAATGTTTTGTTTGCGTTTCGGACGATATTTATTATATAATGTTGTACAGGGTCAATTAGTTTATAATTTTTACTAAATAATGGTATAAAATGTATAAATGCATGAAAAAAGATTGCATTCATAAAATTTTATACTAACCTTGTTTTTGCACATTTTTTCGAGTTTTAGACCGGTATTACACGATACAATATTTCTAACTATTGCATACAATTTTTCCTTTCAAGAAAACTTGAACTCCATTTGTTTGTACGGAGGTGAAATTTTTTTGCAAGGAAAAATTGTATCGTGTAATATAGGCTTTAGACCGACGCTTGGTGAAAATTGATTGGCAAAAAATTGGCAAAAAAGTCATATAACTATATCACTTAATTACTTGGAGTCACCTTATCCACAATGGACAACATACATGAAAAATTTTTACTGCAGAAATGAATAGATGGCACCAAATTATGCTACTCTGAATTTTTTCAGATTTTTTTTTAGATCCGGAACTATTTTTAAATAATTATTTAAAGTCCTGTGATTTCAGTTGGCACCCCTGCAGCCTTAATAAAAAGGATAGAGACTGGACGCCTACTGACGCCTCCAGGGGGCGTGGCCACACTTTCAATAATTATTTAAAAATAGTTCTGGGTCTCAAAAAAATCTGAAAGAATTCAGAGTAACATAATTTGGTACCCTCTATTCATTTCTGCAATAAAAAATTTTCATGTATGTTGTCCATTGTGGACGTCTGAGGAGAGTCCTAGAGGTAAATAATAAATAAAAATGTCTTATACAGTTTTACCACATGGACACCAAATTAAGCCACAGAATTTTAATACATTTGTATATTATATTATATAAGTTTTGGGTTTTGGAATGAAGAAAACAAATTTTTGTATAATACTTGCTATTAATAATTTATTCAAAAAAATTATTGACAATACTGCAAGTGTGATTATAATTTATTTATTTTAATCACAAATATAATTCATTGAAAATCAATATAAATACTTAAAAAGCGTAAAAAAAAATGTTACAAAGCGTAAAAAACATCAAATCACTAAATATTACTTTTAAATTTAAAACACATAATTAAACTAAGCTGACACTGACAATGGGTTGGCTGCACGGCCGATTTTAAGTGGCGGAAACGAAAGAGGAGGTGCTGAAATGCAGGTGTGAATTTTATGCGAATTTTTTGAGCACTGTAACTTTGTATAAATGCAGTTTTAAAAGATGCATTTCACCTGGAAACCATCGCCTACCGCCTTTGACGTCATCGAAATGTCAGGTTCGGTTCACTATAGATATGCATACCTGTACTCACCTGCATAACAGGTAGCCAATCAAAAACAATCTAGCCAAAATTCAAAATTTCAAATGCCTAGCCTGATCGAAGTGGATGAGTTTTAAAACTTAAAAAATGCACATTATTCCATGTACGCGTACTGTAAAAACACACTGGGAGATAAGTAATATTACAAACATACCTTTCATCATATTTAAATAATAGAAATTGTTTCTCAAATAGTTTCATTTTATTGAAGAGAAGATGCAATATCAAGTCCTTCCACCACACTCTCTTTTTAAATGATGATTGGCGCCGTTAGCAGCAATCAGCCAATGAAAATGTGTAAATTTATCATACTGGACTCCTTCCGTATCTGCTGAATATCTATTGAATTATTATATTAAACCTAAAACTGAGTCTCTTTTCTTATCTACGAAGATAGTAGGATGCCGTAGGATTCATATTTAACTTTATTAAGACCCTTGAATCATAATTTTTAAATGTCTTTTCAACCCCCTATTTGCTGCTGCTAAAACCATTAGTGGAATGATTGAAAAATAAATACAGTTTTAATTTCGATTATCCTAGCATGGGCGTCTGTGGCCTAGTGGAAGTACACTTGTTATCCACGCAGAAGTTTTAGGTTCAAATCCCCTCTGGGTCATTTTATATTTTTAGTAGCACGAGGAAGTTTATTTCACATTTTTAATGCAGACGGGGTAAAATAATATTATTATTTCTTACAATATAATTATATTATATTATTATAAGTCACACTTTTCCATATAAATACGCACTTCAAAAACTTTGCAAAAAAAAAAAAAAGCGTGTCATACGATGATAGAAAAATTAATAACAAATCATAAAAAACAAAACAATTTTACCCCGTCTGCATTAAAAATGTGAAATAAACTTCCTCGTGCTACTAAAAATATAAAATGACCCAGAGGGGATTTGAACCTAAAACTTCTGCGTGGATGACAAGTGTACTTCCACTAGGCCACAGACACCCATGCTAGGATAATCGAAATTAAAACTGTATTTATTTTTCAATCATTCCACTAATGGTTTTAGCAGCAGCAAATAGGGGGTTGAAAAGACATTTAAAAATTATGATTCAAGGGTCTTAATAAAGTTAAATATGAATCCTACGGCATCCTACTATCTTCGTAGATAAGAAAAGAGACTCAGTTTTAGGTTTAATATAATAATTCAATAGATATTCAGCAGATACGGAAGGAGTCCAGTATGATAAATTTACACATTTTCATTGGCTGATTGCTGCTAACGGCGCCAATCATCATTTAAAAAGAGAGTGTGGTGGAAGGACTTGATATTGCATCTTCTCTTCAATAAAATGAAACTATTTGAGAAACAATTTCTATTATTTAAATATGATGAAAGGTATGTTTGTAATATTACTTATCTCCCAGTGTGTTTTTACAGTACGCGTACATGGAATAATGTGCATTTTTTAAGTTTTAAAACTCATCCACTTCGATCAGGCTAGGCATTTGAAATTTTGAATTTTGGCTAGATTGTTTTTGATTGGCTACCTGTTATGCAGGTGAGTACAGGTATGCATATCTATAGTGAACCGAACCTGACATTTCGATGACGTCAAAGGCGGTAGGCGATGGCTTCCAGGTGAAATGCATCTTTTAAAACTGCATTTATACAAAGTTACAGTGCTCAAAAAATTCACATAAAATTCACACCTGCATTTCAGCACCTCCTCTTTCGTTTCCGCCACTTAAAATCGGCCGTGCAGCCAACCCATTTATGCATCTTTAATGCATTTTAGAAAATTCTTTATCATAGACAGGGATTCCATTCCGCATACCAACATATCACAAGCCATGGATATTTTTCACAGATTGCTTCTCTATAGCACTTATTCCAGAAGTATCTCTTGATCTTAGCATCTTGATATTATTAATTTTAATATAATGATGTACTACATGTACATAATGGGCTATTGATTTTACGAATTGGACTTCTCTTTTAAATAAAAGTATTTGAACGCGAGATGGAATTTATTATAATTTTTTACTCCTTGAGGATGCTGCAAATCTTTCAGCTTGTAAGTATTGCAGGTTGCATCACATTCAAATTAATAACTTTTGTTTTAAAATTATGCATATTTTTTAAAACATTTTAAAATACATATTTGCAAATGACTTTTAAATATAAATCTATATTTATATTTTTTTAAAGTAATTTCTTGCGTTTCTTTAATAATATTAATATTAATATTTGGTATATTTGTTTGTTTTTTTAATAATATGATATTAATTAATTTTATATTTGTTTCTTACTTAGTAAACATATTTCTATATTCAAATAAAACTCATGTGTACCGTTGAGAAATAAAAATGTATTGAGAAGCTGTAATTTTAAAACAACCAAACTTTTGTATGTATATTTTTTTCAGATTATTTAGATTTGGGTATACATTTTAAATACAATACTAAATTTTACTTGATTGAAAAATACACATTCATTCGAGTGATTTTTTGGCTAGTTTGGTTTGCCTAACAAAATAATTATAATATAACTAAATAATTAATGAAATTTGTTGAAATTTAATTATAGGCTCGGCGAAGTGTCAATAACTTTCTCATAATGATGAATCTTCTCATAACTTCATTTGTTAGCCATTTATTAGCAAACATAATGGAATCCACTACGTCAGCTAAACGTAATCAGATGATTCAACATTTAGCATTAATTAGGCTTATTGTTTAAACGCAGAAGAAATTAGTCATTGAAAAGCAAGAAAGTAGGAAGGAACAAGGAAATAAAAAAAATGTAATAAAAAATAACCACAAATTATATTATTATGGTGAGGCTAAAAATAAAAATGGTCTAAATTTAAAACTGAAGAAAAGCGATTTCCACGAATATAAAATATACCACCATACATATATACAGTTAAAAATTACATAGAACGCTGTAAGTAAAAATAGCTAGAGGTACAAAATTACAATTTACTTCAATTTTAAAAAAATACAACAAAATTCTCAAGCAAAATTTGCATCACTCATTAAATTTGCAAATATTAAAACCTTGCAATTCCAGCTACTTCCGGTTAAATAGCATGTTGAAGTGTAGCAGAAGAGGCGGTTCCGGTCGTGAGCAGTACACGTGAGTTGAGTTCGTTCGCTTCGCCGCAAGCGTTGTCATAACGGATCGCGCGAAAACTCTCCATTTCTGTAAGGTAACGGGGACTGTGAACTCGAATAAACTCGTCCCCACCACCGCTGTGTCTCTTCCCGGCTTTAATGTAACCATTAATAAGTGGTTCTCATGCAACAATATAATTAATTATATATACTTTTTATTGCATTTTGAAAATTTATAATTTATTTATAGTATCTGTAACATTTCGATGAAGTAATTTTATTAAATAATATTTTAGATATGAAATTTAAAACTTACATGTTTTGCAAATTTCTTGAAATATTAGAATGCTTTAATTTTTGTACATTAAGTATTTAAGTAATTTTTTTTCTGGCTCATCATACATAAATACAATAAGAATCGAAGTAACAAATATAGTTTGTGTATTCTTTACAAATTAATTGAAATTTCCCTGGGATCTGACATTATTTATTGCATTATAAGAGAATGACATACAAAATTGCATTACTGTAAATTATATCTTATGTTTATTAGTTTCGAGATTTCTTCCGAATCGGAAATTGTTTTAAAATTAATTATTAAATCTGATATATGCTTGTGACATCATCGAAAGTATTTATCAAAGAGTTGATATTAACGTACACTACAGGACAGCAGAATGTTACATTTACCAATGTTATTTAAATTTTAATACAGCTCGTGAAAGAATCACCTTGATATGTTATTATTGCTAATTTACTGAATTGCAGTCTGCTCAAAAGATAATACGATTTGCAATTTTTGGGGGAAAAATTAAAAATAATAATCCATAATGCCATATCTCCATAGATCGTGTGACATGTATGACACTAATGTCTCCAATACAAACAAAGGTGTCATTAGAATTAGTTTTCAGATTGTTCTCTATTAATAAAAAAAAAAAAAAAAAAAAAAATTTTGAAAAAAAAATATATGTGTATATATTTCTTAGGTATTGTGGACTGACTAGATAATATTATAATATGTATGATTGTAATTATAATAATATAAAACTGATGAAAATATGTTTTAATTTTTATGTTTCTTTTACAGGTATTGCAATACTAAAATATTGTAAACATGCACTTTGTACCTTACGGTTCTTTATGTATAATAAATAAATACAAATACAAAATAGGTGTATGCACAACCGTTTTCCACTTAAAAAAATAAGCATTCAAAATTCAAACTAAATTATTTTTTATTCTTTAAAAACATAAGAACACAGAAACTGCAGACAACGAATATAATATTGTTATTTTTATTAATAAAATAACTAAATAGGAATAACAGCGTGCCAATTTTTCAGTATATATGGAGAAATATAATTTGAATAATTAGCAATTTCATATATATATAAAAATAGCAATATATTGATCAAATTTGTTCAATTTTCTTTTTTTTATAGACATAACTTCTAAGTAGTGACGCAAAACAAGTACCTTGAAACGTTAGTAACTGAATCCACATCAGTATTGATTTTCTGCCGTCTTATATAATACAATTTAAAAGTGTACGAAAATAGAATAGTCACAATAGTCTGTGAATACAACCAATAAAACATCAATTGGGTGATGCAAACTTCTTTCTATATAAAAAAAGAGTTAAATTATATCAAGATCTCAATTGTTAACCTAAAAGGTTAAGGATGAATCTCATTGTCAGTAGATTGAGATCTCGTAATCGTTGCACCTGAATGCAACAAGACTTGCAGGGGACATTGAACTCACCCAGGGTGGGTATGTATACATACCCTGGAACTCGCCATCAATCGGTGGCCATACAAATTTTGAAAATGAATCTGTCATCAGTTTTATGAAAATTGAGGTAGAAGTTTAACATTGGCCTTATGGACTGAAACCGGAAATGGAGCTGTTATGAGAAAACTGCTAGATTGAATTTGTTGAAATCATAAGTAATTAAGTTTTAAAATATATATATTTTTTTTATTATTATTTCATTCGAATTCCGTCGTACAAAAATATTTTTTGACTCCTAAGTGACTGTGAGATTCATCGTTAAGAAAATTTGTAAAATAAAAGACTAAAGATTTTAATATTAATTGATATTACTTAGCCCACCCGTAAAGTAATAATTTTTCTGTTACTTTTATTTTATTTTCACGTGAGAAACTATAACATTTGTTTTTATAATATGTTTTGCTCTTGACCTTCTTGCAAAAATAAAAACAAAATACCTTATACGTTGCCAATAATAGTATAAGTTGTATATAGGAAAAGACCTACTTGTGTCATGTTCTATAGAGAAGGAGAAATACTCAAAATGAATTACAATTTTACAAATGAAGATCAAAAGAAATTTTACCGACATGATAATATAAAATGCAACAAGCAGGATGCACATGAGTTGCATAGGGCCAGACATGGTGACATACTTCCAGTAAATGCAACCTACCTGCATATATGTTGTGTATTACTTGTTGCATTTGACATTAATGCTGCACTTGTTTGTTCATTCACTTGTTTAACTTCTATTCCATGTACATTTATATATGTAAGTATGTAGGATATATATATGTAATATATTACAGATGAGGACCCAGACGAAATTCTAAGAACTAAACCCCTTTTATCGAATATACCTTTTTAATTAAACTGATGTTGTGGTATATAATTTATTTACCACAGACATAGAAACTCATTTAATGAAACAACTAATTTCTCTCTAAAAGTTTCAATTCAACTTCTTTCATGTAGACTGAGTATAAAACTTGAGAGAGACGATCTCAATTAAAAGTTGTTTTAAAATCCGTTTGTTTGCTGCTTTTCGATTTCTTGAAAATGTGATAATTAAAACATAACATAGGATCCTTCCTACTTAATTTGCTGTTTTCAAGAATGAGTTTATAAAAAAAAATCATTTAAGAAATTTCTGTGCAATCAGTAATTTTCTTTCTAAGAAATCATTGAATAACAATTAGTTGTGTGCACATCATGCAGCTTTAAAAAAATATTGAAATTTATGAGCGATTAATTAAATATATTATATATTTTCAGTTATTATATTTATATATAACTTACATTTTTGACTACCAATTTAAGTATATAATTTTTTGTTCTAATGGGGAATTCTCTTACAACTCACATTTTAATTTAACTACTATATTATGATACGGAGATACGGTACATATTAACAATAAGTTTGACTTAAGTTTCAACTTTTTTAACTCAAATTTGGGGACTCTGAAGGGATTATTAGAATAGGGGCAAAGTATGCAACCCGCGCGCAAAACTGAAAATTGTGACGTAGAAACTCCCTAACACACAACAACTGCCTGATATCATATTTTGAGCGTCAAGGAGTGATTGGCTATAAATTTTAGTAACACGATCGAAATCAGCGGGTTTTTCTACCCTAGTATCAATAGTTTTGTCTCTATATAATATCAGTTTACTTTAAGAGTGATAATCGAAAATATAAATTTATTGCAGGAAAATTTCGCCTGCTAGGCAGTTTCTACGTCACGTTTTGGCGCTAAATTCAAAAGAAGGAAGATTTTTAAAAAATTCCCTTGTCTCCAATTTTGAAAATTGAAACTTTTTTGTTTTGGGACATTTAATTTCAAGGCATAGAGCATCTGAAAAAAAATTAAAATAAATGTAGGAGAATTCCCCATTTTCTTAAAATTTCTTTTAAAATGCATTAAATAATAATTTTATAAACTGCGAAACAGAATTTGCATAATTTTGTTAATATTTTCGTGTCTATTTTTAAGAGTTCTTTTTAAATAAATATGCGAGAAATATAAATATGCATTATATAATTATATTTACGTATAATAAGCTAAATTGCAATGAATAAATTTTTTGCTGAATTCAGTGTCTCTGTAATTAAGAGAATTTCTATAATAATATATGGTTTGTAAAAAGTTAGTAAATTATAATGTGTTTTGTATAATAATAATAATTGTAATCTGCTTACTGTAATACCATTTATATATAATAAAATTCTATATTAACAATTAGTTTTGCTAAATATGCATGGATACATGGATACAACAACATATTTTTTCTAAATATATTTTTTAATAATTATTTTAATTTTATTACATTTCCTTTCTAATCAATTTATATAATAAAGCTTTTTTATTATATTAAACAAAATTCTCACCTGTAGTTAATAAAATACAAATATCTTTATTATATCATTATATATTATAATCCGTAATAATTTCTATTACAAAAGTTCAAGTTTACTGGTTCGATTCCCGGTATACTTGAGGTCATTGACTTTAATCATCATACGGTGCCACTTTCATCACGAAAATCCTCAGACTCCGCTATATCTCACTCTCGCTATAATATACCTTTGCTTTTTAAATGGTGGGAGTTAAGGCGGGCAGGTTGTTTTTTTTTTTTTTTCAGCTGCACCGTTACATCGAAGTTGTCTATAATACTATTGTCGTACGTTCTACACCTAAACACGCTCGCTTTATAAATCCTTTTTTTTTTTCTTTTTCTTTTTTTTTATCCCCGTTACATTTAACGGGAGACAAGTTATATCATGTTCTAAACCCCTACAACCAAATAATTTTTATACTTGCACGTGCTTGCAGATATATTATATAAAATCTTATACATTGTATATATATTCAATGCAGCTATAATACGGTATAGTTTTTAAATAACAGGTTCTTATGGTACGTTGATTAAATCACTATACAAGAATAAGTGTCAAATGTGGGTGGGATGTATTTGTAATGCAGCACGTGTATCATGTATATTTACTGTAACATTATTTTGTCACCAGGATTATAATATACTGCTATTATAATATATAATAGTTTGAATTATTTAAATTTGCAAAAAAAAAAACAAAAAAACAAAAAAATCTTAGGTAGATAAGCAAGTCAATAACCTTCTTAAAATTTGAAAACTAGAAGCCTTGCTTTTCTTATATACAGGGGGTATAAACTTACAGTGATAAAATATGTGTACTTATCGGCAATTTTTATACAATGCTTTATTAATATTATAAATTTAAAGCATTAAATTTAGTATTTATTAATTATTTATAAGTAATTTGTCAAAAAGATCTAAATTTATATTTAATTTTCTGAATTGTTGGTCTATAATAAAGGTAATAATTTGTTGTAATCTGTTGTCTTTATCTTGAGAAAAATTTGTTTTGTTTCTTTTGGTGAAGTATAGCCACAATTTGTTTCTCTTCTACAAATAAATTTTAGTAAAAATGCTTTGTCTTCTTGTCAAAAATTTATGAATATTCCCCGTATGTAATATAGCAGCGTATATATTTATATTTTTATAAACAATTAAATAATAGTAATACACTTTTAACTATAATAGTAACTTCGAGAGCATTTTTAGAGCCTGAAATGTTGGCAACCCTTCGTGCATGATATCTCATGCAGTATCAGTTGCAATTATTGAAACAAAAATATTAAGAGGACCGAATAATAAATCTCTACAGTCATCTTATTTTAAAATTCCTTTTGATTAATTGACAACTTCCCAAACGGATTTTTTCCTTTTTCTGATAAGGTTTATATTTTATTGCTAAGTAAATGCAACACAAACCTTTTTGAAAATGGAAGAAGGCCCAATTGAAACTATAAATAACTATAAATCAATGAAATATGATATCAAAAATAAATTTGAGGACCTATTTTGTTGTGAATATACAATCTCTGTTGGTAGCAAATTTGTCTATGAGTGATACAGATTGGTATGTATATTATGATGTAACATTTAATGAAATAATAAATAAAAGACGTGGTTAACTGAAACCAAACAAATCATTGAACATTGTTATTTTACTTTTATGTGTAAAATAAAATAAAATTAAGTAATTACGTATATTTCCATTTCAATATTTACATTTAATTACCTAATATTTTTTATGCTATATTTTTTATGAATTCAAATGAACAACAATAATTTTACAAATATTGTTTTATTTATCGTTGTTTTTCTTGTATTAAAAGTTTCTTTCATATATAACATTTCTTGTATGTTTGTACATTTTTTTCACGTCAAATCAATGTAAGTTAAAATGTTTGTCCTGCATGCAGTTACTGGTATCAAAGGTGAAAAACTGTTTTTGTTTTTTTGCGTGGGTTCACTTTACGTTGTATATATATTTCATACACGCTTGCTTGCAAATATCCCGCTATACTAAACTGTACATATTACGAGTTTGATGATGATCAAATCCCGCTCTCTTGACGGTGTGTGCAGAAAATCTTGTAGAATGTTACTGCTACCTTGATCGTGCCCATGAAAAGTAAATGGCAAGCAAAAGACATGACATCATGTTACAGTTAGCAAAAGTGAGTATGTACATCATAAGGTCATTCAACCTGACGTTTTATCTTCAACCTGATGTAAGACATTATTGATATTTTAAATGATGATATATCCACATTTTTTTTTAATTAATTAATTTTTAGATTCTTATAATTTTATTTAGTAAATCGCCCCTTATTCAATCACAGCATGAATATTAATTTTTTCATTTAGATTTAAGAAATATTTTTATGATTGAGTATATATACAATTTAAAGTTAGTTAAAAATGTATTTTTTTAACTTATAATTATTATATTTTCAATTCTTTTATTATATTAATTATATAACCTTACAGGCATATACAAATAATGAAATAATATACAGTATAGTATATTATATAGTAAATTTGATAAATACCCGTAAATTATAACAAAATAGAATTTTTTACGTTGATATAGCCTATGGCATTCAATGCGTTAATAAATTTACTTGTTATGTTATTGTTTCTTTGAAGTTTGATTAATTAAAATTGCAGGTGCTGATACTTCTATTATTTTGTATTTATTTCCTTTTAGTGGAAACTATATAAAAAGGAAACAAAAAAATGTTTCTTCATTTATTAAAGTCGCCTTCAGCAGTCTATACCTTAAAGTGCTTTTCAAATGCATATTTTATTAATTAAAAAAGTTTATTAATTATTAATAATTTTTTCAACTAAAATTGTAAATTATGATATGTTTATTTTACAAGTAAAGAAAAATATGTTTGTTTGTTTTATCTTTGTTTCAAACTTTTGCCATAATATTGCAATTTATATGCGTGGATAAAAAATAATATAAACCAAGAGTGGAAAAACTTAAATGGTTTTTAAATTTGCTTGTACAATAAAAAATTTATTCTAAATTCTACAAACGAAATCAAGTAATAAATTTTAAAAATAGTAATGCTTTAAAATATTATGATAATTAATATTAAAAATTTCTTAACATTTCTTTGAATTCTCCTATTTTAATTTTAATTATATAGTTATAACAGTTTTATTGTATTATAATTTTATTATAGAATATATATTTAATATAAATACATTTAAGAGTCTTCGGTTTCCATTGTTATTGACTTAACGGTCGAAGACAAAAATACGGCCAATATTTTTCCTTGTGCCACGGAAAGAACAATAAACTTAAATGCAACAGTAGCATCAGCCACCTCGAATCCACTGGGCGAATTATGTAAGCCAAAAGTTCACGAGAAAGTTTGGAGATGCGCGGAAATGAAGACAAAAGTTCACTCAAATTGCAGTGCACCGTAAACTTGAAAATGATATATTACCACAATTAAGCGTCGCTAAATAGCAAATTCTGCAGAACCATGTACAATTTATAATACATTTTAAGGAAAACTAGAACCTGTGAAACAATTTTTTTTTATATAAATATTATGATCTATATAATTATAATAAAAACTCCCTATTTTTATGACGATTGCCTATATTATAATATTGTCATATATATTTTATATTTTAGATCTTAATTCATAATTGTCATATTACTGTTAAGTTTTTTTACGCTGTCACAATTATTATTCCTATATGATAATATTATATTATAGCCTTTTTAATTACTTGTGGTGAGTATATAAAAAGAAAAAGAACATGCATGCAGTGTAAAATTTTTAATTACTGTATTTTAATTAGCTTTTTTCAGGGGCGGATCAATGCAGGGTCCTCCAGGGATCACCCCCCATCGTCTCCCTCCACCCCCACCCCTAATTGATGGATCCGCGCCTGTCCGCCGCCCCCTGCTAATTTTAGTAATATTTTATATTCATATAGTGCCTTGTCGACAATTCTTGGAAAATCTCTGGGCATCTCTGCAATGCGTATGTGCCGGGGTCCCCGGGCCGGGGACAGCGCATGCGGACCTTTTACATTTTTCTTACAAATTGCCCATCCACCCTCTCGAAGGCCGGTATACATATATTATAAGATATATAATATATATATAAACATATATATATATATATATAAATATATATATATATTATATGTAATTATATTAATTTTTTCTTAGAAAAGTGAATACTATTGACTAATGGACCACTAAAGTAGTGATAGGAAATAGCGACCCAAGAAAAAGATTTCAAGAACGCGTTTGAAGAACTGGGACAGTGACCGCAAGTAAACTGCGAGGATGAGAGGGAAACGAAAGAAAACGTCAGGTCAAAAGCAAAATCTGAAAAGAATTATTAAAATTTAGTTTGTGCTGCCACTTTTTGAGTAAATTTACAACTATATGCAGTGTTTAAATTTTATTCTAATAGATGGCGTTAAATGTACTGTTTTTCGCTGGGCTGTTTTTGTAATTTTCATGCGCGCGTATTATTTCGCAATCAGCTGGAAGTTTAATTGAAAATCACAGTACATGATATCGCAACATTGTTATCTGAAATAAAGACATGCAAGTTTAATACGTGAAAATATGTTAAGGTATCTGTGTAAATTTATTAACCCAACCAACAAAATATCTAAAAGTCACATAAAATGCTTAAATACAAAGGTAAGTTGATTTCTGTAGAGAAAATTGTTGCAGCCGACTCGATCTGCAGATCAGAACAAGACTTTTGTAATAATTTGGATTATTTATTTGATTATAGGCAAATGTAGATGTAGTCAGCTCGTTAACACCATCATCTGAAAGGAAAGAAAATATACTGACGGATACTTTTGGCCGTAAACACACTTATCTTCGAATATCATTGACAGAACGCTGCAATTTACGATGCAAGTTTCATTTTATTTGTAATCCTGCTGCCTTCCAGCTATGCATACCTCAATTATACATTGTATGATAAATTATTTTTAATTTTAAAAAAGAAACAGAACTAATATTTTATTCGTGTTCTTTCACAGGTCAATATTGTATGCCTGCGGAGGGTGTGCCTTTGAACCCAAAGTCTAAGCTTTTGACGTCGGATGAAATTATCACGCTGGCTAAGTTTTTTGTTGCTGAAGGAATCACAAAAGTCAGGCTAACTGGAGGAGAGCCTACACTAAGGCATGACTTAGTAGAGTTGGTTGGTAAGACATCAATACAGTACATGATACACATACTATTTATTTATTAATTATTGCAATGCAGTGTACTTATTTTTAGTGTAACAGAGACATGTATCAAGACAGTATGTATAATCTAATTTAACCATAAACATAATTTAATACTGAAATACAATTAATTTTTATAGCTTAATTCTGTATCTTCAGAATTTTCTCAGCTTTCTTGTAAATATTTATACAGTAAAACTTGATCTCCATTTTATCTACTTTGTATTGAACATAAACGCTGCTGTACAATGTAGAAAACAGACATCTTAAGTCTCCCGTTTATGTCCGCAGGTAACCTGACGTCAATCCCCGGGCTGCAATCTGTGTCGATGACGACTAACGGCCTCACGCTGACCCGGCAGCTGGTTCCGTTGATGAAGGCTGGCCTCACAGGCCTAAACATTAGCTTGGACAGCCTGGACAAGGACACATACATCCGAATGTCCCGGCGTAATGGACTTGCCAAGGCCCTTGCTGGCATTGACCTTGCCCTGCAGCTCGGAGTTAATCCTGTCAAGGTAGGTTACAACTGGGAGAATGTAAAAAAATTGATGAAATTTATCAAGTATTTGAAACTAAAAAAATGTCAAATGTATTTCACCAAAAAATGTTGAATTTTATTCTTTTATTAATAACGTGAGTGAACTTTGTTCAAAAAATAAAAAAAATTACCTTTTATTAAGTTCATTTTAATCAATTATGTTTTTATGTGATTGTTTCTTGAGTCTAAAAAGTTTCTATATTTCCAGGTGAACTGTGTAGTTGTTCGTGGTGAAAATTCTCAAGAGCTGCTCAAGTTTGTTGACTGGGTTAAAGACGCTCCCCTGGAAGTCAGGTTCATTGAATTTATGCCCTTCTCCGGCAATGCTTGGGACCACAAAGCCATGATGTCCTGTAAGGAGATCCTTGAAGAAATCAGGAAGACCTACCCTGACCTTGAGAGACTACCTGGTCACAAATCAGACACTGCTAAGGTAAGAGTTGGCATAGTTCGTCAAGATCATGCAATGACATACACATGAGAAGGGTGAAAGGAGGGGAAGAAAGGCTTCCTCCTTGAACTGGTCAACCAACATTGAAAGTGGATTATTCCATCCTTTCCTAACCATTCACCACTCAACCTTTTGTTCTGGCTACGTAGCTCAAGTTTTGAAAAACCTTTCTGTTGACAGCTGTACGCAGCCCCAGGGTTCAAGGGTCGAGTGGGAATCATCAGCTCCATGTCTGACCATTTCTGCGGGGGATGCAACAGACTACGACTTATGGCAGACGGCTCCCTCAAAGTCTGTCTCTTCGGAAACAGTGAAGTGTCTCTTAGGTATGTTTATTATGTAGCTATAAAATTTGCTAGCTGACAACATTTAAGCAAAGCAACACTTTAAATTAGGTGTTGAAAATAAGAATGTCACTGCTGCAAAACTAGTTTAGAATTGACAGAAAGAATTATTTATTTATTTATTTATTTATTTATTTATTTATTTATTTATTTATTTATTTATTTATTTATTTATTTATTTATTTATTTATTTATTTATTTATTTATTATTTCACCACAGATTACATAAGCAATAAGTACAGAGTAATAACACTGGGTGGGGATAGCAACAAAGCACCAAAGGCACTATATCACAGAAGTGGCTACTATCCTTATAACTATAAAATATACATACACTACAGAAATAATTAACGTACTTATATTAGATGCAACATAATTACTTAGTTTACAAATATGGACTATACTGTAATTTGTATTTTATGTGTGCAAGCTAGGTTAACAGTGAGTTTTAAATTTGGAAAAACTGTTAATTTATACTTTAAATTTCACAGCATCCACATCTAATTAAAAACATTGCTGTTTATTTATTTCCATGTTGTTTGCAGAGATGCGTTGAGGGCTAACATTTCTGAGGATGACCTGAGAGCGACAATCCAAGCAGCTGTGACAAGAAAGAAGAAGCAGCATGCAGGTAAGAAAAATTAAACCACATTATTTCTCCTATGTACTAATTGTTTAATTTTAATTGCCTTTTTAACCTTTTTTCATCTTTATGGCTATTTTTATCAATAATTTAAGCAAAATTTTGAATTTAAAACTGCAATTCTCAGCTTTTTTTATGCCGCTGTTTTTATTTTTTAAAGAAATAATCACAAAAAATTATAACAATTATCACTGACTACCTCCAAACAAATTGATGGTCTTTATACTTTATGGGATTGTATTTGAAAATAAAAATACACTAAAAATAGGCACGAAAATCTCCACATGCCAATCAGGTATAAGTTGCTTTATTTTTTTATTCCAGGAATGGAAAATCTTCCATCTATGGCCAATCGACCTATGATATTGATTGGTGGTTAATATTTGTAAGGTAAGTCTTATACCTGCTTGGCATACCTCCTGTTTGATTATTATTGCAATAATGAATTAATTTTTAATTTATTAGATTGCTCTGACTTAAATAAATGTAACTGCAAAGTTATAAATAAACTAATAAAGGAACAAAGGTGGCAGAGTATCAGCTTAGAAAAATACATATTTATATTTTAAATCAAAATTCTCATTTATATTTAATTTTGCTTTGCACTTTATTAAATATTAATTAACTTGTTTCAGTGTCTGTCACTATGCCATTACGTTCAAAACTTCAACTACCCATTCCAAGTACATTACCTCAACTCCGCTCTCTCCTCGCATCATCACAAAACCTCCACCAGGCCAGACTGTTTTGTACCACCCCCTTCACACACCTCGACAAGGAGGGCAACTTCACAATGGTTGACGTCGGCAACAAAGAAATCACAAGTCGCGAAGCAGTCGCTAAGGCAGTTGTCAACTTAGGGCCGGAACTTACCGTCATGTTACGAGATGGCGTAACGTTAAAGAAAGGAAATGAAGCTTTGACAGTAGCCAGATTGGCAGGTACCATGGCTGCTAAGAAAACTTCAGATTTAATTCCTCTTTGCCATCAGTTACAATTAAGATTTGTTAATGTTGATATGGATTTAGATTGTAAGAAAGGTCAGGTTATTGTGACAAGTCATGTTAAAGTTGACGGAAAGACAGGCTGTGAACTTGAAGCATTGACAGCAGTGACAGTTGCAGCTCTTGCGCTTTATGACATGTGTAAGGCTGTTAATAAGGGAATTTCAATTACTGATATTAGGTTAATAAGTAAATCAGGTGGAAAATCTGGTGATTTTAAAGGTTTGTAATTTATAATGAAGATATTTTCTTATAATATTTATAAATTGGCACAAATGCCAAAGACTATACAAGATCTTATGTCTTAGGGTTGGATTTCTATCATACTTCCTCCATTTAGAGGAATGAAAGCTACAAACTTTTCGACTTAGAAACCTGCCCTCCTACTTAACAATACATCTGGTATGGCCTTTGCATAAATACTCGTAAAATAATTTTGTAAAATTGAAGAACGTTTTGTAAGTAAAAACATAATAATGTTGGACATTAATTTAGTGTTCCTATTAAGCCTTTATATCAATATGTAGCTTAGCTTAGAAAATGTTTTGTGTGCAGTGGCTTAAGAGAGAGGAAAAAAAAAAAAAAAACTTAAAACATTAGTCATCTTATATTGTTATTAAAAGTTCAAAATATTTCAGACGCCACTGCATGTGCAAATTAATAGTAGTGTTAATTAAATATTACAGTTTTAGTGGTGATGGTTTTTAAGTTAAAATCAATGTGATAGACTTGCTATTTTATCTTCCTTTTTTCTACTTGTCCCTCTAGTGTGATCTGCAAGCACTCTTGGTGGTCTTTATTTATAATGTTTGTGTGTGCAAAATTATTTCTCTACCAACTGTTGGGGAAAACGTTTTGGAAACAAAAAGTTAGAAAGCAAAGAGCACTAAATTATTTTTATAAAGCAGTTGGATTTTTTAAAAAAATAATAATAGTGAAGGTATATTTTTTTTTTTTAAATGTCAATAAATTGAATATAAATTTGTCATTTTATATTATTCTAGTGTAAATTGTTTCTTAAAGATTGTAATTGCTTAGCATGTTACTTATTTATGATCTTGTCTACTATCAAAACTTAAAATAATATTCTATCACCTTTGAAGTAACTTGTCTCCTATATAACAGGAAATAAAAATATATATTTTTTTACTATTATTAGTTATTAAATAATTAAATCTGTATTGTTATTGGGTTTGTAACTGGTGAAAAGATAGGTATAATAAATTACCTTCATATTTTATCCAAAATTTATTGTTTCTCTATTTCCTTCTATTAAATTAACCTCAAAGAAATACAAAAATTTGATATTTTTATACGTAATTGCTCAGGGGTAAAAGTAAATAAAAGTTATATGTGTCTTTAAAGTTGCATATTTATTTAAAGATAATATTAATTATAAAAGTTTTAATATCAATTCAAATTAGCTACAATCTATTCCAGGTTTAGATTTTGATTCAAACATTGAAGCGAGTAGATTATTCTAAAATAGAGAGTAGCTTGTATAAACAAATTAACAACACTATAAAATGTTCAAAATAATCCATAAACCATAGGACATTGTCAAAAAACACTTCAAAAATATCTTAAAATATTAATTTACTAAATTATTATTTATATATATTTATTAATCTGGGCAAAAAAAGGCACAATACTTTGTAGTAACAATCTTAATAAAATCTTGATTAAAAAAAATTGTAAATATATTATACTATAAAAAACAATCCATATAAAAATTGGCAAGAGTATTGAAATAGTCATGTAAGGGAATTTTTTTTTTTATTTATTTAAAGCTAAGAATTTTCTCTTCCCTAACATCAGTAGGTACCTATAATACATTTTTTTTTTAAAATCTTATTTACTTCATAGTTTTAATCAATTTACATATATTTTTATTTTTTTAATATAATTTAAATCCTTAAAAGTTATAAAAATTTGTTTCCCATTACAATCCTAATTATATAAAAATATGAGTCAATTATTAATAAAAATTTCTACATTATTATTGAATATAATATAATACCACCCTTGGTCCTCATGCAAAGAAATTTTCATAAATAATGTGACCCACAAAAGCAGACTGAGAGTGAAGGGAATGGGTTATCATATCAAGGGCTACTCTGGATCTCACAGGCTTGTCATTGCAGGGGGTCTTGCGTACGCCTTGGGGATGAATCCATACTTGCGAGTCTTGGGGGCGTAGGCCCACAGCCAACCGTCTACTGTCTGGTTTCCCAGGTCTGCGTAGATCCAGTCTCCACGCCGTACCGTCAGGTCATCGGGAGCCTGCGCCTGAACCACACAATAACATGAATTAGTCATGGGCTATGGAAGGACTGCCTAGCCTAACTAGCCAAAGTTGTGTGTAAAGTCTAGTCGGCCTATTGCTTAATTTTCTCCTGTATCCTACAAATCCTACAATACAATACTTTTTTTTTAAAAAAAAGACACATATCAAGTAAGACAAGCGGTATGCTAAATAGCTTTTATAAATAAAAAATCATAAAAAAGATATTGTATGTACAAAAAAGGGAAATAAGACTTGCAATTTTTAGATTAAAAGAAAATCTAGCAATGGTAAAAGTCACTGATAGGAACTTACATAAAGGTTGAATATTATAATACAATACAAACATTAAGAGCTCAATTTAATGTTGATCATTTACTTTCAAGAACCATACATTATTATAGCACCATTATATTAATAGAATGTAATAATAGAATACAGTACAGTTTTAAAAACTAAAGGAGAGTAGATTCTACAATAATACAAACTAGAAAACCCATTGACATGCTATGTGGATGTTTTTTTTTTTCTTCTTGTCTATGTCATTTTTAGGGAAATAGCCTACTGTATAGTAATAAATAGGTTGTATTTGCAGCCTTAAAAAAGTCTTTGTTTTTCTTACATAGAAATACTTACTTACAAATACTAATTGTCAAACTGAAATAAATAAAGTAAGAAGAGATTTTGCCACACCACTCAAATGAGGAGTCGGCACGGCACTAACCTTGTAGTCGTAAAGCATGACGAGCTCGGTGCCGTGGTAGCGAAGCTCGTCCGAAGAGGGTGAGGAGATGTGGTGGGGGGAGGTTGGCGACGGGAAGTTGGCACTGGGCTGCACTGCACCCTGCTGGTTCAGGTGGCCTGAAAGAGACGCTGATCAAACAAGAGTGCATTACTACACATAACTTAGTATGCTCTAGGGACCGTTTAAAATTCCAGTTTCTTATGCTCACATATTGGTTATTAAACCATTTTACTTCTGGCACGCCAATAGAGAAAAGACTCTTTCTCTTCTCTTTTCATGTTGCCAGGCAACAAGTCAAGTTTTGTAGTTAATGCAGAGCATCTAAAGTTCTAAACAGATGCTCTCTGTGTTGAGGTTCATTTTCACATAATTTACAAAAGAAATGAAGAAGAAGAGATTCCAGTTTGCTGATATAAGAGGTGTAATTTAATAGCACAAGAATTAAACAATGCTAAAAGTAATTAACAAATTTAGCATCATTACATTGCTATTTACATGCATGCATAGCAATTTACAATTAAAGAAATTATATAAAGTCTGATTTTTTATTGTGTACATTGATTTTGTGAATCACTGTGTATTTATGAATAGACCTAATGTAGTGGCATATCATTAAAAATTATTTAATAGTGGTTTAATAAATTTAATTATAATTAAATGCAGCTATTCTTTTTAGGAATAAATAATAATTGCTTGTATTAGTAAGTGCTATCATATCAGATTCGTGCAAATCAATAAAATATCAGCATATTGGCATGAGTTGTGAGAGACATGTGTTTCTCTGTTCCCTATCATGCTACAGACAGTCTCACCTTGTATCACGTCAGCCGGGTAGACAAAGCCGCTGGGGACGAAGCCTTCTTGGCCGTCGCTGCGTACGATCCAGTACCAGTCTGGGTCTTCGCGGTTCAGCACCGTCAC
This sequence comes from Siphlonurus alternatus, assembly GCA_949825025.1. Lineage (NCBI taxonomy): Eukaryota > Metazoa > Arthropoda > Insecta > Ephemeroptera > Siphlonuridae > Siphlonurus > Siphlonurus alternatus. The sequence goes on along the minus strand of OX463780.1, from coordinate 44,924,970 downwards.
AAACTCCCCTCGCTCTACGCTCACGTCGTTCTCGTCTCTGGCGATGAACGTGTACAACACGATGTAGCGCCCAGCAGGGTCCTACAATACAAAGAGGTCATCAGATTATGTGACTCAAGCCAGGCCAACGTTGCCATGCAATAATATTTTACTAGGTGCCAAGCTCAAATGCTATAGTGCAAATGACAGTGGTACAGATAATGTTTTGTGCCTACAGCCTTCTGACCCTGCACAAAGATACTAGGTACTAAATCCTAAGTAAATCATGGGAAGTAAGCAACCTGCAATGTTTAACCTTTATCACAAATTTAAGTAAAGAACTCGAAAATATCACTGCTGTTTTATGGCTTCTCTAGGGTTCCTTATTTATCTGTGTGATCAAAGGTGAAACATTACAGGCAGCTTCCTTACTGCTTGCGATTCTGTACCCTGTACTTGGCTAAAGATTTAAGCTTATAAATCTTTGATGATTACCTTGAAGAAAGGGTGGACATCTGGCTGTGAGGAAGACATGCTGTGCAGCGAAGCCTGGGAGCCGCGGATCAGCTGTTGCTGCTGGTGCTGCTGCTGGTGGTGATGACTGGCGGCTTGTGTGATGCCTCCTACTTTTTTGTTGGCCATGCCGTAGCTCTCAGAGTCAGACACCGAAAGGTCTTGCGCCCCAGGACCTACAAGACAAAATGATCAGTTAAATGATGTCAACTGCTGTATCAATCTTAATAGAGATGGTTGAGAAGACTTTGGGAGAAGTTAGTTTGTTGGCAGCAATGGAGTATCGACCTCAATTTTTTTTTTTTTTTTACTGCAGAAATGGATAGAGGGTGAAAAGTTATGCTACCCTGATTTTTTTCCGATTTTTTAGAGCCCGGGAAGTATTTTTAAAAAAATATTGAAAGTACTTTCTGTGACGTCACGAGGCGGCAAGTCCTATCTTTTTCTTAAGGAGCGGCGTCTCGTGACGTCACAAAAAGAACTTTCAATAATTTTTTAAAAAAAGTTCCCGGTCTCTAAAAAATCTGAAAAAAATCAGGTTAGCATAACTTTGCACCCTCTATTCATTTCTGCAATAAAAAAATTGAGGTCAATAGTGTCAATACTCTATTGAACAAAGAAAGCTTCAAATTATCCAATTTTTCAGAATTCATAACTTTGCATAAACAAGTTTACAGTATAATGACTATAATGTACTTTGAAAACTAACAACAAGCAATACAGTAGTAAAGTAGCTGTTTTAATGTTTTGAAAGTATGGAAGTTATTTTCTCACGCTACAAAGTTTATGTGCTTGCAACAATAAATGTATATTTCTATATGTATGCATATATTATTAACTATTTTTAGTATTTTATATATATCAATCTCATTTAATATTTCTGTTTAATTTTATCTGTACACTATTTGTGTTTAATAAAATCAATTTAAAAAAAAAAAATGTAATACAGAATGATTTTGTCTGTTACTACATCATTAAAATTTCTGCTAATTTCAGTAATGTAATCCTATTAAATGAATTGAACAGTATTAAGTTACTTATGTTTACAAAACAGAGTGATGCACACAACAACTTCTGTCACTCACTTGAGAGGTTGCCCATAGACCGCAGGGCCGAGTCATCTGCTGAGGAGGCATCTAGATGGCTCTTGACGTCTCTCGGCAGTTTCTTCTTGACGTTGTTGAGTGCCAGCTCACCCAGGTGGGAGCCCCAGGGCGTGCAGTAAGAGTGGGGGATGAAACCCTCTTGTCGGCTCTCGGCAATCACATACACCCAGTCATTCTCGCGGTACAGCACATTCACCACCTGTAGGTAGCACACAACAATTAGTAACAAGATTGTAATAATGGTGCTACATATAGAAATTGTTTGTAAGACTACTAGGTCCCTATTTTTTTTTTTTTTTTTTTTTTTTCAATAACAAGTAACATTGATATTGGACAATTTACAGTAACTCTCTATTCTCAAATGAAAATACCAAGAGATGGTTTTAAAAAAAGTGTAAATGGCAAACATAGGGCAGCTAGGAATCAGGGGGGCCTTCAAATAACACAAATTACAACAATCCTAAAATTAAGACAGTCTTAGCGTATTCTTTATTGTTGCGCTAAGACAGTCTTAGGCTAAGTTTACGTTAAGTGGTGTTATTTGAAGACCCCCCAGGTGATCAGTAATTGTAACATAGCCTTGAGCCGCAAACAATTTTTTTTTTCTCACTTCATGGATCTCTGGGCTATGCTCACAAATAACAGTTTGGTCAGCATGCATACACAATAAATTATGATACATACAAAATAAAATTACAATTTTATTATTAAGATAAGCACTCTACAGTATGTAGTTATATGAGAATTAAATATGTGCAGCTAGTAGATAGAACATTTTCAGCTCACTTTGCATGATTTGAAGTTTTCAGGTCATCAGCTAATAAAATTAATTCATTACAAATACATTATTTACTGGAGGTTATTAGTTATTATTATTTTTATTATTTAATTTAATGGTTACACATTTTTAGGTAGAAAAACAATTCTTATAAAACAAACAGCAATGTGTTCAGCAGAAAGTTCTCAAACTGAGGATTTTTTATATATAAACGGCAAGTCCAGAGAGAGTGAACAATGAATGGATCAAGGTTGGACCTTATTTATTTTACCCTATACTATGTTCCTCAAGAAAAAATTGATTCTAACCAATAAAAACATACCCTTCTACTCTATCACCAAAACTAAATTTGATACTCACATGTCCACGTTTTACTTCTAATTCATCGTCAACACAGGGCGTAAAATCATGAAGAACCACCATCTTACTATCTGGTGAAAGTCCATTTTCTTTTTCGATTCCAACTCTAACAAGGGTCTCTATTGATGCACTACCTGTGATTCTTCCCATACCTGGGCCTCGCATAACATCCTTGTCATTATCACCTAGAAAATAATCAACACATTAGTTTTTACTGTCTCAAGAATATAAGAAAATAACCAGAATCAGTTTTAAATTGTTATTTAATATATATACAAGAACAAAGTGACGTAAAAAATACAATTCAGGAACCGGCTATAGAAGCAATTTTAAATTAAACCCTCAGGCTATTAAACTTTTAGGCTTGGATGTAAACTGCATTATTTATATTCTAGTCATGAACTGGATTGTGAAACTGGAAATAAAAAAAAAATACCCTAAATGGATGACATAAAAAAGCATCTGGCAATAACTTTAATTAATAATACAAAGTAATTTACTTATGATAACAATATTTGGGAGAGATATGCTACAGGTGGAATTCCTAAACATGATTATAGCCTTCCTTTCCTACATAAAAAAAAGTAATTACTGACTGATTTTAACGCTAAAACATACTTAATATAAAACAATATTATTAATAATTACTTACTTTTCTTTTTTTTCCCTCTTCGTATTCGCACAGGACACAGAAAAGCCATTTTTTAGCTAATTCTAAGTGCATAATATTTATCGAGCAGCCATCACGTCCATGTCACTTCAAAGAATTCTTCTGCGCATGCGCTAAAAAAACATTTGTTGAATAACTGTGGCGCCAACTGTTTTAAAAGTTATTTTGATTTCGCAAGATTTACCGCAGCAGGAAAAAAAAATAACAAATACGACACACACAACAAGAAACTTTATAAATAGACATAATATGTTTTGATAAATTTGCAGCCTATATAATACTATAAAATTCATACATACAAGTTAAATAACAAATATATATACGTATTTCTATACTTTCTCAAATTGAAAAAAATATTAACTGTGATCAACTGCATGCCCTTTTGACCTACTCTCTGCTTATTATATATGATCAATTACGGTCTGCGCGTTCGTATGGTGACAGGAAAGCCGTAGGCAAGATGGGTCATCAACAACCTCTTAATTGCAGAAGAAATGGACTAAAGAATATTTATGACTGGTTCCGGTTGCCTACAACTACTAAATAAATTATATTAAATATTAAAAAGAAAATCCCCGTGCCATATATGACGTATATCTTATCTTATAATAAGTATAATGTAAAACTTGTACTATTATAATTATTTAGAAAAACCTACGAATAATACTTGTGCATGATTTTAAGTGTTTTTGTTTTCATTTCACAAATTATATTGAACTATTTTTATAATATATTGTTAAAGGTTAAAATAAAAATATATTAAAAATCAAATATGTTATGGCAACACTAAAGTGAAGAAAAATCCTTTATTTATAAAATCATTGTATACAGAAATCAATCAGTTCTCATCATCAGGTCCTCAGACGGTAGGTGCGACGGGGAGGTGGTCACCAGTTGCTCTGAATCCATTTTCGTCAGCGACGTACGTGAGGATGATGGGAGTTCCCTCGGGGCTCGTGTAGGACACCATTCCCTCCTTGATCAGCACGTTGTCGGTTTTGTCAGCGTTGGGCACCAGACGTCCCTTCTCGCTGACCCGAGTACCGTCGCCAGACAAAAAGCTGCAAAAAGGAAAATTTAATTAATAAAATTATAACTATCGCAGGTATCACGTGTCATAAAAAAAAAAAATAAAAAAATAGTGATAATAATAAAAAAATATTCGAAAGATTATAGTTTACAGTGTTACTGATATTCATAATATTTCCTAGATATTTAAAGTAGTATTTAATGATAGTTAAAAAAAAAAGTAATTTTACTGCTGTTTTATTTTAAAGAGAACTAAAAAAAAAAAAAAAAACGTCCAAAAGAGTATTTAATGAATTAAAAATAGAATAAAAAATTTAATATTTAAATTATAGAGAGAATGTACTGAACAACTAAAGCAACAGTTATTATTAGAGAAAATATTATATATTCAGTAAAAGAATATATAAGTCTTAGAAATTTAACATAGTGGATCAATGCTACTATGATGTATTATCATGATTTATATATGTGTATAAATGTTTATTTAATGTCTGTTTTAATTTTTATTGATAATTCTAAGTGCATTTAATACTGTTTCATGTTTAATTTTTAAGGTATTTTTAAGTGTTTTTGTCTCTATGTTGTATTATGTACAGCCACATGAGAAATAAATAAATAAATAAATAAAATAAATAAAATGAAGATGGTTTGATAAATGAGTAAAATATTTTCTTAAATGAAATGGTCTCAGACCTGATAATATGAATACTCACTCGAGGGTGAACTGTCCCAGGAGGTCCCGCGTTTCCGTCCGGCTGATCACGGGGATGTGTTTAGGCCGCACGGTGTCCTGGGGTAGGGCGCACGCGGCGGCCACCAGCAGCAATACGAGTATGGCCTGCAGACAACAACAATGTAATTTTTTATTGTTGGCTGCGTTTGAGTGTCACATTTTTATTATTGATTCGATTAAATATAAGTGATTCAAGAGCTATATTTATAGCAAAGACAGTATAAAGATTATATAATATGAATATCTTATAATACTTATATACTTTTTAAATAATGAAGATTGAAATAATAATTTTGCAGACAAATAAATTCATAATTAATTATTTTTCAGGTATATTTTAAATTTAATTATAAGACTTAATTCAGATTTTTACAAAAAAAAAGTTCAAGTTGAAAGACTGTTGTGAAAATGAATTGCACCAATATTGTAGACTACAGTATTGGTGCAACAAAGAAGTCTTTTTACTATTTTATTTTACATCAAGACTTCATAAAAGAAAAGAACTTACAAACGATGCCAAATTGAACTTTAGATTTTGAATGTCGAGGTGACTAGATTTTACAAAAAGACCAATGTTGATACTCACAGTGTTCATGTTGATGAATTGGCTGTTGCTTGCTGCTTGCTGAAAGGAAGGAGCGAGTGTGGAGAGTTCGGTCCACGCTAAGGCTTATATACTCGGTCATACCGTGGATATCATAACACTTTAGCGACAAACAAAGACAGAAATAATACCGTCAAAACACTTTCACCCCCTGGGACTCCACGTCGAGGACAATATTTCATCAAAATGTGTGTGAAAGTTTACATTGCAATACTAATAAATTGAATAATTGAACGATGTTCATTGCCATGAATTTTATAATTACTTTCAATTTTTATATAATATATATAGCAGAGAGCTTTAAAGTAAAATCTCTGTATACTGTATATATAGTTCACATATGCGGATGTTTTTGAAGAACAATTAAATGTATTTTACTATATTGATTATTGTTATTATAATAATTTAAAATTAATTATTCATAATCAGCACATAATATGCATATATAATATATTTTATATATAATACTGTGTATAATCCTTGTAATTCTATATTGAGCTTTTTGTTGTATCACGTCATTTTTTATCCCTTAGGATGAAAGGAGTAAGGAGTCTGTATACATGCAGTACGAGGTTACAGGTTACTAGATGAATATTAAGTTGACCCTTCCCCCCCCCCTACTTTTTCAAAGTTGCTATTGTAAAATTATTAAATTGTATTATAGCAGTCCGTAAAGCCTATAGTGTTATACTGCGTGCGTTACTCAATAAAAATTTATTGGTCAAATGATCGTATCATATACATTATGAATTAGGAAATATGTTATATTTATTGTTTGTATTTTATTGCATTACTATATAATTTCTTTTAATTTGTTTAACTATATTTTAAAAAATTATTTGAATTTGAATCAATTAACGCACCATATTTAAAAATACAAATTTAAATTATAAAAATTATATCTTCTTGTAAACAGGACATTAACGCATGCTTCAAACAAATCTTCACGGAGCAAGCAGTATAATAATATAAGTAAAGTTATATTAAAGTAGTTATAAATTCCTGTCTATATATATAATATATTATGCATAATATTGTATTTATGTATATCATATTATATTTTATATAAATAAATATATTGTATACTTTCATTTTCCTTTTTTTATAGCGATAATTATTTGTTGTTTTAATTAATGATTATCATTTTATTCTTGCAAAGTAACTAAATTAAGAAAAGAAAACACATTATTTTTTTATAGTTCATTATAATCATTATATTCAAACACGATTATTATTTTTTTCTTTATTGTGTTCCAATATAAATTTGAATCATATATAGAGTTAAAGCAATTATCAAGTATTTAATAGAATCAGTTAATTGCAGGTAGCAGGACTTTAAGCCATGTGGGCAGCGAGTTTGCAGGTAAGGTGGAGGGAGAGGCCCTCAGTTTCTTGGGCGACCGCAGGCTACAGTTTTTGTCTCGCATAAACCAATCTTATTTCCCTTTCTCTTCATGTAATTTCATAGGAAAATGAGCCTTCAATACTGTCACAGTTATAGTGAAGTAGTCTGGTTGTAATAGCCCCGTTATCGCTTCAATTATCAACTCCGTGCTACGATAGCGATCTCTCCACACCCCTGGGGGTCATGCAGCCCGCAAAACACGCAAAGCTAAACTGCCAGTCAAATCCACATAATAGAATCTGATAGAGACGTCGCCGCGGTTACTTCGAGTGGAAATTTTATTACAGATATTCTGTTAGTTCCTACTTCCTACTTATATTAACACAAATATTAAAACAATTGATCAAGGGAATTTTCAAATAAATGCTCATATTATTATTATTATAGTATATATGCTCCCATGCTCATACATTTTATAAAGTAGATTTTATTATGTAAATGTTTCACATTATTTACCTGCTAAGTATATACGTATAATAAATTTTCCCAATTGAGATGTAAGCAATAGGCCCCAATCCCCAATAGATATCATTTTTGTTTTAATAATTAAATAGATCAAATATATTCAAAAGTGAAAAGGAAGATCATAATAATACCAAATTAAAATATCATGCACAAAATACAATAACATGTTTTTATTATTTTATTTTTTTATATTATAATCTGTGAGCTCTGCTCTGATGTCATTATATGTAGAGTACAAAATTGTGTATTATATATTATATATATAATTATATATGAATGAAACAAAATAAATACTGAAATAAAATTAAAAGATTCGGATATTTATTGCTTGATAGAGATCTGACATATTTTAATAACATTTAGCGTGTAAATGAAATTGTGATAATGTAAAAAATGCGTAGAAGTTAACTTAAAAAAACACATTTTTCAATTATTACGTTCACGTTAACTTTTTTATTTTCTTCCCACTTTTTTATGGCACATGAATTGTTTGATTGCTAAGAAGCACGCGAATACATTAAAACCAATTTCATTTAACTTGTTAACATTACAGGAGTTTATAAAAGTAAATTACTTTAACAAATTAATTCTTAAAAAAGTTATTAAAATTTATGAAGTCACGAAAATAAGTCGTGGAAACTTATGCTGGAAAAAAAAAATTATTTTTTGTTAGCAGGCGAGAGAAATTGGATTTAGTTTGGACTATTAAATTTATAATATATGAAACCATAATAACATAATATATATATTGAAAAAAAAACTGGACTCATTATTTTATTTCTTCAACATAACAATACTTATTTACAAAATACAAAAATATTATTTTTATTTTATTTTATATATATATTTTTTTTTTACTTTATTAAATAAATGTTACAACAATGAAGTTGTAAGCATAGAATGCAAATCTAGAATTAGCATGGTGTGTAAAATGGAAAAGTATGAAGAAAACAATCTGAATTTTATTGTAATATAGATTATAGCTTGTGAAGCTTAATTATTTATTCAAATTTTAACACATTTTTATATTTTTAATTATTAAATTATTCATTTTATGATATAATATTTTATAAGCATCTGAATCAGAATAGGTCTATAAAATAATAAACTTTGATTTATATACCTTTTGTATTCAGAATCAAAACTTCTTCTTTTCATTTTATCTTTTATAAAAATAAATTACTTGATTGAAGATATACCATAAGGGGATTTTATAGGCGGTATTACAACCATAATATACTTTAGATCTGATGAAGTCATTTACACTGCATGGTCCGATATGATCGGGGCGGCCGACGAGGCCTTCGCTTCCTCGCCGTCTGCCACCTGCATGCGCTATTGAAGAGGTGTGAAATTGATTATTGTCACAGCTTCCAGAACCACCACGCCCCTATCAAAACTTCTCATTGGTTCATATCAGGTTAGAAGGAGGGACTAGACAAGCCAATGATAGGGCAGAATTATTTTTATGATCATCATATCATTTTTTTGATACTTTATGATATTCAGTGGTGCTTCTGATACTCAGGTAGGATACACTTATTTTTATAGTTATTGAGAAATTTTAATAATTTTTATCTAATTTTTAGGTTTAATGCTAAAATTTTAAATATTTTTGATTTTATTTTTTAATGTTTTTCTATAATATATATGTTCTTGTGTGCGATTAATTGCGTATGTGAATAAATTAATTTAAAAAATTTCGGACATATGTTAATTTATAGTTGTAAATTTCTACTGTTAAATACAGAAAAATATTAGGTACCTTGATGCGGCTTAAGCCCCGACCATGGTAGGTCATGTAGAAAAATTATTAAGTTGATAAAAAAAAAAATTATTTAAAAAAATCCAAAGGTGCAGAGTGAACGCGATCAATGCGTCATGGGCCTTAATATGCACGAGTCGGATTTTTTGACCCGGTCCGACAGCGCCCGTGCAGATCTCTATATTATTTAATATTTGACCTTTATATATAATGATATATTAAACTTCAATTTTATGCACTTGTTTGCGTGGAGATAAAATTTTCTTGCAAAGGAAAAAATTGTATATGCAATTTATTATTTATTATTGCATTTATTAATGCATTTGTTTATTAAATTTATTGCAATTTAAGTCATCCAAGGATATTTTTCAAATTAACTAGTTATAGACTTACAATAAGCCTAGATTTTTTTCAGAATTTTTCAACCGCCGGATTATGAAATATATGCTTTTCATATATTTATTTATAATAAATAAAAATAAATTGTATCGTTTAATATCGGCTTTATTGTTCATAGTTTATTTTTTAGGGGAAACATTAAAATGTTATTTGCAATATTAAACTACAACTTACACGTGTGATGAATAATTATTATATATTTTATATTATTATGCATGTGAGGATTTCAAAATGCAGTAGGTAAAAATTTCAAGTTATAATATTTGTATTTGATTGTCACAGTTTTATCTTGAATCCTTAAAATATTCCGGGAAAATTTATTTTTTAATAATATTATATATTATATTATTCATAATACGCTATTCAACTATTCAACGCATTAAAACAGAGTTCTTAATAATCAAATTGATAAGGAATTGACAGTAAATATTGTTGCTTTTTGTAAATTTAAAAAATAAAAATAATACGCTTATTTTCGGTGTCAAAAGTACATTTTGCCAAAACACAGTCTGTATATTTTCAGTGCTTTTTCAATCCCCTCAATTATAAATTGGTTATGTCAGAACGGACAGCTTTGCAGACTGTCTCACTGTCTTCTTGTATTAAAAAATGCAATCATATTAAAAAAGACATCGTTCTGTTCGACCAACAAACTGAGCTCTCACATGGTCCCTAATATGGAATGAGATTGAGATTTGTAATAGAAAACAAAATAAAATTATTCAATTTTGACTTCAATTTGATATCTTATTGCAATTTTAATGTTTTGAATGTTTAATACATAAAATATTGACTTTGTAGAGGTTATATATATGCTAGCTGGGCTCCTGCATCTGACGGACAATTAAATTATCAATAAGCTGCATGAAGAGTACGCTTAATACATGGTTATTCTGACTATAGAAAATACATATTTCCTTAATAACACAAATTTACAAAGCCGTCATCGTCTTGGCGACTTTTCGCCTCGCTCGTTCGAATCTTCAAGAGAATGATCCGGGCTTCATTGCTTCTCCTTATAAACTATAAACTACTGCTTCGACGTTCTAAATTTGCTCCATGCAAAGCAATTAAAGGCGGATTCAGATGGCGACAACGGCGATGCGACGCGATTTTAACGTAAAAGCTGTGAAATCCTATGCGGCGGCGAATTCGCCGGTAATCGCGTTATATTAATGGAGGCTTCAAGTCAGCTGATTTTTCGGTGATCCCACCCGCTATACCAAACCTATGTAAAAAAAACGTGAATTCGTTTTTTCACTAAGAATAAGATTTTTCAGGGAAAATTCCTTTACGGAACTTTGGTCCAAACTGAAAAATACAGTAGATAATTCAAGATTTAGATTTTTTACTTGATTTATAACCGAGAAAAGTTAAAAAAACACTTTGCTTCATTTTCAAGTGCAAGATGAACCTTAGCGACAAACAGTTGCGCAGCGAAAGCGCAACACTTGAAGCCTCTATTACACGAGCGGTTCACGACAGAAGAAAACCATTCCACCGCAGCCATTATGTAGCTCTGCGCATGCGCAATTTTATGGAATCAGCCTCTCGCGAGAATTTTAAACAATTTTGGGCAACTCCCATTCTCTCTTATATATATGTTTCTTCAATTTCAGATATAAAATATTATATCTATAAAATTTAAAAGCTTTTAATTACTTATTTTAATAAAATAAAAATGCATTTCTTATGATTTCTGATAAATATATCATAATAATGATAATGGAATGCATTTGAATAATAATTTATTTTAATATTAATTTTATACGGGTCTTTCACCATACGTCACAAAACAATATGACGTCATAATTGTGTAGGCAAAACATTGTCAGCGACATAGCAGATACGTGTTAAAGTTGGTCTCGAAATTAATTTCTCCTGACGATTCGTATCATTTCTCGTAGAATTTTCTTTCATAAATGGTGACAAGAAGAACCAATGCCAGTGAAAAAAAATATTTGGCGACCAAAACTGTTTTGAGAAAAGAGGTGTTGTGAGTTACGTTAACATGCACAGCATAGGATTTTAGGGTTTTCTGCCTACATCCCGAAGCTCTTCGGGCGGCTTCGGGCATCTCCGTGCTACCCAAAATGTAAACATGAAATTCCCGTATACGTAGAGATAGGGGAGGGGGTGCAAAATGTATAATACATAATATATAAATATATAAAAAAAGAAGTGTATAGGAGTGCGACACAATATAATTATATATATTGTGTCGCACTCCTATATACACTTCTTTTTATTTATTCATATCATTACAGAATACATATATAGTACAGTTTAAGAAAATTAAAACTTTATAGTTTTGTCCTCTCTATGAGGACTCGAGCAGAGGGGAAAAATCCAAAATATTTTTTGTCATAATATGAAAGGTCGCGATCAAGTCACTTTCAATTCAATATATTTATATGGGGTTTATTCATCAAACAGATTGATTGTAATATATATATATATATATATATATATATATATATATATATATATATATATATATATATATATATATATATATATATATATATAAGAATGATCGATAAGTATATAATACATTTATAAGCGATTCAGTTCTATATATAGATATTTAATTTATGCAATATATCATATATCTAGCTAGTTTATATTGTTACATTATTTTATAACAAATTTTTGCAGTAGACGTTGGTAGACGATAGGACACTGCTTAGCACGTACGTTGATGAACAAATTGATACAATTGACAAAAATGAAAATTATAACTTTGAATGGAAAAAAGACAATTAATTATAATCTTTTGCGTACGTCGGGTTTCGCGCATTTTCGTTTGAGCAAAACTAGTTCTGCGCATTTCTCATGCACAGATAAGTTTGTTTTAATAATTTTTTTTTTTAATTTGAGGCACTGCGCGCCACAAATGAAACAGTATCGATAGTATAATATACGTACAATTGCATACGTACTGTGTTGTTTATTTATGTACCAAAATATTTTTACTTCACTATTTCTCGATCATTATTTATTGAGTAAAGATGTCCTGATATTTTATACTACTTATTGTAAATGAAAATATAATAATTTATATGTTTACCAGTAATTGACTCTGCAACAATTAACTTGTACTTTTTTTTTTCAACTGTATTGCTTATTTAAAAAATGAAATATTTGCGATCCATGGCAGATGCAATTCAACGATAATCACTTTATCACTATACATTCACTGCTTAAATGTATGAAGTTTGAAGATTTCTTCTATGAATGCCGATGACAAAAACTTCAACTGCTTGTTCTTGTAGGCACTATTAGCTGCTGACACATTTAATTTATTACATTTATTTTGCTATATATTTGCATAAGCAACCGTGGGACTGATGGTATAATATACACTTATAAAATATATACTTGCAATTGGACAACCTTATACATTGTATGCATTTTTTTTATTGCAGAATTAAATAGAGGTTATCAAATTATATGCTATTCTCATTTTTCTCTTCAGATTTCATAAAGCCCAGAAACAATGCGCGTCTTTAAAATATTACTGAAAATTATAAGTACAGAGTGAAGCGTCAGTTAATAGGCATCGCGCTTCTTGATAAAAGGATTCAGACTAAATTCCAATGACAACAATATTGACAATGACAAAGCAATGACATTTAGAAATAATATTAGAATGAAAACAGTAAAGAATATAATAAATTAAATAAATAACAAAATTGTAATGAAAAAATTACACCGCGCGCGGTATAATAGATATAAATAAAGAATTAACAGAATTATTCACATAAATATATACATACTATTTAGCACGTGGCATGCTGTACCACAAATTAATCATTTTTATTAAAACAAATTTTTCTACGAGAAATGCGCAGAACTATATTGTTTTGATCGTGCAAATTTTGCTCAAAAGTCGAAATAAAATCTCATTTTGGGATTTGTTCAAAGCTCGATGCGCAGAACTAGTTTTGCTCAAACGAAAATGCGCAAACAAAACCCGATGTAAAAGTCTTGGTCGGGTTTTTCTCACTTTGATTTAAGCAAAACTAGTATTGATCGTCATTACTTGATGCGCAAAACTGGTTTTGCTCATTTTTTTCGGCTTTTGCCCGAATTCGACTTTTCGTGGTATATATATATATATATATATATATATATATATATATATATATATATATACATATATATATATATATATACATATATATATATATATATATATATATATATATATATGTGTATATATATATATATCTGCAACTATCAATACGAACAGCTAGTATACGCCGCGCGTTCTTTAGTTTTTGCATGATACGGCAATGAAAACAGTATACGATCCCTATGAACTGTATGAGTGACGTTTAGTATGCATGAAGTAATTTTAATTAATTGGATTTTAATTATATAGTTATAGAAAGTGGATAAATAATCCAAATTTTTTTATTACCATTCTTACGTAAGCAATTATAAAATGACTCAATTATACAGTAATTCAAATTAATTATCTTTTTTCCATTCAAAGTAATTTTCATTTTTGTCAATTGTATCAATTTGTTCATCAACGTGCTCAGCAGTGTCCTGTCGTCTACAACGTCTACTGCAAAAATTTGTTTAAGGGTAAGATAACACGAACAATCGATTGTTGTAGTCCCATATGATTAACATGTAAACCTTAGCAACCTCATAATGATTCTAATTTTTTTTAAAGACAGTTCATGGCACCAAAAAAATATTGAAAAAATTTCAAAACAATCAGACGATCCAATTTTTTTAAATTATCTTACTGGTTAGTTTAGGTCTCCATGGGAAAGCCCGCGCGGGCCTATACTGAAAATTTAAAAAATTCATTTAAAAAAATTGGACCATCCGATTGTTTTGAAATATTTTCCACATTTTTTTGGTGCAAAGAACTGTCCCTAAAAAAAATTCAGAAATATTTTATGAGGTTGGTAAGGTTTACATGTTAATCAAATGGGACTACAACAATCGATTGTTTGTGTTATTTTACCCTTAATAATAAAACAAACTAGCTAGATTGCATAAATTAAATATCTATATAGAACTGAATCGCTTATAAATGTTCCTATCGATAATTTTTATATAAACAATCTGTTTGATGAACCCCATATATATTGAATTGAAATAAGTGACTTGATCGCGACCTTTCGTATTATGACAAAAAATATTTTGGAAGAACCGTACCCACACAATATCTTAAAATTAATATTTATTATTTGAAATAATTTATTTCACGTTATAAATAAGATAAATTATTTTCTATTTCCTATTGCATACTATTATAGACCATAATGTCTATTTTGTTTACTATATTTCCGCTATCAAGCCAATTTAAATTTTTTTTCCCTCGATCTGCTCGAGGCTCGAGTCCTCGATCATAGAGAGGACTAAACTATAAAATTTTAATTTTCTTAAACTGTACTATGTATTCTATAATGATGAATAAAAAAAAAAAAAAAGGAAGTGTATAGGAGTGCGACACAATATATATATTTATATATTATATACACCCCCTCTATACGTACGTAATTATTATTAAATTAAATTTTTATTTAATATTTATCAGAAATCATAAGAGGTGCATTTTTATTTTATTAAAAAAAAATAAGCTTTTAAATATTATAGATATTATATCTGAAATTGGAGAAACATATATATAAGAGAGAATGGGAGTTGCCCAAAATTGTTTAAAATTCTCGCGGGAGGCTGATTCCATAAAATTGCGCATGCGCAGAGCTACATAATGGCTGCGGTGGAATGGTTTTCTTCTGTCGTGACCCGCTCGTTCTATTACGATGCTCTTTTTCTTTTAATCGCCCAATATGGCCGCCAATTGATGTTACAGCAAGTGCGCATTATTCGCGTCGCGTCGCGTGGTAAAAATCGCCATGTGAATCCACCTTAAGGCTTAACCTGTATGAGAATTGATAAAATTTGACATATGGGAAAAAAAAGTCATCCAAGGATCTTATTTAAATTATTACAAATTAACTATAGTGAGACTTACAACAGTCAAATATATAAGACTAGATTTTTTCAGAATTTTTCTATTTTTTAATACCCGGATTATGAAATATATGCTTATCAAATTTGGCCGAGGGCATGGCAAGTACCGGCGATCGAAGCCTCGATCGCCAAGACTTGCAATTCTTCGGCAAAATTTGATGATCATATTATATTTCATAACCCGTCGGTTAAGAAATTCTAAAAAAAATCAGCATGCATGCTTATAAGAAGACTACTATACTTTTGTACTATACTTTTGTGTATATTATAATTAATTTGAAGAACTTGAAGAAGCTCCTTCAGTGACTTATTTTTCGTCCCAATTCTCAGGTTATACCTGTAAGTGGCTTGAAGACTGTGGTGACTGTCCTGTTTATGTTTACAAGGACGGTGGTTTGTCTTGCAGGATGACGTTGAAGCGTGAGAGCCACGAGGCGGAGCAGCAGCTGAGTTGCCGGGCGCGTGCCTTCAGCGTGGAGGCACTGCTGCAGAGGCCCAGTCCGCCGCCCCACCCTGGTGAGTCCTGCACAGGCAAATCCTCAGACGTCCTGACTTAGCGTATTGTAAGGGGCGATTTTGATATAAATACTTATTTTCAAACGAGAAAAGAGCTTTTTTGATTCTATTATAGAACAAGCATTCTATTTAATTTGCTCAAAAAATGCTGCAAGTAAAATTGTACGTGCATGTCTGAAATTGCATTTTTCAAAACCCGCATAACTGAGCCACACTGATGTTTCCTAATATATCCATGAGAGAGGGAGAAAAAAATTCAGGACTGCCGCAATGTATAACGGCGAGAAAAATAAAGATACCCAGCACTACACCAAGAGAAAGCATGAACTTAAAACTTGAACATTTTTTGGAACATTTTCTTACAAAGTTGCAAATTTGTGATTTTTTTTCTTCTGAAGCTCCATGCAGGAAATCAGACAGCTGACAGCTGTCTGGAGACCAAAAATTCCAACATGTATATAATTAATGCATGCAGCTCTGTCTGTAGTCTGTATAATATACGCCACTGGACTGCATGACTACAGGAGAAAACTCGGACCCAACAAACCATTTTAACAATTAGTCAAGACGAGGAACTAGTGATTGTTCCTTTAAAAATGGTCAAGTTCATAATCGTGTCAATTTAACCAGTAATTATTGGTGTATTGGTGTAGCTTCCATCTAATTTAATAATTTTATTTCTTAATTTAAATTGACTTTAAAAAACTGTTTTAATATATCCATCCATTGATCCATTGATGCTACTCAGGAAACCTATTTGGAGCGGTATTAGATGTCTTCAAGTAAATTAAGTACATATTTATTCACTTATTTAAGTTTTTAAGAGTAAAATTCCTTCTTTCTTTGCTCGGAATTTAACGGTTGGGGGATTGGAGTAAATGAATCTTAGGTCATTTAGCTATATTAATTTATAACTAGTCTAAAATTTGAGAGAAGCCTTTTGGCTTTAATTATTAGCTCCCACTATATTCTCGTCCCCATGCTGTAAAAATTTGATGACTGAATATTTGCTGTCGTACTATTATATATCTCTCCGTTTGCTGCCTTTTACAACTCTGGTAGCATAATTATATTCATAAAAAATAGTGTGATTCAGTGTTTGTAAATTTAAAGGGAAAGTGCATATTTCTCTTTTTTTTATAAACTAATCATCATTTTATTTTTAAATCAAACCCTATGGGTGGGAAACGTGGTTTTTGTTGAAAATGGTCACCCATCCAACTACTAACCACGCGTGGCGTTGCTTGACTTCGGTGATCTGACGAGACCCGGTCAAGCGCACTGCGCCACACCTTTATAAACTTATAGAAGTACATTACGCATGAAATATTCAAACTTTTGAAGGAACGTGGAATAACAAACAAAATTGAAGGTCTCATTATTATGAATGTTCAGAATTCACTTCACTTAATCTAGACTTGAACCAAATAAGAAAATCAAAAAGTTCTCCGCCCACTTCAAGACAGCAGCCTTTGTCAATTAAAGGGGGCGTGGCAGTGAAAAATCTTGCACAATCGCACCAACTATAATAAAGCGAATTCAGATTGCGTGATTGCCATGATCTTATATATGAGCTCCAACTGCTCAAGTGTCTGCTATCACAAGTACTCTGCTAGATTGCTACCGCATAATATGAAACACAATTGCCATCTTGGTACATTTTAATAAAATGGAACGCTGCAAATCTTTATTTTTCCTATAAAAATAACAACCTTTTACATAGTCAGTCAATATTTTAACAAAATAATTTGAACTACATATTATTATAATGAATTTACATAATTTTTAGTTTGCAAATTAACAGCTGAGTATTAATTATTTGCATTCGCAAATATGAACGGATTTTTCTATTGCAAACATAATGAACTGAAATTAAAAATTATAATACACACACAAATTTTCATGTTGTATTTTTATTTTAAGAAAATTAAAAGAAGGTAATCGAACAACCGATCGACCGAGTGATATATTTTAATAGTTATTTAATAATTGATAGTTTAATTATATATATTGTACGACATTATTGTTTAAATTGTATAAATGTTATTTCATAATAATTTTATGTTGCTGTATAATTACATTGTGGTTTAAATTTTCTTCAAATTTAGAACTTTGTAAAATGAATGGGCATGCTGCACTTATTTACACAATTTATGACCCCACAGAATGATGTTGTACGCCAATATCACTAAATAATTATTTTACAATCCAAAACTTGAAGCATGAATAATCTTACACTTTTCTAGCAAATATCCTTGTGCAGATAAAACTTGCTTGTTTGTGGACCTGTGAGTGTTATCTCGTATCGCTTCAAATTTGGGACATTTATTTACCTGTTTCTCCCGGAAAGGCTTCTAAATCCTTTCTGCGTTTTTTTGGCTATAGCTTTCTCACGATATTTGGCATTGCAAATTTTAATACAAACATTTTTTTTTTTAATATTTACTACAATTGATTTATTAATAATGTTGAAAGTTTAACACGGGTGAATTAAAATGTGAAATTTAATTTTTATTAAAACATTATATAACAAATAGAAACGTTTTACAATATAAAATATTATAAAAAAATGTGTAGTAAAAAATAATAAATTAAAGTTATAGGTGTTACATTTCGGGGCAGAAGATAAATTTTGAAATTTTGGGAGACTTAAAGAAAAGAACCAGGGGGGTCTTCAAATAACACCACTTAACTTAAACTTAGCCTAAGACTGTCTTAGCGCAACAATAAAGAATACGCTAAGACTGTCTTAATTTTAGGATTGTTTTAATTTGTGTTATTTGAAGACCCCCCACAGGTGTTTATATTATAAACGCCATCTTTAAAAAACAAAATCACCTTAATCACGACGCCCTCAGCTCGGCGGTATAAAGCTTGTTGTGCTATGTTCCAGGTAGAGGCTGCACCAATAAGTGCTTTTTGATGCATTATGTGTTCTATTCAATCCTATCATGACTATACAGCTGTATAACGCATCACTATTTTAAGCGAAATGTGTAATTGAAAACGGTTGAAATATTATTAATATTTTATTTTGCCCCCCCCCCCTATTTTATTATTTTGTGTTCCCTTTAATATCATGCATACTCTCTTATTCTGCAGCGTCGAAGGATAGGAGAGTGGAGTAAAGGGATGTAATTCTTATCTACAAAAATTAATGACTCTTTGGGGGTGGTTTATTAAGGGTTTCGTCAATGACAACAACATTCTTTCTATATAGTACGTATCTGAAAGTATCTGCTGTCTATTGAGTAGCCCATCTGACCTACAGCTAATTGATTATGTGGTTCCCCTGCATGACTTTGAACCATTGCACTTCCGGTTCATTGACAAAAGCTGTAGCGTCCATTCTTGCTGAGGTTTCCACGTTTCCCTCAGTCACAGGCAAATACCGGGATGGATTGCAAGGCCATGGCCGCCCCGTTCCGGAAGACCCGCAAAACGCTAAGTTAGGGTTTCGGAAGGTTCGAGGTTTCAAACTTAGTGAGTAATTAGTATGTAGAAGTACCCAATAGGGTTTGATTTAAAAAATATATACATATTTAAGCTTAACATAATTGCTATGCAATAAAAGACAAGTGTAATATAATATTGCAAAAGGTTGAAATACTGTATACTGTATAGTAGAGCTCAGTAATAATATACATGAATTGTTGTAAAATCAATTAATTAATTTCTAACTACAACTATTATGTATTTAAATAGCGAAAGCTAAATAAAGATTATTTCATTTCAATTAAAAAAAAAAAAAAAAATCAGATATAATATGGTTGGAAAGTGTCAAAAATTTATATTGATTGTAAGTCATTTTATATAAAACTCAAATTAAATAAATTGTCAGGTATAAGAAAAATGAATTTATATAAATTTTCAATGCTTAATTATTCAAAAAATTAAAAAATTATCTATTAATAAATATAAAAAAATATATAAAAAAAAAACGCGCGTCTTCATATTTAGAAATTAGAATATTTGAGAAAATTGTTTTTATAAATATAATATATATTATCATGCATGTTAAAATAATATTGATAATTTCACTATAAAAATAATAAATCGACAACTATATAGTAATTTTGTTCTAGCTATCTCTTTAATACATTATAAGAGCTATAAAGGGGCATTCACAAAGCCCTATATAAGGCCACATTTAGGGCTCAATAATTTAAAGCCTGATTTTAGGAATGCTTTTTAGACCCAAAACTTCTGGTCTTAAATTATCGAGCCCTAAATATGGCCTTAAGGCTTTGTGAATGTCTCTAATAATTTATAAAAAAAAAAAAATCATAATTTTTCACATACAGACAAAAAAAATACAAAACAAAATCCAGTACCAATTCAGTTGCTAAAAATAAACTTTTTAAAAGAGGAAATCTAAAAAAATTGATTAAAACTCAATTAAAAATTATAAAATCTAAATCTAAAATTAATGTGAAATGTTATCACTTTTTTTTCGATATGATTTTATTGATATAACGCCTTTTTAAATAAAAATTGAATAAGTAGTTCTATTTAGATATAATATAAAATTCATAAAAAATCGCTTAAGATATCGTTTAGTAGTGAGTCTGTTAAGAAGGTGACGATGAATAAGTATACGCGGCACCGCACCTCACGCCTCTGAAGTTGTTATCATAAACCAAAGTGACGGAGTGATAACCCGCGAACGGCGGCATAATCGCGCTTTGATCCTAAAAAAAAGTGTCACCCAACATTTTTTTTTTTTTTTCAAGCACTTACTTGCTCAAATCTCATCTCTCTATGTATACAAAGTTAAAAAAATATCATATATTTATAAATCAAACCAATAATTTTTCATATAATGTGCATTAACTTAACATGTAGAATCCATCATCGATATAATATTATAATCTCTCTCACATGTGCTCTATTTTTATACTTTATGTACATATCTGTCTGACATGTGCAAAAAATTAATGCATTTTACTATTATTAAATGGATTACTAATTCAGTTTTATCTTTATCATACATTAATGTTATTTTGATTAGGTAAATAATTGATGTAGTCTTACAAATTATATAGTTATATATTATTTTATTGATTATCTTTATGTTTTTTTTAATTCAATTTAAATACTGTAATATAATGAATAACTTGAATCATAACATAAATGATATATCACATTTTACTTTATATATAGTGCATGCATGTGAGTATGAGGAGTTAATACTATAGCTCTTCCATTGTCTTTTTATCATCAAGTATATTATGGACGTGTATAGGAGAGAAAAGACGTGTTACATTCAGCATTAACGCAAAATTGATAAAGTGAAGCAACCAAATTTGAATATCAACTCGTCAACAATATAGTAATGTACTGGCCGTCATGTTCATTTAGGTTTTAGTCGGAATAACTCGGGAGTACTTCGGCTCATGTCGGCCAATGATGTCCTTCGTTACAAAGCAGCTACCAATGACAGAAGACGTTACAAAACACGACGAAAACCAAGTTCAATGTGACGGGCATAATAGACAAGTCATTTTTGAGATTTGTAGTATCAGGAGCATATATGAACGTTATAGCCATAACAATATGTACATATAACAATTAACTAATTAAGAATAATATATTTGGTATATATTAAGGTGAAACGAGTACAGAACAGAAACATATATTCTATTCAGAATAAAATAAAATCAACATTATGACAGACAGCTGATCATCTGAATAGAAACTGTATAGAAACTTGCATTAAACTGCTTAATAATTTATTAAATTTATTGGGCGCGATTCACGAAGCATCAGTTAGCCAGGTTTCTAACCACGTTTAGCTTAACCACGTTTAACTAGGGTCGTTTAACACGTAAAACATGTATAGCTAAACGTGGTTAAGCTAAACGTGGTTAAGAAACCTGGCTAACTGTAACTGCTTCGTGAATCGCACCCATTATACATATGTTGTATATCATACGTATAAATTATCTTAATGTACTAAAATAAAACTGGCGAAAATTATGGTAAATTACAAAAAAGTTCATTAAATTACGTACTTTCCATATTTAAAACTGTATTTATAGATAAGAGAAACATTAGCGAGTCTGTGACAAGATTATTCGATTTTAAGTGTCATCAAGTGACGATCATCTAAATGGCGTAGATAAGCCCACTAATTATTGAGTTCATACCTTGCCGCTATCAGTAGTAGCATTATTTGAGGCGGCGTCTTTAACATTATTCACCTCAAGTATTTGACGCAAGGACTATCTACAATCACGCTCATTGTCAAGAATTAATGCAGATTTTTTTTAAACTAATTAGTTTGTTATCATCTTTAATATATATTTTTATATGTGGTGTTAATTCTTAAAACTGATAGGATTTTAAAAAGTTTATAATGTATAAATTATATTTTAATCAAAATGTTGTTGACTTTAAAATTTTGAATTATTTTTCCTTGTACTCTTAATTATACATAACTTCCCAATATAGTTTTTTTAATTAATCGAAAATGTTATCAAAGCGGCATTTTTTTAAGAAGTACTACTGATGAATGACGGTGCATTTTTTGTAACTGTTTTAAAATAATAGTATTATGGTACACTTTATTATAATCTTGTATTATACATTTTCTCAATCTTATTTTCGTACATCACTGTAATAAAAAGCTATTATATTTCTTTTTCAGCAATTTATTCAGATTATAGTTATTTTTATTGTTTTAAATTTAATTCATAAATACCATTTCAAATTTTCGTAAATTTTATTTGAGTTTATTGTTTTGCATTTTTGTTCTTTGGTACAAATATACATTTGAAAATAAATATTTCTACAACAGTGTGCGGTTCGTATGGGAGTAGATATATTAAGTACTGTAATGCATTACGGTATTATATATTAATATAATTTGGCATTAATTTGATTTGTGCATGACTATATGTTATGGAGATATTAAAAAGTATGTTCTTTAATCGTGGCACAAGAATTGTTACATTCCTCTTTATTAATTTATAAAAATTAATTATAAATTCTCAAAAGCGCATCTTGAATAAGTTTTGTGATCAACGTCACATCAGATTCTTACATATCACCTCCAACATATCACACTGCTCAGTGATATGCCGCGATGTTCACAGATCTGTGCGCCTCCTCGCCCGAGGGTCTGGGTTCGGACTGCGGTGAGGTAACATGCGAGGGCTCGGTGAAGCGAGAGACGACCAGCCCTGCGACCCAACTCAGGGTGGAGCTGTGTTCACGGGACCTGTGGCGCAAGTTCCACGCTCTCGGCACCGAGATGATCATCACCAAGGCTGGCAGGTGAGTGTCATTGCAGAAGATTACACCTCGGGACAGCTAGAACGTTACCCTACATGTAGTTTGTGTCTCATGTTTATAATATATAGTCCAGAAACTTTCAGGTACTAAGAGTCTTTGATGCAGTCTTTCAAAGAGAGCTTGATTTTACGTCATATGGCCACGAGGAGTACGAATTCACTGATAATTTGTATATTTTCAATGTAAATCGAAGCTCAACCGGAAACTTATGTAATCTTCCGCGAATTTCACGCTTATTTTACGTCACTTCCTTTCCGGAAACGAACTATCAGACGTAAATCATGCTTGAAAGACTTATGATGCATGGAGAAATTAATATAATGGAGTATTAATTCCACGTTGATTTTTCTCAAAATGTTACCTCTTTTAATTTTCATATTAAGAAGAATCTCACGGGTAACAGTCCGGCTTTCTCGATATGTATTATGCACCCACCGATAGAAGCATTTGGACCTCCATTCCCATATCATATAAAATATACATGTATATGCCCATATATTGCAGCACATACGCATATATGCATGTGGGCGTGACTTCAAGAAGTATTTTATTACAAAATGCATTTTATTAGGAACGCGAGTGCATGGTGTCTGTTTTAAGAATTGTAATTTTAGAGATTATTGTGATACTTCATTGACTGGGACTATACAAAAAGTTATGTGTAATTGATATGCCTATTAAAAACTGGAAATCCTTCTATTAATTGCTAAATTTAAATTCGTTTTCACGTATGATGTAAAACGTCTTTTAAAAATCAGTGTATACAGGCTATTGCCTGTAATATGCGAATAGGTAATAGTTTAATTTTTCAATGCAAGCAGAGAAAACATTTATGGCGACTGCCAATGATATTTTGTATATATAGTATATATCCATATGCTTTTCACCATAATAAATAAAATTTTATTTAAAACAGGTTTGATTTAAATATAAAGAAAAAAAAATATAATTGATCATATAGTATCAGAACAATATCTGAAATGGAGCCGCTCGGCTTTCTTATAAGGCCGACAGATCGTAGGTGCAAGAACTGTATATCATTAACGATTCAACCATTAGCACGCCCCATTAGTCGTGAAGTACACGCCCTGAATATCACATCGGGAAATCAAAGGAGCAAACCAATCGCTCGTCGATATATAATTCCGAGAAATTAACATGCACGGAGATTCAAGTGTGATATTTTTTTTTTTGGTAAACATCACCACTTTTCTCATTCTTACTTATTTAGATGTTCCATCTTCATATTTATCCCTTCAATTCAAAATAGTTTATCACATAAACATGAAACAAACAAATATGTTTATCGATGGAATTGCTTAATTTCCAATAAATCGTCACTGGTACATGCATCAGCGGCCAGATCAAAGCCTTTTACGTCATGATGCAAGTTCTAATTTTCTCCGTTATTATTTCATACAATATTATTAAAACGATAATTATATATATTGTAATTAAGTTTATTTATTAATTATTAAGTAAGTAATGGTAACATTTTCCAGATTTTTAATGCAAGAGTTTCGATGAAGAAAAAAAAAAAAAAAAAAAAGGAGAGAAAAAAAAAGAAAAAGAATAGCAATTTGACTTGCTACCATGAACTATTTTTTAAATATCTTAATCACTTAAAAATTAACGCAATTTCTTTAAAAAAAACTTTATAATTACATTAATAATAAGGTCTATAATTATTGACACATAAACACTAAATTTTTTAATATCTTACATAAAATAAAGATACATAACATATTATTAAATGTCATCAATAAATGCATTTTATGTATCATAAAGCGATCATTGAGGCGTTAAAATAAATGATAAATATTTCTACTTCACACTTTTCCGATATAAAAATCAACATTTTAATATCTTGCTGTCACCAATATTACAGTCAGTGTGAGGATAATTTACATAATTAATGTACGTTAATTACAACCCGGCTCGAGCGTGTCATTGGTGTAATTTACGGTTGTGTGTGGCGGCGCCCCTGAGGGGAGATACTTCTTACCTCCCTTTAATTCACGCCCTCTGACGGTGCGATAGAAACGTCCGAGCTACGATCTCAATCTGCGGAATGATGGTATGTAAGGAATCTTATATACCCTCTGGTGGTGGTGATCAAATCAGTTTTATATAAAAATGAAAATATATTGATATTAAAAACTAGTTTAAAAATAATAAAGTAGTTTTTTTTTTTTTTTTTTATAATCGGATAATCAGAGTGATGTGTGATATTTTGATGTTATATATTTTGAATATTTTAGTAATTTTCTTTTATATTATTTTATACAATACAGTATATTTTGTATAGACTCAAATTTTGTAATAGGTATCATATTATACTATCATAACTTTAATATTTTAATTGCTGTATTAACGGATTAATTGAATTTTTTGGTGAGATCTGAGAAATCATCTTTTGTCAATTATAAAAAATAACAGCTCAATACAAATAAGTCGTATATAATTAATGTGAAATTCTATGTGCTATTTTTTTTTTATCAGTACATAGTTCATTTTTAACCTTAAAAGTTCCATGTCATGTCCCTTAAACAGAGAGTATACTGTATAGAGCAATCTTAAATAATAAATATATTTAAAAAAAAAAATCATATAGTCAAACATTATTAAAAATTAATCTATATTTTATCTTATATGTGTTTAAACACTTTGCAAGAAGGAGTTGATATATTTACTTTTTAAGCTATCTGCATGAAATATTGACTTTATTCTCCAAGTGCGATATGGCAATACCCACAAATATATAGCATCATCGTATTCTTACTATAATGATTACTATTTAAGGTAGAGATAATACGGAACAGCTGGCCCAATGCTAAAAAAATCCCATTCATAAAAATTATGAAAAAAATTTAAAATGTTCTCCTCTTCATCTTCTATCAGTAGGTAAAATATCAGGTATACAAAAACGAGCTAGTTTTCGAGTTATTAATTTTTAAAGTTTACTAATTTAACATGGAGAAATGGAACTTCCATGTTAAATTGGTCAACTTCAAAAATTAATAACTCGAAAACTAGCTCGTTTTTGTATACCTGATATTTTACCTACTGATAGGGGAGGTAGAGGAGAACATTTTAAATTTTTTTCATAATTTTTATGAATGGGATTTTTTTAGCATTGGGCCAGCTGATCCGCATTATCTCTACCTTAAGCTTAAGCAATAAGCATTCGACACTTTAAGTGTCAATAGTGACAATTGCCTCAAGTATAATAGCTGTGTACTATAGGGTTGGGAAGTGTCAATACACGGGAAATGGTTTAACCTCTACCCGACAATTTTCTCCCCGTGACCACGTCATCATCATCGCGCCGAGTAATTGAGCCATTACACCAAGGTGGAGTTTTGGCCGGGACATTAAACAAAGGAAACCATTAATGATAGACAGGAGGAATTATTGAGAGGGAGGATTATAACAGAGGGGGGGAGGAAGAAAAGTGGGGGAGACTTTAATGTGCTATTAATATTCGGTGAGAAAATAATGAATTGTATTTTTGTGTGTGGTTATAGAAGTACGAATAAAGGTTTGAAGTGTTCCCCGGCGGGAAAATTTTCTCCATAAGCCACCATGCATGTTAAAAAAATTGAATTTTTTCTCAGTAACTATGTAAGTTATTAATTTGAAGCCATCTTCTACCCCCCAATTTAAGGATCTTCAATGCCAAAAAAGCAATTTCGAGTTTTTTTTATATTTTTTACAAAGGCTTAGATAGAACGGTGGGAACACCGCAAAATCAGCTGACGTGAAGCCTCCTCTATATATTATATAATTTTTAGATTAAAAATAGTCATTCACTATATGGAGCCACATTTGACAATTGTCACCCATGTATAAGATATGCCCTCCCACTATATTTCCGAGTATTATCCACTATTGAATAATACTCAAAATACTCAAAAAACCAAAATACAAGAAAAAAAAATCAAAATTTCTCAGAATGAAGCAAATCAATTTATCTGTGCTAGTTTTAACGCAGTATATAAACTTAGATTGTTAAACAAGGCTTTGCTTCTTTTTAAGTTTGTAAGAGAAATGCTTCTAATTTAGATTTAATTGAAAGATTTTGAAGAATTGATTTATAAAACTGCACACAAATTTTGTTTCTCTATTTCAGAAAAAGCTTATCTTAGAACCTGACGGTACCAACTTGCTGTATATCCTCATATATTACGTAAGCAATGTACTCTCCAAGGCAAATGTAATGCGACTTATTTAATTTACAAGATATATAGAGATCGTGTAAAGTCGAATATCTTCGTTTATTTTTTTCTCCGCTCGAACTTGACATCCCTTAAGAATTCAAGCGAGAAATTACGTCACAGTATAAAAGTACATGCTGGTATAAAACACATGCATCAAAGAACATGCTCTCAATTTTTAAATACATTACTCCTTACTTCTTTTGTAACTATATACGTATTGTAAAATAAAAAAAGAAAAAAAAAGCTGACACTTGTGGGACTTGTTCCAAGTAGCTTAAAAGTCAATGATCTATATAAATTAAAAATAGCGATCGATGACGTAAAATAAAACTCTTTTGTAAAGTATAATATAAAGTTTAACTACTGTGGTTTTCCGGACATTAAAATTGTGTAACAGTCACTTTACATATTAAGTTGTTTTATTAGATTAATGTGTTTGCCACCTGGATGGTATAATATTAAACATATATAAAGATTAAACTCTTTGTAATTGTCATGTTAACAAAATGTTTTTAAATTATGTTAATAAATTATCAACAAAATAAACTTTAATAATTAATTCAGTCAAATTTAACAAGGTTAAAATTAAACTGTCTCACTCATCTATTTTCGTGTTATTGTCAGTATTAAAAGTTGAGGAAAAGTATAGGTTTAAAATAAGTTTACTTGAAAAATAATTCAAGTATAATAAAGTTATAAATTACAGGATAGTAGATTTTGACTATGGATTATTTGTATTAATTTTGTTTAAGGGCCCGATCTAGTAAAAACGGCCATAAGGAAAAAACAGCATTTTCCATCAGTTCTGTAAGGTTCAATATTTGCTTAAAAAAAAAATAAAAAATTTTATTTAAGAGAAGAGACTGGTATGTAGGGGGCCAGTCGATTTTTTTTTACACAAGTACCACCAATTAATTATTAATTAATAATTAAAAGTGGTAAAAGAGTGTCAACTTTGCTTTATCATAACACTTAAAAAAAAACGAATTTTATAAATGAAAATCGTCCAGCCCCCTATAAAAAATTGTCATCTTTCATTTGATGCGTGCTGAATGTGTTAATTTAAAAAATTAAATGTACTGGAACTGATAGACTAAAGCTACTTTTTTGCAATATCTAGTTCCTAAAACCGCTGAATGCAGCGCCGTGCGGAATTGCGGAAATATGCGAAATACTGAACTATTATACAAGTGCGGCCGACTCGGCCGAGAGAGAGAGAGAGAGAAAGGGAGAGAGAGCTGAAAGAGAACAATAAAAGAATTCACCAGCCTGCAGTCCTCTTGCGCGCGGTCAACCCTTCCCCAAGCCTTATCTTGCTTTATAATACCATCATTGTCTCGCTCCTAAGCTCTATCTTTGCTTCTAGCTTGACTTTGAAGAGAATTCAGTATATTGTTATGCTGTAGTATACAGTATAGGGTCATCTGAAGGTACATTATTGCCTAGAATAAAAAAAATAAAATGACTTTTTGAGCTTTCAAATCTGTATCCATGGTATGGTGGCTACATGGATATCAGTGACGTATGTATACAGCTGTAAAAGCGAAGGGTTGTTGCCCAATGTGGTGGTTGGATCCAATGCTTGTATGTAAAATTTAAAAAATTAAAATTTTATTAAAATTGTTTTTGTGATTTATCACTGAAATTTGTAAATATGGATAAATCGAGAGAAAATGTGTATTTGTTAATTTGCACTTTTTTTAAAATAACCAATTTACCTTTCCTTTATTTATATTGTTTGATTGTTAATTAAATGAAAATATTAATTTAATAACACATTTTGTGACATTTACTATACTTTTACAAGATATAATAATCGTAAATATTTTTTTATTTAATTTTCAATATACATATACAAAAAAAAATTTACTGTCTTAGAAACTTGGCGCAATAGAGAAAATTTACATTTTTCTAACTATAAAAAATATATAAATAATATTATTCTCTAAAGTCTCAGATCACTGGTAGAGTATTTTCTTGCATTGAGAAATAAACAATCAAAATTATAAACGTGTTTGACAGCGGTTCATTTTATGGCTTTCTCCTCCTCTAACAGCAAGTGCAGAAGCACTCTATTGTGCTCTAAACAACAATACCAGCAGCTTAGTGGACGCTACCCATCTCAACAATGACATGTTTATGAATACAAAATTCGCACAATCAATAACATCTCATATACGCAAAAAGTACCAATCTAATTGTTTAGAGCTGCATTAAATTGAATTTTTCATTAAAAAATAGGCCAAAGTCATTTTTTTCCCACGTCTCTGTGACTTTTCTTTCCAAATATATAAATGAAGAAATGTGGTGAGGAGCAGATAAAGCTGGTTTTTCCTTTTAAGCTGAAAAACCGCGTGGTTGCCTACATTTTGCCGCGTGGGGTGTTTTCCCTCTACTAGATCGGGCCCTTAAATAAGGGATAAGAAAGAGTAAATTAATATACATTGTAATAATTATATTATTTTGATTACAGCAAATTTGCAGTTCATATGTTGACTAAATATGATAAATTAATATACTCTAGTTCGAAACTGACCTTTTTTCTCGTGAATGTTGTATAAAGATAAAGAATATTTGTTATTGGCTAAGTGTATGAATCAGTAAATATTTTAATATTATTGTTTATAATATTGAAAATAAATAAAGGGCAGTTTGACAGAAATATAATTTATGCATGAGCTCAATATACAATCATAATTATGGTTAATGTAATGATTATTTAATACTTTAAACTCTACATTAATTGTTCATAAAATTTGAAACCTAATTTCAAGATATTTCATTAACTTCAATTTCTTAAACAATTGTACTTCTATATTATACAAAAATATTGCAACTTGAAATATTTTATTTTCAGCCTCATCAAATCTGATAAGCAAATAAAACCTCAGTATGTAACAATCTTTTCTTTCTTAACTATAAAATAAGAGTTAATGAAATTAAGTTCTGAAACTATTCTACCCTATATAAAAAAAAGTAAAACAAAATAATCTTGTCATCATACAAGAGTTAAGATCTTTACAATTTAAACTTTTGAATTAAGATTATTATCTACACATTTTTTATATTATATAACGTGTAAAAAACTTATTAGTAAAAACCTCCCTATAAATATAAAACAACGGCAAATAATCATAATAAAAAAAAACTCTTTTCCTCGTATTAAAAGGATCGTTAGTTCTGGCGCATTTAACAACTTTATCTTGCCTATTAATTTTGAATTAGCGTAATCATAGCGTTGGGTTTGCGATTAATCATATTCACTTCCGCTCTGTGATGTTTGATGGTTACTGGCGTCACCTGCAAAGGTAAATACTCGCTTCCTTACTTTTACAAACAGCACGCCCACAATTTATTTATATCAACATACGCTAGGCGCTCTCACTTTTCACGCAGTTACTTTTCAACAGTTTGAATATTATAATGGTCTACCTAATTTTCAACATCCTTCATGTTTATTGCAGCAGTTAATTAATAAACATTATATTCCTTTTGTGCTTGTTGTACGAAATATACTTTACAAATGCATATTATAAAATAATAAAAAAAAATTGATTGCAAGCATTTCGAAAGTCATGTAAATATTAACCAATATTTCTCCATAATTTTGTTTCGGAATTCTAGGGTATTGAAATATATTGTGACATCATAGGCATGTATTCAACGTGACTTAATGTGAATATAAAATCACAGCGTGTTTTTACTTCGATTTTCAGATTAGCTAGAGGCAATCTTAAAAAAATATCTACTTTTTTTCTTACCTCAATCCTTACACATCTTAATAAAAAATCAGGGAGTCTGTCCATTTATCAAATACAAAAAATGTTATAACTAATTAATGAAGCCAAAGAGACGATAATATATTATGTTCAACTAAATTAAAAACAAATTGTTAATTTTGTTTACTTAGTCTTATTTTATGTCGATGCAGTGACAATTCCGGACTACGTATGAAAGTTTTAAGCAATACAAGACAAGACAGACAAGTAATCTTGTTGTATTATTATCTTATTTATCTTTGTTATTTGCGAATATATAAATTATATATCATTGCCATCACATTATAATAATATATAAATATAGTTGTTCATTTAGAAAAATGGGGGAAAAAATGTATGTGTATATTATGAACTCAATGTGTGGCTGGAAAAACAAACAACATTTTTGACATTGATTTATATAAATTTTTTTAATTAGAAAATATTATGTTGTATTTACTCGCCTGTCTATCAAGTTTCACTCTCCAAGACCTCCAAAAGTTCCAATGCTAATAAATTGAATGACGCAGGAGACTTTTATTTTTAGAGACAAGTAAAAATAACATGGAATAAAAACAAAATGTTCAAAGAGTTAAATTTAAACTGATTTTTCTTTTGTTCATTCCGTACACATAAGTATGCATGAAGTCATGCACTATGAATAAATTGTTAAAATCTTGAAGCAGTTTAGAGTTAATTAAATCTTAA
Organism: Siphlonurus alternatus; assembly: GCA_949825025.1. Taxonomy (NCBI): domain Eukaryota; kingdom Metazoa; phylum Arthropoda; class Insecta; order Ephemeroptera; family Siphlonuridae; genus Siphlonurus; species Siphlonurus alternatus. The sequence continues at coordinate 44,892,663 of OX463780.1, read as the reverse complement.
TTTCATTTAGATCACACAGTGCTGAAAAAAATTAATCATCGAGTCCTTTTCTTTTTAAATCCATGGCTTAATTGCTCTATAAAAAGTGTAATATTAGTATATAAATACAAAGAGCAAAAATGTAGGTCCTGTGTATAATGCTATACAGCGCTAAAACAAAAACAATTTGGACCCCATTGCATGTGCAACGTAAATTGGAGTATGTATAGAGGGGATGCTTCTCTAATATCCAAGCATGTTAAAGATATATAAAAAAAATACTTACATGAGTATTGACTAGTTTTGCTTATATAAAATATTAAATTCTAAATTTTTTTTAGGGGGGGAGACATATGAGGTATAAAAAGTACTCAATCACACATTATCACTGCATGCGTTCACATGACGGTGATTGTAGGGATCCGTTGACGACGCCTCATAAGAATAACATTAGCCGTCATCATCGACAAATTCATATTAATTAAACAGCATCATGTATATAAACGTAGTAAATGGTAAGTTTATTTTTTCATCAATACACCTAATACATAACATAATATTGGACTGTGCCCCCTTTCCCAGTTTCAAATTCTTATTGTGTACCGGCCACGGTCATTGGGTTGCGCTGAGGCTGCGGTGATGATTAATTGATTGTTTGCAGGCGAATGTTCCCGACAGTCAAGGCGCGCCTACACGGACTGCTGGCCAACGCCAACTACATTATCTTCTTGGACGTCGTGCCAGTGGACGACAAACGCTACAGATACGTCTACCACAGGTGAAAAAACGACTTCACACTTCTCAGTGTCAGTAATTAATAAAACAATTAAAATATACACACAAAAATACGCATATTCATTTTTTACAGCATATTTATACATATTACAGCATTAACATATTACAAAAAATTAATGAATATTTAGAAAGTGTTAACTACAAGTCTTTCATTAATATAAATAAAAAAAATATATAATACGCGTATATATAGATTCAATATTGTTTTAGAAATGGTGTTATATGAACCTAAAATATGCTGTTAATTGAAAATTTTTTCTAAAAAATCTATAATTTATTATTAGCATGTACCGAGCTTGACCTTTATCAAAAATTTTAAAGTCAAATTTGCTTTGAAAATGATGACCCACCAAATATTATAACTATTATAAGCTATAGATTTTCCTAATTATGAATTATTTTATAATACTTGGTGAAAGTTGCTTGAGGTTCTTTCACCCTCGACTAACATCATGTCTGCACAGCTCACAATGGACGGTGGCCGGTGCTGGTGACCCTCCCCTACCACGCAGTCTCTACGTCCATCCCGACTCTCCAGCAAGCGGTCAACTGTGGATGGCTCAAGGGGTCATCAGCTTCGACAAACTGAAGCTGACGAACAACAGACGACCCATGGTTCGTGGACAGGTAAACATTGACACTTCTAGAGATGTATCAAGGTTTGACGTTTTGGTGTCCTGCAGGTGTCGCTGCACTCGATGCACAAGTACCAGCCTCGCGTACACGTGTTGTGCACCGAAGACCTGGACACTCCGGCCGAGGCGCAAGTGTTGGCAGCCCTGCAGACCAAGTCCCCCGCACTGCACTCGTTTTGTTTCTCAGAGACCAGTTTTACCACCGTCACCGCCTACCAGAACCAGCAGGTACTTCAGCCGTGGTGGTAGCAGTCGATATAATTTAGCTAGAATTCATCATTGTTGGAACCAATTTTTAAGAACTACATAAAAATATAATGATTATTATACACATTCAATAAATAATTTAATTTTCTAAGTTTGAAAATTTTTGTATAATGTAATTACTGCCATGTATATATTTTATACCTTTGATATTTCAGTCAATTTATTGTAATTGTGTTGTTGGATTCAGCTATATATTAAATATTATATATATATATATATACTATTATATATATTATAACAAAACTTCTATATTATAGCTTAAACGCACTATAATATGTTCTAATACATGTTAAATAATATTTTTAAACTCTATTAAATTTTGCTTTCAGATAACACGTTTAAAAATAGCAAGTAATCCATTTGCTAAAGGATTTAGAGAAGCATCGAAAACAAGGTAAATTTCCATTCTTCACTTTCTCTTTCCTCACAACATTCTCATAACTGTCATATTGTTGTCAGGGACCAAATGGACGACTCTCGGCCTACATTCCCTCGACTGCCTCATTTCGGGTCTGCAGACATGATGGCACCCTCGTTCTTCCCCGAGTCTGCATTCTCTCCGCACTCGTGGCCTCCTTTAGGGTCTCCGCTTAGCATGCCCGTCAAGTTCGTGATCCCGCCGTCGTCCTCCTTGGCGCCGCCACTGTTGCCCTATCTGCAGCAACCCTTCCCCTGCCCGCCCTTCAGACCACATTACCTAGACTGTCTGAGGCCACCAGCGCCGCACCAAATGTTTCAGCACGCCTTCCCAAGAGCACCAGAAGCCCTTGACCTTTCGACCTTTAAGTGAATATTTTGTGATTCTTATTAGAATATTGCATGTGGTTATAATACTTATAATAAAGGTAGGCGCGGATCTTTACCATGGGCAATATAAGAGGGTATTTCCTTTGGAGGTCACTTATTTTTATTTTTTTTTCCTGAATCCGGGTCCGAGAGAAATTTAATCTTTGATCATTTTTGATAAGAAAAATAATTCCCTGTTCAAATTCCATATTATATTGGTCTCAGCTTTGTTTACTTTATTTTTTATTATGATTTCTGCATACAACGAATTTTTCCCAATAATTGCTTTAATTGTTTTGTATCTTGCACGAGTTCATTCCTAGTCATTACCTTCTTTTCTTGCTAATAATTTAATTTTAGAAAAATTTTTATTTAATATTAATTAAGACTGGCTTTTTTATTCCACCGGTAGAAGTAGTTAGGTATAAAAAATATGTAAATATTGCTTATGTTATTTGCACAGATAATTGTAAATATTTATATTTTCATGTAATAAAATAAACTTACACACTAAATGCATTCTACATTTTATTTTCCTGAATAACATATCATGTATAATCTAAATATAATTTAGTATAACTATAATACATATTCAGACTTTTATATAGAAATTATAAAATTTTGCACTGTGTATTATAGAACGATATTTTATTTTTTTGTGAACCAAAATAATCAAAATATAAGAATACTGATTGGTTCGTTTTTTTGAGGCAATTGACACATTTTGGTCATGTATGCCCCCAAAATAAATAAAGAATACAATGATAATTAAAAATAATTGATAAATTGTTGATGATAAGTAAAAAAATTAATTATATGATGTTTACTTTTTTTTTAGGGTTGGTCAAGGTAAATAAATATTTCAGGCATCTCAGCAAGGTAAAAATATACAGCCTCATATATAATTTATGTAGCTTAAAAAGCTAGCTGCCAAAATATTAATTTGAACTGTTAACCTAATTAGTTATGTTGGTATTCAAGGTCGTCAATGATGATGGGCCAATACAGTCATACATCTTTCTTTGGTACTTAAAAATGAGATGAAGTCATGTTCAGCAGGCCTGGTACGGACGAGGGTTGCATAAGGTTTGTAAGGCAAGTGGCCAGATGCGTTGCAAAACATGGGGTGGAGTATGTTGTACGTTTGTATGATTCAACCACTTAAATTCTTAAACAACAACAACTTCACTGGTTAAGTACAACAAAATTCCCTCTCGTTTACATAGCAAGCTTACATTGTGTTATTTTAATTAGTTGAATAAAATGAAAAGAAATGTTAATTTGATATTATGAAGATATTTAACTAATAAAACTATGGGTAAAAAAATTCTAAGAAAATAATGTATATAATTCTATGTGTGCATGCTAAATGATATAGACACATATAATGTAATTATATTTAATTCTTGTTTGCACCAAAAACCTTATTTAGTAAATTATTTTCAATTAAACGAAAAATTTTAATTAATTTTAATTTAAATACGAGCTACCAAATTTAAAAAAAAAATATATATATGCATGACATTAAGTCTGCACCTGCATAAACTTGTAATAAATTATTTACTAATTTAATGTGTGGTTGTATCAGAATTTGTATTCTATTAATTGTATCCTGTAATTATATGTTATATAACGTTATTGCAAAACTTGTTGACTAAAAAAAATCTACTTCTTTGTAATATAATTAATTTATTGTGTCATAAACGTAACTCACCTCTAAATTTCATATAATTACTGTTACATATATGCAGTATTAATATATTTTTTAATATAATGCTCTTTATTCACGATACATTTATTTATCCCTCAGAACATGTCAGAGTTAGTTAGTATGTAGTGCAGTAAATTGGTTTGCATGTCGACAAATTGTCAAAATATTGCTACCGTGTGAGATGCCAAACACAATAACATCACTTTTTTCTTAACGGAGCTCATAAACACGTGTTAAAAGATTTGAAACAATATAAATAAACAGAAAATGAACGACAAGTTTTTTAATTGAAACATTTCAAATTATGTCAATATTTACATTGATGAGTAATGTATAAATATTTTAAATATGATAAACTATTTAGTTTCTACTTTTCGTATAATATTTATCTAGATACAAGATTAAACTAAAAAAAAAATAAAAAAATAGATGCAGCAAACATGATGCAGAGGCAATTTTAATAATTAAATCATAAAATGTTATTTAATGGCTCAATGACAAGCACATCCCTAGCCTACTTAAGTACTGTAAATTCTCCTTCCTCATTCTTATAGAAAAAAAACACCCTTTTAATCAGCCCTTCAAATGTATAAGTTATTATATTACTTTCATTTTCATTGTACGATTCCATGAGTATTTCAAAAATTCTTTGAAAAAAATAAATTTAAAATTCCCGTCATACGTTGAATTAGTTCTATGCGGAGACTGATTATATATATAAAGGTGATCTAAGTGGATGCTGGTGATATAGACTAGGGGGAAGAAGAAGAAAGAAACAAAACAACCTAAGTATTATTGGCACGGCTCTTGGACAGAGCGAGGAAGGAGAGCAGAGGACGGTAAAGGAGGAAGATTCTTGGCGCGCCGCGGCTCGGACTAAATTTGACTGGGGGGCGGGAGAGAAGCTAGCCTCAGTTTGCGAACGAGTGAGATCGGGTGATCATCTGAATTTTGTCTGTGCAGCTGCAACAAAATTTAAATTCAACTCGGATTTATATTTTTTTATCGATATATAAAAAAAGGTATGTTTTTTTTAATTAAAAAGTGAGTGTTTTATCATTAATACTGTTTGATTTGTATGTTATTGTTGTGAGTCGTTATAACAAATTAAGATTTATTTTATGTTATTATTTATTAATTAAGTGCAGTTTATATTTTAATTTAAAAATTAAATTTTAATTGTTTTCGAAATAATTTTTACCGCAATGTCAACATCGTGCTGTTCAACATTAAATTTATTTGTTTAATTAAAAACAGAGTTTTTTTTTTAATAATTTGAGTTATCTGTTTAACTCTTTGAATTTAATTGTGTAATTTTGGCACTTACAGCTGTCATTGTTATGAAATATATTAATTAACAGACCAAACACAAAGAATATCAATATATTCGGAATAGTGCAGTACTCCGTAATACAAATCAACCTTATAATTTTTCTCATTTAACAAATTGTCATTTTGTGCGATAAATTTAATTTCACATTAGTCAATATTAATATCATTGCATGTTAATATTTCTCTATCTATTTGATACCAAAACAATCAGCTGATACCTTAATTAACTTGAACAACAATATTAAATTACATTGAAATTTAATACGATCAATTTCGTCTTCAATTATGATTTGTTTTGCAACAATTCTTTTCTTCTAATTTGATAACAATAATAACTTTGACGTGGTTATGATGAATGACAGTATAGGTTAATGACATTTCTCTAATCAGCTTTCATGTACTAAAGCCCTCCTTTGGAGTAGTACTACTTGCTGATCAGTTATAGTCTTATAAGAATAGCCGGGTAAGTCCGTGCGGCCAATAGCTTCACGCGTGATCCAATAAGTGGCATCTATTTCGGGCAACCAGCTATTCTCTCTAGACACCGCCGCGAGCCAGCCCGGATATCAAACTGAATCAGACGACATACACGCTATTGAATTCCTCGGCCTTTGTCTCAGGAGAGCCACTTTGACATTACTAATGTTTGCGACACTATATTATGCAAAAAAAGTTAAAATAAATTAACTAAGATAGATTGGAACGGGCGAAAAATAATGTGTTTATCAAATGATGCCAAAATTAAGCACAAAAGAAATTGATGGTTGTTATTAACACAAATAAAATAATATTTAATGTAATTAATGATTTTTAAAAAAAATGAGTTTTAATTGTAATGAAATACCCAGGAAATAAAAGCTAACAAGAAAATAAACTAAATAAAACTGAGGGATAGATTTTGAACATTCAAAATAAACTCTTTTACCATCAATTAATAAAATCAATTGCAAAATTGCATGTTAATAATTACATAATAATACTAATTAATAATACATAATTATTTGTTTATTTATTATTCCATCCAAATTACAAAAGAAAAATACTACATAAAATATAATATAGTTAATTATTTCATTCCACGTGCTTTTTTCGTCATCGGTACGTACATCTGTAAATATATTTAAAAACATAATATATATATATATATATATAGTATTGTAATATAATATAACTATGTATTTTATATTATAGTATCAAAAATGTTTGTTGTTGACAGTCTATGTGTTAATTTTTAATTGTTAATTTACTGGATCAAAAAGCATTAAAACCAATGCAACATATACTGTATAATGTTCAACCATAACAAAAATAATATAATATATATCATTATATATATGCCAATCTTCGTTGATAAATAAAATTAAATATATATAAGTTGAATTCATACTAAAGTACGTTTATTTGTATAATAATAATTAATATACAAACAGGCGACAGGAATACTCTGTATTGCATGCTTTTTAATGTTGACATTTTTAGATCATTGATAGGATGTATGTAGTTATCATGAACGTAAAATATATATATCTCATTATAGCGACACTAAGAAACAGGCATTGACGCAGAATATTTATAGTAAAACCAGTACGACACCACAATCACCGGTGTCATAATATCCTGTCAAACTGTTATCACTTTACAAATCGTCTCTGATATTCTGCAGGTTGTGTTCAGTAACTGAACATGGCAGACGAAGAGGCTGCTGCACCACAAGAGGCTGCACCACAAGAGGCTGCACCACAGGAACCTGCACCACAACCTGAGGTACCACAAGAGGTAGTAGCACCACAAGAGCCCGAGGTACCTCAAGCTGCGCCCGCTCCTGAACCGGTGGTAGAGGCCCCAAAGGTCGAAGCGCCTGCGCCAGTAGAGGAGGTTGTGGAGCACGCCCCCGCCGTGGAACAGCCACCCATCCAGGCCCCCGTACCTCAGATGCCAACCATCGAGCAGCAGCCCGTGGTCCAGCAGCCCATTATCCCCCGACTGCCTCAGTCCAAACCGGCGGCCGGCGGTCCTCAGGTCATCGAGATCACCCTGGTCAAGGAGGAGGGTCAAAATTGGGGCTTCAGACTGGGAGGTGGCAAGGAGTTCGGCTCACCCATCAACGTCATCAGGGTAAGCAAGCGTAATTATGTGACATTTTTATCTATTACATATATTTGTTTCATAATGTCACATGCAGCTCTTATTATTTGTATATCGTTATATTGCTAATCAAAAGTAACCATTGTCTCAGAATATAACATTTATGTAAATTGCCTCCCTAAAAAACAAAACAAAAAAACATTAAAACTTTTGACCAGATCAGATAAGATAGCCTGGAATGTAAAATTCCCACACTTAAATGGTGAGGAGAAAAAAGTGCTTCAAATTTAGAAATATTATTTTACAATTATCATCTTTAAAATTAAAACTTTTTTCAAATTTAATTATAATTAAGTTAATCAGATATAATATAAACCAATGAAAATAATTAGAATCAATTCTGAAAACTTGGTGAGCATGAAAAAATCTCATGTAAAATATTAAAAACGAGTTGTATATTGCTATGTCTACCTCAGGTGTTAATTATTTTCATATTTTCTCAGCTGCAACTGGGCGGTCTGGCGGAGGCGCAGGGCTTCCAGGTGGGAGACAACGTGGACCAAATCAACGGCATGTCCACCATGGACATGAACCACAACGAGGCGCTCGAAGTCATCAAGAAAGCGGGCAACAAGTGCCTCTTCACCATCACCAGGTGAATGTCAAATGTCATGCGACAAAATAACGTGAGGTTACGTGCCAATTAAAATATTTAAAATTCAAGCATTAAATTGGCTATTTATTATACTTACAGAATTATTTAATTAATTAAAAGAAATTAATTGTGTTGCAATACCGTTAAAAATGTTATTTTTTACTTCAATAATTTTATATTGGTATTATATTTTTTAAGTAAAGTGCTTTCAACAATTATTAGCATACATGTAAAATATGCTTGATATATCATTAAGTTATTTTATATGAACTAACAAATACGTGTTAATTTTCAGAAATGCAGCAAGCACAGGCAAAGTCATGAGACCGATCAAGGCAATGGCTCCCCTCGAAGACCTAACGGTAAGTCAAGTTGTTGTAAAAAATTATATTTAAAAGCTGAAATTAATGAAATTTTATATTGCGTTCTGAGTTTAAAGAAACTTATTCAGCACCAAAACTCCCTTTTTCTCATGATGTGAGCAAGACACGGTGCTGATGTAATTGCTGAATAAGTTTTGCCTTATATATTAGGGATTAGGAAGAAGTGTCATGGACAGTCACTTATCCATATAGCGATATGCTTGAGCGTACAACTAAAGTAGAGAGTAAAATTTAATGTTCAATGAGTAACTAAAATTAATAATTATTTTTACAATGTACAAAAAATTACACCCTTTTCTTGCATATAAACCTGTCATAAAGAATATATTTTTTTTATGTTTTACTTCATAAAATGAATATTATCAAATGCCAATGCAACGAACCCCTCTGAATTACATGAAATCACAGGGAGGATCTCTAATTACAGGTGGCACAACCGGTAATAGGTGCGCGGCCAGCTCTGGCGAGCCCCGTGGCTGCTGCTGCGGCCATGCGCAACGTCCAGCTGGGCCAGCTCAATACGGAGCAGGCTGAGACGCACTTCACCGAGGAGGTGATCGCAGAGACCATGTCCTCGCACGCAGAGATCGTCGCGGGCACCGCCCTCGGGTGAGTTAAGATCTATGTCTATATAATAAGTTGAATTAAAAATATATACTGCATATAATAGTACTATAAATGGTTTGAAAATTATGTCATAAAATATAATTATATTTTTGTACTGTCATAAAATATGCACCATTTATTTTCTAAATAACCATATAATGTTTGTTTTATTTATTTTATCTAATTTGAAATATAATCGGATCAAGTTTCTTAAAACAAAACAGACATAATTAATTAATGATAATTATAATCTTTTTAAATCTCACTATAAAATATTAGACCTATTTTTACTTTTAAATAAATTTGATAATTGATCTAAGATAAAGGTAAAAAAAACTTTAATTCTTAGTTTAAATAATTTTCATATTTGCAGAGTAAACTTCCACAAGTTCGAGCCGAAGTACGACCATCTCGCGCTCTCCGGAGTGTACAAGATGCTGCTGGAGGAGGAGGCGAGGCGCGGGCGACCCATGACGCTGCCCAGGCCGCACAAGCCTCAGGTGGTGGCCAAGAAGGCCCCACCACCACCTCCGAAAGAGCCCACCCCACCCCCCAAGGAACCCACGCCCCCACCGAGGGAGCCGACCCCGCCTCCGAGAGAACCGACCCCGCCCCCTCCCAGGGAACCAACCCCGCCCCCACCAAAGTCACCAACACCGCCTCCGAGAGAACCAACCCCCGAGCCAGAGCCTGAACCAGAACCCATCGTTGAGCCGGTAAGATTACTCCGGAAAATTAACGGGGAAGTTAAATATAAGGATATATTTACTTAAAAAATTATTGTATTTTAATGTCAGCTATTCATATTATATAATACGTATATATGCCATGTGCTTAACATAAATTTTATGTTCATATATGTATAATACTGTGCATTATAGTATTTGTAGTTAAAAAAGTTTTGCTAAAAGTGCTAAAACAGCAATGAAGATAACATATTTTTTAGCAATCCATTTTTTAATTAATATTTTGTTACGTGATTGCAGGAACCAGAACTCGTGCCTGAACCTGAACCTGAGATCGTGGAGCCGCCAGTTGAGGAGCCTCTCACAAACGGTACATTTTTAGCATTGCGCCTGCAAGTACAAGTTTTATGCAACTTTTCATGCTCCGCTGTAAAACGGGTTGCATACATTTAATATTGTTTACGAAAACGGCCGCGGACTGCGACAATCTGAATTTGAAGTAATATATAAGTTTTAAAAAAAGGAAAATGTTTGTTTAATATAAATATTATATATAAATGAAATATATATTTATGTAAGGTGAAGGTCAAATAAATAAATATAAAAAGTGATTAAATTTAAAGCATTGCTTTCTCTACTATTGATTACGACTGCATTGTAATTTCCTGTTAAAATGTAAAATTAAGATATTTAATTAATTGTGATAGGCGTGAACGGCCACGATGAAGAGCTTGCCGCCATCGAGGAGTCTGTCCAGGAGCTACCCGTGGTGCCTTGCTACTACCAGCGCCAACACAAGGAGCGTGAGGAGCGACTCAGCAAGCACCAACAGAAGGTCTTGCAGCAGAAGATCCAGCACAAGATGCACCTCGAGGAGGTACCTAACACCATCAAAGTCAAGTGTGGAGGGGAAAGGGGTTTAAATTATCATATGAAGACCTTTATTGTTTTTTTATAACCTGAATTATGAAATATGAACATTATAAAAAAAAAGGGTTTGAAAAAAAGGGAGGAATGTAAAAAATCGTTAGTTAAAAATGGAATGAATTTTTTTCTCAGCTAATGTAATATTATATTATCAGCACAAATATTATAGCTGGACTTATTTAATTTAAATTTTATGATAATTCAATTGTTGAGAACTCGTGCATTTATTAAAAATATTAGGAATTTGTATAGTTAAAGTTAATTAAATAAAACTATACTGAACCCTCTTAATTTAATTTTTTCTGTTTTGGAAAATTGTCATGAAATTTAAAATTTATATTTGTATCATCCCCCCTTGCCCTTTTCTCACCCTCCTTAATTTTTTAGGAAGGAACTAACTTGACTTGCTCTTTGTTACAGTGTCGAAAACGTATTAACTTAGCACAAAAAACAATGTACGCACCAACAATAACACCAGAAGAAGTTGTACTTGATTGCAGTACAGGGATGGAAAGGAAGCTTCCTAAAGCAGGGTCAAGATACAAACCATCCCTTCCACTAACTGCAGCCGCCTCACTAAACTCCGCTTTCCCAACACAGGCTGAGGCATTCCAGCCTTTCCAGGCCAAAGCGGCACCTGTCTTCCAGCCATCAACAAACATCAGAAAGCCTTCTTCAAAACCTGCTTGTGCAGTGCAATGCGTTATTCCCATGAATTGGCATTCTCCAAGCCAGCTTATTAACGGTCAACCTTACAAATACCAACATACAGTGCACAAACCCAGCAATTCTCTGCCCGACCAAGAATTCCTCCCTCCTCCGCAACAAAAACCAACACCTCCTCCACCTGCAGTAGTGAAAGAAGTTCCAAGACCAGTGGCACATCCAGTACAACATGTAGCAGAAGTAAAAAAGTAAGCACAAAAAATTGGCCTCAAATTCAAAGAAAATATAATAAAAATTTTAGTTTACAGCTATTTGAAAACAGCAAGATGATGTGTTAATTAATTATTTTATGTATAATGTATATATTTTTGTGTAACTTTTGTTTTTCAATTTTAAATCACTAACTGTGATTTTTTGTTTGCTTTTGTTTAAAATGTGTATATTTCTGGAAAGTTAATAATTTTTTTAATCCCCTATTTTTCATAAAAAAAATATTTTGTTTACATTTTCGAACTTTTTAATTTTTTGGGGATTTGTATTGATATAAATATATTTTTTTTGAGCTGGAATTTTTCCTTTTCCCAAAAATTCTTATGGTGTTATTTTTACCATCAAGTGGAAAGAATGTTTTATGTAAAGCTTTGAAGATAGACCGAAGATGAACTTGATATTGCCAGCTAATCAATTGACTTTTTGAAGGCAACCAGAACAAGGTCCACAATTAACCGAAGATGACATCGCTGAAATGATGAGCGCCAACGCAGAAGTCATTGTAGGCCAGACGTTAGGGTAAGTTATAGCAACAATCATACAACATAATATTACCTAACACACTGAACAATATTACTATATATTTAACTTAATAAACCAGCTTCAGCATTAATTATATTTTCCATCCAAATCAAGATTTTGTTTGTATGGTGGCACTTTCATTGGTCATTAGAATTACAGTGGCCAATTGTTAAACTATTGGATTTTACTTCTAATTTATTATAATGAAGTGGGAGGCAAGAATAATCAATGCTGGTAGTGATATAAACTGCTTTCTTAATATTTTTCAGACAGAAAAATAATTTCTATTATATATTACATTATGCTTTCATTATTACAAAACACATTAAAAATTAATTTATATTTACATCTTAAAATACTTAACAACAATTAAAACTATAAAATACTATATTATTGTTGCAGAGTTAATTTCCAAAAATTCATGCCTGGCTTCGACCATCTGCAGAATTCATCAGTTTATCGCATGGTGCACGGCTTAGAGGAATAATAAACAAAACAACAAATTAATAACTAATTAAAGCTTTCAAAAAAAAAAAAATAAATAATTCAATTAAATATTTAAGTTTACTGTCTATATTATTAATATTATTTACTATCTGATAACCTAATTTTAAGTGTGCCATATACTTTGTTTGCTATCCTACTGTTAAAAATATTATAACTGATAACCTCTTCTTAAGCTTTAAAAAGTGGTCATATTCTATAATAATATTAAATTAAAGTGTGCAAGTATTAAAAATTTAATACTATATCATAATTATAACTATAACGGCTTCTTAATTCTCACTTCTTCTTTTCTCTTTTTTCTCGACTACAAAATTTTTTCCTTAGGATATAAGTAGAGGAACTGTGACATTGTGTTTTTTGGAGCTTAAAATCTTATCAATAAAATAAAATGAAAACTGCAAATGTTTTTCAATGTTAATCATAAAACCTATTACAATCAATCAATGCAACAGGAAAAAATAACTTTAAAATAAGGAGACAGAAAATATTATATTTGAAAATCATTGTATTTTCTGCTTTAGGACTAGAAATGTGATTTGTTGTTTAATCATCGGGTCTAATATTGATGCTCAAATATAGTGAAGCAAATTAAATTGTTAGCTCCAATGATATTAAAATTGCTTCTGACACCATTATAATTATAAGATAGGAATGCATTACTACACTGGTCATCATATTCAACTTGGTTTGTTATGAATGCTTAGTCTACTCAAGTTCAGTTAGTGCGGCCTATTGTTATAAAAACTGTCTACCAATAACTCAGGACATTATAAACAGGATGAAAATCATTTTTTTTTTTAAAGTGACAGGAAATGTATATCTGACAGTTAAAATAGTAGTAATAATAAAAAACATGTTGTTTTCAATGTAAATAAAAAAATTGATGCATAAATTTTAAATGATATATTTTTTATTGTTAATATTTCAACAATATTTTATTGACAAAACTACAATTAAAAAAAATATTAATAGACCTGACAATACAAGTTAAAATACTTGTCTAAAAAAATCTGAATAAACAACCTTATATTACTGAATAATAAAATAAACATGGAGAGTTTCAATGGAATTAAAATAATATTTATAGTAAAAAAAAAAAAAAAAAAAGTTGATCAGAAAATATAATTTCACTAAAAAATGACATGATTTTTCAAAATTGAAGCTCATATAATACATAATATAAAAGAAATTTAACTATGTACTGATAAAAAAAAAATGCCAACAGGTAATGATACTACTGCTATAATTTGAATAATATATATGTACTTTGTGCAATCTATAAAATGTTGTATCTTACAGAAATGACATAGGAAAGAAATTATGTCTTTAAGTCTTAACTACAGTTCTGATTTTTCTGCAGATTTTTTTTTGTTCCCGACACTCAACATTAAATATCCAATACATAATTATAAATAATTACTTTTCTGTGGCACCTCCTTCTTCCTCTGGCTTTACTTCAGCAACGTCTGCCACTTTCTTTTCTGGGTCATTGGATTTGACTTCCGTGGTCAAGTCTTCAGATTTGGTCTCAGAGGTTTCGACCTCCATCACCTCAGCTGATTTTTCCGAGTCTCCTACCTTGGGGGTCTCCTCCGCAGGTGTGTTCTCTGCTGGGGTACCAACTGCAGGGGAGTAGCTGTTGAGGGTGGTCTGGTGGCGGGCACTGGTGTCACACTTGAGTACCTCCCGCAGAGCCATGGTGGCATACACAGATGACGGCAGGCAGAAATCGAGCACCAGAGCCTTGTAAGCTCCATCTGAAACATTAAAGTGACATTTTGGGTGACTGGACACTTTTGTGAATGGGATATCCTTTTTCACGTCACCCATTGGGCTTTGTGTACTGTTTTTTTTTTTTTTCCTGTACCAATTCTCAATAAACAACTATTATTATTATTATTATTATTCATGATAAGGAATCATTATCATTCCATGTAAAATAATATTTTTAACCATTACATTTTTTAAAATTAAATTTAATGTTAAAAAAAAATAAATACCAACAATAAAAAAAAAATAATAATAATAAAAAAAATAGTCAATAGCAGTGAGATTACAGTTAAAAATGTTACTATTGACAAAGTACAAGAAAACAGCATCTGAAGCTGAACATATTGATACAAATTTTGCAAACAGTATTTTCAAAAAAAGAAAATTTCAGCTCCCTTTGCAAGCAACTACTGTGACAGAAAAAAATTGTTTATAACTTTTTTTATAACTATTTTCAATTCCTTAAAAGTACTTAGTTTCTTGCATGTTTTTGCAAGTCGTTTGGGCAATGAAATTTTAGTGGAAGAAAAAGTTTTTATAACAACTAGTATAGTTGTTGTGCCAGGTTATAAAAGCTTACTAAAGCATAAATTTATAAAATTTAATGACCATAAAAATATTAATACTTTTGTTCCGATAGTATATCTATAATCTATCTTAAAATCACACAACATGGGACCAGCTAAAAAAAAAATGAACATTTTAAGAACCTGTGTGATTTTTTCTTACAATGGGTTGGCTGCACGGCCGATTTTAAGTGGCGGAAACGAAAGAGGAGGTGCTGAAATGCAGGTGTGAATTTTATGCGAATTTTTTGAGCACTGTAACTTTGTATAAATGCAGTTTTAAAAGATGCATTTCACCTGGAGGCCATCGCCTACCGCCTTTGACGTCATCGAAATGTCAGGTTCGGTTCACTATAGATATGCATACCTGTACGCACCTGCATAACAGGTAGCCAATCAAAAACAATCTAGCCAAAATTCAAAATTTCATATGCCTAGCCTATCGAAGTGGATGAGTTTTAATTTGTTTTAAAACTTAAAAAATGCACATTATTCCATGTACGCGTACTGTAAAAACACACTGGGAGATAAGTAATATTACAAACGTACCTTTCATCATATTTAAATAATAGAAATTGTTTCTCAAATAGTTTCATTTTATTGAAGAGAAGATGCAATATCAAGTCCTTCCACCACACTCTCTTTTTAAATGATTGGCGCCGTTAGCAGCAATCAGCCAATGAAAATGTGTAAATTTATCATACTGGACTCCTTCCGTATCTGCTGAATATCTATTGAATTATTATATTAAACCTAAAACTGAGTCTCTTTTCTTATCTACGAAGATAGTAGGATGCCGTAGGATTCATATTTAACTTTATTAAGATCCTTGAATCATAATTTTTAAATGTCTTTTCAACCCCCTATTTGCTGCTGCTAAAACCATTAGTGGAATGATTGAAAAATAAATACAGTTTTAATTTCAACATTCCTAGCATGGGCATTTGTGGCTTAGTGGAAGTACACTTGACTTCCACGCAGAAGTTTTAGGTTCAAATCCCCTCTGGGTCATTTTATATTTTTAGTAGCACGAGGAAGTTTCTTTCACATTTTTAATGAAGACGGGGTAAATTAATATTATTATTTCTTACAATATAATTATATTATACTATTATAAGTCACACTTTTTCATATAAATACGCACTTCAAAAACTTTGCAAAAAAAAAAAAAAAAAAAAAGCGTGTCATACAATGATAATAATAATAATAATTTATTTTCAAATAACTGGTTGTACATTACAACATGATTTACGTCAATCTAGGAGAAAAATTAATAACAAATCATAAAAAAACAAAACAATTTTACCCCGTCTGCATTAAAAATGTGAAATAAACTTCCTCGTGCTACTAAAAATATAAAATGACCCAGAGGGGATTTGAACCTAAAACTTCTGCGTGGAAGTCAAGTGTACTTTCACTAGGCCACAGATGCCCATGCTAGAAATATTGAAATTAAAACTGTATTTATTTTTCAATCATTCCACTAATGGTTTTAGCAGCAGCAAATAGGGGGTTGAAAAGACATTTAAAAATTATGATTCAAGGGTCTTAATAAAGTTAAATATGAATCCTACGGCATCCTACTATCTTCGTAGATAAGAAAAGAGACTCAGTTTTAGGTTTAATATAATAATTCAATAGATATTCAGCAGATACGGAAGGAGTCCAGTATGATAAATTTACACATTTTCATTGGCTGTTTGCTGCTAACGGCGCCAATCATTTAAAAAGAGAGTGTGGTGGAAGGACTTGATATTGCATCTTCTCTTCAATAAAATGAAACTATTTGAGAAACAATTTCTATTATTTAAATATGATGAAAGGTACGTTTGTAATATTACTTATCTCCCAGTGTGTTTTTACAGTACGCGTACATGGAATAATGTGCATTTTTTAAGTTTTAAAACAAATTAAAACTCATCCACTTCGATAGGCTAGGCATTTGAAATTTTGAATTTTGGCTAGATTGTTTTTGATTGGCTACCTGTTATGCAGGTGCGTACAGGTATGCATATCTATAGTGAACCGAACCTGACATTTCGATGACGTCAAAGGCGGTAGGCGATGGCCTCCAGGTGAAATGCATCTTTTAAAACTGCATTTATACAAAGTTACAGTGCTCAAAAAATTCGCATAAAATTCACACCTGCATTTCAGCACCTTCTCTTTCGTTTCCGCCACTTAAAATCGGCCGTGCAGCCAACCCATTAGTTACTGTATTGTCAATACACTGTATTATCATGATCAATTAGAAAGTTTTATTTTAAGTACTCACTTGGCTCCGATTCTACTGGTGCTCTCTTCTGCACTATGTCAAGGTCAGACTGGATGAGAGGCTTGGTGGCATCAGAGTAGTTCACGACCTTCCAGCTGACCTTGGAGGGCAGCACCGCAATCTTCCGGTATGTGCCACCCAGCGTGTACTTCCTGTGAAGGGAGGTAGAACATGATATGTAGGAATTTCTACGAAATCTCCGAGCTATGTGTGTACAGTATATAATTTATTAACATGATAGAGTACCAACAGATGTCATTAAAAATCTTCTCTTTTGTCTTACTAAAGGTACATTTAAGCCACTCAAGTAAAATCTATTATAAATTAATATCCTTCTATATATGATGCCAGTATTTTAAAGTAAAATAAAATTTTATGATGCAATTAGGAAATAAATATTAAAAATAAATAGTTTTAAACATGGAGAGTGAAGTGTATTACAAACTGCTGCTCTTACTGACCTGATGTTAAGTTTGAGAGCCGCGGAGGAGAGGCCGTCTTTGGCCATGAGCTCCTCGTACCACTGTGCTGCCGCATGACCAGGGTAGGTGACCTCGTAGCCTGGCAGAGGGAGCACCACGTCATGCAGCGAGTATCGTCCAGCCTCTTCAGCACTCAGAGTTCGAACCTTGGGCAAGTTGGATGCAGGGGCAGGCACCGAGCTCTCTGTTTCTTTCTCTGTTGGATAAAGGAGGTTGTCATTACAGGTTTAATATGAACTTGACATATTATAGTTGCCAGCAAATAAAACTAATGGCAAGCTACTTCTGTTGAATCTGCTAAATTATAGTGAACTTAGCAAAAACAGTAATTATATTTATATACTACTTAAGAACATACATAAATATCTTTGATTAGAAAAGAAAAAAAAAGTCTTTTTGATCATAAATCGGGACCTGGTCTCAACAAACACACGTCTCCCTCACCTGGTGCTGTGTCTGCTTCCTCCGTCTGCCCTCCGACCTCCACGGTGTCCAGCAGGGCTGCTTCGTCGACCAGCACCAGGTCACCCTCGATGGGCTTCAGACCGAACTCCTGGATGCGGCGAGACAGCACTTGGTTCCAGATGAAGCTCTGGTACGAGTGCAGGTACATGAGGCGAGTGTTGCGAGGAATCTGTGAACGTAATGAAATTTACACAGGGTGTATACCAATATTCACTAATGAAATTCCATGAGTTTTCCAGGTTTTTCCAGAGATTTTTAAAAATCTCCAGGTATTTTTTTTTAGCGTTCAAGGATGGGGGGGGGGGGGGGGGGGGCGAACACTAAAATCTTGAACCGTGCAATTTTTAAGGTATTGTCCAATGTTTAAATTTCATAAGGAAAAAGAAAAAAATAACATCTTGGTATTTTACGTTTTTTTTTCTGTTTCTCTAAATAATATTAATATTTCAATTTAAAGAGTACAGATCATGAAAAAAAAAATGAAAAAAATGCAACCCAGTATATTATACTGTATATAAAAAATAGTACATGATGGTGTAAAAATTGCGAGCGTAGCGAGCAATTTTTTTTTATTTTTAGAAAAATTTTATGCTCAATTTTTTAGATGGAACCAATGAAATTAATACAATACATTTTTTTTAATTATATATGAGTATATATTTTATTATAAATATACTAAACTTATATGATATAATAGGGAACAATCGAAAATCGTACAAAGCAATACGAAAATTGAGGTACGTATATCTAAATTAACTTTTCTGGTGACAATATAATATAAAATAATTATATCATATATACTGTATTATTATAGTACATGCATGCATGAATATAATGTATATTAAATCTTGATATTACGAAAGAGCAAATTTGCAAATCCTTTTTTTATACAGGGAAATAGATTGGAAATTTTCTGAAATTATTGAAAACTCTATTTCACGAATTAACTAAAAAGTGTCCTCTAATTTATGGGTCCTAAATTTTTGGATTAGCAAGGAAATTGTCGGGGAAAAAAAAAGCAGCAATGAATTAATGGTGACTCCAAAGGATCAAAAGGGGTTATATCCAAGCCAAACTGGGATTGAATTTTTTCATCAGCATCAACAATATTTTTTTTTCTGATCACTTTTGAACCTGAATTTGGAAAGACAAATTCTTTCCAAACTTAATAGGTGCAAAAGTGGCCTGAAAAAATTATTTTTCATGTAACCAAGGCTCAAAAATTCAATCACAATTGGGCTTGGATATAACCCTTTTTCACCTGCGGCAACTCAATTTTAGAGATAAAGTGAATTCACATCAAATTATATTATATAATATAAACAAGGCGTTTACAGTATCATAATTTGTACATACTAGAATTTTTTGCAGTTCTTTTGATGAAATATGTTTAATTATAATGTAGATTTTTGCTATCCTCATCAAACAAACAACTTTTTAAATTAGTATAATTCGCGTAAATTGCCGATCTTTACACCACTGCATGCATGCATGCATTTTTTTTTTTAAGTTCATTAAGTTTTAAATTGTTTCACTTGAAAAAGGAGTATTTTTTTTTGTATAAATTACTATTTGAAACATTCAAACATCTTTCAGTAAATATTTAACTATGCATCTGAAATAATATTGACGTCACTATAACACGTACGCGATCTCTCGTAAATCGCGATCTTTTTACGCCGCGTTTGCACACTTTTTTCTCCCTAATTTTCATCTCCAATACTTGAATAAGTTTTATAATTGATTTGAATATTAGAACTTATAAAAAAATTAAAAACCAAAACTGTATGTTATCAAGATTTTTATCATCGAAATTGCATGCATAATTAAAAAATCGAATACTGAAAAATGTGAGAATTCCAGGTTATTTGCAAGTTTTTTCGAAATTCCATGATTTTTCCCGGTTTTTCCAGAGGGTTTGAAATTCCATGATATTTCCCGGTTTTCCAGGTTTTTCCAGTTGGTATACACCCTTTACATTTTAGCTTTTTAAGTGGCATCATTAAAATTAATGAGAAAAATAATTCCAATTTACTGAACCAACAATCAAAATTATTACCTGTAATTACTCCGTTTCACTAATATTTTGACAAATAAAAAGCAATTTGAGCATTTTTATTTTCCAAGCATTGTAACAATATTTATTATTATTTTTTTTTATAATAAAACCCTACAAACAATATTTCAAACAAGAAATATAGTATCAACCATTATGTAGTTAGGGCATATGAAATAAATGCTGGCAATCTGTATATTAATTTTATAATACTTATAGATATTCATTGTTTAAAAAAAATGCAAAGTCTTGGGAAATATTCATGTAATTTTAAACTTACAAACTCCAGAGCGTTGACGAGGTCATTCTTGTGGTTCTTCATGAGCCCCTGCAGCAGCTGTCCCTCGATGCACTTGTCGCGGGAGTGCAGCAGCTTGAAGGCCTGGCCTGCGTCCCGGGTCCGCCACCACAGCTGGCGCATCTCCTGCAGGTTGGGGCTCTCGCCAGGGCCTCGTGGCTTCAGGATCAGCTCGACCGCCTGAAAAAAACATGTTGTAGCAGGCATTGCAGAAGAAAACATAGCAGTATAACAGCGAGTACATACATAATACTGTATTAGTTTGATGCAGACTTAGGTACTAAACTGAAGAGCAGTATAATGACCTAATATATGAATGAGTTGCTGTTGTTTTTAAGAGGTACAGATTTATTAGCATTTTAAGAAGTTTATTTTGTGTGCTTTTATTATTTTTTAAATACTTGTACAGAATTTTTTTCATTTATTTAGAAACAACTCAAAATATATGCATTAGGGTAACTAATAGCAAATAAATTTATATACAGTAATTAATTTAAATCCTGAGGTGTCACCAAGTGAATACAGCTTACCTGCTGCCAATTGCCTTGTAGTAGGGCCCTGCCAATGTGATGTGTTGGCACTGACTGAGTGCCAAATCTTTGCAGACCGTAGTAGTTGAGGAAGCCATTTTCCTTGAGAGACGTCATAGCACCCTCAATCTGTTCCTCAGTGCCTGTCACGTTCCTGGAAGCACATTAAAAAGTATTACTAAGCATAATTATAAATCCAATGACAACAGAAATCTATAAGTTTACGAGAGTCTCACCTGAGAACGATCTGGAACCGGTTTCCCGCCAGCTGACCGAGCTGCAAGGCGTGTGTGCAGAACTCGAAGTTGCTCACAGAGATACCTCGTAGAGCCCTGGCTGCCGAGGACACCTTACCTGGGTCGATCCTCTTGATGCAGACACGTTGGCAAGTCTTGGCACGGCGGTCCTTGGTACCTGCGTACGTCAGCTGGTTGGGCTTCATGCTACAGAAAAATACAGCCTTTAAAATCACTGACATCAGTGCTGCATAATTATATCATTACATACATTACAAACATTTGGGTATTTGAAAACAGGTCAGAATTAATAATTTAGAGAAAGACTTCTACATTATGTTTGAATTGCAAGAGCTTAACACTTTTAAGGGAAAGGGAATGCCAGAGTTGCGCCGCGATCGCAGCGCCTCTATATCAATATTCAAATTGTCCCACTCTAAAGATACCACACAAGTCACGGCAGTTTTATATTCAATTTATTTATAAATAATGAGTTAAATAATAACTGTTATGGTTGTTTTATTTATAAAACTTTTTTTTCATTACTATAAAACATTTTTGGAAAGTTTTTACTTTAGGTGAGTGGATTATAAGCGTTGTTTTGGTTCATTAGTCAGCCTGTTTCATTCGCCAGTTGTTTAATGGCCGACCAAAAAGGGGTGTGTGAGACGTGTGAGTGTCAAAAATCGTGCAGTTATTATCAATTTACGTCGCTCCCACTCTCATAATTGTCTTTTTTTTTTGCTGTGAAGGTTTGTCCTAGTGCATTAAGTTTGTTTCTAGTTTTTTTTAAAAATCGGACGATTGGATTATAGAATTTTTCTAATGTCACTGAAATACAGCGTATGCTTGTTCAATAAATGGGTTTAGTTTCAATACACGTAACTCGGAAACTAGATCGTATTTGTATTGACGATATTTTAAGAGCTAATGAACGACATAGAGGAGAATATTTTAAAATATTTTCGGAGGAACAAATGAGAGTGGAAAATTTAACATTGGTGGCGTTACCTTACCCTTACCTAAAATAAGTGCACCATCTTTGACACGAGTTTCAAAATTTTCATGAAAGAAAAAAAAAATAAATCTCTTTATTTTTCTTGGATGCACATTATTCAAAGAAAGGAAAGGTATAGGACACTATTAAGTTTGACTATGATGAGAGGTTCACAGAAGGAAAAACTTTTATGAACACAGATAACATAATTACTGTATTTGCATTTTTTTGTTTATCTTTTAGCACTTGTAAACTTAACAACAAAGAAAGCATAGTCTGCAAACAAAGTCAACTAAACAGTGTAAATATTTTTTCTTGTGTCAACAAGATCCACCTTCAACGAACTTTTCATAGCATTGGACTATCTTCTTTAACAATATTATATGTAATTATCTTATCAGGAATCTACAGTTAAACAAGCATAAAAAATATTACATGTAAAATCAACATTACTCATAATAAAAAAAACATTGAACTATTAGCGTGAAGAAAAAATGTATTATATGTTTACATGTGCTTGAAAAGTAATCTTTTAAATAAAATTTCCCCCTTAGGAGATTTTCATAATCCTTTTAAAATGGTAAGGTAGGGGGAAGGGTACAATTGAAAGTAATTAAGATCATGGCACATTAACTTAAAAAAATCTTACAATAGCTTGTGGGCAAGCAGATTAACAGCCTCCATGGTATCCATGTTTTCCTTGTAGAGAGCGAAGTGAACGTACTCCGACCTCTTATCTGGCCAAGGGGCTCTACGTCTGGGTGCATCTATAACGAAAAGGCAAACAAGTGTGAAAAACGGAAAGCCCATGTCGTGGAGAAAATATCACCTTTGGATGGACGGCTCACTGTGATGTACTTGTTGCCATTGTTTTCAGACGTGTTACTGTCTAGTGCATTTCCGTAAACCTTTTTCACAATCTGGTGTATGAAACGACGCTCCTCCTTACTTCTCTCCGTCACCTGAGATAGAGAAGAGAAGTTTAGCTCATCTAGAACCAAATGAGTCCATTTACAAGTCCTTACCAAAATCTCTACAGATCCACTCGACTGACTAAGCAGTGCTGTGATCTGATCCCACGTTTGCTGTGGTAGCACATCTGATATTTCTTCTAGCGATGGCTTAAATTCTTCTAGAAAATAAAAATTATGTTCTTACGTTAGTAGAAAAAAGTGAAAAAGAATGAAGTAGAATGTAATAAATTAAATGTCAAGTTTACCTTCTGGAGGTGGTAGTTTTGTATCAGTAAGATGTACCTCAGTGCCATCAGGCTTTAACTCGTTTACCAGAAAATCAGAGAACCTGAAAACAAAATCCATAATATAAATATGGTCATGGCTTATCAAAATTAAATTCTTGCATACAAGGCAAAACGAAGCAGAGAGGGTAATATTATTAATTAATGATTTTTGTCCACTTTTTTCCTAATAATTTTTGTTTTATTGCTACAGCATTCAGCTTAAAATTTTGAAACGTTATAACTGCATGCTGTATGCATAATATGCATATATATCATATATATACTGTATGTATATATTAAATGTGGCAGTGTCATTAGATTAGATTTAACGATCTGCGGCAAATGTGGCTAAACCACGGTGGCTCGCAATATATGCATACATAGTGCTCAACGCACTCTTAAATCCCCCGTAACTCTCCACCCTCATCATTTCACAACTAGAATCCTTCAATGAGGGCCGGAAGTACATTGCAGCTTAAAATAATGATAATCATATATCCAGGACAGCACCGGGCATAGATTGACGAGATTGAGGAATTTACTAGCTACCGGTATGCAAGTATGCATACTATATGGGATGCGTATGCATACAATATTCACCTTTGTTTGATGACTCCATTGAATCCTGGGTAGTTATTAATGTATTCTGTTATACCAAGATCTTTTTCTGTCAATCTCAATGTGTCATTTTCCTCACGTGGTAGAGATTGTTTGGGGGGAGAGTGCATAAATCCTCTTGATCTTTTGGCAGTCCCTCGTCCTCTGGTAAATCCAAGCGCTCTCTTACGAGGGTTTTCAAAAGGCATGTCGGAACTGCAACGTCCGCTACTCGACTGATTATCAGAAGAGTTTGCCATGGCGCTATAAGAAGCATCATTCCATTAATAAAAGCACAATCATACAAGTAATAAAACTAAATTTCTAGGCAAACAACAGTCTGGAGGATGCACGTGTGTTCGATCGAGAAAGCGACTTAATTAAAGGCTTATAAATAATACAGTACAGATTGCAAGAAGAAATTTATGACATTAGTATTACTAAAGTACATAATTTTATAATTATCAAATTTTACGTGCATTTAAGTATGTCTTTGCTTAATTTAAGGAGACTTACAGATTTTTACGCTGCACAGAACCGGAAAACACAAACTTCAATTCAATGAACTGAATGAGAATGAACAGAACAACAGAACTGAAGTTGGCGTTGGCGCTATTCAGGATGGCGACAAGTCGCGAAAATCAGCTGAAATAAGTTCATATTGCTAACTTCATGTTAGTAGTGAAATCGTAAACACCACGTTTTTGTTGTTAGTAATGCATTTGTATGTGTTTTTATCATTATTATAATGGATGGTAAAGATTATGAGTTTGATGGTAAAACGTACATTCATACTGATAAAGATACTGGAGTAAAATATCGATGGGATCAAGATAAAAACGAATGGGAACTGATAGATTATGGAAACCAAACTGAGAAGCCGGTGGCTAGTGCTGCTAGTGTATCCTTAGAAACCACAGAAACATCTAAAGATGAAGCTGCTACTGCAACCACAAGTGAGAAAGATGCAGCCCCCCAAGGAATATACAGCTATGATGGGGATACAGCAATTTACACAGACCCTTCTGATGGATCTGCATACGAATGGGATGCTCAGAAAAAAGCTTGGATTCCAAAGGTATGTATATGCATAATATGGAAATTATTATGTATTTATATCATATTATGAATATAGTATATCATATCATATGCATTATTCTGTATACAAATAACCCATAGCCGGCCAAAGATGGCTCGGCCAGACTCTGCCTAGAATGTGCCAGAGGTAGAGGAGGGGGGAAGCGTGGAGAAGCTCAGGTCACCCCTCCGGCAAAAGGAGATTCTGTGCCCTCCAATACCCCAGTAGCTCCATGCTCTTTTACTGTACTAGTATTTTCCCTGCTCTTTTTCCTCTAGGAATTTGAATATGTTATACTGTAGTCATTTTGCGAGCCAGAACAAAACTGTTGTGGAAGAACATTTAATTCTTTTCGATATTGCAACATACTTGGCCTGCTGCAAATCGCAAGTTGTGACCCAGGCCGTGGCAAGGATTTTGTATGTATTTTGTACTTACAAAATCCTTGGGCCGTGGTCATTAATTCTTATATTTTCTAAACACAATATCTGTAATAGACCGAGTATGATGCATAATAACATAACATTTCAAGCATAATTATGTTTTGTGTCATAGACTTTAGTTTTTTAAGCCTGTTAGATTATGTCCAAAATTTACGTAATTTTTTGCATATATCTATTCCTATTTATGGGATAAAGGGTTGAAAATTTTTAGCAAAAAACAAAGCAGTCAGTAAAGCACAGCACAGATCCAGGAAAAAATTTCAGGGAGGGTGCTGTCTCCATTAAGGCCAATGTAAAAAAGTAAAAAATAAAAAAAAAATAAAAAAAAAAAAAAAAACAGAGTGGGGGGAAATGCCTACCGGTATATTGCCCATTTTAAATCCAACATTTCGGGGGGAAAGGGGGGGGGGGAGGCAGCCTGTATCTGTGCCTGGTAAAGCACAGTTTCCACACACACAGTATGCCAGGTTAACAGGGGGAGAGTAATCTTAGGCATGTAGTCTTTTTTGATGATCAGCGCTGTTCTGTAGATTTAAAAAATTGAGTTTCAATAAACAAAGGTATGCTGGTAAGTATATTATGCATACACAATACATATGTAATGTATGTATGCACACTGATACTGATATGAAACCAAGAGGAGCCTTTTTCCTCATGTACTGTTCATACATACATATTTAAGAAGTTATACCTTTTAAGCCTTTGGTAAATCTAAAATTATGGCATCTGCACCAAATAGCTTAGTTGTGGTTTGTTTGAACAGCAGCTGCTCTAGAATAGATGTCTCTTGAAAGGATTATTCTGTTGTCAACAATGTTAATGATTAAGATAGGTAGGTCAGTTTTCCTAGCTTTTTTTTTAGGTCCCAATTAACAGGGGAGGGTGAGCGTAGAAAACAAAGTTTTTTATTTTGTATATTGTACAATATTTATCTTTCTCTGTTCTTATGCTCATGCCATGGCTGTGAGGCTTTTCTCTGGATCCCCCTCCCCTCTTTCCTTTTATCTTTAATAATTTTTTGCTATAGAACATATTGTTTATATTGCCATGAATAAAATATTTGAAGTATTAAAGAAAATAATATATTTTCAATTACATGACAAAATGAATAAGCTCCAAGAACAAATGAAACATCTTCAGTCATGTTCTTTCCCTGACCTAAACTCTCATTTTCTTGCAGACGGATGACGAGTTCATCGCACGGTATCAGCTCAACTACGGCTTCACGGAGGAATCAAGGCGACCTCTTAGTGAAATCCTGAAGGAAGAGCGAGAGGCAGCATTCAAGAAGGAGCAGGAGATGCTTGAGGCCAAGGCCAAGAAGAGGGAAAAGGCTGCACTTAAGGTGAGCACGGTAGCAAATTCTGCCTTCCAGTCACTACCAGTACTATTATGAATTAGAGTTACAGTAACTCAAATCTCATTGATACAGTACTTAAATGCCAGATTGGATTTAAATGAGCTCTTTTATAAATTTTTCATCTTTATAAATAGATGTTCAAAATTCTTAAGTAATCAAGGTTTTGCCTCAGAAACTTCTCTCTCCAGTATAATATAACAATTTTATCAATGTATTGTTCAAATATGTATTACATCAGAAATATAGCACAACACTGGTAAAGTAATTGTTGAGTCAATAACTGTTCACTATAACACAGAAACGTACTTAACACTTTAAACAAAAGAAACAAATTTTCACTTGTTTAGTAACTTGCTAATTATTTAAACTATAGTGAACTTACCAATGTTCTCCTGTAACACACATCCTTCAATGACATCCTCACCATCACTCACCAAATTCCTTTCTGTCGCAGGAGGAGGTGAGCTGGTTTGAGGTTGACGAGAAGCACAACACGAAGGTGTACGTGTCAGGCCTGCCAACGGACATCACGGAGGAAGAGTTCGTTGACTTCATGCAGAAGTGCGGGCTGGTGATGAAGGATGTCGAGACGGGCCGCATGAAGGTCAAGCTCTACACGGACTCGGACGGCAACCTTAAGGGAGATGCTCTCTGTACCTACATCAGGGTGAGTGTCTTGTAGTGTTTCTTTTTTTGTTTTTTACTAGCGACGTTCTGTACAGTACAACTGGCAGTATGCTAACAGTGCTACTCTAGTGTTTGAAAACTTGATAACACTGTAGTTAGCGATCATGAATCTCTGATAATCAGTGAATTTTGCATGCCTCTATTCCCCTACTATTATTTTAACCAACAAAAAGAAAAGCAATGTTTTTCTAAGATTTTTTAGTTTTCTTAACTTTTGCTTTAAAAATCAACAATGCCGGTAATAATGCCATTAGCAGATGATTGTAGGATGAATGGAATTAATAAAGAATTTTGAATTTGAATTTGAATTTTTGCAGCTGCTGGTTTTACCTTTGGCACTGGCCATAGCTGACTGACCCTCTGTAATTTAATTGTGAGGAATAATTTTATTGTTTGTCTTGAATACATAAGAGAATTACTTTTGATGCATTTCTTGTTGCTAAAGCACTATAGTAATATGAAGTGAATAATAATAATAATAATAATAAAGGCCTATAATAATAAAGGCTGCATAATAAGTATACCGAGAATACCATAAAATATTACTGGCCAGTATGTAGCCTAACCCACTCTTCACATCGGTGGGTTGGTTTCTTAGTGGTACTCTCTGATCTAGTTGGATTAAACACACTTTACTTATTACCATGTCATTCAAAGAAAACTAAGTACAGTATGTATACTGCATTGTTTTCCCTCATGAAATTATTTTCGACCTTTACCTACATTTTTAAAAACATGACCAAGCTATTTTCTTCTGTAGCTATATGTAGCTATTTTGTGTGAATACAGAAGGAAGGATTTCTAAGAAAAAAAGAGAATATATATATTCTAAGGCAGAAACTGTAGCAGAGGATTGGAAGTTGAGAATGCAGTTGAGAATGCAGAGTGAACAAGAATAAAATAAGCGTTTTGATAATTATACAGTAATGATTGGATAAGAAAGGAAGAAAATTATCTTGTTTCTTTTGCTAGTTGCATCATTCTAGCATAAATGCCTAAGTAAGTGCCAATTCTAGTAAATTGCCCTATAATCTAAATCAATACTTCAAAAACATTAATTTAATTTAATTAAAAAAAAACATTAATTTTTAATGAATGTTTTTCTATTTTACTATTGTATCTCATTTTTAAATTATATATATATTATCCCAAAAACATTTTTGAGACAAACTTGATTTATATCTAAATATAAATATATAAAATCCATGTTATACAAACTAATTTGTAGGTTATATCTACTTTCAACTAAAGGCTGTTTCTTATCATGTAACCTTTTACCTGAATTAATTTGTGCTAATAAATTTATTTAATTTAGTACAAATTGCGAGGAATAGGTATAAAATCAGTAGACAAATCAATTTAAATATAATTATAAATGTTTTATTTTTAAATTTGGCAAATTTAGCAGTTCCAATGTAGTAATTATTGTATCGATACACACCATGGCTTGACAGCTAAACTGCTAAAGTAGCACCTTACTGCTCTCCTGTCAGTAATTTCAATGTAATCCCCAACAATACTGATTACCAACAAGGAAAACTTTGGACAAATAATTGAACTTACATAAAAATGTCAGCTTCTTTCATGGTTACAGTTAGGGTCAATTAGTTTGGCCCTGCATATCATAAATACAAGAGACATAACTGGCATACACACATGGAATTAGTATAATATAGTAATAATTTATGTTGATTACTTATATATATGCAAATGTGCATGCTTAGTGAATTTTCCGTGCATTAAGAGGCTTACATAATTATACTGCTTAGGGTAGAACATTGTAATTTGAGATTTCTTTTGCAATTATTATATCATTGCTATAATTTGATGACAAAACTGAATATTAAGTATTGAAATTATTTTAAAATTAAGTTTATTTCTCTTTTAATATAATTTTGTTTAATAAAATTAGTATTTAATCAAACATTTAAAAATAATTGTATAATTTAATTTACTGCAGTATACAGAGAATGTTTATTAATATGAAAAAAACAAAAATACAATTACAGTATTAATACATTATTAAGATTACAAAATAAAGACATAATTAAATTACATACAGTATATAATAATAATATGTTTTAGTTAGGCACTTATAAGTAGGCTTGTACATGAAATATTTAAGTAGTTATTAGTGCATTAGATCTCGTTCTTATCCTTAGCTGGTAGTTCCTTCTGTAACGGTGCCTCACAGATGAAGTGACGTTGCTCAATGCAGCTGCGGTGGGTCCAGCGGTACAGTCTTGTCGGGTCCATCATGACGCAGTGCCACTGTCGGTCCTCATGTGGGCTGCGTCGGGAGAAGCCCTGGTAGCTCATTCGCTTGCCAGAAGAACCCCAGATCCATCGCTTTTGTTCCCAGTTGAAAATACCTCCAATCCAACGCTCAAGTCGAGCTGAAAACATTTTATTAATTATAGCAAGTTTGTCAATCGTATAGAAATAAGGAGATTAAATGGAATTTTTTCTTAATACATAAGTAAATCAAAGAAAGGTGGAGAAACATAAAAATTAAGGTATATAAATGAATATATTCTTAATGTAAATTAATTGCCAAGTGTTTGTGGTATTGTAGGACAATTAATTATAGTTCAATTTAGGACAATTTAGCTCTCGTTCATTTTTGTTTTAGAAAGATACATATACAATATTGATATTAAAAACAATACTTCAAAGCATGCCTATAAATCATTGTGATTTTATCTAAAAATCAGATATACTGTCATATTTCGTATTCAGAAGATGTCTCTCGTAATATATTTTTTTATGTTGGCAGTAAATAAATAAATAATTAATGGGTGATTCATCGCCAACTTTTTACACGTAGGCGATATAAATAGCAATGACAAAAAGTTAAAATTATTGCAGGAATACAAAATCCCCTCATCCTCCCTGCAAAAATTAACATTATAAGATAGTAATCGCCCCCTCAGAAGCTTGTATTAAAATACTGGAGACGCCCCTGAATTAGCCTAGCAGCAAAGGGAGGCGTGCCCTATTAAATCTTACCTAGCTCATTCTTGTTGAGGTACTTTCGCATGGTCTCGTCCTCCCAGGCGGTCTCTAGACCGGCCAGCTGGCTACCAAGATCGCGGCAGGCAAAGTGGGCCTCCTGCCAGGTGGTGATGTGCTGGCTCAGCAGGTAACAAGCGTTGCCGAGGCGTACGAAACCGGCTGGACAAAGGTACGAGGGACGTCCATTGGCATAACCATTGCCGTTGGCATGTCCGTTACCATTCACGTGTCCGTTACCATTGAGATGACCATTTCCATTGACATAACCATTACCATTGACATGACCATTACCATTGAGATGACCTTTAACATGTCCATTAACACGTCTGTTTCCGTTGTCATTATATCGACCTTTTCCGTTTCCGTTCTCGTTCTTTATAATGTTCTCCGGTGCTGTGTAGGCTGGAGACACACGTACTGGTGTCAAGGACGCTCGACGTCGTCCTCCTATTCTTCGCCTCTCACCCCTTGGTACCCCTTCTTGTTGTCCGTGAGGTCCACGTTGTCTT
Source organism: Siphlonurus alternatus (assembly GCA_949825025.1). Lineage (NCBI taxonomy): Eukaryota > Metazoa > Arthropoda > Insecta > Ephemeroptera > Siphlonuridae > Siphlonurus > Siphlonurus alternatus. The sequence continues at coordinate 44,861,247 of OX463780.1, read as the reverse complement.
CTCTCCCCAGCAATCCTTCGCTGACCTCGTCCACCACGTCGCTCGTCACCACGTCGTCTCCTTCCGCGGTTGTCCTCATCATCGCGCCTCTCGTCATCGCCTGCCAAAACACATGAAAAACATCATTCAATGATAGTATAGAGAGAGATAATGTTATCACAATTTATTTTTAAACAGGACTTGTCGATTAACTTATATACATTGAAAGAAATGTTTTTTTTTTATATATATTATATATAGGATCGAGATAGATACAACCCGTAGTCTGTTCTATAGCTGACATTGTGTCAAAAGTTTTATTACATTTTTTTTTTTTTTATAACTGCTTAAAACTCGTCCAGCATGGTCAACTTGTCGCTTTTTTTTTATTTCTTCTTAATTAAAATTTATAACTGATAACATTTGAACTTCAACTTGCTACGGAGTCTTTAATATAAGTACCAAGTTCTAAAAATGTTAAATATATAATGCCGTAACGATGTTTCTATAGCAGCAGGTTTTACTCTAATGATCGTGACGAGCTGCAGATTGTCGATATGTGGATTGAGACGTTTTCTTGTTGGAGCATCACTGAGCGAGATGATGACTTTACTACTCGGGTGGTCCTGATGCATGCTGCTGGAGCTGTCGAACCCCGAGGGGGGCCCGATAAGATAATGTTTTTACCGCGCGCAAAGCGGCCTGAAAGAAATATCACTCGTCTATCTCCTTCTCGCGAGCAACTAAAGTTTTTTTTTTTTTTGCTCAGAAAGCTTCTTTCAAGTCACTGATGCGAGGAGTACAGGATTAGGATAGGGGAGAACTGAAAATGTTAAGCTGAAAATATCTGCAATATTTAAACCTCTTAAAAAGTATAGATGTCTAAATTTACTAGTTCTATTATAGTTTTTTTTCCTACTGTATTTTAATTATTTCCATAATTTTCATATTTTTGAAGCTATCGTGATAACTTTAAAGTTTGCTTTTGATTTAGTAATTATAGATGTCGAATTTTTAAGAGCAGAAAAAATAATTACTTCTCCCAATTTCCTCCCTATAAAAAAAAAACAAACAAACGATAATTTAACCAATGTAGTAGTTTGCTATAAAGAGAACATTGTATTGAAACAAATTTCAGTGATTTTACTTGGTGTTTTTTTTTTTAAGAAATGTCATAAAAAAATATGTATATTATTTTTAGATGAACGCCCATTTTACGTTATCAATATTGAATATTTTATTTCAAAGCTAACTTTTAATTGAATCCTTTCCAACAACTTCATCAATATTTCACGCATTGAAATATTTATTTTTTTAATCTTCAAAGGAATAAAAACTCCTCCTACATAAAATATGTTTTCACTGATTTTTACAAATTTATAATTTTTATATCCACTGGTAGGTTTTAGCTGAAAATTCTCCTATTTTTGGATACACGTCAAGTGGTAGAAAACTGAAGTGATGTGCGTCATTTACATAAAGTTAAGTAGCTGAAAACAGACGCGAGCAATGTCTTGAACCTCTCGAACGAAATGGTCATGTTTATTGTATATTCTTGCTTAAACCATCAGAAATTACTAGAAGTGACAAGTTTCTGGTCATCTCGAGTCATAACAAATTAACAATTAAACTTAATTAAATAAAAATCCATATTAAGTGTAATACAGTTATGTCGTCATGCACAAAATTATGGCATACCATGCAGACAAAAAATAATAATAATAATAATAATAATTAATTAATTTTTAACTTTTTAAAGAACAAATTTAACAAATCTGTTTCCTACAGGATGTCACCTGATTTATAATCAGCTGTGCTTAAATTATATTTCTGTTTATAATAGTATGTACAAGATTCAAGGGTTTATTGTCAATCAGACGTTTATGTGAAAATGAAAAGTCTGATTTTCTATGTTATTCAATAATTTCTAGCCATGTTCATAGAGAACATTAATTTAATATTACTTTATCTTTTACAATTTTCCTCTCAGTACCACAGACTAGCATATCAATCGTCAATTTACTTTATAATTTCATGAAAAATAAAAGTATTGATTATGACTTTTTCATAAACATTCACGTTATTTTTTATTTTTTTAAATAACCGGTTACAGAGAATTTTTATATCGTCCCAAATAGCAGGTGTTCACAGAAAAAAAAATATTAAGTCTAGTGTATCATTTACATGAATTAAAGTAAGGAACCAAGGTCTATATTATAATATTTTTTCTTCAAAATATTATTTACCATAGAATAACCATTTAAAAGTGTTAAGATTTTAAAATGTCAAATAAATTGATACCATATATATTCCGGTTGACATACAAAAATATATCGCCAAAATAAGAGTTAAAAAATATTATTAAAAAAATTACATTCTATAATATTTATTACTTTTATGAAATAAAGAACAGGTTTTATCGAACGCCATAAAGCTTTTATATAATCCTCTTTTTTTTTTTTTTAAATATGATATGTAGTTAAATATTTTTCACACCCTTAATTTAGCTGTCTGTTACACGATTTACTTTCTCCGATCGTGTTCACAAGTATAATATGTCATCATACATGAAATTATTGGGTACTAGACGACGGTGCAAAAAAAAAAAAAAAAAAAAAAAAAAAAGCCTTGAGAGATCTAAAGAAGAGGGGGCTTGATTTGTGTTTAGTGGTGACACATCCCCTTCCCCTTTTACCCTTGTGACCCCAGGATCCGCCGCTTAACTTTGGCTAAATTCTATTCTCGTATTATTGAACTCCAATGAGGCTTAGTCACCACCGCATGTTTCTAACCTTTTTTTTTTTACCTCTTTTAACAAAGCTCTTGCTATAGTTCAATATACAAATTGTAATACCTTTATTTTTGTATTGGACGGTACAGTAACAAAAACATTCAAATTAAGTTACCTAAGTTACCTTCTTACTTAACTCTAATTAGGAACAGATTTCTTTTTTTTATTTTGCTCTTATTATGCACAAATTGTTCATAAACATATTGTTAGCTAAAATAATAAGCATTCTCTATGTTTGTGTAAATTAAGGCTATCTGAGCTATACTATGAATGTCAATGCTTCGCTTCGTCTTCTTTATTTTTAAGTAGTTATTGGTCAAAATATTTAGAAACTAGAGTTATCGTTTAACCGGTTTAACAAACACCAACAAATCCCACAGTTTTATTTTTAAAATATTTTATTAATTTGCATTGTTAATTTATGCTGCTTAAAGCCATAAATTTATGATTCAGTAAACAATAAAAAATGTAAATCATACTATAAATTTAATAAGCATGCAAAATTGATTTATTTAATGAAATCTTGTTGTTCTCCAGTTTTTAAATCTTTACACTTTACAGTAGCTTTTTAAGGAAATCTAAGAATATTTGTCACATGCAAGAAACCTTTAAATGTTTATCTTATGATGTTCGAACAAATTTCTTTAACATTATATTATAATTTTCTAGTAAAAAAACAAAATAAACATGAACATATTTTTAGTATCTATACTTCTTGTATATTTGTCCATTTTTTTTTTAAAGTGTGGTGTCATAAAAATCAGATGTCGTACCTAAAACGGGAAGCTGTGTAGGCGATATCTTTCTGGGCGTACAGGACAAGACTTGAGATGAGACGATGGAGGCATTCTTTTCCGAACACCGCCCAGAATCCTCCTTTTAGCTTTTGTATTTCATCCTAACTTCATTTTAAATATAAAGGTGAGGTTGTATTTTATAATTTTTATAAGTATTTAAAAATATAAAATATATACTATTGGATTCAAAAAATAGTTTCTCTTTCAATAGATACCATATTAAGAAGACAGGCATACAATTTTTATGAATTTTATATTAGATAAATATCTTAGAAGTCATTTTTGTTTTTAAAAGAGAATTTCTCTTCGGTTTAGCGTTATTTATATAATAATATCAAATAAAAATGTTGATATTCACTTAATATAAATAAAATTTAAAATTTTCGTAGTAATTTATATACTGTATGCTTTATTTGTGTATTTTATTTAGTCATATAACTTGTAAGACAAAGTGGTGGACCATAAATAGAAAGTAGAAACCCCATGGAGGTCCTATTTATCGTTCATTCATTATACCATAATGTGACAATGTAGGTGTTTATGTTAAATTGTTTACCTTGTTATATTTTGACAACACTTTGATGAATGAAGTAAATTTAAATTCTATGTAAAAAGTACGTGGTGTCTCAAAGTATAAGGGAAAAAAAGGGTAATTAAAATCTGGCTAATAAATTTTAATCTATTATTTTTATATATAAAATTGAAGTATCTTTGATGCGTTGGAATTTTTGTTCCAATTAAAAGATCAATTGAATATAATTATAAACAAATATTTTGTATTGCTTTTTTTTCCTTTTTATAAATGTTCTCTAATTAACACTTTTTTGCTCTCTGTTAAAGTTATAATAATAAATTAACGTCCTATTAAACAGGATGGTAATAACGCGAGTAAAAAAAAATTAATTCGTTTTTTTTTATACCATTAGCAATTACACTGTCCTAACACATAATTAAAGTAAAATAATTAATGGAATTTTATCTTTTTTGAGAAGACACTGACATAAATATTAAAAAATAAATACTTTTAATGAATTTTTGAGTGATATAAACATTTTGATATATTAATATTATGTTTGTAATTCTTATTAAAATAATAAATAAAAAAAATATATTACGAAGTATTTGAATTCATGCCATTCATAAAGTTGTTGAAAGGCCACGCCCACTTTTGCGCAGCTGGCTGTCTCTCGAGGAATCTGATTCTGCTGCTAAATATTTTTGCCGTCGTCCGCGACTCTCGCTCGCGATGTTTTCCCCTGACACCAGCCATTCCTCCTGAACAGCAGCAGTCAGACAGGCTGATCCTGTTGTTGAATAAACACTAATTCATGGAAATTCACTGTGACGTCATCGCAACGCCCATGATGACAGTAAAATAATTTATAATTGGTAAAAAAAGTGTCAAAAATAAAAATCATATATTTTTAAACTAGAATATATAATCTTTGTTGATTGATTTGTTGATATTTTGGGAAAATTTACACATTTTGGTCATGACATGTATACCCCCGTATAATCTTTGTGATTGTGAGAAATTTATAAAAGCAAAAATGAATGAAAAATCATAATTTTATATTTTCCAGTTCCATTTTTTCAATGGTACTTGCATTTTTTTTATTATTATCATGGATGTTCCAATCATTATATCAAGAAAAGTTTATTTTTAATCAGCATCAAGTTACAAAATTGCTCATTCGTAAATCGATTTGAAAATGGATTGAGACATAGTTCAAAACGTAAGATGAAGTTTTTTTGTATTATTTAGCAATAAAAAAAAATACATATTCAGTAGCTGCACGTTAGTACAAGTTTTCATAAATAATTTAAATTGTTTTTACTTCATTGATCACGGTTTCTAATTTATTCATACTTCAATGCCATAAAAATTATCGACGAACAAGTCAAGAATATAAATATTTATCTAACCACCGATAAGCGTTTTAGCAATGTTGTTTTTATTACTTTAAACAATTTTTTCTCATACATATAGTTTGCTAAATAAATTTTGATATAAAACTTCCGCATTATTTAAGCATGCAATTTGAATACAAATATCGATATAATAATTATTACAAACAACAGTTTAGATATCTGATCTGATACATTCTTTCACCAGGAAAGAATGTAAAGAACATTTTCCTGTATCAAAAAGTTATAATTAGGTGAAAGAATGTAAAGAACATTTTCCTGTATCAAAAAGTTATAATTATGAAACAAGAAACAAGAATACAACCATAACTCCTTCAATTAGCAGACTTGAACTTTGTAATAAAGGACCTTTATCAATGTGCATTAGACTGTATAATAAGCTACCATGTTGTATAAGAGTATTGTCAAATTATAAAGATTTTAAAAAATCAGTGAGAACACTACTAATTAAGTGTTGTTTTTATATTATAGTGTAAACGCTTATTTGCAATTTAAGTTCTAATGTTTAATGTTTTTTTAATATGTTTGTTAATATGTTGTTTCTGACGTGTCTAACCCTTCATTCAAAGTGCTGCATTTTATAATGTTTGTGTTTGTATGCTTGGAAAATTGACGAATAAAAAAAATTGATTTTTTTTTTTTTTAATTTGGCATGCGGATGCGTTTTTGATGATAAAAAAAAATATTAGTAAAAGTACTGTTCAAATGATAAAACATGTGATCCGTTTTTTTTACATCTATTGTTTCAGCTAATTTATTTTACATTTTACCCTATTTAAAAACAAAAAGAGATAGAGAGAGAAGAAATAACTTTTGTTACACATGCAATAAAAATCCTGAGGGTGTATTTTAATCGTATTATCTTGCCTAAAGGTGTTATTATTCACCCATTGATATAAAATTTTTGTTTTGACGTTATCTTGAAAATTTTTGCTCTTTTTGGTGGGCGTGTCTTTATAAAGCAGCCCTATTAAAACTTGTGGCCAACTCGAAGTGGAAACGAGAAAGTTTTTTTTAATAAGAGATGTTTTGAATGTCCGTGCTCTTTTTAACTCCAACGAATTAACAGTAAGAAGATACCATATAGAAATGACCATACGAGTAAAAAAAATATCGTCTGTTCTTTGTCGCGTTCAGAATATCACTTTAAATTAAATCGCATGTCAATTTAGTTCAAGTGTACTTACACTGGCCGGGGTTTCAACTGTAAAAACATATTTTTATACGCAGACTTTTATTTTTTTCATTCTAATTATAGTACTTGAGCGATGATGATGTTTCTTATTGGCGTGAATTTAATATTAACCTTATAATATCAAGATTGTGTTGTCTCATTCCATAAGTGCTTCTCTTATGTTTTTTTTTATTCATGTTTATGTTTGATATCTTCTGTCAAAAGTTTAAGTGTAATATAAAGTTTATAGATATAAATATTCCTTTTAAGGCCTAAAGTTTTTTTTTTTAAGAACATAGGTCAGCATATAATGTATAATAATACTGTATACTGCATGTACCGTTGTTTTATTCTCTGTACTGTGTACATTCACATATATAATAATCGTAAACATTTCACTTTTGCACCTTGTTGTTTGAATTGACTTTCTTTGTTTACTTTTCTATTTTATTTCAAAGACTGCGCAACATTTTGCATAATTTAAATTTTTTATCGAGTTTTTAAATTTATAAAAAAAAAATCTTAATATAATATTTTAATCTATTTAACAGGGAGTGTTATAATATATCTGCTTATTTTTTGTAGTGCCCACGTACTGAATACCATTCCTGTATTCATATAGACAGCTTGACTATAAGTCTTAATTAAGTATCCCGATCGAGGCCTGGGCTATGGCCATTACAAACGTGTAATCCAGCATAACTTTTTTCGAGGGTATGTACTCCACCACAGATAATGCAGTTATATGCCAGGCCTTTCTTTATATACCGGGACTCGGACTAAGCAGTTTCAAGCTGGCCCTGCCTTATAGTCTATAAATATATACCTTTCATTTGAATTAATATATATGCATAAATGCCTTTCTCCTAAATATCTTTTCTAAGTGCCTAATATTTATAACGATGCCCTGTTGGCTTTTAAACCTGCATGCCCATTAAAATATAGCTCATGTAACTATGCATTGTAATATTTGTTTTATAACTTAAAGAATGATGCTAATTTATAATGATAAGATCAAATTGTTCATAAATATATTTAAAGATTGAACATGACACTTTGTTTGATTGAGCTGAAAATTTTTAATGATATAATATTATTTTAATTAGTTTTGACTGAAAAGTATGACGCGCCAACGCCACCCACACACATGTTCAGCACTTTAAAAGTATAAGTGTGGTGTAGTAATAACAGAATGAAGCGTCTTGCAATAAAAGTTAAGTTGAGATAATTAAATATTTACTAGAAGCTCACTCACTTTCAAGTATAATATAGTTCACAACTTTTGAGCTCATATTATGTAGCCTTGTTTTTCATCTCTATCTTACTTGTAATAAAATATCTGACGTGGTTAGGAGGCGCTTTTTATGTAAATGGGTTACCGCGTTCTTTATCTTTAAATTGGACCAAATTAAACTTTTTAAAAGCTATTGTTGTACAGGGCATCGCAGTTAACCTGTGCAAAAATTCTAGACCAAGTGAAGACCTTGAGTTCGCAGAATTTTAATCGATCACAAAATACTGACAATGAGTTAATATATTGAGTAATATTAACAAAATTTTATTAAATATTGAGATTTCTTGATTTTTTTTTTAAAGTAAATGTTCAAGATTTTAAAGTCTTATTCAAGATCATGGTTTTTTACAGGGAAATGACCCAAATGGCGTTAACATATTACAATAAGTCAGATGTAAATTAAAATTATATCTTAATATTGGATATAAAGCCGGTTTTACACAATTTTTTTTTTCTAATTATTGCATTCAATTTTCCTTACATAAAAACTGGAATTACAAGAAACTCCATTTGTTTGTATGGAAATAAAATTTTCTTGGAAAATTGTGTGAAAAATTGTATCATGTAATATAATAGGCTTTAAAGGAAATCACCCTGAATAAGGAAGTTCCACACTCATTAATTGGAACCAGATTTTATACAGAGACTAATTAGAGAAAATAGGAAAAATAATTAATCTGGGCAGATACAACATTTGCTTATTAATTATAGGATATCAGTCCCCTACTTTCTACATATCCGCGTACTTAATTTTATATTTTGCACAATCCAAGGCTGTATAAATACTTAGCTTAGACGTTTTAGATGTTTGCAAACGCTCAAACTAATGTTAAATTCAAACATAAATGTTTACACCTTATTTGGCTCTTTACTGACAGCCTAAAATATACTTTCATGTTTAAAAGAAACATCTCAGAATTCAAGTTTTTTAACATTTGCTGAAGAATTACAGTAATCTTTAAATTTTGTTCAACGTGTTAAAATAATTATTTCTTACTGTAAGTTTAATTTATTGTTCATAAAATATAAGTAAAACTTGTTTATAAATATATACTTTTTCTCGACCAATATAATTCAAGGTACTTTTTTTTTTCTTTCGAATCTAAATTATAAAGTACATTGTGTACAATGTTGAAATCGTTTAAATTTTATAACTAGAATCAATGAAAAGAATTTATGGAGGAAAATTATAAAATTACTGTAATCATCATCTCAGACTTTTAATGTATGGACCACCAGGAGTTAAATATCTTATGTACTTTTGAGATATTATATCGATAAGCACGATTTCACCAATTTATTGCTTCATTTAAACAATGCCTACCTTATTCATTTTCTATCTTGATTATAAAAAAAAAAATATTATAAAAACTTATAATAAATTCTATTCTGCTCTATTGATCAATCGATTAAATTTAAATACAGGTTTCAATAACCTGATGACAAATTATTATTTTATACTTTTCATAAGTAAGTATAATCATCTTTATTATAATAAGGTTATTGCCCTATAACTAAAATAAATAAATAGTAATTAAAAAAAATGTTAAACGACTAAACGTGATTTACTTTATATTGAAATTCAGTAACAATAAAGTCAATTTATAAAATATATATAAAAAAAATTAAAATTTATTGAGCTACTGTTCTTCAATGTAGTCAAACGAGTTACATTATATACATCCATATAATAATATATTAAAAAAAAGACACATTGAACATACCTGCACATAATTGTACTGCTGCAATGAATATTAGAAACACTACAAAACTGCGTCTAAGCAACATATTTGCTACACTAGTTCACAAGACACTGAGGTAATCACAAGCGTACTGAAGGACTGCTGTCCTCCACAAGTAGCCGGTCCTCGGTGTGCACTCGTTGAGCGAGGGATTCACTCTGACCAAGCTGAGTGAGTCTCGCGCCGCTCGCCGACAGAGTGGGAGATCTTTTTTTTAGTATAATTCACAAGTCTAATTTATGACGTCATTTACCATTTAATTTGTTTTATGTAAGGTATGTTGACGTATAAAAGTCTAGTAGATGTTTATATTCATTAGATCAGTTTTTTTATTTAATTTGTTAAATAAATAATTGTATTATATATATAAATTTAATATTTTTATGATTTAATACATGGGGGAAGAAAGTAGAATAAAATTCATACAAAAAATTAGCACCATGTTTAGTATCATTATACATTTAACCCCCGATATTATTTATTTTGTGCTACAAACATCGGTGCAAATTAAAGGGTGTTGATTTATTATTGAAATATAATTCACAAGTTTAATCTTTGACGTCACTAAACCATTAACATTTAATTGTTTATTCATGAATAATTGTTATTTGTTTATTTATTTTTAACATTTGGAGACTTTTAATATTACATGACTTATTTTAAATTTATTATATTGAATGTATTTTTTTCATGTCAATCTCTATTATTTGTAATTGAAATAAACTGCATGTATATTTCATTGGTGACAACGTATTTTACATTGAAATGGACTTCAATGTTAGACTTACTTACATGTTGAGGTGAGGATTGAGAAAAAGCAACTTGAAAAGAATCTGTCGGCGGCAAAGTTTATTTTCATTCTTATTTAAACTCTTCCCTTTTTTTTTTTTTTTATATATTCCTTATACATTTTCATTCCAACCCTTCCTTTATTCAATGTCACTTTCCTCCTTTGAAAACCTCGCCTATATATAATACGACACGTTACAAATCATCATCAGTATCATGACTCATAATATCCTTCATCTATTTAATGTGATGTAATACTAGAAATATTTCTTTCATCTTTATGTTTGTTATAAATTAAATACACACCCTTTAACAATTATTATATTATTGTTATGAAATCATTTAAAATAAAAGTTGTAGCAAACGTGATGCGTAGGTTTTAAAAGAGTATGTTTAAATTATAAAACTTATTTATTTAAATAGTCTCATTATGTTTTATTATTATGTTTAAACTGTCCAAAAAAGTGGCAAATAAAAAGTAAATATTTTCCTTTCATTCATACTTTTTCATTCAAGAATATATTCATTCATCACGCATGACTAACAGTAAGTTTTGTTTTAAATTTGCATTTTATATTTATATAATAAATCTATCATTATTTTAACTCTTTTTAATTAGATTTATTAGAGCTTGCTTAAAATTGTCAAGTTAAATAAGGTGTTAACGATAAGAAATAACATTTCGTGCTAATTTACACAGTGCTACCTTGACACGGCTGTATATTTTATAATGTCACTTCTCTGGTGTAATTTATTAATGTTGAATAAAACGTGTTCATAACAAGAGATGCTAAAATTATCACAAAGAATGTAGAATTGCATTCTTTTGTTCCGTCCTTTTAATTTACTGAAGAATTTAATTAATTGCTTTAAAAAAGGACATAATTATACAAACTCTTACAGATTGTAGCTTAATTACATTCTTGTTTTATTGTATTAATTACTTTGTATAATGATTACGTCTAATGAAGAAATTTTAATGAACAGATTGTTAATTAAAGATGTCAGTCTGATAAAGTATTGTCTATTGATCTCTACTTTATTGACTGCTTTACAGTACACGTAGGGATACTTTAAACGTTATATACTCCTGCATAATCTTTAAGAGATAGAGCGGGATGCAATTTTGCGAGAGGGAAAAATAACACTTTTTTTTTTACTCTGTTCAGACAGGTTATCTCATTAATTAGACTCATCAGAGTTCAAGTTTGAAGTTTGTCCCCCCCCCCCCCCCCCCCAATAAACTGCATGCATCGTCCACATTTACAAATTATATCCATCAACGTTCGTGGTGTCCAGAGGGTGTACATTTTTTTGTTATTTATAATTAGTACGATGACTAACTTAGGGACATACTAATTAATATATTTTAGGACTTTTATAATGATTTTGGTGATTTTATTTGACATTCATGAGTAATTTATCGACTGAGAAAAGATGCCGCCATGAGTCATACACATAAAAAACGAAACACGTAATTAAACGTGTATAGCGATCAACATGAACCATCAACACAGATTCTAGTGCCAAAAACACAAGCCAAAGAACACTGTATGTATACATTCGTACTTGTACCTCTGTACTGTAAGAGTAATATGAAAATATATCACGTGAAAAAATAATAGACTGAAAAGTTAATTTTAATGTACCTTTTCTACAACTTTAGGTCAAAGTCAGCGTGTGTAAAATTTTTAGCTTACGTATAGTAACACTATTAGCTTAATAGAAAAATAAAGGAATAGTTTAAAATGATCACTGCGCATCAATATTATGGTGAAACCAAATTAGGGGTTGAAACACAAATTTTACCTTCTTTAACAATTCCCTTCATCCCACCCTGTGGGTTAAATCAGTCCGCCTCTGCCATGATCCTTGATACATTTTTTTTTTCCTTCGTCATATGAGTGTATAAATTATTAAATTATTACACGTATGTAGAACATTTATTTTAAGCACCTTTTCACTATAAATTACACCCCCATAAGTTGAAATATAAAATTCTCAGAGACATGCATGTAACGTTAATTAATTTATAAAATAATTTTAAAAGTGGGTGAGAAATTTTCTGGTATATTACGTGCATTACATGTTTAGATACCATGGTCATATATAATTTTAGCATTTTCTGTGATGATATAATACAGTAGAGACTTTCGTTTTTGTGTTAGACTAAACTGTTGCAAGTAACTGTCATACTGCAAAACTGATGAGTTGTTATGACATTACTCTTATGCACGCACACTGTACTTATAAACAAAACCAAAAATTCTTAGAAGATAAATCTACTTTAAAAAATATACTATTTTTCCTGTTGATGAATCATAAACATGTGGTGATAATGTGTTATGGTAAGCAACCAAAATAGTTATTTCCATATACTCATTTCTATATATAATAATATATTTCTGCTTCATTTTAGTCATTGTTATAAATATTACTCACATAGATAAATCCCCTACTTCGTAGTTTCTCTAACAATAAGTGCACTTAAAGCTAAGATAGTAGCAATAATGCGTACATTAAATTGTCTTCTTAGGCTTAGACCTAGACTGAACATTTATTTACATTTGACTTTGCGGGCGTCTATTTACTTTTTAAAAACTACTGTTTCCAACCCTTACGTCATAATGTATATCCGTGGACCGTTTACATACCTCCCTTTAAGCTAAAGATGTATATTTACATGCAGGTATCTTAAGTGTGTACATATAAACTGGCGCCCCACAAGTGGGTGAATTTTCCTATTATAGCTTAGGGCGGTAGTCTTTTAATAATATACAACGACATAACATACCTCCCTGTCGCCAGACTATACAGTGGTGGCTATACTAGCATTGTTCGACACGCCCTACTTACGGCATTGTTTCTGTTTCTGTGGGCCAATACTTATACGTTAATAGTTAACCTAACTAACTCTTATTGCCCTTTAGCTATACAATAAAATTTGCATATATTACGTTACTTATTTACATGTATGTGTTATTTTTATTGAAAAAAAAAAATAAAATTACAGTATTTTATATTATTTAAATTAGGTCAATTTTACTATAGAAAAGGAATGGTATATATAATTAATATTTGTTGTATTTTTGTACTGTATATTTATGGACCACCTAATATGTTTTTTTGTTTGTAATTATTTATTTAAGAAAGTTAGAAATTAAAAATGCAAACTTGTATAAAATATATACGGTAAATTCTAAAACGGCTATTTCTTACGTTGGTTTATTATGAATTATGTTAAGGTGATTGTAAAATAATTTCTTTACGAAACAAAATATGGTAAAGGCAACTGTAGGTAAAATAATTATTTCAAGAATATTAAATCTTCTAAGGTAATAAAAATTAATTTTTATTGAGCTGTTTGCTTATTTAATAGTTAAACTTGAACTCGTATAGATATTCAGTTAGAGCTAGAGGCTATTAAAAAAGTGAACATGCCTAGAATTTTTTTTCAACCATTTGCCAAAGTAGAAAAAAACAATAAAAAAAATTGTTAAATGTAAGAACTTGACTCTTGGCTAGTAGCTTTCCTTCCCCCCAAAAAATACTGTAACTTAATATTCCGTGAATTCTCAAAATTGTGATGCAAATCGAATTCTTCACTTGTTTCTCATGGTTTTCTCATCTTCCGGTTCATTACTCACAGTGGAAATGACGTCATGTGATGAAGGATTAATGACAAAATGACGCCGTTTATGTTGGCGCCACGGAGCACATTTTGGACCACTAAAATCTAACTCAAAGCTTATTTTCCTATGATTTAACATTGTAAGTCTATGTTGTAGTTATGATACTTGTACAGTAGCCCCACATTTCTGTTGCTGGAGCTGTGTAAAACTCAAGTGCATGCATGCTAAAAATTTATAGCTACGTAAAACTTGCAACGGAGGTCATGTGCGACGCCCCAACTCAAATACTATGTCGTAGGCATTTTTTTTTTTTTTAGATATGGTTTATTTATGTCTTTTAATAAAAATGTTTTAATTTGCGTTGCAAGTCCACATTCGTTGTTGCTCAAAGTTTAAGGCGTATCGGAGGTTCTATCTGCATTAATTATAATAAATATATGCACTCATTGCAGTTATTGGTCCAGTACGCCTTTATTTGCTTTGACCATAGAACTCCATTATAGTGTATAGAATATATGTTGGAATTCAATATTTACGGATTGTAATCCATACAATATAATTTAAAATAAATAATTTATGCATAAATATTTTTAAAAAATGCGTATTTAATGTTTATAAATATTTTTATTTTTTTTTTAAACGTTTTCCAAGTTCTCTTAATCATGAAACAGACTTGAAAAATGACAATTCAAAAATAAATTTACTCTCAATATGATATTAATTAACAATATGCTTGTGCATTAATGTGTACATGCATAAATTGCAAGTGATATTTTATATTTAAAGCGAGAGAGAGAGAGAGAGAGAGCTTTATTAAATGCATTTATGCTTCAGGAGATAAATTACATTTTCTTGCATGCACTCAGGGTATATACATATAACTGATGCATTAATGCGTTAACGTTTACTGTCTTGTTTCTGCCATCATAATATATCAGGTTACACAAGAGTTGGAGCTATCAACAGGTATTTTTCGTGTTTTTTTAATACCTTCTCGATATGTTTAAAGAATTTAGTGTGAAGTAATGGCTTTGTCGGTTTGATCAAACACCATATTATCGAATTTCAAATTGAATAAACATCTTTTTAAACTATACATTATTATTACCTATCACATAATATATTCGATACTTTTGTCTTCTTTTTTTAAGATAAAAATTACACGTAAAGGAAATACGCGGGGGGTTTTCGTACATAAAACATATCTCTCATCATATTTGGAAAAGCAGATCAAATATCAAAGCGTATGAAAAGGTCTGAGTGGTTCTTCTGAATGCACTCATGCTTACATGAAGAAGAGCTACGTACTCATACAGTCCTTCTCATGTTGCTTTGCGTGGCTAGAAATAGCGCATATGGCGTACTGTATACGCACGCGTGTGTGTGTGTGCATGCAGCACATTCATAATAATATCCTAGGCGTAACGCGTGTGTGTTATGTCATAGCTCTAGTATATAGTAGAAAGACCGCGCACTCAATGATGTCATATGCATGGAATTACAATATAGTTTAATTACAAGTTTGTCTTGTACTGTAACTAAACGCCTGTAAGGGATAAAGTATATGTTTATATCAAAGAGAAAATAATTACAGTAGAATACCTTTTAAGGTTTACTGATACTTATCGTATTAAAATACTTAACTATATGGTATTATTATAATATACATAGAAATTTAATATAAACCCATATAATATATATTATAAATTATAAAATTCTCAAACTTTTTTTTTTATATAGATAATAATCTTTTTGTTATTTTTCAACATAAAAAATAAACATTAACCTTATGTACTCCTCAAGAGAGGTCGAACTGTAAGCTGCCTAATTTTTATTTGAAGCATCAAAAGACAAAGGAATACATATTTACAATTTTGGTATAATCGACCTCAAAATTTTTTATTGCATAAATGGATAAAGGGTGCAAAGTTTGCCACTCTGATTTTTTTCAGATTTTATAGAGTCCAGGAAGTATATTGCTAAAAATTTTTTGCCGAGATTGGGCTTGAAACCACGCCCCTTTTAGGTCCTATCCTTTTATTAGGAGAGGCGTTACTTTCTCTGTACTTTCAATAATTTTTTAAAAAATAGTTCCCTGGCTCTGAAAAATCTGAAAAAAATTAGGGTGGGATAACTTTGCACCCTCTATCCATTTCTGCAGTAAAATGTTCTAAGGTCGATACTCCATTATAAGAACAGAACATGCAATATTATAACTTCACCAAACCTTAGTTATAAGATTAACGGTGACAACACTGACAACCCTTGCAGGGGTAACGTTTGTGATGCCCAGAAGTGTACACTTCGAGACATTCAGAACGTTCAGACAGTTAGAAAACAACCCAGAGTTCCCTTATTACTGATTTAAGGGTTCTTAAGGGTAAGGTAACACGCCCAATGTTTTTAAAAAAAACACACATGAAAATAAAGAGAGAAAAAAACTCTATAACATCCCCTATCAGTATAGCTAAAATATCAGGTGTACAAATTTTAGCTAGTTTTTGAGATATGAATTTTTAAAGTTGACTACTTTAACATGGAGAAATGGAACTTCCATGTTAAATTAGTCAACTTAAAAAATTCATAACTTAAAAACTAGCTCGAATACCTGTGATATTTTAGCTACTGATTGGGGATGTAGAGGAGAACATTTAATTTTTGTTTCATAATTTTCATTTTTGTTTTTGTTTTTTTAACACTGGGCATGTTATCTTACCCTTAAGCTACACAAGAAAAAACACAAACAGTAGATTTTGTTATTTTTTTGCATCCTTAAAAAGTTCAAGTTCACCACGCCTCTGTAGAATCTGTGACAACTGTTCAGGGGTATAACATTCCTATATGTAATGTCTCGAGGTATGGAGTATTATAATTCAATCTTCTTTAAGCCGTATGACGCATTGTAGTGTGATAACTGTTATGTATATTATGAAGAATGGGAACGAACTTATAAATAATACTTCTTATTCTTAGTCCTAAGGTATATAGGTGTACCAATACATTGAAGACTGGTTTGGTATGTGACTAATTTATTGTCCTCTAATGTTCAGTAAGTAAGTTTCATTTAAATCAAGTTAAGCCTACATTATGTATTACACTTTTACATGGAGACAAATCACATTATATTCACATATATTTTAATTTATATTAACGGTATATATAAACTGTAGACTTACCCATTAAATTTTTTTACTTGAAATTTCAATGCATTCAATTTGAAATATGTGGTATTTATTATATAAAATTCTTGTATTTTTAATTCACAGGTGTTATTATTACTTTAAGATTAATCCGTCACACATAAAAATTCCATGCTGCGGTTATTTGTTCTGTGATTTTCCTATAAAAATAGTTTTTCTCGGTGCATGTAAAAAATAAATAGAAAAAATTGAAAAAAAAATCTCATACAATAAAAATGACAACGAAAATCTAAAAAAAAATGTTTTAAAAACTATTCTCACGTTCTTGTTTTATTTATTTGAGCATGCAAACATTTTTACATTGTTTGAAGCTGTATATTCTAATACAATTAATATAAATCAAGATGGCTTATTACAGCGTTCGAAAAACTATTTTAAATTCTTGTATTGAAAGCAGTGTTATACCCATGCATAAATATATCACCTCCTAATTTTATTTCTTTACTGAGAAAGAGGAAATTTGCATGTTTTCTCTCTATAAATAACAATACAATTTACTTTCAAAAAGTTCCACGAATTTATCAGATTTTCATTCAATAAATTGAGTTTATTTTCTTACACATGTAATTCTTTATATTATATACCCGCGACTTTTTTATGTAATGTATTAAATATAATTTTATACTTTTTAAACATCAGAGAGTGTGAGCTGTATGTTAGATTATAATAATAGACATAAAAATAAACATTAGTTCTTGTTACGTCAATGGAAATATATTTTAATGTTGTGTCACTTGGTATAACAACGACAATCTTTTGCTGTATTGTTTCTTAAATAATAAACATCAATCACTTTAGCATGTGACGAGTTCCAAACGGTGCTCATTCTCATTGTCAGTCAAGGATAGTCGCGTGTATAATAATTTCATCTTGACAAACACGTTCAAACATTCTCGATCACCAACTCGTGACCACCATTTTCTCCAGAAGATGCTGCGTGCTTTGTGTCACGGTCACAAATATCTGTCATCTGATTGACCTTCATTTTATATACATTAATTTTTATTATCAATTATAATATTTGGAGACATGTCTCTTACTAGATCGCACGCATTCGAAACGTACATGATAAAACAATTAGAACGTATATGCGATCAGGTGTACGCGCGCACACAGCTTCGTTTCGTATAGCATGCGATCGTACGTTTCTCATTTAGAATCAGTGATACAATTTTTATCATACGATGTGATACGATGGCAGTGTGTGCGACCTTTGTAGATATAGGGTACTTTTAAATCATAAAGAGCTACAATATTTACAAATCTGCAGTTTGTATAGATAAAATAAAAAGAAAAGCAATATTTTATTTAGCTATATCAAAAGCGTTCAAGATTACCACCACCACCCTCTGACCCTCTGACACTCCCTCTCGTGTCACCTCCCCCCCCCCCCTCCCCCCAAAAATGTGATTTTCAAAATATCTAAATTAAGATTTAAATGTTCATTTGCCATGACAATCGTACACGCATGTCTATTGTTTTATTTTTGTACCAATCTATCGCTGTCTCCTCAGGTGGACAGTGTTTGGTTGTCGAGCAGTAAATGAATTATGTTCACATGTGGGTACAATCATCTTGCAGTAACATCTGTGATCAGAACGCCACATGCCTCATTAACACTATTATATATAAAATATTGCTTACTGCAGTATCATTGTTAATACTGAGTGGTTATAAATTTAATAATTTATTTAGATTCTTTTGTTACAGAGAATTATCAACTAATTCTGGATTTTCCAGTTCTTTGAATTTACTACACTTAC
Organism: Siphlonurus alternatus; assembly: GCA_949825025.1. NCBI lineage: Eukaryota > Metazoa > Arthropoda > Insecta > Ephemeroptera > Siphlonuridae > Siphlonurus > Siphlonurus alternatus. Next base: position 44,842,157 of record OX463780.1, on the reverse strand, counting down.
TGCATAGCATGTTATAATTTCAATGATATAATAATTTGTGGGAAAAAAAATGCAGTTAATGGACAACATACATGAAAAATTTTTATTGCAGAAATGAATAGAGGGTTACCAAATTATGCTACTCTGAATTTTTTCAGATTTTTTTTAAACCCAGAACTATTTTTAAATAATTACTGAAAGTGCGCCCTGGAGGCGTCAATAAGCGTCTCATGTCTATTCTTTTTATTGAGGGTTCAGGGGTGCCAACTTACCGTACAGAACTTTCAATAATTATTTAAAAATAGTTCCAGGTCTCAAACAAAAAATATATAAAAAAATTCAGAGTATCATAATTTGGTGCCCTCTATTTATTTCTTCAATAAAATTTTTTCATCATGTATGTTGTCCATTGTAAGTTTAAGTAAGGCTCTTAGAACTTCGTAAACTATAATACAATATCGTAAAAAAGTCGTCTGTTGTAAAAGAGCGCAAGTTTGCATAAAAAACTTTAATGATTGCTTAATTAATGAGGACAACTTTTTTTTCCCGACAGCAAATGTGTACTTATTACATGATTAATTAAAATAATGAAAATAATTCCATATGCTTACATTAAAAATGAAAACATGAATATTTATTTGTAAATTTGAAACTTTGACCTTTTTTTGAACTGGCGACATACCAGCATAATACAACGAAAACAACTTTTAAAATAAAACAAAAATTAAATTTTATAACTTGATATAAAATGAGTATGGGACATTATTATGTGGTAAAAATATAAATCATCATGATAAATATAATACGAGTTAAAAGTGGATATTCTTGTTTTTGCTTAACTATAATATTTTCTGTCTGCTTTGCTCTTTGTGTAGCAAATACAGTACTTAAAAAAAAAAAAAAAAAAAAAAAAAAAAAAAAAAGTTATATCTAAAGGTTACGAAATATTCACTTAATTTTATATATAACATCAAAGGAACCGCAAACTTAGATGTAAAAGTATATTAATTAAATTCGTTTTTAAGGCACCGTTAGCTTGGTACTATAGAGCTTACATCAAAATAATTAAAAATAACAATTAACATCAAGGATCAGAAATCTATCATACTAACGTAAGTACCGCTTCTCAAAATATCGCCGCTCTAGGCATGTAATAAAATTTGTAACCTAATAGACTTATTATTAATTTCATTCATAAAATACTATTACTCGTACATACAAAACTGAAAATTATAATCAAATTTGAGTAGATATTGAACAATATTGCTGATTCCCTATATAATTGTGTACTATATCATGCAATGAATAAATTATATTTTTATTACGCTGAAATTGTTATATGTTTACCTCATAAATCTATTAATATTCTTTTAATAACTTTTCATAGTTTATCGCTTCTACGAATGAATGATCTAACATCTTACTATTCTTGTCACATTATATCCCCCCTTCTGTGTCATGAATGGGAGGAAGGTGTGGTTACTTGTTGTGCTACTATATAGTATGTTATATATGATACCCTGGAGGTATTATCACAAGTATGCAATAAGGAGAGTCAAGTATTATAATATACATATGGACATAACTTACAATACTTTAATGCTATTATATTACTACATAGATATAAGAAAATGAACCTTATGTATTAAAATAAGTTAAGATAACTATTTTCGCGTGGGTGATAGAAATATATGAAGTGAGTCAAAACCACAAACGATTTCTTTCATAATATATAATGTATGCTATATATATATATAATATATATAATTATGTTTAATAGCTTAAAGATGAATGGTAATGCCAAATCATCAGGATGGAAGGGAAAACCAAGCAAGCCATATAATATGACATTCATAGAGTAGTGATATCGAATGACTTAATGTTTGCTGTAAAAAAAAAAGTATAATTTTGACCTTAAAAGTCACATAACTTAAATAATGTTATCTTATTTTTTATAAGTAATGCAATAATTATACTTCCATCATTCGATAGAGAATAAAAAACATGTCATACGATGGGCGTGCAACTATTTGACCTTTTCCTTGTAACTCAATGCGATATTATTTTTGATGATGTCATTAAATTTATATTGAATGGGAATATTTGCATGTTTTTTTCTATATACATACATTTGACAATTTACTAACAGTAACCGATAGTTTTACTGAGATGTATATAAAAAAAGTCATCTCGTTGGATGGAAGATGAAAAACTTGACTGTAAATATATAAATAATTAATGAAAATATAACCATAATTTTCAATATTAGAATAATTTTCAAAGAACTTTTTTGTGATGTGTATAGCAAAATGATACTTATACGTGAGAGTAAAATTCACTTTGGCTGAAAAAGGTTTCACTAGAAATAAGGATTATTTTTTTTTTCAGTGTGATTACAGTAATGTTATATATTCAAATCTCTGATTTTAAATGAAGAAATTTAAAATGCACTTTGATTTTCTAGCACTGTTCATTGGAAGGTTGAATTTTATATAAACTTATTTATTTATTTATTTATTTATTTATTTATTTATTTATTTATTTATTTATTTATTTATTTATTTATTTATTTATTTATTTATTTATTTATTTATTTATTTATTTATTTATTTATTTATTTATTTATTTATTTATGTATTTATTTATTTATTTTTTTTTTTTTAGAACGAACACCTCTCTTTTAACAAAGCTCTCGTTCCTATAATAAGCTGCACGAAAAATACCTAACTTTCCGACTGCCCCGAGGTGTGAAATTATTTACACAACAATGCAATTGTAACGCCCAAGAGTGGGCGTGGCACCTTGCACTTTTTTTGTGCCAAAGGGTGTGCAGGAGAATAAACAAAGCTCCCATTAATATTCTTGTGAGCTTGTTACAACGCGGTATATTTTCAGAATGTCGGCTTACTCATACGTAGCTCCTTATCATAGTTACACATAAATAACTTGTTGCTCTGCGGTAGCTTCTTTACCGCCGCCGCTGCCGTCATATCAAACACGCATGCAGATTATACGGAAACAGAAGCAGCTATTATACCTTTTTTCCGCGTTCGTATTTCACCACCTAGTAGAAATAATAAAAAAATAAAATAAAGTTTACACTGCAATGTTTCAAAGTTCATTCTTATATTTTTATGAAGAAGGAAAGATTTTTTGTATCCTCACGTGTGTATTTAGACGTAACCTTGGATGTCTTTTTGTTTGTTGTGAGTGTATCTATTAATTTTTATGTTGTTGACCTGTACACAATAATAGGTTTTTATTGATGTCTAAACACTATAATATTAATGTCAATTTAATCTACCTCCTGGCCTGGCGAAGAACTTGACCAAAATATTTTACTTCAGGTTTTCTGACGTGAATATAGAAACAATAAGTTTTATTATTTATGTACAAAGATGTGCTTATTATTCATTGCATGCTTGTTTAAGCTATAAATATTTATCACTTACAAGAGGTCTAAGAGGTCACCTGATTATTATGTAATATTACATGCAAGCATTTTGCTGTATGTATAATCTCTAATAAACATGACATAAATTAATTATAATTAAAAATTATTATTTAAAAAATTATCCCACTCTATATTATTTAGTTACAAAGTATATTTTATTTTTCTTTATCTTTGTATATAAGTGGTCCTTATTTTTACTTGCTAGTGTAAGGTTACTTGAAATAAATCAACTTCGACGCTATGGAAAAAAAAAAGTGTAAAAAGAGAGAACATTTTAACTCGATCTGTTTTGCGCTCTCACTTAATAGCCTTAGGGTATGAATTAATTGGTTGCTGTTAACTTGAAGTTAAGACTTGATATTAATCAAGTGCATCAACAATATCAACCTAGCAAGTTGCTTGTTCATTAATGAATATTTAGCCTGAAGTCTCGTGACAATGAGCGATGAAATTATCAAAGATTAAAGATAACAAAATAGTTGTGTTTTTTTGTTGTTGTTTTTACGATCACCCTACAAAAAGTTAGATCTAAGTTATCGCAAAATATTTGCAACATATATATAAATTCTAAAGACTTAATTTTAAGAAAAACAAGTAGACTGTATCTTCTATATCTCTAAAATAGTTATATTTTGTGTTAGTTAATTTATTCCAACCTTATTACATATTATAGAAAATAAGTTAAAATAACGAAGGTGGTTAAAAGATTGATGATGATAGTTTTATCTTTAATTTGATTGAGCATTTCGTATTGTATCCTCTATACCAACTAGACAGAAAAAAAAATCACGTCTTAAAATGAGGATTATGTTAATTCACGTCACATTCTTTTTAAGAGAATCCAGGAATACTTACATTGAGAAGAGAAGAAAGTTTGAGTTCTTCAAGGGCTTTAGTAATAATAATACATGTTTCTGACACACATATTGCTTATCGTGGAGTGTAATAAAGGTTTTTAAATGCTGCATGTTTGTCTTCGGAATTAACACTTGTGAATCACAAAAGTAATATAATTATACAATACACTAAATACAATGCAGATATAGTAAATTAATAAAATTTGAAATATCCCCTCCTAATTATATAGTCTATCTATAATTACTGTGAGAATAAAATATATTAAATTTACTTTAGAGTAACTAATTTCAATATTGTTGAAAAATATGATATATTCGCTAAATTTGTTTTCAATTTTTGTTGCACTGTAAAAAAAGAGAAAAAATAAATACAGAACTTCCACTTCATTAATTTAGTAATTCAAATTGCCTGCAATAACGTTCCATGCAATTGTTTTCATGAATATACTTCATTTGAGCCCTATGTCGTGATCTGCTGATCCTCATAATATATGCCGTAACTGTATATATATATATATATATATATATATATATATATGTATATATATATATATATATATATATATATATATATATATATATGTATATATATATATATATATATATATATATATATATAAATAAATAAAATTGAATGTTGTTGAGCTTAGAGAATGCAGAAAATTCCCTGTTTTTACTACAAATATAACGGTGCTCATGTTCCTGTCGTGTTTGTTACAGATAGAGTCGGTGAATATGGCGCTGCAACTGCTTGATGGGTCGGACCTGCGAGGTAAAACTGTGCACGTGGAGCAGGCGCAGTTCCAGATGAAGGGAAGCTTCAACCCAGGTCTCAAACCAAAGAAGCGCAAGCGGAAGGACAAGGAAAAGCTCAAGAAACAGCAGGAAAAGTAAGTGGCAAATATTGCAGATCTTCGACTAAAATAATAGACAGTAGACTACAAAACAAATTAATGAAACATTGATTTTATTTCCGATAGTGAAAGGGTAGTATTAAAAAGGTTAATTTTTAATGGTCAAAAAAATCACGAAAATGAACTTTTTCATAATAATATATTATATATTTTTAATATTTTTATAATAGTTCGTGATCTTTTAAAAATATGAGAAAAAAAAATCAGAAACTCTTATAGCATAAATTTTATAACATTAATCTTTATTTACAGTATTTTTTATTAATTAATATATTATATGTCATGTTCCTAAAAAATACGTGTTAAATTTCATTTTTTTATTTTTTTTTTATTTTTTTTAAACACCCTTAAAAATTGTGCTGCAAAATGCTGCAGTCAATCATGCAAAATATTTAACACTTAAGCAAGCATATATTAAGGGAAAGAGGTATTAATTGCATAACAACTATATATATATATATATATATATATATATGACTTGACAGCTTTTTGTCCACAAATTTAAGGCTGTTCAGGTGTTAAAAAATCTGAAGAAAATTGACAAAATTCATAACTTGAAGCCCTCTTTTCAAATTTGTAAAAAAAAAAAAAAAAAAAAAATGTCATGCAGGCTGCTCATTCTTAAATTTTTCTCCCACCAATACCTGCTTCCTTTTGAATGAATATTTTTCAGTGATATTTCAATTCTGGTCTTCTTAATATTTTCAATAGTGCTTTGATTATTTGCTTATTGTAAAAAATGTAAATTTTAAAAAATCTTAATTTCAAGTTCATTAATTTGAAGTCCCGTATAAAATTTTCATTTTTTGTCATAATATACAGTAGGTGTAATGTCATTATATTACTAATTACACTTAATTATGTTGTCAGGCTGTTCGACTGGCACCCGGACAAGCTGCGAGGGGAGCGAGGACGCAACGAGCGCTGCGTGGTGGTCAAGAACTTGTTTGAGCCGAGCTTGTTTGACAAGGAGGTCAGTCTCATCCTCGAGTACCAGCAGGACCTGCGAGAGGAGTGCGGCAAGTGCGGAGAAGTGCGCAAGGTCATCATCTATGACGTGAGTATTAGCGGACACAAATTCTTTGATGTAAACAATGGCATAGACTTAGGCTTTGTTTATCCCAATTACTGAGATTGTATGTTGATTTTTTTCTCGCTGGGTATATAAGTAATTAAGGTAGAGAAAACGCCGAACAGCTGATCGACGTAATGCCCTTTGATTAACATGTAAACCTTAGCAAATTGACAAAAATTCTGCAATTTTTTGAGAGGCCATAGAAAAAATTTCAAAACGATTTAATGAGCCGATTTTTTATAATTAATTTTTTTTTAATTTTCAGCATAGGGCTTTCTCATGGAGAGCCAAACTAAAAAAATAATTTAAAAAAATCGACTCGTTAAATGTTGTTGAAACTTTTGCTATGGCTTTTAGGCACTAATATCTGCCTCTCAAAAAAATTTCAGAATTTTTGTCAATTTGCTAAGGTTTACATGTTAATCAAAGGGGATTACGTCGAACAGCTGTTCGGTGTTATCTCTACCTTAAAGATTAAATTTTGAAAATAGATAGATATTTTTTTTATTTATTTATTATTATTTTTTTTTTACCCCCTCTCAGTCATCTTTGAAGCAAAATATAATACTCTAATGATGTATCTGTGAGATGTCATAAAGATGCCATCTTGCAATGAGTTCAGTTATTTGAAATTAAAACTTGTTGTTAAAAAAATTCTCATTGCTCGTAAGACAGATGTTTGCCAAGAAAAAAAGAACAACAATATAAAATATAAATCTGTGTATTATGTTGAAATTTACGTTTCGAATGTTAAGTAATACCTAATAAGTTTGTCCAGGCGCGGATCCAGGGAGGGGGGAGGGGAGGGGCTGCAGCCCCCCCCCCTGAAATTTTGGGGTTAACATGGACAATATAGGCAATTCCCCCACTCCAAATTTTTTTTTTAACATTGGCCTTATGGAGGCAGCCCCCCCCCCCCCCCCCCCGAAATTTTTTTCTGGATCCGCGCCTGAGTTTGTCAGATACAGCTTAATGATAACGAGAAAACTCCCAATAATTAGAGACTGTCTCATTACAGCGGAACCCGGAGGGCGTGGCACAGATCTTCTTCCGTGAGGCGGAGGAGGCAGATGAGTGCATCAAGCTGCTCAATGACCGCTGGTTCGGACAGAGGAAAATCACAGCTGAACAGTGGGATGGAAAAACCAAGTACAAGTAAGTGGCTTCTGTGGGAAAAGTTGAATCAGTGTGTTATGAATAGCTCTTTTATTTTCTTAGAGAAAAAAAATGTTTTGCATACGTGATTAAGACTTGCAAGATTACTGCAGAGCTGCAGTTTTCAAACTATTTGGGATCAAAATCCAAATATTTATTTATTTATTTATTTATTTATTTATTTATTTATTTATTTATTTATTTATTTATTTATTTATTTATTTATTTATTTATTTATTTATTTATTTAGTTATTTAGTTATTTATTTTTTATTTTTCTTTTTAATTTATTGCAAATAGTCTAATCACATGCATATTTCTGATCTTTTTGTTTTGCTAATTTCATAATATCTTTTTTGTAGAATTGGTGAGACAGATGCAGAAATTAAAGCTCGCCTGCAGAACTGGGAGTCCTTCCTCGAGACGGGTGATACGGACGATTCAAAACCCAACTCTGAGACACCAGCTGAAGACAAGGAGCAGTCAGAAAAAACAGAAGATCCTGCCAAGTCACCAGAATCAAAGTCATCAGAAGAGATTTCAGATCCAGTTAAGGCAGAGAAAAGTTCCGTCACAGAAGATAATGTTAAAGTTTCTAATGTTCAAGAACAATCCAACGTAGAGAGTGATGCTGACAGTGGGGATGAAACAGAAGGGGATGATGAAGATCCATGATTAAAGTTATATCGTTTTTATAATTTTTAATTGTCTTTCAACTTCATTCGTTTAATCCTTTTAGATTAAGAGTAAAATTACAATATTTTATATCTGGGCCAATTTCGTACTCTGGAAGTATTTCCCGCTAAAATTATGTTTTTGAAGGTGGTGCTGCCATCTTTAGTGTTTCTTATAAGTTGTGCTATTATGGATTGGCAATGTGAGTTTTTTTCTAGTAAAAGCTTAAAATTTTACTTAATTAATAAGAATATTTGTATTAAATACTTAACATTCTAATTGACTAGAATATTAGTATTACAGGAAATGCTAAAAACATTGTTAGTAATTCAATTTTATTGTAAGTTACGTATAAAATTTCTCTGGTATCCGTCTTACTAATCAGCTGTTGATGGTAAGCATTGAAAATAAAATTAATTTCAGGCAATAATTTTTGCATGCATATATCTCTGCCATGGGGTGTTATTTTGTTTTACCTGATGTTGTAATACAGATGTTGGATTTAAAATAAAAAAAGGTCATTACATTTAATTTTTGTTGGATTACTTCTACTGTACTCATACCGGTATGCATATTATTATGCATACCTGGAAATTGCCATCCATTGTGTAGGGTAATTTTTCCTGAAATTTTCAAGGCAAGGCGTCTGCACACTGCATTTCTCATATCCCAACATCCCAATGTGCTTTTATATATACAGTATATAGAATAAAATTGTTACTTTGTCCATAGACAGTGCATACCGGTACTTTGGTTCATCTGCGGTTTTGCTGTGGTTGCAAATCATATGAATGCCGTAGAAAAATCAATATGACATTGGGTTTGATTTTTCTATTTTTCTTCGCAGTGCGATAGAACGCACCACAGGAAATCGCTAGGTTCTACGGCCTACTGCGGTGCAATAAAAAAATATTTTCTACATACTGTACTGTATATATATTATATAGAGTGTTTCATGCAGCATGATTCCGTAGCAATATTGGACTATGTGAAAGCACCTTGACACATTCATCCACTAAATATTGTAGAAAGTGCGTGGTATTTTGTTGGACTTATGAGAGTGGAGATAATAAATGTATCATATATAAAATATTTTAATAATAATGTCTAGATTAGGTCTACATGCAGCTAGATTGATATTTAATACATCCTATAATGATTTGTACTGTGTATTAAATTTCCAGGCCAACAGTTTGGGTACCAGATTAGTATTTCCAAGGCTTCTGACATGCTTTGATCATCGCCCAATCCTGATGACTCGTCAACGATGCTTTGAGTCTGACGACAAGAAACAGCCGGAGGACAAGAAACAAGATGCGATAAGCGCCCCAGAAGACCCCGATGAACCAACAACTTGCTGTATGTCGGGCTGTGCCAACTGTGTATGGATCGAGTATGCCGAAGTTATGGTAGCTCGGTACAAAGACGGAGGTGATAAAGCTCGTCAAGCTATACAACAGATAAAAGACCCTATGATGAGAGCTTTTTTAATGACTGAATTAAAAGGTATGGATAACAAATAAATAGTTGTTACATGAGTATATAGTATTTAATAAATATTTTTATTATAGTTTGCAAATGGTAAAATTTATTTAGTTACTGTATCCAATATAAACTTATCTGTAATCTGATTAAAATTTAGAGTTTTATTTAGCTCATTTTTACATAAAAATGTATAAATTACAATAGTGTTTTAATACTAACGTAATTGTGATTGGCTTCATATAAAAATTGAATATGTACAAGCTGTGCTGTATTTTATGTTGGAGGGAGTTGTTACCTTAAAATGAATATTACTACATGGTATTTAGATGGTAGTGATAGAAAAATATGACATAACTTCATTGGTAAGCAAAATGGAGTTATGTTACAGTATAATAATATATTTATTACCAATGAATTTATAGTACTATATTCCGCTACCATATCGCTATGGTACTGTATATAATATGTATCATGCTTTATTATTCAGGTGAATTTAATAACGTTAGGTAAGGAAAAATTAAATTGGGGTTATTTCAGCTTTACTAATTCTAAAAGAGCATTATGCGTTGTCTTAAACTTTAAGATTGAATTAAAAAATAAATACCAGTTTCTGATTCAAGTAAACTATTCTATTTTATTGCATTAAATTTAAAAGAAATTATTTTTTTTAAAAGATATCTTTTTACAATCTGCGCTACAGGGGTGGTATAGTGAGCCTGAGGAAGGTTGATATTAATTTGTCATCTTCCTAGGAGGGTTGCCACACCACCACTGCAGTGTACATAATATATTACTTAACAAAAATGTTAATATCCATAGCATTGATATTGACCTTTTTGTAAGGTCTAATTGTCCGTTGCATTACATTCTGCAATCAGGTTTCCTGCAAGCAGATGTTCTTGATAAAGGTCTTGGAATTAATTTACTGCTCCGTTAGATATTTAAGATCCTTGCTCCGTCACTAGGTGTTGCTACGTAGAAGGTGGGGGTTCCCGAATACTTGGCTGAGATGTTGGCAATCACGTTGTCCACTGCCTCTTGGTAGACCTGTTGATACAAGATAAAAAGGAGTTCAATGGATTATCGCCTTAAAATTTTTTTATTCCAGAAATGGATAGAGGGGATTATTTTTGGATCTTTTTGAGTCTGGGAAGTATTTTTAAAGAATTATTGAACGTGCAGAAAAGGTGCATGATGCCTCTAGATGCATCTGCTAATAAAAATCTAGGACCCAAAAGGAGCATGAATGTTTTTATTTTTTTATTTTTTTTTTTTTTTTTTAACAATACTTCTCGGCCTCTAAAAAATCTGAAAAAAATCAGAATGGCATAATTTGCACCCTCTATCCATTTTTGCAATACAAATTTTTGAGGTTGATACTCTACTGTCATGCTACTGTATTACAACTGTAGCAAATAATGCAATTTCATTAAGCATAAATGTCACACTCCTGCAAAAAATTGTCATGCTTCCAGTTATCTAAATTGGCTTATTTAAATTATTTTTCTTCCAATGTGAATATTATTTCTTAAAATCTTTGGCAGTAAAATTTTCACAGGTGATGGGATTTTCTGTAAAAGATAGGCAGTACTATGATGCCCCCCCCCCCCCCATCTATTGGTACTCACGAGGGTGACGGTGCAGCCTCCGAAGCCCCCTCCGGTCATGCGAGAGCCGAGCACACCTGGTACCTCCATTGCCAGGACGACCAGCTGATCTAACTCTGGGCACGAAACCTCATAGTCGTCCCTGCAATAAATTATATTTGATTATTTAGGCTTAGTCATATCGCCACTGCGTCCCTGTGACTCACCGTAGGGAATTGTGGCTCTCGACCATGAGGCGTCCAAGCCAAGGGTAGTCTGCCACTCGTAGGGCCACGGCTGCTTGTTCTGTGCGACGAATCTCTCCCACTACGTGCCTGGCACGACGGAATATTTCACTTTCTAGACGGCTCTCAAACCCTGCAAATATCAAGCAAGTTAACATTGTTTAAAAGTTGAATGCATTAGTAAAATACATGACATTGTCATTCTTTTAGACTTTTTAATATTTTAACACCGAATGATTGCTATCAATTCAAGTTACTTCAACAGCAATTATTAAAAAAAAAAAAGGAAATTATAACAACTATCTTCATTGATTATAACATGAAATACAGTTTAGAACTTTTTTCTTTGTCACTTTATAATTTTCTTCCTCCATCTTCCACATTCTTCATCTGGTTTGCTACTGTGGCTGTTCTTCTCACCTGCAAGCTCCTCGGCAGTGACCTTCCGCAGACTGGCCTTCTTGATGATTCGTGCAGCCTCCTCACACTGCCGTCTGCGCACCGGGTACTCGCTGGAGCCGAGCTCGTGGTGCACGTTGGAGTTGGTGATGAGCACCACCACGCGGGGGTCGTTCAGGGGAACCAGCTGGGCTTCTAATGACCTGAAAATAATTAGTTAGCATTTACGTTTTTTTTATAAGTCCCGGAGACCCATACTTTTAATTCATTATTTACATAAAAAAAAAATTGAAAAAAATATCATTCTTTATTGCTGGCAAATGCTACCTACTTGAATTCAGAATTCTTTGTTTATATTTTTACTTTACAATATATTAAGTAAAAATACATAATTAATATGAATTTATTGCATTCATTTTAGTAACTAAAAAAATTTCATTGCTTTGCTTTATATAGTTTCAAAATTCAAATTGTACTGGACATGAACTAGAGGGTACCTGCAGTCAATGAGTAATGCATTTCCTTGTTGTCCCATCACAGAAATAAATTGGTCCATTATTCCACATGGGACACCAGCAAAATCATGTTCTGCTTTTTGGCAGGCCAGGGCTTTTTCATTTTGTCTGCAGAAAAAGAACAAAAATTAGAATTTGTCCAAATATTTTTCTTTTTTCTCAAAACTTAATCTTATCTTTGACTAATCCCTGCTCTCAAAATCTCTTGTCCTCGTAAATATTGGATTAGAAGAACTAACGATTAGATATGATTAAGTAAGCATTGCATTAAGAGTAAACATATGGTTGAGATAAAGGGATCAGCTAGAAGACATGTTGTGCATGCTGTTTTTTTTTTTTTTTTTTTTTTTCATTCTTTTATCAACATTGTTTAATCCAGTACATTAATTCACCTATAATAATTATGTAATAAATTAATAAATACCATCATAAATGCTTCTTATCTCTTATATAAGGGGTTATTAAATTGTTAATACTCTTATATAGTTATTACACAATAAAATTAATCATACAGTACTGAAATTTACAGTTTTTGTTCGTAAATTATATTTCCTTTGTGGCAATTGTTTTATTAAAAACTTAGTTCTTTTCTGCCTCCTCTGGGTTCGTACTATCTTAAATCCAGTAGGTGATCTATTTTTTTTTTTTAAGTCATATAGTGATAAAAATGCTGACTTGCATTCCTCTTTTCAAAAAATTTCTTATTATATCTGTGTGACAAATTTCTCAGCATTTAAATTTGCTGTTTACTATTGTTGTACAGCCTGGTTTGTGGTTTCAACACTAACTGCTTGCAAGTCTGCTGGGTGAGGGCCTCGAGGAAGGTGTAGGTTGCCACCTCCAGGGCAGCGCTGCTGGACAGTCCTCCTCCCAGAGGAACCGACGTCACAATCACAGCGTCAAACCCAGAGATTGCGTCTGCGAAAAGTTATTGTTTTTCAAAATTTTGCAAGTTTACATGCTTTTATTTTTTTCTATCAAACTACAGCATAATTTTTCTATATAATTATATATTTTAAGGTACTTCTTTATTTTCGATATATGATATTTGACAGCTGTATCCACTCATATTTTTCTGACTGTATAGAAGACCAATTGAAATGGTTGTGAATTGACATTTACACCGTATTAAAGTTAATTTAGTCACCATTTATATAATTATTTATATATACCATGTGCGTGAAAGTTTGCCACAACCCCCTTGACGTAGTTGGCCCATCGAGGGACTCCCGGAAGCACGGCATGTCTGGCAGGTATCGGAAACTCAACACGGTGGGGCTCATCTGTCTGGAGTACCGTGGTCACCACGCGGCATGTGTCCGAGCCTGTGCGCCGCCCCACCAGTACCGTAACCATTGGCAGTGCCTGTAACATGACGGTAGCAGAGTTAGGAACTGGATCTTTAATTGAGGTTTTTATTTTTACAAATATTTAAATTTAATTTTTACTAAAATAATTAGAATTCGTAAAAAATTACTTCTTATAATTATAGTGTTCACTAAATTTAGGATATAATATAATTAATATAAAAGTATAAAATTTTAAGTTATAAGTTCGAATTCTGCTGCATTTTTTTTTTTAATAATATATTTACAATATAAATTTATAAACATTTATTATAGCAGTGATTGCTGCAAATTTACTACAATGAATATACTGCATTATAAATACATATAAATATGCTGGTTTAATTATAGCATGTCCGTGAGATGCTGGTTTAATTAGCATGTATATATGTCTGTAAGTTCTATTATGGAATCCTGCACAGAATACTTCAAAGTTCAAAGTATATAACATTTATTTTTACTGTAATATTTAATACTGTTTTGTTTGCAAAACACACTGATATTTTACAGTGCGTATATAATATATATATATATAGGACACACATTATCACACATATAATTATTTATATATGAATATATTATATCAAATAAAAAATTACGCTCTATCTTTATTTTACAAAATTTATAATCGGACTTTTATTAAATATAAAACGCAATATGAAATACATTTTATTAGTATTATATATATCATTACATGGCTTTTGATCATTATATTAATCAAAACGGAAAAGGAAATGATAAAATAAATAAATTATTTCAAATAAAACAAAAGTCATATAGAGCGAGACGCATCATACTTTTTCCGTATATACATTAAAAATCAGCGACGCGTGCAGTTATAATAGCGTACGTAAGTACTGTACAAATACTGTATCTATTTTAATCTACGTACGATGACGCTCTCATTATAAATTAATGTAATTATACATACCATAGGTAGTACGAATCCATCGTTATAGTCCGTGTGTTCTCCGATCAGGTTGACTCTGCCAGGAGCGCACGCGGCAAGGTTGGGCTCGGAGCCAAATTCTTGTTTAAATTTCCGTGTAGCTTCAAGCACAAGGTCCTCAGTCTTAGGTATTCCAGAAGCCATGATGATATTATCTTGTCACTGAGGAGGTCTAGAGCAGCAGCTTCGTCGTCTCTGATGTGTCCACAAGCGATAAATATAACTCAAACTAATGCCAAAATGATAAAAACTTTAAAGAGAGAGAGAAAAAAAAAAATCCCCTTCCTAAGAATCATATCTTATTTTACATAGGCCTCCCATTGCCAAACTTCTTAACTTACGTGTTTAAGTCTGAACCCCATACTGTGATATTTTTTTTACGACAACGCGCCGATAACGATTTAAAGCTTGTTTTTAAGCCATTCACCTTTTTTTTTTTTTCTTTGAACTGATAAATGGAAGTAATGGAACAAAGTACATGCGTTCTTTTTTTTTTTTTTTCTTTTACATATCACTGACTCCTTCGCGTCACGCTTATATAATATGTCAACAATTTTTTTCTTAAACATTTTGACGTCATGTATGGTCATGATGTCACCAAAACTAGGCGAATTTAGAGTAAAATGCTATTTACGATATAAACAGATATATATAGACTAAAAATGCATAATTTTCTTTTTAATCCTTTTTGCCCTAATTAATTAATTGCGATCATGTGCAATTTTATTTATATAAAAATAAAATATATTGCTTGAATATTAATTAAAAAATTACACAATTTGAAATACATATAAAAATATATACATATATATATGTATATATTTTACATATATTTGTAAAATATAAATATATTTTATATATACCTAAAATTTAGGTACGTTTATCTAGTTTTTTTCCTTAGTGTAAAGAAAAATGGTTAAAAAAACTTGGAAAATCTGTGGCGACATCAACTCTTAAATCATTGATAAAACTTAAATTATATCAAAGCAATTAGACGTGATTTTAATCAGCCGCAATCATTTTTTTTTTTTTTTTTACGATATAATATTTATAGGTTATGTACTGCAACTGCATGCATGTACGAATAATCTAATAGTTAACTATTGAAAATCATGCAAATCACCCTGTATAGTATATGATTATGTAGTAAGATCAATTGATCATCTTAATTGTTATGTAATCTTCATGTTTTGCGATCTCTTGTAAAACAGCCGACATCTGCACGTTATATACCGCGCTCTTCAACAATCTGATAATCGATGTGTGGCCTACATTCAAGGCGTATATAGCAGCGGTCGGAGTTTTTGTGTATACAATCGGTCGAAAACATTACTTGTAAATTCGTAATAACATACAAGTTTCTATAGCAACAAAGCATTTGATTTATAAATGAAAAACACACACACACATTATCAAATGTGCTATGAAGTTTTATAATTTCGAAGTTGAAGCGTTTTTGAGAACACGAAAAACAATTAAAACTGGGGAAAGAACTATAACAAGTTTTTTAATTTATTTTGTAAATTTTGTATTCAATTTCTTTTAAAGAGAACAAAAAATGAAAGAATTGTTTTTATAATGAGTGCAATATGTATTTAATTAATACAATTATACATAAAGAAATTTTCTTTTATTACAAAGACACAAATACATATAATGTTTTACATATAAAAGAAGTCAACGATCCGATCTGCTGCATGTAGTTTAAGTGTTGCGTGAGTTGAGAAATAAGGTTCGTATCATTTCGAAATATCATCAATTACATTATACAAAACATTACCACGTTATTTCGCAACCATGCAACCTCAGGTATTCTCTGCATGATTTTGTATTACATGATGTTCCTACTTATTTTATAAAATATTCCAATTTTATAAGCAATTATTTTACAGTTTTATGTTATGTCATTTTATATGATAAATACAAACTATAAACGACAAATTTCTTGACTTAAGGGTAAGATAACGCCACCAATGTTAAAAAAAAAACAAAAAAAAATCCCTCACACAAAAATTCTGAAAAAAAAAAAATAATAATAAATAAATAAATAAAATGTTCTCCTTTACACCCTTACACCCCCTATCAGTAGCTAAAATATCAGGTATACAAATACGATCTAGTTTTTTAGTTATAAATTTTTAAAGTTGACTAAAGGAGAAATGAAACTTCCATATTAAATTAGTCAACTTTAAAAATTAATAACTCAAAAACTAGATCGTATTTGTATACGGTCTGATATTTTAGCTACTTATAGGGGGTGTAGAGAAGAACATTTTAAATTTTTGTCAGAATTTTTGTGTCAGGGATTTTTTTTAACATTGGTAGCGTTATCTTACCCTTAACACCTTAATTAAAAAAAAATCACAATATCAATATTATCACAATATAGTATAATAAAATATAATATAGAAAAAGGAAAAAAAAAAAATGCCCACAAGTCAAACACATTTATTTTGATATTTGCTTGGTGGTTTTGCTCCTCTGCTCGCGTGCTTTGCTTTTCCTGTGGAAAGTATAGTAACATTTTTTTTTGTTCCATTCGGCCTAGCAATGTTTAGGGTTTTATGAGTCTCTTTTCCAAGCCGAGGTGATCAAGGTCTATAGCAAAATCCATCCTAGCATTTGCCTGGTTGTGATTGAGTGAGAAAATTATGGAAACCTTATGTAGTCAGGATGATCGGAAATTAATGGAGGATACCATATCAATTACCTCCCAGTTGCACGCCTTTTTTTTTTTTTTTTTTTTAGCTAACTGCTGAGAAGTTTAACGTTGCCTGGAATCGAACTCTCGTCAATCTGGTTATACGAATTGGATGCGCACAATATACCCGGCATATCACTGCGTCAATTGCCAATATTAATTTTTATTAAATGAATTCGACAAAAAATTTATTGAATAATTTTATTAATACGTCATGTATTATATGTCTTCATAGGCTGTCTTGAGAACGAAATGGTCCTTTGATTTTTTTGTCTCGTAATTTGGATCGCATTGACCGTGGTACGTGTTGCACGCGATCGTCTTCATAATTATATGATATCGTCAAACCGGCCCTGACTTAAATCTATAAGTTTCTATTTTGTTATATATATTTTACTGTTTTTGTTAACTTGGTATTTATTCTTTATGTACGAATTGCACAGTATATTATTTACTTAAAGTATATTTTGTGACAACGTCGATTTTTGTTTCTAGTACAAGGTAACGTGTTAATTCTCTTTGAAAGTATAAATAAATAATGAGACTACAAATTCTTTAATAATAATAATTTCTTTAATGTATTATTACTAGATATTGATCAACTTTTAATTAATTTAATTGTTAGTAAAATATAGATGAGGACAGGCTGAAAATTTTGTTTTTATCTCAATAAATAATTAAATTCAACTATGAACCTGCGAATAATTCATTATTAAGTTTTTAAAGGGCAAAATCTGTTATGTTTGAGGTTATAAATAATAGATAGGAAAAATTAAATCGAACTTAAGTTATGTACAAGTAGGAAAGCTAATGGAGGAAATAGCTCGCATTAAGCTCTTACGTAAGTTGGGTGGGTACACTTCCGTCGATTTGAAACATAGAGTCGTAATATATAATATTACATCGAGGATGATAGCAATGATAGCGTTCGTGCTAAAACTTATCACGTATCTTTATTGAATGTGGTGACATTTTGCTTGAAGCGAGTAAATATTTAACTCACGTTCTAAATTAAAAAAAAAAAAAAAAAAAATCTATGTACATTATACATGTGCCATATGTGCCATATGTGACGTATGGTAAAGGTGTAATTTGTCTTAATCATTTGTGTCGTTGATGGTCATCGCCATAATTATTTTAATTGATAAAGTTCGGAATTTAGTTTAATTATAATTATATGTTATTTATAAAAAAATATATTCGTGTACCATCTCATCAACAACTTTTTTTTATGAAAAAATGTCTTTGATCATTGCTTTAATTAATTAATAAACTTAATACGACTCGATCGATCATATATTATACATGTACATGGCATATATGGACTACGAACATTGTCATCATGTCATGGTTAATATTGGTTTTTGTTATCAACGTATTTTGAAATTTTATTTTAACGATATCATGTAAAAAAACGAGTACTTTTGACGGTGCTTTTTGCTGCTTTGAATCGATATCTCTAAAGGAAAATCAAGTATACTTTTTATATGATGTTGCTATCATATGACGGTCTTATTATTTTAGCTAATTTTTCCGGCGGCCTGTTCTTATTAAAAAATGTTATATAATAGCATGTTAGAAATTCTTAGAAATATCATGGCGAAGCGCTCCTCTCGATCGTAGCGATTCGACATGCATGCAATAAGTTTAATAATAATTTATAATATAGCGTTTGCCTGGCTTTGTTGTTGTTTACATTCAGCAGTAGGTACTGAGAGGGAACTGGAATCACATGATTTATTCCTCCTAATTTAACGTATTTTTAATTTTTTTTAACAATAATATATACGTAAGAAATTAATATACATAACTTGAACATATACATTTTTTTTATTTTACCTGGTTTTCTTATGATAATTTTTTGTTGTGCCGTTTCCCCCTCGCATTCAAAAGTCCGCGGGGAAAGCAATGGTCGGTGATTGGCTGATTTTTTTTAAGAATCTTAGGGTCAATATCAGTGCATAAGGCCGCGTCTCATTTAAAGAATGCGAACTAAAAGTGTATACACTTCAAACACTAATTTAGTATAAATACTTATTTTAAATGAGACAACTTTACTGTAAACTAGCGCCAACACTTCGTAGTGGCAAAAGTTGGAAACATTTGCATCAGCTGATCAATGTTAAAAAATTTAGTGTCTGTGTTAGTGTTTGAAGTTGCTATTTCAAACACTAAATACTAGACCCTTCAAACCCTTCAAATACTTGAACACTTGCGCTAATTGAGGCCGTGTCTCATTTAAAGAATGTGAACTAAAAGTGTATACACTTCAAACACTAATTTAGTATAAATACTTATTTTAAATGAGACAACTTTACTGTAAACTAGCGCCAACACTTCGTAGTGTCAAAAGTTGGAAACATTTGCACCAGCTGATCAATGTTAAAAAATTTAGTGTCTGTGTTAGTGTTTGAAGTTGCTATTTCAAACACTAAATACTAGACCCTTCAAACCCTTCAAATACTTGAATACTTGCGCTAATTGAGACAACAGTTAGTGTCAATATGGCGTCAACACTTCAAAAAATTGACAATCGATAATGTGTTTAGTGTGCATTTTTGTGTATTGGCATTCATCTGAGACAACAGTTAGTGTCAATATGGCGTCAACACTTCTAAAAATTGACAATCGATAATGTGTTTAGTGTGCATTTTCGTGGATTGGCATTCATTCTAAGTGTCGTAAAATGGTCATTATTGACGTGAAATTTGGAGCCGATTTACATTTTAATTAATGATTTATTGTATTTTCCACAGATATCATTGGCAAATATTGTATTTTTTTCCATTTACTTGACATTTCAATCTATCAAATAAAATAATTGTCAAAGGTACAACAATTGTCATATCGCAGAAAATAAATAGTTTTTGGTATGCTACTACCATGTTAAATAGGTGCTTTTTGCCTACATTCACGTGACGTCATGTTTTTGTGACGTATGGTGAAAGACCCGTATATGAATTCAAATGTAATCGTGGTTGTAGATCGATCGTTCGGATCGTTCCTAATATATTTTAACACTGCATGTTGATAAAATTAAGATTATCGTTATATAAATTATCAATTATAATATAATTATTATAACTATTTTTTTATTTATTTAAAAAATGCAATTACAAAAATAATTAAGGTAATTAAAAAATGTATAAAAATATATATATAACAACAAAAAAGAATAAAACGAAGAAAAGTACATAATTTTTATTCATTGTGAATTATATTATTTTATAAATTAATTTATTTACTCTTATATTATAATTAATGGACGGGTTTATGTTAGGGAGGGGTTTAAAAACTGAGCGCCGGTCGCACGCTGAAGTTACGTAATATGCCGCTGCTGCTGCTGCTTGTTGTTTATCGCGGGCTCGCACGAGAGGAGAGGTGTGAAATCGTCCGTACACCGGGCGATAAACAAGCTATCGTCGCAACCAGAAATTATTTTGACACTTCTTTAATAGAACAAGATAAAGTGAACTATTTTAGTTAAATTTCAAGCCAAAACCTCAACAGTATTCATCATAAATACAATGTTAAATTCAGGTAAGTTTTTTTTTGGTGTGTCTTATAAAACGCAAAGTCATTGTTAAATAATAAAGAAAATTATATTTTAATGCTAATAATCACTTATTATAGATGAAAAACATACACATTATAATATTATATACATAATTTATAATATAATAATGTTTAAACAGGGTTAAATGAACCCTCAACATAAAGGGTAAACTTACGTAATTTTTGCTTCGACATTTTGATGGTGCAATACTTAAAAAATTAATTTGTCCTTGATATTTTTTTGTATATTTTTTTGAGCTGTTTGATGTGAAGTATACTTCATACGTTTTATCATGCACGTAGTTTATAATATTTCAATAAAAAATGTGTATTTTATTGATCCATCAATTTTTAACATTGAATTGACATAAAACAGCTGATACATTTTTATTGACTCCTCCCACCTCCCACCGCCTCCCACTTTTCGGTAAAAAAAAACACCAGACGCCAGGCGGGTTTTTTTAACCTTGAACTTTCAGTTGACCATGCAGAGATTGAGGTAGTCTCTTGTAGCTAGGTGCCTGAGATGAGGAGACTGGGTGTTTTGCAAGATGTTGATTCAAGGTCTTCTGTAAAACATTATTGCTGCACCGAGCTCCTCAAACCTTTCTCTCTGAGCAAGTACCATGTCACTGTATCCAGGCAACTCCCAACATCCACTTGCACAACATACAGCCTGCCTTGGCCTGGCTAACACACAAGTTTTACTAAAGAAGTAATTCAACCCTTTAAATTTGGGGATTTTATTTTATTAATTTCATTATATTTTTTTTTTTTTACAATTTATTTATTTACTATAATATTATACAGTATATTAATTACAAGAAGTTACAGATTCTGTCTTTCTCAACTGACAGAGAGTTCCCCTTGTGTGTTGCAGATTAGCGGCCCGTTGGCGTGACCCTCTCGGACAGCAACATGAAGTTCCTGCTTCAGATCAAACTACTGCTATGGAAAAACTACCTTCTGAGAAAGCGACAGAAAGTAAGATCAAAGCTCCACGTGGGTGGCATTTAGTCGGAGAGTAAATTACTAACATTACACAAAGGCAAATTAGATCTCATAAATATAGGCCACGTTTCTCTTCAATTAACCTGCCTATTTCAGCATACAAAGTTACCTGTTCTGTAAGCAATTTTCAATTCTATCATCTCAATAATAAAAATTGCTTGTCCTTTTTTCATCATGAAGTTAATGTCTTTTAACTTAATTAATTCTGAATAAATTTCTGAAGGACTTAGCAATCAATATAGTAAAACCAGAACCAGGTTATGTTTATTTCCATCACTTGTAGTTAAAAGTATGACCTATGTTCCAGCTACGCTGCTTGATAGAGCTCGTTTGGCCGCTGATCCTCTTTGCCATCCTTATGTGGGTCAGGACGAGAGGACTGAAGAAATATATTCATGAGTGTAAGTACAGAATTATATGTGTATCTTTTTTTCACAGGCATAATGATCTTTTGTTTTTAAGAAGAGGGCCACCTCCCTCCTTTACTTTTATTTATTACAAGACTTATTCCTCTTAGCCTCTTGAAGATCTGTACTTGTTGACACTTGCCTTCAATAGGGTATCGACCTCATTTTTTTTTTTTTTTTTTTATTTATTATTGCAAAAATGGATAGAGGATGCAAAGTTATGCCATTCTGATTTTTTCAGATTTTTTAGAGATCGGGAAGTATTGATAAAAAGTTTTGCAGAGGTTGGGTTTGACCCCACGCCCCTTTTAAGCCCTATCCTTTTATTAAGAGAGGCGTCCAGAGTCCTCACTTTCTCTGTTCATTCAACAATTTTTTAAAAAATGTTCCCGGTCTTTAAAAAACTGGGTGTCATAACTTTGCACCCTCAATCCATTTCTGCAATAAAAAATTTGAGGTCGATACTCCATTAGATATTTGATTAGGATGTTTCTAAGATAATTCTTAATTTGCAGGCCACTTTGAGGAGAAGGCGATGCCATCAGCTGGTCTGCTGCCGTTTGTGCAGAGCTTCGTCTGCTCCATCAACAACACGTGTCATCGCTCCGTGCAGGACAGCATGGAATCTCTGCAGAAACTCAACTCCACTCCGTGAGTAGCAGCTCTCAGACACAGATAAAAATGAATGGGAGTCTGCTTACTATCTCTCCGTCTATTTTACCTTGATGATTGCACTGATTAGTTCTTTGTACTTTTATCAAATCCTTATCTCAGATTTGCTCTTGGAACTTGGAATTAAAAATAATATAAAGTAGTACGCATACTTTTTTTTTTTTCTTTTTCATCTGAAAATCTGATTAATATTACTAAATTTTGAATGAATTCTTAGCATTATTCCCCTTTGAAAATTATGAAATTTCTGTAGGTTCTTCTGAAAATGAAGGTGAGGTTCCATAGATTTGAATTGAGAGTTACGTTAGAATATAATAATTTCTTTCAATGTATTTAATTCTTAAACAATGTTATATTCATGCTATTTTAAAAATTGCCTGTTCGTTTAGTCTCCCAAGAAGCCTGCAGATCTGTAATCGTTACTGTATGTTGACAGACTGTGGAGGCTGCTGGGGGAGGTGGAGGGGGTGCTGGGGGAGCGAGTGAGCCAAGGGGAGGTGCGCAACATTGAGGCTGCCTCCCAGGATCTCATGCAGCTCGCTCAGCTGCTGCAGGACGTCGGTAGCAGGCAGCAGAAATTACAGGGTAAGCACACTGAACTATATACTATGGAAAGTTAACGCCCGCTCTTCTACACAAATCCAAGCTGAGGCAAAAAAAAGTTTCTCCTCTTACCAGCACAGCTGATCCCTTAACATGAAATAACATTGAAAAGGTCTGACCTTCCTACTATAGTGGGAAGAAATAGTGGGAAGAAATCAGCTGGCAGGCAGGTAGAAGCAATTTTTATTTGCTTCAAACCCTAGTGTGTAGTCGCGCCCCCTGGGTAAGCACCATTCAAGGGCAGATTACTGTATAGGCAAGCAAGTCTGACTTAGGGATAAGGATGTAACCAATCAGAAGTGTCTACCAATTTTAATTTATTAACGGAAAATAACTTTATTTTGGTTGCAGCAAAGGTTGTAATGTTTATGTTCTGGTCAAATAATGTCACGTATAGCTCTGTTGAATGCACTAAATTTTTTTCATGATAACTTTTATTTTGGACTCTCAGTTACACCATTACATTTTGAATGTTACCCTGTACAATGTATGAGCTTGATGTATTGTCTGTTAAGTAAAAAGGAACTTTACTCTTTTGAGATATTGCAACTTTAGAGACTCTTTGTTATCATCACATTTGTTTGTGTCAGTAATTCAAGGAAGAGTGTTTAAGAATCTCAAGCTGCACATCCTGTTCTATCTTAATTCATACAAAAACATTCTAACAAGAAATCTGATAAGATTGTGATATTTATTTTTATTATTGTGTATTATATATACTGTATATTTATTTTTTCTGAAGCAAATCACTAAAATATTTTCCATTTAATCTGCTTACAGGAACATTAGATCTGAATAGTATTATAAAAGATCCAAGAGAATTAAAAGCCTCACTTGTAACTCAGCAAGTAGCGTTGAGTGAAGATGTGATAGAAGCATTACTGCAATCTCAGCTGGCATTACAGAATCTCACTGTGGTAAGAAAAGACGTTTGCTGAAATTGTAGACATTTTTGCTGACTTGCTGTTGTATTCAGGGCAACCTTGCTTCTCTGAGAAGTGACCCTCGAGCCCTGGTTTGTGACGAGGGCACTCTATCCAACGTGCTGATTGTCTCAGGGCGGGCCAGGGTAGCTCAGGTCTCCAAGGAGCTTTGTGCCCTGTCGGCTTCGAACCTGACGGTTGTGACAAGAGCCCTGTCCCAACAACTGACAGCACCCGGCCTATGGAATGAGGTGGGTGAATTATCAGCAGGATTTAAAAATAAAAAGAAATCTTTAATACTTATTTTTGTTACAGTTGGTAAAATACACAGAACTGAATCTCGGACGTGAATTAAGTTGGTCAGATTGGACAAATCTGAGAAAATTATCAACAAATTTGGCTGAAGATATTCAAGAACTGGAGACATATCAAGACTTGTTAAAGTAAGAATCACCATTGCTTTTTCCCTCTTCTACCTTGAAACTTACCACATTCTCTGTCACAGTGAGGTGGGTGTTGCTGTCCGCAATCTCGCCCCGCCTGCTCGCCTCATAGCTACCAACTCATCAGTGGTGGCTGCCAACGCCTCTGCTCTGAGCTCCTCAGCCCTCTCAGCTGTGGCGCTGCTGCAGAACCTGCTGTGCGGGCCCGACGCAACCAACATCATCGACCAGATTGCAGCAGGGGGAGGCGAGAGCACAGGGTGAGTCTCCAGAATGAAATTTCATGGATACAAGAATTAAATGTCTCTTCATTATTTAAAAACAAAGCAGAATCTAAAAACTTAGAAAACTATAATTCCTAGGCTAAACCCCTAGGCTATAAACTAGGCTTCTAGCCTTGGTAGGATTGTATTGTTGTTTTTTATCAATAAAATTATTTGAAAAAAATAATTAGTATTAACTCAAGTTCATTACTGTTTACTAAAAAGAAATTATTCAAGAAATTGTTATTTTTTCCTAGTTAGGTGTAGTAGCCAAATAAATTTCAAGACTTCAGAAATTTAAAAATATTCAATGTTCCAATCTCCGTTAAAATTTGAAAATTTTCTGAGAAGTACTGTATATGGCACTGCAACCTTGACAACAGGCTGTCACTTGTCAGGTATGTTATTATTTTGGGCTAATTTTACAAATTGATAAAGAGAATAATGTAAGGAACAAATATATTCCATCCAAAACTATTCTCCACCCAAAAACTTTATAAAAAAAAAAAAATAATAATAAATAGAAATTAACAAGGCCAGGTAACTCGGTATATGCAAGAACTTTCTCTGCACTTGCTACTGTCTTCTTAATTTTTGTCTCATTACTCAGGTTTGATGAGCTGAGAGACCAGCTGAAAGACTCGGAGAGTGAGTTTGAGGACTACATCAATGACACGGACGCCTCCCAGGAGTGCAATGACCTGTTCCGTATGCTTGAGAGAAACACCCTGACCAGGCTCATGTGGAACCAGGTCAAACCCTTTGTCAGGTCAGTTCTCAAATCATTCTTCACCAAAACGTGGATCACCGCTGATTTGTCGATTGCCCCAAAATGTCTTAGAGTTAATTTTATAATATATAAAAATTACTTTTGATTTTAGAGGCAAGATTCTGTATGCTCCGAATGAGCCAGCAATGGACCGAGTGATGGCTCGTGTGAATGAGTCATTCTCAATCGTTGAGAGACTTTACGAAGCTGGTCAGATGCTGGCAACTAATGGAATCCCTAGACTGAAAGAGATGTTTACTAATCAGACTCTCGAACTAAAAATTCTTCAAGTAAGTTATCATTACATTAATTTGCAGTCATTATTGTGTGTGTGATCAGTTACCCAAAATTGAAGTGAATGGAATTTAACTGCTTATGTTTTTCAATGCGTTCTCATGTAATTTTCATATTTTGAAGATAATTAATTAAAAATAATTGCAAAAAGTTACATGAAATAAAATTTCTTATATTTAAAATGACCATTATTCATTAAATATTGCTAGAATTTATAAGTTTGTGTCATTTTTTTTTTTTTTTTTTTTTTAGGATGCGTGGCCTCAAACCTTTTCAACGTTGCAAAGACTTCTTGGTGATCAAATGCAGCCACAACTGAAAACTTTGAAAGAGTTTGCTGACAAGTAAGATACCGGTACTTATAATTGAACAGGACACATTTTATGACACGTTTTTTTGTAATGTAGGTTCTTGGAGGCTAACAATACTGAAAGTCGAGAAATGGCGCTTGAAATGCTTGAAACACTTCAGGTCAACATTACTACCTTACTTGAGGTAAAATTATTTAACTTCTGTTTGTAAGGGATTGGTGTAATTCTGTGTTTGTATTTGTTTGTTTTCAGTGTTTTGATGTGGACAAAGTGGAAGGTCACCCCACAGAGGCTGATGCTGTTGAGCGAGGCATGGAGCTTCTGGAAAACAACAAACTGTGGGCCGTCGTTAGTTTTCTCAACATAGAAGAGACTAATGGAACATTGGAAGACTTACCTCCATTTATCACCTATAAAATCAGGTAATTATGCATTTACAAAATTTCATTGAAATTAGAGGCTGATTATACTGCAGTAAATTGAAAAACTAAACAGCCTGATGAGGTAACTGAAATTAGGTGTACAACTTTGAAATTTTGATTGCTTTCTTTGGCATAGGAAAATAAAATAAAGTGCTTACATAATTTTTTTAGTTATTATTATTATTATTTTTTAAATTGTGAAAGTAAATTTTGTATGTAACATCAAATTTTGCATTCAATTAACCACTTGTTTGTTTTTGTCAGGATGAACAGCGGAAGGATAGACTCGACCAAGCGTGTGGAGGACATGTTGAGGAGGCCTGGTCCTCGGCGCAGACCTGCCATCGACATGAAGTACATCACGTACGGCTTTGCTTACCTGCAGGACATGCTGGAGTCGAGCATCATCCGCGAGCACTCCGGCCGGGCCAGGACACCAGGCATCATCTTACAGCAGTTCCCTTACCCTTGCTACATCATTGACCAGTGAGTGACAATGATGTTTCTAAATTTCTTTGCAGTGGTGGGAATCTAGTTTATCCATTTCACAATCTGAAACTAAATTTGTTTTAATTCATTGATGTCATAGAATTTTCAGTTTTTTATTTTTTTGTTAAAATCTAAAGGCAAAACAGTAATTTAAATTTTGCCATGTTTCTAGGTTTGTGCTTGCCATCTCACGTACGTTCCCGCTCTTCATGATGCTCTCGTGGGTGTACACAAGTGCGATGATCGTCAAAAGTGTGGTCTACGAGAAAGAGCGACGGCTCAAGGAGACAATGCGTGTGATGGGTCTGGGAAATGCTGTGCACTGGATTGGCTGGTTTGTGGATAGCATCACACCAATGATTCTCACCATCTTCATGCTCACCATTATCCTGGTGGTAAGTAATGTCTTCACCAACAAATTTCGTCATTCACCATTGAATTTTTTTTTTTTTTTTTTTTTCTAATAAAGTAGATTCCTTTCTTTTTTACTGTGTCAACAATTATAATTCAACTTCACAATCTTAATCTATTTTTCTGTCCTTTAAATCAATGTCATCTCCTTTCTTCTCTGTACTCGAGCAAATCAGTTTTACCACCATTATAGTAGGCCTGTACTTTACCGGTATTAAAAGAAAGTTTGTTTTTACTTTCATAAAATTAAAATATGAACTAATAATTAAAAGTACAATAATGAGAATGACGCTTGATCAGTGCGTGAATTACTTGTTGTTGGAGTCTTTTTTTTTTTTTTTTTTTTTTTTTTTAGTATCCAAACAGAGAGTTTATTTCTTGACTGTTTGAGTTGGTGCTTATATTTTGTTAAAAAAGTTAACAAGTACAATATGTTTCCTCCGTCCATAAATCATAATAAATAAATAAATCAGTATTTTGTTCAAATTTTTGTTACTTTTAAAAATACCTTGATGCAACATTCTTCTTGAGTTCTCACAACCACTTCCTCATGTTTCAGTATGGCCGTGTGCTTGAAAATTCTGACCCGACGCTGATCTTCATGTTTCTACTGGTGTTCGCGGTAACCACGGTCATCAAGAGCTTCCTCATCTCCGTTTTCTTCTCCAAGGCCAACCTCGCAGCTGCGGCAGGCGGGATCATCTTCTTCTGCCTCTACCTGCCCTACGGCTTCATCGTCCTCTGGGAAGAGAAGATGTCGTCGTACCTTAAAGCTCTTTCTGTAAGTACAAAAATTTCCCAACATTGCTTTAGTTTTATCACAAAGGAAATAGTAATTAAATTTTGTTCATGTATTCAGGAGATTATCATAAATTGCTGTCAATGGTTAGGTGTTAGGTTGTGTTATTAAATTTTATTAGAATTAAAATATCAAATACTGTATCCCAGACCTAAAGAAAATCCTAAGGATTTTGTGTCCAATGACTAGTATGTTCTCTGTCTTAGCACATTATCTCTGTTTTTCAAGTTGAGCAAACCTAAAAAGTTAAGCCTAAATGTGATCAAATTTTGCTATGTTACCAGAAACTTGCACAAGATTTCAGTATATAAAATGTAATTAAAATGTTGTAGTGCCTGCTGTCGAACGTTTCATTTGGGTTTGGCTGCTCCTACCTGTCCCACTACGAGGAGATGGGAATTGGTGCTCAGTGGAGCAACTACCACACCAGCCCTCTGCTCAACGACAAGCTTAGTCTGCAGGGCTGCATGTACTTGCTCATGCTGGACGGAGCCATCTACGGCCTTCTCACCTGGTACATCGAGGCCGTCTTCCCAGGTAAGCTACCTTCATGTTTTAATATATTTATTTTTATAAAATAAATCGTTAATAATATACTTTGAAAATTTTCAACTATCATCTACAAATTTAAAAA
This sequence comes from Siphlonurus alternatus, assembly GCA_949825025.1. Lineage (NCBI taxonomy): Eukaryota > Metazoa > Arthropoda > Insecta > Ephemeroptera > Siphlonuridae > Siphlonurus > Siphlonurus alternatus. The sequence continues at coordinate 44,812,817 of OX463780.1, read as the reverse complement.
GACATGACTTTCATTGGTTATTTAATATTATCATGTACTGTATTGCAAATAGTATGAAAAGATTAATTGGACAGAAAAATAAATTAAAACTCTATGTAATCTGTGTTTTTCTATTTTTTTTTTTTTTTTTTTTATTTACTATATTTTAAATTTTTCTAATTTATTGAGGCAAACAGTTTTTAAGACAATGAATTTGAAAGCAGTTACCTCTTTTGTAATTTAAAATTTAATATTTTTTAAATAAAATTAGAATTTGATGTATAAATAGTATATATTATAATTATGTGCCAGTACCATCATGCTTTTTTATCATTATTTTTTTGTAATATGCCATTGTATGTAAAGGAATTTCCTTTTTTGTTCGTAGGAGAGTACGGAGTTCCCAAGCCTTGGTATTTCCCGATCATGAAATCTTACTGGTGTGGCAAGGATGAACCCACAGAATCTCATGGACCAATTGAGCCTGATCTTCTCTCTGATCACAGTAAGTTACCTTTCAGGTGACACAACCTTACAATTTAACTAACTAATTAATTTTAATTTACTCTGATTTTCTTGCAGCTGAAAAAGAAAACTTTGAAGCGGAGCCTTCACTACCTGTGGGAGTATCACTTCAAAACTTGGGCAAAACATACAGCAATGGAAAAGTAGCTCTCAGTAACCTGAGTTTAAATTTCTACCAAGATCAAATTACTGCTTTCCTTGGGCATAATGGTGCTGGCAAGACAACAACTATGTAAGTATTAAATAATTGTTGAATAAAAAATACTGTATTTAATGTTATTATTTTGTTCATGATTTTTATAAAAAGAACTACAGTATAATTACAGTAGTTACATTTTTTTTTTTTTTTTTTTAACTTTTAACAAATTTGATCAGAATATAGAATTTGTTATACAGTTTTGTGCAGTACTTAACAAAATTTGTATTACACCATTTTTATAAGTTAGACATAAACATTTTTAAGCATTTTATCTATGTATATGTTAAATCCATGCAATTTTTTTTTTTTTTTTTTTCTGTTTGGAAACTAATTGAATTTTTCACAAGTATTTTATCCATGTTAAATTCATGCTATGTATATATTATATTTATATTTTTTTTTTTATTTTTGAAAACTAATTGTATTTTTCTCTCCTCAGCTCCATCCTCACAGGGTTATTCCCTCCGTCCCGTGGCACTGCAACCATTAACGGACTTGACATTCGTAAGGACATGGACAGTATACGAGGCAGCCTGGGCACATGTCCACAACACAACGTCTTGTTTGACCAGTAAGTGTCCCTCCTAGTGACATCTCTACTGGTAGTTAACAGCTGACTGTCACAGGCTCACCGTGGAGGAACATCTCTGGTTCTACGCACGCATCAAGGGGCGGCCTGAGAGCGAGGTCAAGGAGGAGTCGGACAAGATGATCGTGGACCTGGGACTACCACACAAGAGACATGAGATGGCCAAGGACTTGTCCGGAGGAATGCAGAGGAAACTGTCCATAGCTGTGGCGTTCGTTGGAGGCTCCAAGTGAGTCTCAGCTTGTAGTTCTCGTTACTCAGTGTTATTTTTGTTAAATAAATGAATATCTAAAGACAATCAGTGCCATCAATTCAATTTTTTTATTCAATTTGTCATTATTTTCTGCTATCTTATAATTTTTTATGCATTACCAATAATACCAATTAACTACATATAAAAAAATCTAACCCATTTTTAAAGTAAAGTCCTATATATGTTCTTTCTTCAGGACTGTTATTTTGGATGAGCCTACCTCAGGTGTAGATCCATTTTCAAGAAGATCAATATGGGAGCTGCTAGTGAAGTACAAAAAAGGTACGTGCTGGCACTTCTTTCTCGTTGCTCGTCTAACTCCTCTCCCCACCCCCAGACCGCACTGTCATCCTCACCACTCACTTCATGGACGAGGCTGATCTTCTGGCAGACAGAATCGCCATCATTGCGGGAGGCAACCTGCGCTGCTGTGGCTCAGGTCTATTCCTGAAGGCACGCTTTGGCTCCGGATTCTACCTGACCGTGGAGCGAGCAAATAAGGCACCGGCCAGCCCTCCTGCCACACCAGTAAGTTGACTCGAAGATTAATTAGTGGAGGATGGAACTAATTCTTGACTTGTTGTAGATCACTGAAAATGTTATACCTCGAAATGGATGGGTCAACGGGAAAGTGCAAACTGATAGCCAAGTGTCAGGTAAATATTTATTACTGTGTAAAATTATAAAAAAAAAGGAACTAATTAAAAAAACTAAAAACAAAACTAAAGTAAAAAAAATACTAACTAAATTAAATTAATGTGAAATTAAACTTCAAAATAAGTTATTTCTTTTTAGTGTTAAATGATAATTTTTATTACTTTTACAAGTGTGTTAAATTTTGTCTCAACTTTTTGCAGACCAAGTTCGACACATTGCAGACACAGTACGTTCCTGTGTGGCGAGTGCTGAGCTACTGGAGGCGGTGGGCCAGGAGCTCGTGTTCTCACTGCCCTTCACCCTGGCGCTACGTCAGGGTGCTCTACCCTCCCTGCAGACCCTACTGGACACCCTGGACGAGCAGGGAGCTGCCCTCGGCATAAACTCGTACGGAATATCAGACACCTCACTAGAGGAAATCTTTCTCAAGGTGGCCCAACATGGCGAGACCAACGGCAAGCCAGAAGAGACAAATGACACTGGTAAGTGTACATGTAAAGTAATTTTTAAATTTTACATTTTGTTTGAAATTCTAGAGCTTGAACTTGAATATTAAAGATAGGTTGGTATTTATTTTAAAGATGGAATCTTTCGTGCCTCTCTTTATTTTTCTTTTACTGTTTGCAAACAAATACAGTAAAAAATTGTTATTTCGTAACTTGTTATAAAGTAAAAACTCAATATTTAGTAACGGAGTAAAGGTCCCGTAAAAAATAATTAGTATTGCAGGTACAGGAAAAACTTGATATAAGGTATACTCGATATAAGGTAAACCCAATTTCCTGGGTCCCTTGACTTGACGTAATAACAAGTTTTTACTGTATATATCTTTGAATTTATTAATAAATTTTCATTTTAAATGAAGAATTTTTCCCAACATTTTGAACAATTTCTATACTTCCATTTAATATGAAGACTTTGAATATTCATTTTTTTATTAATTGTAACCTATTTCAGAGAATTTACTGGTATGAAGTCAAGTTTATTATTTATAAATGCATTATTTCCTAATTAAAGTTAAATTATTATCATTTAATTTTAAAATTAGTGAAAAATGTTGACATTTATTGTTTGTTTACAGTTTCGAGAGTGAATGGTGCAGTTATAAAGCAAAATGGAGCAGTTGACGAGAGCGGACTAGTTTCTGAACTAGAAACACTGACTAACGGTTCAGCGTGCCATGCTCAAAATGGTACCTGTCTGTTGCCATCAGATGCAGGTAATTTATTTGCAGTCTTTAGTCTATTTAAGAAAAAGAAAATTCCTCTGAATGCAATTTAATGCTTGCTTCTCATAGTTTAAAAATGTAAATAACTCTAATATTGCAATTTTTTTATGTTCAGTAATGTAAAACCTTTTACGATTTTCTGGTAGATTTGTTTTTGTTCTGTTCTGTTTTTTTTGTTGTGTTTGCATTGTGTGGTGAGCTGGCTTCTTTTGTTCCAAGGCAAGAAGCAGCCCTTCGTGCAAATTCGAGGCAGCCAGGTCAAATGTAAGTTGCACGTCGAAATATGACTAAGCTTGAGCAGCAGTAGATTATTTTAGCAGCAAAGCTTCCATCTTCCTGAAGTAAAAATAAAGAAAAAAAGCAAAATAAATAAATAAAAAAAAATGTTATTGAGTTTTTTTTTTTTTTTTTTTTTTTTAGAGATCTAGATATATTTTGTCTTGTGTTTCATAAAAATTAATTCAATCTTAAATCTAATTATTTTCTTAATGAATGGATTACACTCAATCCTATGTTGCACTTCTACGGTATGTATGCACCCAATTTATTGAAGTATTAGTTTATTAAAATATTGTCCATGCCAAGTAGAGATATTTTTTTTATGTAAACCTATTTTTTATCATATGTGTACTTATGTATTTGTGTTGTCATCATTATCCTAAAAAATTAAAATCTTTGTCCGACTGTAAACATTCACTACAATAATAATGTTATAAAATGCCATGGACAGTTATAAATAAAATCAGTCTATTGCAACTTAAGTACAAATTGAACTCTTGAATTTAATAAGCAATGGCTTCATGTAAACTAAAGTCAGAAAACACCAGGTGCCATTATGCCTTCAAAATATTTAAATGTTATTAAGAAAAACAAGAAGGTTGTAGTGTCAACTGCAACATGCAATTTTCATACAGGTTAGTATTTCAATTAGATCAGATTACATGAAGCCATGGAGTGGTAAATTATTCACATTCTGTTCCACCCTTTATCAATGAATGCAACTTCCCCCGTCTGTCCAGTTGTCTGACGCCTCTCTCTGCAGATATGAAGGCTGCGACCAGCGAGGCACAGGCAGCCGAGTGTGGGGGGGAGGGGGAGGACGGCTGGGAGAGTAAGGCAGGCCGCCGCAAACTGAGGTGGCGTCAGTTCATGGCCCTGCAGACCAAGAGGTTCCATCACACCAAGAGAGATCCAAAGGCCCTCTTCTGTGAGGTGAGCACATGTCGGAGACAAAACACCCTAGGTGGGCAAATCTTAAAAATCATTTTGTAAGCCTCGCATAGTATCATTGTTACTAACAGATGATTCTGGTGTAGAATATTAGACCATGGCAGAACCAGATGTGGCTGCTATGCTAGCTAGGTGTAGACTTACTTGGATTTGTAAAAGCTTTGCTACATTTATAATTTTGTTATTATGTGCATAAACTTGTAGGTCCTAAAAGAAAAAAAATATATATACATATATATATGTATATATAGGAAAAATAGAAAAAAAAATATTTACATTGTAAACTACAAACATTTTACTTCAAAAAAAATCATCATATAAACATTGAAACCTAAGCTGAGTTGACACAATGAAGAGCAAAGTAGAGAAAGAATGCCCAAGTAGCTGAATTCTTTGCTGAAATTAGTCTTTCTTCCTTACAAAATTGCTAGTTAAGAAAATTATTTTGTTTCTTTTTCTTAGAAGTACATATATATGATATTTTTATTTTAAGATGATTACTGAATGGTTAATATGAGTGAAGTAACATGCTCCTTGTTCCCCAGATCGTCCTGCCTGCACTGTTTGTGTGCCTCTCACTGGCATTCACGGTGATCATTCCTGGCCTGGAGGCGGAGCCCGCCCTGGAGCTACAGCCCTGGATTTACCCTCCACCCAACAACGTCTTCCTGGAGAACCAGGACCCTAGTAACGAGTGGGCACAGCGCTACCAGGAAACTCTGCTGGGACCCTGGGGAATGGGCACCAAGTGTGTCGGGCCAGGGTGAGTGGAGCGCTCAGTAACATTGGGATTGAAGAGGCTGCAGAAAGTTACATTCTGTGTCAATAATGTGTATCATTCCAAAACATATAGAAAAATACTACTGTATACAGTACTTTTTTTAATAGAATCAAACAATCATAATTTTTACTGAATAAAATTTTTTATTTATTTATTTATTTATTTATTTATTTATTTATTTATTTATTTATTTATTTATTTATTTATTTATTTATTTATTCATTTATTTATTTAACCTCTTATTATTTTTGTGTGCACTTTAATATTTATCCTATTGTGTGAAATTAATTTTTAAAATTCTCTTTGTAGAAATGGAACGTGTGAACCAATATCATCAGAGTTCGACCTAAGCTATCCAGAGAATGTGACCATTCTGCCCATCTCCCCAAGCTGCTCCTGTGCCCGAGGAACTCAGACCTGCCCAGCAGATGCAGGCGGTCTTCCACCTCCTCGAGTGAAGGTATGTCTCAATGCTTTATGATTGAGTGTAGCATCTAGTTAAGGATCTGTGCTAAATAAGCTTGGTTTCAGTAATATTCCTGCATGCGTTTGTTAGTAATATGTGCTGCTTGTCTTCTTTTTATTTGTGTATCTCATGATTGTTTTCCACCTGTTGGCAGGTTATAACGGGAGATTACATGCTGAACTTGACCGGCAGAAACATCTCTGATTGGCTGGTGAAGACTGAAGAGCAGTATTACAAAGTCAGGTAACCAGTTTCAACATAAAACAGACACAGACCAATTTTTTGCAAATTTTTAAAGCTAAAAATTACATATCAACTATTAAAAATCCTACTGCAAAAATTTTGAATATGTCAAAGTGAAAAAAAATTTTCAGTTGTGTTTTAAAGGTTTCCTCAATGTATACAAAATTAGATATTGACCTACTATGACCTTTCGTGATAAAACATCATCCTATGATGTCATATTCTTTTGCCTGACTCACCATGTTTTTTATAGGTATGGAGGGTTCAGCCTGGGGGTGCGCAACCCCCTGCGAGGGGTGAACGTCACTCGGCTGGTGCAGCAGCTGGCACGTCTGGACCGAGCCTCCAACCTCGGGCAGGAGCGCTTCGAGGACTACCCGGGGCTGGCCACCTCCCTCACTGAGCGAGCCCGACAACAGGACCTCTTCGACAACATCAAGGTCAGTGTCTGTCACCACATGGTTGTGTTCATCTTGATTTGCTTTGTTTAGAGTAGCTATTCAATATTTACTTTGAAAAAATATAACAAAGGCAATGTAATATGTGTATAGAGTAGTATTTAAAATAGTTTTCAAATAGCTTTTTTAACTTGTTCTGTTTGATAATCAATATTCAAAACTTTCTACCATACTGTACTACATTTTGCTACAAAATATTTAATTTTTTTCCTAATTGCTAGCTGTTGTTTAGAATGGTTAAGAATGCCCTGCTTAACTGTACAAAGAAATTATTAAACAATATGCTTAAAAAATAATAATGATAAAAGGGGGGGGGGGGAATCTAGTGTTCTAAATTTTCTGTCTTTTATCTTTATATTGTTCCAGCTGTTAACCCACCAGCTTATATTTTGCACACAGGTGTGGTACAACAACAAGGGCTGGGCCTCGTCAGTGTCCTACCTGAACGCCATCAACAACGTAGTGCTACGTGCCTCTCTACCGGAAGAGAAGAGAGCAGAGCAGCACCGGTACGGCATCAAGGCCATCAACCACCCGATGAACTTCACTCCCACCCAGCTGTCGCAGGAGATGATGTGAGTCAATAACTGCACAAGAGATTAGAGATTTCCCTATGAAAGTCACTTTGAAAATTGCAACAAGTTCTAGAAAACTTCTGAATTGCATCTACAATTCCATAATTAAAAAAGATAAATACATTTGTTAAAGTTTTTCTCACTAACAACTGCTCACACTTCGATGGGAGTGTTCTAATGTTTCAATGGTCTTTGTCATTTTGCAGCAAGCAGACTGGCATCAGCCTGCTCCACGCCATTTCCGTCATCTTTGCGATGAGTTTCGTGCCTGCCTCGTTCGTGGTGACGTTGATTGAAGAGCGAGCCTCCAAAGCCAAACATCTCCAGTTTGTGTCTGGTGTTGACGCTACCATCTACTGGGTAGCTGCTTTCTGCTGGGACATGGTCAGTCTTTTGTCGTGCTTGCATTTTCTTAGTTCTCCCAGTTTAATTTATGTAGTAGAGCTTATAAATTTTATTTTCTTAACAATTTTTCCATAGCTCTAAAAGAGAGCTCTTCTTATAAACTAAAAAAATGTGATAATTGATTAAATTTTCAAAAATTTGTGTAATGAAATATTTCAAATAGGCAAAGTTTTTAATAACTAATACATTACATTTTTAAGAAAATTTAATGGTGTGTAATATTTAGAATGCATTTTTTTTTTCCCTCTAAGAAATAAATTGAAAAAAAAAAGTGCCCTGTCTAAAGGTTCTTGACTTGGTATATTACAGTTCAGCTACCTGGTGTCGGCCATGCTGTGTATCTTCATCTTTCTGATATTTGATGAGAAGGCGTACGTCTCCAGTGAAAACCTGCCTGGCCTGGTCCTGCTCCTTGTGCTCTATGGGTGAGTAACTACATTAATGTGGACACTATGCTTACTGCTGCAGTACTAAGTAAATTTTATTGTGTTTGATTAGCAAATGCTACTGTGCTTAATGGTTTAGAGCTTTAAAAAACTGAAAGAATTAAACCAATTATCTGTAATTATGAAAATAAGCTTCATTCTTGTAGGAATTGTTATAATAGATAGTCAAATTCACAGTTACAGTTATATTTTAATGCTAATCAGTGTTGAATTTTAGATTTTATAGGTAAAAAAATTATGAAAATAAAAGCTAAAATTGCACAAAAATGACATATTCTGATAGTTCAAAAACTATTAAAAGAAATGTAAATAATTGGAGGCTATGTTCTTACATTGTGTGCTTGTATGTTTTCAGGTGGTCTAGTATTCCACTCATGTACCCTGCCAGTTTTGTCGCTAAGGTACCAAGCACAGCATTTGTGTTCCTCGCGTGTGCTAACCTGTTTGTAGGCATCGTCACCACGGTTGCCACCTTCGTTCTTGAAATATTTGACGATGAGGTAAGTTATAACCTGACATTTAAATTTTAAAATGAAGTGCTGATTGATCTTATTTTTATGCAGGAGCTGCAGTACATAGCCTCAATATTGAGGGAGGTCTTCTTGGTCTTCCCTCACTTCTGTCTGGGACAAGGTCTGATGAAAATGGCCCGGAATCATCTCGCAACACAAAACCTTGCTGCTTTTGGTAAGCATAATAATTATTTAGAACGTTTTAAGGGGGTTTTCATATTAGTTTAAGTTTATCCCTAAGATAAATATTTTGCTTTAGTCCTCTGTAAAACCCCTTCCCCCAATGCTATTTAAAATATACAGTATAATGACTACAAAAATTTAAAATTGTTTAAAGTTGCCATCTCCAATTTTAATTGAATATACTGTATATAATATAAATATTGTTTTCATACCTCAGGCCTTGAACTTCGTACCAACCGATTTGAGTGGAACTTCCTGGGGAAGAACCTGCTGGCCATGACGTTGGGAGGATTTGTCTTCTTCGGTCTCACTTTGGCTCTCGAGTTTGGTTTATTCGTGCCCATATGGAGACGTATTGTTGCTAAAGTTCGGGTGAGTAAAAATAGATTCATTTCTCTATTTTGTGTTTTTTTTTTTTTTTTTCAAAATTTAAATGACAGAAAAACTAGTTGAAACACAGCAATTTATTAAATCAGAGGATGTTGATGTGTGTGCTTGCAGCCGGTGCCGGTGCCGTATTCTTGTCCTTGCAAGGAAGAGGAGGAGGACGTGGTGATGGAGCGTCTGCGCACCCTGCAGCAGGACGGACCTTCAGACGTGCTCCGTCTTGAGAACCTCACCAAGGTAGGGTGGTGGCAAATGAGGAGCGGAGGGATTTCCAATGTAGTTGCTATAATTAGGTTAATTGTAGTGGTAATTTTCTACTGTGCTAGAATGTTGGTTTGTGGAGTAAGGTAGTAAAAACATTACCTCTAAAAATATTAAAAATGAGTGTTTTTAGAACTGAAAATACATCAGTTTAAAAAATAAATTTTTATTATTTTTCTTCCCACTTGATATGGTCATAATCTTTTATCAAGTATTGTATGGTGTGAAGAAAATGTTGAGTTGAGTGTGTAAAAAGTGTATGCAGTAGACTCATATGTTACCATACTTTTCATGAGGCTGTGGATCATTTTCTGAGGGAGTTCTTGTAGTTATGTAGTTTTTCATATTTTTCAGACGTACAAGCCGGGCTTCAGACCAGCTGTAGATAATCTTTGTTTTGGTGTACACAAAGCAGAGTGCTTTGGGTTGCTTGGTCTAAATGGTGCTGGCAAGACCTCAACATTTAAGGTACATTTTGCTCCTCAAGTCACAAATCAAACGTGTTTGTAGAAAGAATCTTTTGGGAATGGCATTGTATTCTTCAACAAATGATCAGATGATGTGTTTTAAAAATGCAAACTTAATTACCTATAATTTATGATTAAATTGTGAACTCTTTGGTGCACATTATTTAAAAAAAAATAAAAATAAAAATAAAAAAATTCCATGCTCACATTACAATATGCTTACAGATGTGATACTAATTAAGAAATCCAAGATCTTTTTTGCCATTTTTACTAAATTAGGCAGAGATTTTGATTTGAAATAGAGATGACTGTAAGCCTTATGTTTAGATGCTGACGGGAGACAACAAGGCTACGTCTGGAGATGCCTTCGTCTGTGACCACAGTGTGCGAGGTGAACTGCCATTGGTCCGCAGGAAACTTGGCTACTGCCCTCAGTTTGACGCCCTTGACCCTCTCCTGACCGCTAGAGAGCACCTCGAGTTCTACTCCAGACTTCGAGGAGTACCAAGTCATCAGCTGAACGCCGTGAGTATGACAGAGAGTTGGAGACAATAAAGGTTCATGCAAGCAGGGGTCCTAGAGAATTTATTTATTTTTTTAAACGAAATTAGCAGTACCTATAGGTAGTATTGTAGTATCTACCAAAATATTTCAATCATAAAATTTATAAATTTTAATGCTTTACCAATTACTGTATTATTTATTTATTTTAAGAAGATAGAAACACATACGATAGAAAAAGATTTGTTGGGAAGGGAGATAATTCGAGCTTTTAGTCGCCATTGACCCAGCAAAAAAGAGAAAAATTAATTTAATTAATTAATATATTATAAAACTGAAGTATAATCTCAAACAAGTTAGTTCTAAAATAGTTCCTGACCAAAGCATTAATAATCTGTGATTTGCAGGCTGTTGACGAGGGTCTGTCAAGGCTTGGTTTGATTCCTTATGCCGAAAGATGCTCCGGAACGTACTCTGGTGGCAACAAGAGGAAGCTCTCAACAGCCATCGCCCTTGTTGGCAACCCGCCCCTCGTTTTTCTGGTGAGTCCTTCAGGTTATAAAATTTTATTTGAAGGTTTGGAGTGTACTGTATTTACAGTATTTATTTATTTATTTATTTATTTATTTATTTATTTATTTATTTATTTATTTGATAAATGCTTTGTGCTCCCAGGATGAGCCTACCAGTGGCATGGACCCGGCCGCCAGACGCTTCTTGTGGCGCTGCATTCTCCGGACAGTTCGGGAGGGTCGCTCGGTGGTGCTCACCTCACACAGCATGGAGGAGTGCCAGGCGCTGTGCTCTCGCCTCACCGTCATGGTCAACGGCAAACTGGCCTGTCTGGGCAGCGCACAACACCTCAAGAGCAAGTGAGTGCCTTTCAGTTCCCATAAATTCAAGGAAAGAGCAAACATAAATCGTAGCAAAGTTGTTGTTTATAATCAGGAGTAAAGGTCTAAAAAGGTGACCCTCTGTGTATATAACTTTGGGTCTAAACAATTTCTCTTAGAGATCTCTTTACTATTCCAAACTTTTAACAAAATGGAGTATTGACCTCAAAATTTTTTATTGCAGAAATGGATAGAGGGTGCAAAGTTATGCTACCCTGATTTTTTTCAGATTTTTTAGAGCCCGGGAACTATTTTTAAAAAATTATTGAAAGTTCTTTTTGTGACGTCACGAGACGCCGCTCTTTAAGAAAAAGATAGGACTTGACGCCGCGTGACGTCACAAATAGGACTTTCAATAATTTTTTAAAAATACTTCCCGGGCTCTAAAAAATCTGAAAAAAATCAGGGTAGCATAACTTTTCACCCTCTATCCATTTCTGCAATAAAAAAAATTGAGGACAATACTCCATTGTTGAAATAATAATAATTATAGCAAGGTTTATTTAAGTTGTACAAAATTTTCTTTAAGTAAAAATTTGTTATTGCTGATTGTAACATTGCTGGTTGTGTGCAGGTTCGGCAACGGCTACACCTTGGTGGTACGGTGCCCCGTGGATCAGGTGGGGGCCATGGAGGCTCACATGCGACTGCACCTACCCGAGACGGTGCTCAGCGAGAGCCACCACACGAGACTTCGCTTCCAGCTGCCCAGCAACACCCACAAGCTGTCTGCAGCTCTGGGGGCCCTTGAGGAAGCACGCTCCGCCCACCTGCTGTACGACTACTCTGTGTCACAAACCACTCTGGAGGAGGTACGTTTGGTGTGCGGTGATTGTTGAGAAGAAAATCATGTAACACTAAATCTGAAATAACATTTCTTAATCATTAGCCTAATGTATGATTTTTTAAAATTATTTTTCTCCCAATATTTTTATGTAGTTGCAATCTCTCTAAGAATGCAACTATCACAGCACTGCTTTGTTAAGTCAATCTGGAATAGGTGTATTTTTTATTTATTTATTTATTATTATTTTTTTTTTTTTTTTTGCAAGGTGTTTTGTCATAGCATTGATAAATTAAATAGAAAAATCATATTTTAAATAAATAGCGCTACAATAGATCTGAGGAAGTAAAAATTTCTTGATTTTCAACACTACTGTATTATTATTTTTTTCAGTGATTTTTACCTTAAATCTTTATGTTGCATTCACTCTAGGAATTCAAATTTTCACAAATGTTATTTGTAGTTGTAATATTAGAGCTTGCTCATGTAATGATCTTTATTACAATCATGGTGTTCTAATTTTGTCTCCTGTGTCGCCAGGTGTTCCTGAGGTTTGCCAACCAACAGAGTGACCTTTCTGGGGACGAGGCTTGGGCCGACTGCTCTTGCTTCAAGTCCCTCTTGTCCAGGGGCAGAAAGTTCCAGACAAGTGAGTCAAACTGACAAATTTAAGCAGGGAAAGATGTTGCAAACATTAAGTGTTTATTTTAGTAAGGAATTTTGCATGGAATGAGCCACAATAAAAAAAAAAAAAAAAAAAAAAAAAAAAAAAAAAAAAAAGCTGTTTGAAAATTTAAAATCAAGATTTGATATTCATTATGCAGATCTGATGAAGTGGGCGGTGCATATACATTAATGCTTGTTTTTATTATTTCAATTTTCTTTAACTTAATTTAAGAACTACTGTATTAAAATTATTCCAATTAGAGTGGTTGGTTTGGTTACCAATGGCGGAACTTGTTTTTCAACATTGTTCACAGTGCTCTCTGGGGCTCCTAATACCCAGTCTGCACGCCAGACAGTTAAGTACCGTTTCTTAGCGGGGCACGTATGTTGTTTGTACAACATTCCGCGGTCTTAATCACCCCAGCGGAGTATAGACAGCCGTAAGCTGCCTTCCTCGTACCAATTCTTTCAATTAGAGTGAAGCATGTGATATGGCCTCATAACATCATAATCTTGCACTGTATGTAATTTAGTATTGATGGATGCCATCATGTGCACCACTCTATTTGTGATCATTTATATTTTTTAAAAACAAATTCCAGCAATTTTGAAATGATTTTATGAATTAATGGTAGGGCTATATACCACCATTGTGTAGCCAAAACAATATTTTATTCCATCTACATAAAGTTTTCTTTGCCAGCAGGTAACTCCGAGTCCGTGTGAAGAGCCTCCTAGACCAAAATTCTGTCGTCTGTGTCCGCCTCTCAAGAACGAGTGCCTCTGATCCAACCCGCCCACCCTACGTCAACCGCCTGTAGAATAAGTGTTTTATTCTACCTGTCTCAACTCAATATACAATCTAATTTACTTTTTTACTCAGGAAAGAAAGAGGAGCACAGAAAGTGCTATTTTATATATATACTTAAATGACGATACATAAATTGACATTTTGACATTTTATTTTAAAAAAGAAAGTTCAAAAAATTTTATTTGCACATATATCTTGTATTGCACTAGAAATTGAATAAATAAAACAAGAAATTGCACTTTAAGTTTTTAAAAAGAAGCATTTAAGCTTTTTAAATATGAAACCAATGATTAGCAGTAGATCAGAAATGTTGGCTAAAATTGTTGATAATAGCACAAAAAAAAAGTGTGATAAATAGGAACAAGAGTTATTAGGTATAAAGTGAAAATAATAAGATATGCCAAAAGAATTTAACTTTAATTCTACTATGTTTTAACAATAGTATATTATATATTTGATTATTAAGTAAATAATATAAATTGTTTGTATAACACAAGCTTTTTCTCAACTAATGCTATAGCTATACTTTGTGGAAAAAATACATTTAAAAAAATGTAAATTAATTTTTTTTTTCACTTGTGAATACTGTATTATTGACCAATGCAAATTAGATTTAAGTTAGATTAGTAGAAATGTAAATAGTTTATTAAAAAGCCTTTATTATTGTCTTGTATTAATAGCACTAACAAATTTCTTGCTGTCATATTCATATTATTGATTTATTTAATCTGTTGTGATTCATTGTGAATTGTTTTAAGTATGTATTAAAAAATGTTGATTTGATGTATAAAATTCTTGTTTATACATGTATTCTTGTCAGCATGCTATGAACTTGTTGACGTGTTATTTAATATATCTATCAGTTGCATAATGTTATGTCTTACTCAGAAAGATCTTTGTGTATATTGTGACCTAGAAATTGTTTTTTTCGCTTAAATTAAAATTTCAGTACACTCCATTCAAATAAAAATGTCTATGGACATGTCTAATTATATTTATATACATATAGCCAGACATTTATTTTTGAACGAGTGTACCAACAGTTTATAGTCTTAAATTCTTAAATCTTTGCTCCTAATATTTCTCATTTTTCTCTTTTTCATGTTCTTGAAACTCTGAAAAGAATTAAGGGTAAAGCCGCTATTACACGATACAATTTTTCTTACTATTGCATACAATTTTTTCTTACAAGAAAAATTGAACCCCATTTATTTGTATGGAGATGAAATTTTCTTGCAAGGAAAACTTGTATGCAAAATTGTATGGTGTAATACAGGCTTAAGATAATATGTCCAATGTTAAAAAAAATCCCTTGCATGAAAATTATGAAACATATCTTAAAATGTTCTCCTCTACATCCTCTATCAGTAGCTAAAAATATCAGGTATACAAATTCGATCTAGTTTTTGAGTTATTAATTTTTCAAAGTTGACCAATTTAACATAGAACTGCCTCGAACTGCCATTTTAAAGTGGTCAACTTAAAAAATTAATGACTCAAAAACTAGATCGAATTTGTACACCTGATATTTTTATCTACTGATAGAGAGTGTAGAGGAGAACAAATTAAGATATTATATATTTCATAATTTTCATGTGTGGGATTTTTTTAACATTGGGCGTGTTACTTAAACCCTTAAAAAGCAAGCATTTCTTGCTTTTGATGTTCAGTTATATTTATAATGTGTACAAATATTTTTTTCCTAGTTACCTTAATCTACTCTCCTATGCAGCAAATGTGATGCATTAGATTATAATAAAAAAGCAATTTAATTAGATACATAGTGAAGTTAAATAAATTAAATTAAAAGTGTTATCTTGCAGTATTTTTACACTGTGATGATGTATTAATTGGTTTTTAATTAATTCAGTCTTACTACTAAAGTGCAAATTGCATTCACAGCTGGTCTGGATCTTTCTCTTTTTATCTGATATTGTACTTTTAAGATATATTTCTGACAAATCTAAATTTTAATTTACTCTTTGTTCCTGTATTTTTGCTTATTGCTAATGATTAATTTTTATTAAGTTGTATACATACAGTTATAAAATATATAATTATACACACAAATATATTTAAAAATTACTGAGTATAATACTGTAAGTCTATAATTTATTGTATGTTTGACTATTTTAAATGCAACTTTATGTATTAATCACGCTTTGTTATTTATAGATTTATTAAATTACGATTAATTGTGAAGTGATTTTTCACAAACTAAGTTTTCACACTTGCAGGGTATTTAAGTTAATAGTTTAATTCACTTTCTCATATAATCTACACTCAATGTTCACCATATAAGTAACAAATATAACTCAAACTTCTAGATCTGTCAAAAAATTCTATGCTATTTTTTTATATTGTTTTTGCTTGAAAATTTATTTATACCAGGGTTTCATGTCTATAAGACTGTTACTATATATCAGTTAAAAAAAAAGTGCAGAGAATACATGAACATATATTATGTTCATGCATACAAAACCCAATTTTTTTGTATTCTGTACATATTATTTTGATTGTGTTTTTTTTTTCTGCTTTATATAACTTTGCTTAATTTTTAAAGTATTTTGTTTTCTTTGAAAAGTTTATTGTAAATTGTCGAACAGTTCATTTATTTTGCCTCTCTTTCCTCCACTTTACTCATCTCCTTGTAACAATTTTGTATTGTTTTATTAACTAACAGTATTTTTTAAACCAATAGATTTATTATTTTTAGTACATTATCCTGTGGTGCAATGATAAAAATAATAATTATAATATGAATTTAGAATTAGTATTCTATCTATATATTTATGTATATATATGTGTTACCATATTTTTGTCAGTATATATTACAACAATCTTCTTGTGATTAATCACTGTGATCCATATAATAATGTTGGTTGGATATTGTTTTTATAGTCTTCAGAGAGAGCTTTCAGAAAAAAAAAAAAAAAAAAACTCAATTACCGTAGTTGAAAAAAAATGCGGATTTTTATTTTATATATAAATTAGTTCCTTTTTACCAAATTAAGGTGTTAATAATATATGGGGGATGGATTTTTTTTTAAAGAAAAAAAAGTGGGTTGATTTAACAAAAGAACAAACATGTTTGTCATATAGAATTTTATTATAGATATATTTATTATGTGATGCAGCAATGAATAACAGACGATTTTTTTTTTTTATCCTTAACATTAATCGGAAACAATTAATTAAATCATGTTATACTTATTCCACACAGTTTGTATGTCAAAGGAATCAATAAACAATTTTTTATAATTAAAAAATATTAATTAGTATACTCTTACTATTCTCTGATGGATCTGTTAGCTCGTAATTTAAATTCTAGTATATCAATAGCTGGCCGGGTCGGTACGTGTGGCCATATACAGTGGCCGTCACATTTAAAAGACTCATGGTCGGGAGCGCTCGGGAGTCATTCGGCTCGGCCAGTGATGTCCTTCGTTACAAACCGGCTACCAATGACTTAGAGCGTTACAAACACGATCATGAGGGTTTTAAATGTGACGGCCACTGTAGTTGCATGTGACTCCACAAATGCGGAGCAGGCCCCTGCCTGCGCGGGCCCCCTCCCTGCTGGCCCCAGAGAAAATTTGAAATTTCACTGTGTGACAATCACGAGTCAATTATACAATATTCACCGCTCTAAAAATTCAAAAATTTATCACGTGCATTCTTTTATGTATGATAAAAAGACACGCCTTAAGGGTAAGGTAACGCCACCAATGTTAAAAAAAATCCCTCTCACAAAAATTCTGAAAAAAATTTAAAATGTTCTCCTCTACACCCCCTATCAGTAGCTAAAATATCAGGTATACAAATACGATCTAGTTTTTGAGTTATGAATTTTTAAAGTTGACCAATTTAACATGGGAGTTTCATTTCTCCATGTTAAAGTAGTCAACTTTAAAATTTTATAACTCAAAAACTAGATCGTATTTGTATACCTGATATTTTAGGTACTGATAGGGGGTATAGAGGAGAACATTTTAAATTTTTTTCAGAATTTTTGTGAGAGGGATTTTTTTTTAACATTGTGGCGTTACCTTACCCTTAATGTCGGGAGGACAAATTCAAATTGTATATGACATAATATATACAGGTGCATTTGAAAATCTATAACGAGTTTTTATTTTCTAAGAAAAATAATAGTTCGTATCGAATTCTATATGATGATCGAACCAAATTTAAGATCCAAGAATTCTAGCTCACATAGGTTCTACAGAATATATATATATATATATATATATATATATATATATATATATATATATATATATATATATATATATAA
This sequence comes from Siphlonurus alternatus, assembly GCA_949825025.1. Classification (NCBI taxonomy): domain Eukaryota; kingdom Metazoa; phylum Arthropoda; class Insecta; order Ephemeroptera; family Siphlonuridae; genus Siphlonurus; species Siphlonurus alternatus. The sequence goes on along the minus strand of OX463780.1, from coordinate 44,795,021 downwards.
TTAGAGAAAACGCGTAGGGCTTTACCTGAAAAACACCCTCCATTAATGAAAAAATAGTCATGTTCCATAGCTCGAGCTTCATCAAAAATAATAATAAATAAATAAACAATACATTTACGTTCCCGTCAAAAAATGAAGAAAAACTCTTTTGAAAATTATCATATATGGCAAATGTTCTTATGTTTTTTTTTTTTTTTTTTTTGTTTTGTTAGAGCTCGAGTCATGCAGGAACATGGCTGTATTTTTTTCATAACGTATCTATATATAGCAATTAATCTTTAGCACTGTATTTTTTCGAGTGAATTAATAAGTATAGGCCGTATAAGGCCTTATTTTATTAATCGACGCGTTCTCTCTGATTTTGGATTTTTTTTCTGTATAATAAAATAGAACCTATATAATATATATGCGTAAGCATATTAGTTTTTTTTTATTTCGATTTCATATGTAGGAGCACTAACCAAAAAATAAAAATCATATTTTTTTCCTCAAATCTAATTTCCGAATAAAGGAAAACTTGCAATATTTTTATATTTCAAAATTTAAAAAAATAAATGTGCCACGCCCCCTTTTCTAAAAAAAATCACGACTGCGGCGGGCTATCCCCCACACCCCACACCCCCCGCCTGCTCCGCGGCCGGGCCCTTGCTCCCAGATTGACCCTCTGATAGCTTTTGTCAACATGAGGAGGGAAGTGTAAGAATAAGAAACAATTAATTAAGTAACATTTATACATTTTTAATTTTTATTTGCTATTAAAAGTTCCAGTTTAATAAAATAACTTCTATTTATTTTTTATTTTTGTTCTCTTTTGACATTAATTTTTCTTATTGATATTTAAAACATATTTAGAAATAAGATGTGGATATGTGGATGTTCATTTTCAGCTACAAACTTCATCTCCGGGGCTCTTTTATGTTCCCTGAATTTCCTTTATCTCTTATTTCTATTTTTGCGCATCATGTAAATTAATAGTAATTAAAAAAAAAAAAAAAAAAAAAAAAAAAAAATTGCTTGCAGTAAATATGCAGTAATAAATATAACAATTTTAGATTCTATATATGAAATATAAATAATATAATGAAACATACAAGGCTATACTCGATATTTTAGTTTATATATAGATTACACACAACTTCTGATAAGTAGAGATATATCGTGTTGCAAAAGTGTACATAGCAAAATCCGCTCACACAACTTTAAAGATATGACATAAATGTAGCATTTACATTTGTATATATGTGGAAGTTTAAGTCAAAGGAAACGACTCTTGCAAACCTGACGACAGTTTACAACACATAATATACTCACTGCATGGTGCAACTTTACTGCTTTGTTTGTCCTTTTGCTGCACCCATATATATAGTGCATGCTGACGACTTGTCAAAAAAGAAAAGCAATTTATTATATTAGAGCTTTGCAGTTTGTTGTTCAAAATTTAGGTCAGAATATGGTAGCTGCTTAAAATTAAACTTTATTGCTTTGAGATTTTAATATTACATCATAGTAATATTAATAATGTCAAGCACGTATATACAGCTCAAAAGACACTACGAACGTTGCTGATTTGCTGGAGCCCACAAACAAAAAGCAGGGGTGGGGTATAGAGTGCAGTTCGTGTGTCTCAATATTATTCAATATTATATGTACATTGCAAAAGTAATTTTACAAAATGCAAATATAGTTATGTTATAATTAAGTGTTGTAACGTTATATTTTGTCATTTTGTCCAAGTTTAAAGAAGATGCATATTTAGATTAAATAGTTTAATTAATTATAAAAATGGTACGTATTTTCAGCCGGTGACAGACGTTTGCGCCGATTTCCCTTAATGACCGGTCTTTTGCGCCCCAACGCGGACAAGTAAACAGGTATTTTGCGCCGCGGTGGACAGGTCTTTTGCGCCCCTGCACAGCAGGGTGCATTCAGGACGATTGCGCTTTTGTCGATTTTGAGGCTGCGACTGGGGTTTAACATAAACGTTTTAGAAACCTCTTTTCTAGCTGAACACGTCATCTCATGGCATAAACTGCATGAAGTTATATTAATTTATCATAATATTATTTATAATAATTAATAATATAACTTTGTTTTATGTACATATTACATAATATATGTACTATAAAATTTATTGGAAAATATATTCATAAAACCAGAGATTTTATATTAAAAAATGTAAGTTATCTGATTTAGCTTTGATTTATTCTTTATAAGGAGCATTCACAAAGCCTTAAGGCCGGGATTTAAGACTCAATAATTTAAGACCAAAAATTTTGGGTCTAAAAAACACGTCTAAAATCAAGCTTTAAATTATCGAGCCTTAAATGTGGCCTTAAGACTTTGTGAATGCCCCTTTAATTTCTGTTTGTTTTCAAAATATTACATTTTAGCTGAAGCGAATAGGTATCTCAGCTGGTATCACAGTTCAGTGTTCTAATTTTTGCAACAAATCGCAATATGTAATATATAGAGTGCCAACCTCATATTTTTTTATTACAGAAATGGATGGAGGGTGCAAATTTATGCAATTCTGATTTTTTCCTGCTTTTTTAGAGTCCGGGAAGTATTTTCAAAAGGTTATTAAGTACTGAGAGAGTATAATGCGCCTCTTGAAGCCTCTTTTAATAAAAAGATTCAAACAAAAGGATGAGCGTGGGTTCAAACCCGACCTCGGCACAACTTTTTAGCAATACTTCCCAGCCTCTAAAATATCTGAAAAAAATCAGAATGGCATACCTTTGCACCCTCTATTGAACTCTATTCGTTTTGAAAAAAACAAAAACAAACAACAACTTTGAAATCGATACTCTTTTGCTCTTTTCTATAATTATATAGAGCTTTTATTTTAGTTTTTATTATATTTTTTATTTTATTTGTTTGTTTATTTATTTATTTTTTTTGCATACAACTTAATTCAAAAAGTTGCTGAGAAAAATTATATCACTAAAAATGAAAAGTCTTTATAAGTGAAGCAATATATCAGAAGTTGGCCGATACTTGCAAAAGTTATCTATCTATCTATTTACTATTATACATATTTTTTTAAATTGTGTGTAAATATATTTAATGATATAGTATATAACTATAAAATATTATTTATCATGTAATTCATGTTTTAATATTATAGTTAAAGCAGTGAGCTTTTTAATCTTTGTTAAAATGTTTAATAATTATTTTTATGAATGGTTTAAAAGAATATAACTTTTATAAATTTAGAATAAATTTAAATTCATGTGCATACTTTTAAAAGTATAAGTATTAGTGACTGAATTACCATTGAATTTTAGCATTTGGCATTTTTGGATTAAGATTGTACAGGAACGAATATTATCACTATTATACATAAAATAATTTTTTACCTCTTCCGTGGATTTCTTACGAAGATTATTTATTGGGTAAATAAAATTAAATAATATATAGATACGCTTAATATATTATACTGCATTGTACTCTAATATGAATTGTTCAATTAAATTTATCGCAATGAGATAGCAAATATGGTTCAGCTAGAAAAGAGGTTTTAAGTATGTTTATGTTAAACCCTAGTCCCAGCCTCAAAAATGGGTGGCGCAATCGTCCTGTTTACACCCTGCTGTGCAGGGGCGCAAAAGACCTATACTGACCGCGGCGCAAAAGACCTGTACCTTTTTCAAGAAATTTTGACCGCGGCGCAAAATTAAGGGCTGCACCCTTTTCAGCATATAATATATACGTACGAAATTAACAAAAATCCTTGCTTTTTTTGTAAACTTCAGTGAGGATCGACAGTGAGTTTATATATAATATAATTAATTATATATAATATAATGTTTTTTTTTTTTTTTTGTTTTTTACTTTTACTATAACAAAGCAGGAAGTAGTGTGTTTATTTATCGTATCACTAAAAACTGTGATTATATATATTATAAATTAAGTTACCTTTATAAATTCAATCCTTAATAAATATAGTATATATATATATACGCGAATGTAAAAAGGAAATATATAGCTCAATTCTTTTTAATGTGTTTTAAGTGCTATATATTATAATTAATATTTAACTCATCTTTTATGCATTCTTTGGTTATTTAATTTAAATATTATTTTTTGGAAACTTGTAAATTTGGGTATATCAAATAAATAAACTTTTAAATCGATCTTTTAATAGTTGACCATTAAATTAAGATGTAATTATAGCAGAGGTTTGTGCTGTAACAAAAGGTGTTGGTATAAATTACAGGTGTCTTAAAATTAGTCTTAATTAGTTTATTTATATATCTCACTTACGTAAATTACAGTTTTGTAACAATAGTTAACACATACTTGCAATGACACTTACTTGTGCATGTACTGTATACTTAATAGTCTTAATACAATTGTCATGTCAATTTCACATATTAGACGAATAATCAAACCTTGTACAAATTAATTAAAATAACCTTGGATAGTAGACAGACAGTGGAACTCAATTAGCACTCTGTAACAATTGGAGATGATATCAAAATAAGACTGTTTCCGAATATGCAAAATGCCAATTGAAGGACGTTGAACAAGAACGAAACCTTGCTAAGACATTCGAGTGTGGGAAACATGGAAACTAGTAATGGATACTCTGCTTCTGATTGTTTTCAAACTTGCGCTTTCTAACGCGAAGGGCAAAGACACGATAACAGATTATTACGAATCATGAGTTTATTTATATTTTTTGTGTGTGTATTTCCTGTTATACCCTTTTTTTCTAGCAAAATATACTGTATTTATTACTGTATAAAATTATATTATATATACACATGCAATGCAGTATTTATCATGCATATTAAACAATAGTAATCACAAAATTTTAATTTCGTTATTATGAATAAGGATATATTGATAAGGTCATTTAAAGATAATAAGAAACAAACCTTTAATAAAAAGTGGATATTTTTCTTTTTTAATTATCTCGCATACATATTTATCACAGAAATTGTATAAAATTAACTTGAAATATGTTCTGAAAATCAAATTAAATTACACTAAAATATATTAAAATAAAATTTTAGCTTAATTAATTAATAATTGTTAGTATTATTAATTATTTAATTAAATTTACACTCACGCATCTTAAGATGAGTGTGATGATGGCAAACAATTTATTAGCAAATATTAATTAATAATTGAACCTGCATGGAGAAAAAAGTTTGCAACACAATAAACTTCTAAACTTCATATCTCCATGCAATATATATATATATATATATATATATATATATATATATATATATATATATATATATATATATATATATATATATATATATATATATATATATATATATATATATATATATATATATATATATATATATATATATATATATATATATATATATATATATATATATATATATATATATATATATATATATATATATATATATATATATATGATACAAATCTTTTTCGTTGCTGCATGACCCCCCATACAACGATAAATGAAGCTGATGCGTAAAAGAAATACCGAGCAAAATCATTACTTAAATTACAATTAAACACAAAAAATATAATTTAATCCGATTGAAAAATTCCCTATATGTAATACATTATATTCTAGCTCCTATGATTTTACCATTAAACCTATCATTGCGATGTGATATATATTCTTGAAAATTACTGCAGTATATCAATATAGATATAAATAGCGCGTACGTACTCTTTGGAAACCTTAAACATTGTCTCGAAGCATTTTGTTATACATGTTGGGAGGCATTCACAAAGCACTTTAACCCCAAGTTTTATCCCTGGTACTAAACTTGGGGCTAAAGTGGGGGTTAAAGGGCTTTGTGAATGCCCCCCTTTAAAATTATTAATCATATTATTATTTTTTTTTTTTTTTTCAAAACTTGATCAAATTTTAATTTTTTTAATAGAATCTTGTAATCATATTGTTTCTAAAAATAAAAATACATATTATTAAATTTTTATATACACTTATTTATATATTTTCTACATTTTATTTATTTAAATAACAATTGAAAGTTCTTTAAACTTAACAGTGCATCATAATTATCTACACGCGTGGATGATTATTTATATGCTAAAGTGATTTCGGAAGTTGTAAGGAGTTGTTTGCTGAAGCGATGCAGCCTCGACCCACTTGCCTTCAAGAAAATTCCCCGCGGAGCCGCCGCTATAACAGCTGAGATGATCAACGCGAGACACCAGGTGACATGACACCTGACCAGCAAGGTCTATTAATTGTCGTGTGCGCAGCAGGACTTATCACCTTAAATGAGAGGTCAACAAGTTTATATAACAACAACGGAGTTGTCACGCTGAATTTGCAAATTCAGATTGCAGGAAGTAACTTATAAATTGAAATTAATTTATAATTAGACCTTAATACCTGTCAGCGTCCTAAAAAGTAAATTGTTATTGTAAAGGAATTAAATTTTTCAATATTATTTTTTAACTCCAAAATCATAAATATTACGTTTAGTCGGCTTTACACCATATAATTTTGCTTATTTATATGTTACGTATGTGCAATAATATTTTATTTATCCTTTTTACTAAGGACTTTTAATATATAGATAAGAAATTTGCTTACAAGTAAACAAATTTGACAAATTGATTGTTAGCAAAAATTTTCCACATGCATTCTCACTTACAGAAGGAGAGAAAAATGTATCATACAATATATTATGTAAAAATGGTAAAAAAATTTCAAATGTTTAAGTTAAAATCATTTGAAATTTGACTATACCAAAACGTCCATTATAATTTATCTCAAAAGACTCAAATCGTCTTATACAATGCTAATTGTTTCTTTTTGCTAATTATCCTATATCTTGTGATTTAATTGTTTCCTACATCCACACCTACACTGCATGGATTGCTTGCACGTACGCCACGTGTTCTCCGGTTGCACCACACGCGTGGTCCGGTGGCCTCAGGCTCGCCCTTCCCGTCCGCCCTCCGGTCATCCAAGGGCGGACACCGACACATCCCTCGCCCTTGAGATGCACTGCTTGACGCTGCACCAGACCGGGGAAAACACTTTGTGAGAAAGAAAATTACCATCATTAACACTTGCAGTAGAGAAGGATACGACGTTTCAATTTATTAGTACTTTCTGAAGGTATAGTACGTGAAGAGATTGACTTTGCAGCCATGCATGAGAAATTATACATTATTTTATCATAAAGTAATATTGCATGTGATTAAACTATCAAGTTATATCTATCTAGCAGGCCATTGCTTTTACAAGAGTTGTTTATGTTATAATTTATAATTAAATCAAGCAAAACTATACACAATATTAATAATTTTCTTTTCAGGTTAAAAAATTATAGAGGTCAACAAGTAATTCTAGTAATTTTATTAATTCTAGTAATTTAATTGGTCACTTTAGTGACATTAAATTATTTTAGTTCTCTGCTCTTCTTTGGTCCCTATACCTATGATACATAGTTGTTAAAATAAGATTTTCCAGTCCCTTCTAAACTTTGGTAAATTAATATTATAAATATTATAATGCTAAATAAAATCATCAATAGTGTTTACAAGTAATATTTATGTTACACTGTAATAAAAATAACATTAAAATTATATATTTTACGAGGAAATCTTACACGTCTTAATATTTTGGTGACAATTAAATTGAAGCTTTCTATTGCATGTATTAACTTTTAATTGTTGAAACATAACAAAATATTCAATTTTTGCAGTACAAGCGTCTGCAGGATCGAATTATTAGACAACTAGAAGTCGAATCATATAATACATAATGAAATTAAATTGTAATTATTATAACAATTACAGTAGAATAAAACAACCATTGTCTAAAAATCATACATAAATCAGAGAGGTACACGAACCTTGGTTTGAATTTCATATCATTATTTCCCTTCTAACCTTATACAGTTACATAATACACTAAAAAATTAATTACAATAATAACTATAATAGTTTACATTAAATAAGCCCGCGTTTCAAAACAATTTTCATGGTCAAATATTACGTACTCTATAACTTTTTTGGGGGTATTTCCATCATTTTTTTTTTCTGTTGAATCATGCCGCGGTTATAATGGTTCATGATTCATTAACCTCCCGTTTCCCAGGAACCACATGGGACATGGGAGTGATTAAACCTTGACGACTCTCACTTTCGTTTTAAAAAGCATTTGTCTCTTTTTATATTGTGTGGTGGCACAATTCGTTATCTCATCTCAACCTGAGACAATTAAACGTCAGATGTTTTGTGATCAAAATCTTGGTGGGACAATCGACCTTTGTGAAATCGATATTACGTAGCAAAATAATGAGATTTTTTTTTTATGTGCAAAAAAGGTACAACAATGTTTTCATGAGATAGCATTTAAAAAGTTACGCAGTGTTGGAGGTTGATAAAAAGGCTATGTATATAATTTCATAGCGTTGCTAATTCTTTATTATTAAATCCTTTTTGAAGAGCAAATAAAGAAGAGATGCGAATGACCCTTATATATAAATAATTTTAAGATTGTTTTCAAATTTTTTTAAATTAACTTAAAGGTTCTCAGGTTCAGCAATATTGAAGTATTTTGAGAAGTATATATGTTCAATTTTAGACATGTTAATTTTATATACCGGATCTATGTACATCTATGCCATGTATCATATTATTTTTATTAGCTAACGAAGATATATGTTAATTTTCGTGTTTAATATATTCCTATAAATAAATTTAAAAAAAGGACCCTCAACCCTCAGGGTCCCATCTTCCTTGCTTGTGATAAGACACGTAGCACAGCATGGTAGACGTGGAGTCAGGACTGAGCCCCATCAGGTTCAACAGAGAGTGTGGCCGCCAACCCCTCGCTGGGTGCTGCCTCCAAGTCGGGAAAAAATAGCTGTCTGAGGGTACTCCACGCTGGCAAGTCTGCTTTACTACACGTCTTCTCGCACAAATACAAATTTTTCCCCTGAGTTTTCATTAATTTTTTTTCGTCATTTAATTTTCATGACTCAATTTATATACGTATACAAAATATTAAACTTAATATTTAGCACAAGTTATTATATACAGTAATTAAATTATGTGCATTTATTAATATAACATTTCAACATCACTTTTTTAGTCCTGTTCAATTTTTTTTATATATAGTGAAACACATGTGCATAAGATGTATTATTACATGAAAACGTGTTTCTCAAATTACGTCCCCTAGTTGTTTTATGACTGCCCTCAATAACGCTACCTCAGGCAATATAACTTAATTTCCCAGTGATGTAATAAAAAGGCGGTGTATTGAACTTTTTATAGTTATGGAGAACGTAAACATTACCACGTGAAGGCTAAGTACAAAATGACATGTTAAAAAAATAGTAATAACTCATTCAAACTTGTAAATGACATGCATAAAATATAATAACTGTTCTTCCTAATTGCATTGTTTAATTTATTGTGGTCAATTTTTCATATGATTATTACATAATAAAATTAAGTAATATTTTACAACAATGCTGTAACGTAGTAATAAAAAATTGTATTCATTATTTAGTAAAATTACTACTAATAAACAATAAAACGTGCAATGACCGTATAAGTTTGAGATATATACATTTTTTGCAATGGAAAACTTTTTTTAATATACCATACCCTTCCATTTATGTAAATATATCAAATTAAGTTCTGCTTTATGGTTATATACTGAAATCGACCTCCAATAACATTAATGTAGGTTTTGACATTGTATCAAATACCTTATTAGACTTATATTTGCTACGCCTAAATTTCCTTAAATAAAATGGAAAGTTATGGTGACCGCGATGATAGTGTCCTTGAACTCTGCGACCTTCACTGCTGCTGCACTGCTTCGCGCCGGATGCTGCGCGTCTTTAAGTCTTCGTAGTTTATTTACCTGTTGGTGCTCTGCCATGCTGAGTCACCAGCCTTCTTCCACTTTCTCCACCGTCCAGATTGAGCCGCCCACGTGGCCGAGAGAACCTCGCCCGACCCGTTCACTGACACCCAACAAGTACTCGCATTTTTACTACACAGAAATTATTTCCGCGTTAAAAAATATGTATAAATAAATTTATGTTTATTTTAAAAATCTTTTTTCAAATTCTACGTAGACAGTTTTAAAAATTAATTATTATTTGATTATAAATGTAATAATATCCTTCTTTTTCTATCGTTCGTTACAAAAATGTTTGAAAAAATTGATATATCTGTATAAATTTTATAAATATAAATTTCAGAACATTATAATTTTTATAAGTTGAATCACTTTAAAAGTAACTTTAATTATTAATTTTATTAATTAAAGCTTCAATCTTATAATATTATTCGAAATCATTATACAATTATTTTGATAGTAAAATAAATGAAAGGTATCTCAAGTAATTTATTAGTCACTTCAATGCCCTCAAAATTACTAAAGTTACATTTTTTCAACATTTGGGAATTTTGATTACTCACAGTACAATATTATATAGGATTTAAAGTTCAATACAATGAATGAGTTAAGTAACAGTACCAGTAAAAGTAATTGTATTTTTAAACAACTTTTACTTATTGCTTAAACTTCTTTTCTCACTATATTATTCATGTCGAATCCGTCTCATCTCTCTCACGCAATATCCTCGAATATTATTTAACGTGTAAACTCCATTTGTTAGCTCCTCAGTGTCTACACTTCAAGGTTAAAAAATGGGGATATCCCTTTCTGATATATATACAAAAAATTATGTAACTTAAATATTTTTTAAAAAGGTACCACCCGTCCGCTTTGAACGGTTTTTAGAAATAATATATTACAAAAACTAACACAAATAGTTAATAAATGGAAGAAAATTAATTTTATTTTTAAAAACAATGAGTGATGCAATAACGTATTACCATCAGCAATACATCGTACAACATCGTAGCAATTTCACAACAAAATGTTATAATCAGAAATGTTATTATTGTGAGAAATTGTCGTGGTAATTTCATAAAAACTCTTCAATACTTTTCTAATATTTATTTATAGATTTTTTTAAAATCATAAATCTACTATTAATATTTTTTTCATTTTTACAATGGAATTCTAGGTTTTTATGATATTTTCTGTCGTTTTAATATTAAAATTTCACATTATGTATTAAAAAAATAAAAATCTCTGCTGTTTATTCAAATTTTATTTCGAATATTTCGATCATAAAGCTATTATATAAATTAATATTATTCTAATTCTCAGTCTCGTAATATTCTTGCAAGTTAATAACCTCAATCAATATATTCAAGCTACGTGGTACGTATGCATGTTTTCACGTAAATCACTGCCTCCACTGGTTATTCAATCGCATGTAATTACAAGCCAGTAAGGCGGTCTGGACTAGGTCAGTATCTAGATATTATGTAAGCTCAGTCAGTAGGAGACTGGCAGTCCCATCTATGGACCACAACGGGCGTGGGTGTTCGACGAGACAAGTTGGGGCAATCCATTCACCTTAACCAGGTAGACAGAAAGTTGATTCGCGCAGGCACCCAAATTTAATACAATCAAGTTAATTAGTTTGACATTTACAAAGAATCATGATAATGATCGGAAGTAAAATTCTTATGGATATCTCTTGTTTGTATTTCAATTAATGAAATACTTGCCTAAAATGGGGATAATCCGTTCTTCAAAAAAAAAAAAAACAACTTCAAGAATGAAAAAAAAAAAAAAATAGATATTACACTTCATGATACAAATAATCATATAGATTGAAGTTTATATATTCAATCATGTAATAGACGACTTGCAAAACCCCATTTTTAGCAAAAAGTAAATAAACAAAAGTGACCCCACAGTGGCCACAGTTCATTGTTGTTTTGATTATGTGTATAAATTTTGCTTATACATTGGACCTTATGGGAAATTGACGATTTTCACACACAGATTTCAATATGTTACAAACCTACGATTCTAAATATAAAAACATCACCAGAATCTGCAGTTTTTGGCCATTTATAATGCTGAAATGCGGATCAGAAGAAGATTTCTTTACTTTAATATGGTAAATTTCATATGATACCAAATCAGCCAATTGCATGGGGGAAGATACGTAACCAAGGAACTTCTAGATTGTTGATTATTGCAACAGTTAAAATCAACAAACTGGAGTTTGCCTAGTAACGTATCTTCCCCCATGCAATTGGCTGATTTGGTATCATATGAAATTTACGATATTAAAGTAAAGAAAACTTTTTCTGATACGCATTTCAGCATTATAAATGGCCAAAAACTGCAGACTCTGGTGATATTTTTATATTTAGAATGGTAGGTTTGTAACATATTGAAATCTGTGTGTGAAAATCGTCAATTTCCCATAAGGTCCAATGTATAAGCAAAATTTTTACACATAATAAAAACAACAATGAACTGGGGGTCACTTTTTTTTGTTTACTTTTTGCTAAAAATGGGGTTTTGCAAGTCGTCTATTCGCGTTACAGGAAAAAAAAAGGGAAATGCAAATTAAATATAACATATATATATATATATATATATATATATATATATATATAATATATATTGCACACGCAAGAAATAATTTTATTTATACAATTAAAGTATGACGCATTTTTTTGATTATAACATTGCAGTAGTGTACTTATAAGTTGTTCCCACTATTGTGATGAATATTAAATAAAGATAGTTATTAATTATCATTATTGTGTCTTTTGTTTATATAAATGCAATTCATCATAATTATATTTATTCAAATTATAATTATATTAAATGTTTACAAATAAACAAACAATTGTTTTGATTGCTGTGACTTTTTGTTGTTGATTTTTTTTTTTTTTGTCCTCTTGTTTTTGTTGTTTTATCCTGACGTGATCCAAGTTTGTAACTGTACAACAAGAATGATAAAATGATTGAATAAAGAATTTGAACTTCAATTTATTTCCTAACACACAATTATAGTTAAGGGGCAAATTTTGCAAGAATTCATTGTAGAGCAATAAGAGTGAAAAATTTATTTCATAAAACTTGACACTTTTTGTGCAATTTTACTGACAAAATGTGACAAGTCATTTAAATTATCTTGGTACGTGTTCAACCGTGCAATATATAATAGTCTTAAAATTATCTTTAATGTAATACTTTACATAACACTTAATTTACTGTTTGGAACGGTGTTTAATTAAAATACGAGGTCGTTACCTAAACATAAGCTTTTGTTTTCATGTGTGCCCTCGTAAAAAAAATACAATTGAATTCTCATAATAAATATGTTTTAAACAAAAAAATAATCTCTTTCTTTACTTACAATATAAATTTATTTACATTACTTCCCGTATAATTACACCAGAATATAATTATTATTTAGATATTAGTGACCTCAGCCTTGAATTGAACTCAGGAAAAGGAAGAAGAGATTTCTTACTTGATACATACGAATAAAAGTGTAATTTTAATTATTTTATATGCTAATTTTTTACGTTAAAATTACCTTTGAATTTAAATAATATTTTTGCTGTCAGAATGATCATCGAGCAGCTATTAAAAAGCATAACAAATATTTTATTTATCTCAATGAAAAATTCAAAGTGCAAAACAAACGTTTATCAATTGCTTTGTTATTGACATGAACTAAAAAATAAAGGGCGAGGGAATGAGATAAAACTACACTAAAATTTGATGAGATAACTTGTTTATCGATTGCAGAAATTGTTAGTTATGTAATGCAAGTTCATCTTCGACTTTCTTTTCTTTTGATAACCTTTATAACTATTTCCTTTTATTTATTTCCAAATTTTACCTTTTATTTTTTTTTTGTCATTTTCAACATTTTTCTTCGGCTGCTTGAAATATCGTCATTTTGTCATAAAATTACGTAACTGTATTGCTTTTTCGCGTTACCAAGAAGTATATAATACACATTATACATAATATATATTTTGCTTACTATGCTATGTATTTTCCCAACAATTTTCATGTTTATACTGACTTTCTACCACTTTTTAAGTCACGCTATAGAAACAAGAAAAGCATTCACGTTGCTCTTGTGTTTAACACATTTTGTCTTTATGTCGAAAAAGTTGAAACCCGAGTAGAAGTTCCTGGCAAGTAAAATGATTTATGTAGTTCCATGTGTGCTTGTATAGAACAATAACAATATTATATGTGTCAAAATTCCTTTTATGTAGTATGCACTGAAGTCAAATTAGCTTTTTTCTCTTATTTCTTGAATGACAAAACAAAATTAATAAATGCTATAATTATATTTTTTAAATTGAGAAAAATTTGTTTCTCAAAGCTTTTGGATTCATATTATAATACAATTTTGCTTAATTCTGTTAATTACAATGAATTGATTTATTAACATATAAATTAAGTACAAATAATTTTTTACATACCTGCATGTGTATCTCTATACTCAAAAAAATGTCAAAATAAATTGTAACATATTGGAAGTCGATATAGCTAAATAAATATACGTCATTATTATATAATATTTATATTTTTTCTCGTCCAATAGGATATAATAATAACAAAAAATATAATTTGTTCTTAAATTTTCATAACAAAATATTTAAATTTTAAATGGTTTTGCCATAAAGTGAAAAATTTTCAATTGATAATAATTTTGAAATATATTTAAGTTACTAAACTATATAATATAAATATTAAAAAGTCAGTTTTTCATAAATAAACTTTATACATACATAAAAGTAAACAACTTCTAAGTTATGATATTTTAATATTATATAATAAAAAAATAAAAACATATAAGATTAATATAGAAAAAATAAATACTCGTATTAGACGTTATAAGGTAGTGCGACCGTGACCTACTCCTCATGGGTGTGTTGCATGCGTGGGGGGAATTCCCTACGTAACTCCACACAAACAGGCGGGACAAAATTTGTTGCTATCTTATGGTGCTCTTATAGAAAGTGAGAGTGGAGGAGAGCACAAAGAGGCGGGTCCTCGTGTGAAAGGAAGTTTGTAGGATGGGAAGGACCTCAAACACTTGTGATTTTTTTGTCTGTCCCTCCACTGTACACCAATTTTTCTCCTTCCTTTTTCTCGTCCCTTCTGTGTTCTCCCCACTCCAACTTGCCATTTAACACTTTTGGTAGCAAGTAAGTGTGCGGCCTACACAGGTATATAAGCACGTAAGCATTCATACTAAAGTATCAGTCGCAGGATATCACTTCATCTAGTAACATGGCTTCAAGAATATTGGTGAGTTTGCTTACCACCTACATTATCAAATATATGTGTTAGATAGTTATATTTATAAGGTGTTACCTAAAAATTTATATATCAGTAAATATTGTGATTATAAAACAAGTGCACTCCTTTTTGTTCATATATATTTTGCAATTGAACTTAACCATGAGTTTGTAATGTTAAGATTTTGTGATGAAACTGTGACTTCATTCTACACCAAAAAAAAAAATAATAAAGGGCAAGGATTCATAAAATACGTGACATTAATTCAATTATTTCTTCTGTTGGCCTTTAAAGTAGTATACTCTTTCATAATTTTAGTAATTTAATTTTTTTATGTGAAATTAAAGAAGAAGTTATCCTTTAAAATTATAATGTGCTGGTGCCTGTATTACTTTAAAGTACCTCAAAACTAACTAAAATTTCTCGTGCTTCAAATTATGTAGTAATATTGTACACTCATCATGCATCTCGGAAAATTTTTCTTTACGACCTTTTTAATCACCATATTCCGTTAGAATGACACAGACATGGTGATTAACAAGGCTGCAAATGAGAAATTTTCCTTAATTTAAAACAAACAATTGAAAATTGCAGACTATAATTTAAAGATAGAATTTATAAAAGAAAGATATAGCAGAATTAAGGTGTCAAAAGTACATTAATATCACAAATTGCTTTAATTTCTGCTGCAGTTGGTGGCGTTCGCCGCCCTGTGCGTGCTCGCCGTGAGCTTGGCTGCCGAGGAGCAGCAAGTGGAGGGTGTCAGTGACCGCGCTGATGACCTGCAGACCGCGGCATCCGGACAGGGACGCAGTGAGTACCAAAATTTTACTTTTTACTTTTACCACCTCAACCCAAGTTCCTGCAATTGCTCCTCTTATGGGCTTCATCCCGGGAAGATGAATTTACGATAGGTGCATGTATATTGTACGTGTCACTTATCATTGAGTGTCATTTCTTGTATTATTTATATTTACCTATCAATGAACTGACAGCACAGAATTGAGATATCTAAAAGTATATATTATAATTTCAGAATCGGTCTAATAATGTCTCTTATATAGCATCCAAGGAATAGTCTTTGTCAAGTAGTTTAAGTAATTAAATTCATTAAATTTTGTAAATTTACCTAATATAAATTAATTAATACTCTATCAACCCATTAAAGTACACCATGTAGTAGAGGATAGTTAGAAATTTCCAAATTGAGACTGGACTTTATTTTTCTCTTAACGGAATTTTTAACTCCCTTAAAATACACCCTGCTCCCCTGTTAGTAAAAAATACTAAAAACAAGTGAGACATTATAATATATTTTTCTTAAGATTATTAATTAATATATCATAATGTTTGATTAAATTCTTTAAATAATAAAATATATTTTTTTACTAACTATTCAGACCAATCTATGAATTGATGTCTTTATCTTTCCAGCGTTTGGAGGTCTGTTCGGAGGGTATGGCGGCGGTTATGGGGGTTATGGCGGCGGCTACGGCAGTCCTTATGGCGGCTATGGGGGTTATAGGCCCGGCTACGGCGGTGGTTATGGAGGATACGGCGGCGGTTATGGCGGATACGGCGGCGGTTATGGCGGATATGGAGGATACAGGTAAATTACAACAATTTCTTCTTTTTAGCTGTGGAACTTCTTGAAAAGTCCAATATTTAAATATAAATTTATTGTTTCCTTTTAAAATAAATTACCATATTGATTTGTGTTTCACTTTTGTAAATATTAAAACATACATCGAAACCATAAGATATAATTGCACACTTTGTTGACTTTGCTGAAACCAACATTCAGCCTTCCAGCATTTAATTTCTGTTTATTTAAAGTGTTCAAAAGAAAGTAAAACAAAAGTTGAGCAGTTAAAATACAACAAATTATTAAGTTATTTATTCATAAATTGGACCAAAATTTGTTTGTTGTTCGCCATCTTGCTGGTTATTAAACCAAAACTGATGTACTTCAGGCCTTCCTATTATGGCGGATACTACGGTCCCGGATACTACAGGTAGAAATCAAAATTTACATATTTGATTAACCTTTGACTAACATACTTTACTTAACTTTAAATTGCATGACTATTGTATCATAGATTTTTAAATCTGAATTCAAATTAATTCTATATATATTTATATATATATAGCAATCATGCGCCATGGTGGATACAGAATTGAATTAATTAAAATTTAGATATCTAACTCATCCCAATCAATATATGAATGCGCTTAGACTTGCCAAGCATGCAGCTTACCATGGTTAATTAAATGAAAAATTTATTTTGATAAAAATTTAAATTCTAGTGAGCACCGGTTTTCATTTTAAACTTTCACCATTGCATTTAAATTTGTTTACAAAATAAAATTTTAAGTGATTAAGTATTTTGTAAACATTAATTTTAAATTTAAATATTTAAGCAAATATTTTTAGATATAATATATTTTAACTACTATAATCATTACCATCGTAGTGAAGATAATGTAACTAATTATAATTTTAATTATTTAGCACTAAAAATGCATTTCTAAAATAAAAATATTTCGTCTCATAATTTTATTATTAAATAAAATTATTTTGTTCATAATTACAAGTGCATGCTAGATAATTTTAATTGTGAGTCTTAAAGTGAAAATTACTGATCGCGTATTAATTGTATCACAGGCCGAATTATTATCGCTACGGCTATTATGGCGGCTACTACAGGCCTCATCACCATCATGGATATTACGGACCATATTATTAAGGTAGAGAGGTCAAGACGTAATTCTTTTCCTACTCTAACCTTGTCAACACTAACCAAATTAGTTTGGCTGCAAATACCGAGATGGACAAATTAATATACTGAGTTCACTAACGAATAGCACTTATATATTATATATGGAACTTACGTACTATAAAGGATATCGAACTTGATAATATTAACTAACAACTAATAATACATGGCAATCGTCATATTAATAAATATGTATATAATTTCCTTAATTTTTCTAGTCGCACATTCACCACATGCACAAAAATCATCAAGTTTTACACATATATATATAAAATTGGTTTTAATAGGAATTGTTGATAATTTTTCATAAAGCATGATTTTCTTACAATATCGTTGCTGTTAGCTGTTATGATGTACTATAAAACATAAAAATTTAATAAAATAATAACACAAAGGTCTTAATTAGTGCACAACAACATCCCCTTAAACTTCTCCTTAATTTACTGCATGCATGATGGGGGTATCTGTAAATTTCGTCACAATCATTTCCAAGTCATCAAACTCTTATTATATACTTTTTTTTAATTAATGTGTAAAAGAAGTGATCAAAATCACTTAATTTCACTTCACATTTATTTACTCCCATACAAATATATTACAAAAAGCAATTAGTGATCATGCGTCCTTTATATGAATGCACTTATCCATTACAATATAAACAACCCATGAAAAAGGTCAACAATATATAATTATGTTTAATTATATTTTTTTCTTGATTTGAGGGTAAATTTGGTTTCTTTTAACAAAAACTAACTCTTAAAGCCCAAATCTGGGAGGTGGAAATCATAATTCACAAATTCTGCATGACTCCAGCTCGCAAGTTATGGTGTACTGACGAGTCTGTAGAAAGCTTTTGCATGCGTCATGGTATATTTTATATCATATCGATATCTAAGAATTCAAATGCTTTGATTTCAGATGTTTTTACGCCAAGGTTAATTTAAATTAATAAATTATAAGCTTTTTTTTTAACAACAATAAAAACTCTTAGGTAACGATATAATATAAAATTCAGACTATACATAGGACAACGAGCATAGTTACGATGGCATCGCATAAATTCAATATAATATATATATATATACATATTATATATATAAAGCTGGTATTACAAGATACATTTTTTGTACTCATTGCATACACTTTTTCCTTACAAGAAAACTTGAACTCCATTTGTTTGTATGAAGATGAAGTTTTCTTGCAAGGAAAAATTGTAAGCAAAATTGTATCGTGTAATACCGGCTTAACAATGATTTTCATCTTCAACTTGTATTATATTCCACAAAATATCCACGGTAAAAAAATCTTGTACCTTTATTCTTCGTCTAGCAAAATGTTTAACAATTCGATGCCAACACTCCAAGCGGAAAATCTAAATATTGTAGAAAAAAAAAAAAACAACTTAATACGAATAGAATTTCCAGCTTAAGAGTGTAATTTCTCGTTGTCTTTGCGTAATGTAAATGTTACTAATAATAATTTATTATTTATTTTAGGCCCGGCTACGGCGGTGGCTATGGAGGAGGATATGGAGGTGGTTATGGAGGTAATTATGATTGTGCTGTATATATATATATATATATATATATATATATATATATATATATATATATATATATATATATATATATATATATATATATATATATATATATATATATATATATATATAAACTAGAAACCATATTGCAGTAAAGGATTTTAATTTAAAAAAAAAAAAAAAATCGATTTCACTGGGAAATTAACGGATATATTATTAAACTTTAAAACATTTCTATTTAAAAAAATTACAAAGATCACGTAAGATGAAATCTTAGTATCGATCATGTTGAATTTATATAGAAAAAAAATACATTTTGCATTTTAGCTGTATAATGTCGTTCAGTATATGCTGACGTCTTTGTAAAGAAAATGTAAAATATATTGAACTAGAATTTCGGACTTGAAAATTAGCATTTCAGACTCTTATATATATTATCTTTGTTGAAATTTAAGCATGTTTTGAAGACTAAAAGATGTACCTTCAATCTCGAAACATTTTTGGGGGTTAATATTATCTCAAATTACAGGTTATGGAGGCGGTGGCTATGGAGGATATGGGGGCTATGGTGGGTACGGCCGCAGCGGTTAGACTTCTGCCTTCCAACATCATGCACCAATCCAGCTGGTGATCTTCAAGCATCTTCTATTTATCTTCCACTCATACTTCATTTTTACATATGTATTATAAAACTTATCGATTGTCAATAAAAAAATGTTTCCATACTTAAATTAATTCTTTTATTGTAATTTTGTATCACAGGCATGCAGTATAGTCAGTATTTTATAGCTATATAATATATACATATATATTTAATTAAGTCGCTATAAAATATACACTAAAAAATGTTAATCATGTAGAGTACAATTAATATTTATTATGAACATTTTTAAAAAAAATAGTATATATAATTTATATAATATAAATATATATTATTATACATAAATTATAACAATAACAAAGAAGTTAAATTATTTTTATATACAAGTGAAATAAGTGAGTAAAAGAGCAGCTGTTTTCATGAGATATGTAAAAGAGTTGCATTTTATTTTACCTGATTGAGCTTCATATTTATATTTATTTTATTGCTTTTAGATTGTTCAATACAATATAAGCACGTCATAAACTCTGATATTAACAACCTCATGGTGTTTGTCAACAATATTAAACATAACAAAAAAGGCATAGGCAGTGCATTTAGCGAGGATCGGCATAAATATATAGAATTTTTTAAACCTATATATATATACAGGAATTTAAGAGATTCAGTATTAAAATTTAAAAAATTACAGAGGGAACATGTCCCTTGTATACTTATTTTATAAAAAAGTATTAGAAGTAAAAAATAACTATATCCTAGTCTAAATTAACTATATAACTGTTTTTCTTTTTATTTGTACTCAGATCTTTGTGAAAGACGTCGATCTATTATTATATTATATAAAATAAAATAATAATACATAAAAACATGCCGCAACAAATGTAACGTACGCCTAAGAAAATCAAGGGGATCGAGCTTAATTATTGTTTTTTTTTTTCGTACGCCTAAGAAAATCAAGGGGATCGAGCTTATATAATTATTTTTTTTTTTTTTTTTTTTTTTTTTTTTTTTTTTTTTTGCAGAATATAAGTGCATGTAGCGCGGCGTTGCGGCGTGATTGTGAAAAAACAAAGAAGCCTTATATATAATTAATATTTTGCTTTAGAGAGATGAATGGTTCGCTGTTTTTTATTAATATTTTTTTTTTATTAAAAGGCGGTGGTAATGCAGATCGAACTCTTACTGATGAGTTATACTTAATTATGACAATTAATTAATTAAGTAGCCCACACGTGATTCATATATTTAACCAATCAATATATATTTGAAAACTGCATGATAATTAATTTACTTAAATTATGATTTTAAGCAAGCTCTATCTATATATAGAAGGAATTTAGTAACGTAATTAATCTATCATAAAATTAAAATTTAATACATATTTATGTACTAGCTGATAATTTTTTTTTGTACCGTTAATTAATATGAAATATTGTTTTCTTTGTCTGTTAGTAATTAGTATTATGTTGTGATAATGTCAATTTATTGTTATTTTTTAGTGTGTTGATTGAGATTTTGACGTGATGTATGTTGTCTTGTTAAATTAACCTTTGCCTTCGAAATAAAATTATTATTATTTGTGTTTTTAACTCCCAACCTAGTTGGAGTGGTTAAGCCGGTTAAGCGCCAGCACCAGGCCCAATTGGGCCAAGATGAAGGCGCCCGCTGATCCTGTTGGTGATGTTATTATTATTATCATAATGCCGGGAATACGCCCAATGTTAATAA
The DNA here is from genome assembly GCA_949825025.1 of Siphlonurus alternatus. Classification (NCBI taxonomy): domain Eukaryota; kingdom Metazoa; phylum Arthropoda; class Insecta; order Ephemeroptera; family Siphlonuridae; genus Siphlonurus; species Siphlonurus alternatus. The sequence goes on along the minus strand of OX463780.1, from coordinate 44,773,212 downwards.
AAATCCCGTTCATGAAAATTATGAAAAAAGTTCAAATGCTCTCTGATATTTTACCTTTTACTACTGTCCTTAATACTGATAAAAGGTATATATATGTAAATATATATAAGGATCGAAATCATTTAATTTTATTTTTTTTTTATAATTTTCATGGATGTGATTTTAATAAACAATGGGGCGCCGTGTTTTATCTCTATATATAGTATATATATATTATACCCTTAAAAGGTCTGAAAAAAAAATTTTGGTAGGCATCTGCCGCGCCTCTAAAAAAAAATAAGTATTTTTGTGAATTTGCTAATTAAGGTTTAATTACATGCATATTATGTTAATCAAAGGGGACTACTATCAGAACCAAAAAGGTGTGCCCCCGCCGCGGTGCCCCTCTCCTTATGGAACTTTTGTATTAATTGTTATTCTATATTCAGGGGTACACCTTTTTGGTTCTGATAGTACGCATATCGAATAGCTGATTCGTGTTATCTTTACCTTAATTAAATATTTTAAAATTTTTACTGTAGCAAATGTAACAATTTCTAATTATATTTTATATCTGAATTCTATATATATGTGCAAAATTAAATTAATTTTCCAGTCTGAAAATTTAATTTGAAAATATGCCGCTTTTTTAAAGTATTGCAAAAGGCGTCAAAGGTTGCCAAATCGGCAAAATCGGCCAAATTGCGCAAATTGTTGAATTTGGCAACGTCGCCAAAACTCAGAATTTTTGCTTCACTCTTCATAAAAAATTACTAAAAAACATTGATTTTAAGAATTATAGGTGTCTTGGCAAATTTTTTGTGGTGTTTTTACTTTATAAATATCATAAATATTTGGAGAAAATAAAAATAATTTTCGAAAAGTCGACAAAAATCATGTATTTCGAAGGATTCTTCTGCAAGGTGCTTACGATAGCCAGCTGATCGTCCACTAGGTATTATAATAATTTTCATTGTTGACATTTTTCTTTAAACCATTAGGTCATGATAACGTGTGATGAAAATAAGAAACTGCATATTTCTACTTAGTTGGTAACTTCAGATAAAAAAAAGCAACTTTTTAGACAACATGTCTGGTGATGAAATGTCAGGAAACAAAGCATGAAAATAGCCCTTCAAATTCTTTAAAAACACCTTGTTCCCCCTTCCCCCTGTGAGCCACTGAACCCCTGTCCATTGGGGGCATTGGGATTATTTTTTAATTTTTCTTGCTTACTATATATGCATACTGTCATATCACACAGTTGACTTAACTTACAGTACATGTATGCATATGCATATATCATAACGGTGTATGCATACTGTACATGTATATGCATAATGTATGATACTGATGTATGCATACAGTACTGTATCTGATGCATGGATAAACTATTTCCTCCATGATCTGATGTTTTCAATGAGAAGCTTTAATATTGACGACACAATTCTCTCAGCCAATGAAAATCTAGCGCGCGAACTGCGCGCGACGACATGTTCTATCAAGCTTCCTATCCTTTAACCCAGCGGTACCTGGTTTATAATTTTTTTCGGTGGTTCTTATGAAGGGCAAGATTAATAATTCATATGAGCCACGGGAAAGATCACTTTACACGACATAAAAAATATTCGAGATTTTGTGCAGCATAGAATTTGAATGAAAAAATAAATAAGATTTTTCTCCTAACAAACCTTATGGAGCGATGTCAGAATGCGGCGCTGCGGCATTTTTAAGTTGAAGCTTGTCATTACAGTAATAATGCTTAACTTAGAGAATAAAATAATTATGGGTCTGGGTATCATATCATGTATATGACATGAATTTAACTACCCAAATCAAATCTAGACTAAATATATAATATGTAATAATGATGTGTGCATTATGCAAACTAAAGATCATTTCGATACTTGAATTCACACTGTCACTCACATCATGCACTCACATGTCACCAAAATCAACTTGGAAGAGAATCACTGAATTGCCGATGTGTACAGTAAAACTTAATTAAACAGTTCCTGATCAGACAACAGTAATTTAGTAATTTTCTACCAAAAGTTGACTTTAGCGACGCAGCAACTACCGGTACCTTATTATCATGTCCAGTTTAACTTCACCAGTACCTCCAAAACTTGCTTACTTGCTCCTTGATGATATTTGCATAATGTAGTCCTCGTCTCTGAAAATTTCCCTACATCTAGCGATCAAAGTTAGAACTACCTGTTCAGAGCTTTGGTTTGCAATGCTAGCAGTGCCAACTTTATAAAGCTTAGATCATGAAGTTCTAACTTTGCTAGCTAGATCTAGGAACTTTTCAAAGGCGAGAACTGTACATGCAATCATAATGGAACTTTTACCCTTCTACAAATATATTTGAACACGCACCCTACATTCAGTAAGAGCAAGCTTTGATATTGACACCATACTCCACAGTACTATTACTGTACTGTAATTTACCATAAAAAATATAAGGCGCACATACAGGCTAACAAATCTAGCTTACATTACCTGAAGACTCGACGGTGCTGCTTGTTGCCACTGCATGTCTGATGGGTTCAATATCCAAGGTGGCGACCGGAACAGTCGAGTCTACATGTAAACTAAGATCTGTTATAATGTAAGATTCAACACGGAGCAAATTTTTTTAACTTAAGTTTTTAACTTTCTAAAGAAGTCCTGAGTGAACAAGTTAAAAATTGTGTTTTGGCACTAACATTTTGCTTTCCAGCATTGCAATCCTAAAGGTACCTTCATTTAGCTTATTTTCTGCAAACAAATATCCTTCATGGCAACCAAATTGGCATGTCAAAGGTTACCATTCAACATTTTTCAGCTTGAAAAAATGTAAAGTCACCTCCTACTGTACGTATATTGATAATTAGTATTATTATAACCTTGCTCTTTGGTGTAGTGGTTAGTACACTTGGCTCTCGTCCGAAAGGTCCCCGGTTCAAATCCCGAATACGGCAGACTTTTCGCGACTTGGAATGGGTGTGACTGGCTACTAGATGAAAGAGTTGGTAGAAGGAAGGCAGCTTACGGCTGTCTATACTCCGCTGGGGTGATTAAGACCGCGGAATATTGTGCAAACAACATACGTGCCCCGCTAAGAAACGGTACTTAATTGTCTGGCGTGCAGACTGGGTATTAGGAGCCCCAGAGAGCACTGTGAACAATGTTGAAAAACAAGTTCCGCCATTGGTAACTAAACTAACTAGTATTATGGGAACCGGCTGCTCTATCAAGCTGTGTGCTAAGAGTAACAGTGGAGTATCGACCTCAATTTTTTTTTATTGCAGAAATGGATAGAGAGTAAAAAGTTATGCTACCTTGATTTTTTTCAGATTTTTTAGAGCCCGGGAAGTATTTTTAAAAAATTATTGAAAGTCCTTTTTGTGACGTCACGCGGCGGTAAGTCCTATCTTTTTCTTAAGGAACGGCGTCTCGTGACGTCACAAAAAGAACTTTCAATAATTTTTTAAAAATACTTCCCAGGCTCTAAAATATCCGAAAAAAATTAGGGTAGCCTAACTTTGCACGCTCTATCCATTTCTGCAATAAAAAAATATTGAGGTCGATACTCCATTGAGTAACCATGTCCTCAGAACTGGGTTAGCTAAAGCCAAACTTTCCCTCCGCGAAGCACATTTGGAAGGGAGGAAGGCTTTACGCAGAGCACGTGAGTCATATTTTATAATTGGATTCTGCTAATAAATATTTTATTACAGTGTATTGACAGATATTTACATTGCATGCAACATAACACCAGTTCTCCACTTACATACTGTTTTTATTCTGAGTAATTAAATTTGAGTGCAGGTATTTTGATTAACCTCATACAGGATGAAATATACATTGTATATTAGTTTAATTTAAATCTTATAGCTCCTTTGTACTGTATTATACTGACAATATTTCCTGTGTCAATATGGTGACACAAAATAAGAAATGAAACTGTCATATTCAATTTTCTGTAATAGAAAAGATTATTGCAAAAAATTAATACTGAATAATTAGGGGATATCCTCGCTAATTCTCTTGCACAATATATCAATAAGGAAAAAACAACACAAATATGGAGACTAGCTTACATTGGAATATACATTGTGGAATAAGAAATACCACATAGACGATACATGTTGATGTTTTAAATTTTCATTTTATAAAAGTTCATGTACATTAATCACATTTGCATGTACAATGGAGTATCAACCTCATTTTTTTTTTTTTTTTTTTTTATTATTATTGCAGAAATGGATAGAGGGTGCAAAGTTATGCTACCCTGATTTTTTTCAGACCGGGAACTATTTTTAAAAAATTATTGAAAGTCCTTTTTGTAACGTCACGAGGCGGCAAATCCTATATTTTTCTTAAGGAGCGGCGTCTCGTGACGTCATGAAAAGGACTTTCAATAATTTTTTAAAAATAGTTCCCGGTCTCAAAAAAAAAAAAAAAAAAAATGAAAAAAATCAGGGTAGCATAACTTTGCACGCTCTATCCATTTCTGCAAAAAAAAAAAAAAAAAAAAAAAAAAAATGAGGTCGATACTCCATTGTACAGTTTACACCACTTCAGCATTGATTATTGTTTAGAATGTAGAACTTTCCTACACAATTTTGATCCAGATATTAATTTATTGTTGTACAATATTGAGTTCACATAAATGCTGCACATTTATTTCATTAAAAGTGTAAAAATAGCACACTAATTTTTTCATCCACTGATACAACATAGTATAATTATATAAACAGCTTATTTTAACGATGCCATTGTTACGTATCACATATATAATATATGACATCATTAAAAATAAAGTCCTATATTGTGAAACTCAGCAGGAATCCTTACAGTGCACCCTAATTGAATTTAGCTGTGGGGTAGTTAACCCTCTTCTTCCCTCCCATCACTCTAGTGAGGCTTATATGACTTGTTGGATAACAGTTTTAGCTATACAATGCTCCCTTGCATCATTCATAAAATGGATGCCAACCAGAAAGTAGGAACACATTATGTGTGTTGCTATGCATTTCAAATTCCACATAATGATAATATACAAACAAATAATAATTTTGAATTGTGTAAAATGCATTCTTTATCGTGTGGTTCTTTAGCTTCAAAGAAAAATTATAATATTATACCTTTTCGTTTTAGAAGATTGTTTCGAAAGACTCGATCTATTGTGTTAACATGTGGAGGTTGGTTTGATAAAAAAACTAATTTGAGTTGTGAACAAAAGCTTAATATGTGTGTGCTTATGTTGCAGCCCAGAATGGCTTCTCTGGCCCCTTAGGCTCGCACAGCATCATGGGAGGTGCTCTCAGCCACTTCTTCCAGTCAGGCAGTGCCCTCCTCACTGCGGGGAACCACCGAGGAGTTTCGGATGCAACACGCAGCAAGGTCAGTTCTTACTTCTCTTTGGTGTAGTGGTTAGTACACTTGGCTCTCGTCCGAGAGGTCACCGGTTCAAATCCCGAATACGGCAGACTTTTCGCAACTTGGAATGGGTGTGACTGGCTACTAGATGAAAGAATTGGTAGGAGGAAGGCAGCTTACGGCTGTCTATACTCCGCTGGGGTGATTAAGACCGCGGAATGTTGAGCAAACAACATACGTGCTCTGCTAAGAAACGGTACTTAACTGTCTGGCGTGCAGACTGGGTATTAGGAGCCCCAGAGAGCACTGTGAACAATGTTGAAAAACAAGTTCCGCCATTGGTAACCAAACCAAACCAACCAGTTCGTACAATATGATTGCTAATTAATGAAAAACAAAGAGAATTTAAGCATACAGTCTTTCGAAGATGTTTTTTTATTATTAATTGTTGTCATGTGTTGCTATGCTGTAAATATTTAATAATATATACTAGACTAAAATGTAATTAAGTACTGCTGTATTTTAAAGCTGTAAATGGAAATAATTGTCAAAAAAATATTTTACAGTATGTATAAAATTTTTAAAAATTGCTTGATACTGTGCCTATTTTTTTAAAACATAATTATTCATTTTTAGAAGTGCCAAAAAAAAAAAAATAATAATAATAATAATAATAATTTATTTTTAATAATTTATTAATTCTTCTTTCAGGTGCGTGTAATATTTGATGCCCTGCGAGCAAACCCTAGAGTAACAGTACAAAGATTGGATGGAATTTTATCCCAAATTCCTAAGGTGAGCTGATATTCTCGTGATGCTGTGAGTCATCCAAACAGAGCTGAGGGTAAATTGATGACGCTGGTTGCAGAATGAGAACATCCTTCTAGTGCACAACGAGGAGGGTTACAACCTTCTTCAGAAATGCATCGGCATCAACAACGTGGAGATTGTGAGGTGGATCGTGTCTCGCAACACTGACGTCAACCGTGGAGCCTGCTCTCTGCCTCTGCACATCGCATGCTTAAGAGGGTAAGCTAATAGAATGGTACCATACTCTTTTGATTGACCTAAAATATTTCAATACGAATTCTCAAACTAGAAAGATGCAATTGTTATAAAATTAATACCGTACATACACTATGTAAGCAGTTTTTTTTTTCCATCCTATTTTTCTGAATAAAAAAAAGTAGTAATTTTGTCTGCTACATTTTACTTTAAAAAAATAATATCTTCTTTTAATAGCAAAGAAATAAATTAATTTTTGATTTTCTTTTGATACCTGTGAATTCCATCCAAGTAAAGATTACAAAAATAAAGAAACATATCCAAGTCATCTAAACGTAAAGTTAGTACATAATGTGTTTCCGTTAACTTACATATTTATACCTAGAAATTTCCCTTTTAATTAATTAAAGAATTAATTAATCTGTATTTATTTCAATAATTAGATTTCAAAAAAGATGTTGATATTATATATTATATATTTAAGTACAGGACAATTGGACTTGAATATTTTAGAAACCCATCTATTATTTCCCCACAGGTATGAGGAATGTGTGGAGGTGCTGCTGAAACACGGAGCGAGGATTGACGTGGAGGCTCGCATGTGCTGGCCGGGGCCTCACAACCTCAACTGTGAGGAGCGTGGCAAATACTGTGAGTTTTAAAATTTAATTACATTGTATGATTTCAGTCATTCTATTTCACCACTTGAAATCTCAATAACTGTATCTATTTTAAATTTTATTACAATCTTCTCACAAATAATTTTATGGCTCTAATGGAGGTACAGTATTTAAATTAAATTTATTACAGGTGTACATGATGAAACTATGGGCGATCGATCAAGTGATAAATTACAAAGTGCAATCTACTATGCTATTGATGGTGACCAGGTAAATATCACTACATTCATATTCAAATGTTTACTTATATTGTATATTTATTTGATAACATTGTTTGTTAACCTCAGGTTGAGATCCTGGAGTTACTGACGCAGCAAGGCGAGGAACACTGGTTGTTACCGTGGCAACAGAAGCGGCCCCTACTTCACATTGCCTGTGAGAGAGGGGCTTGGAACTGTGTACGCTACCTGGTGACGGAGCGCTCGGACGAGATCAACCAGTGCTACGACGAGTACTACCCCATCCACCAGGCAGTGCAGCACGACGTCAAGTTTGTGGAGCTGCTGGTGTCTCACGGAGCAGAGACCATCGTCCGTACAGCAACCCAGCAGATGACCGTGAGTCTTGCCTTAACTGTCAGTAGTTTTGCCTTATGGATAATTTAAATTGTATAAAAATTATCAAAGTTAATCAGGTTTAATTTTAGTTAGTGGAAGACAGTTATAGTATATAATTTTTAAAATAAATTTTGCTCTGTTTTATGTGCTTATTAATTGTTGAAAACAAACTAGAGAGGAGAAAAATTAATAAGAGTTCTTAAAATTTTGGTAGTCATTTTTCTTGTTTAAAAAAGATAATATATTAAGAACTGTACTTTAAAGATTTTGTCAAAACAACTGTCAATAAAACTTGACAGATTGATTGATGTACTTCTTGAAATGATGAGTCTCATCTGAAAAATGTTCCGTCTGACATCTCAAGCTGTACAATCCTCTGACTGTTTATGTTCCAGGCGCTGCACGTACTGTTCCTCCTTGGCAGACGCTCGGCTGCAGACACGCTGGTGGTGGCCAAGCTGCTGCTGGAGCACGGGGCCAGGGAGATCCTCAACACCCCAGACTCCCTCGGCAACACCCCCTTGCATGGACTTGTAGTCAGGTGTGTAGTGAGTCCTTTCTAATTAAGACTTAACATTGATTATTACCATATTTACTTGGAATGTATATTTTTAGCAATTAAATTAATATTTAATATTCCTCTATAATGTATGCAAAAAATCAAGGTTGGCTTTATACAGGTTAAGTCACCGATTGGACCATTGTTAAAGGGCTTAGCCAATCACGTTCAAGTATTTTTGGCCACATCGTGCCGCGAAATTTTGAATGCGCCCATCATGCAATGCTATTTTTGAAATTTCGCGGGGCAATGGGGCCTGAAAATTTACCAAAATTGACGTACGAAATGCGTGCGTGTCTTAACCTGTATAAAGGAACGTTGCAAAAAAAAAGCAGAATAGAAAAAGTAGTGCAAAATCCTGTACTGTAATTAAAAATATGTAATTATGTGAATTTTATGTTAAAAAGAATAAAATAATACATAATGAATTAAACATATCGGGTTTATTAACTGTAAAAATTAAATCTTACAGTTTTTTATTGTAAGTGTTTGTAATTATTGCTTACAGGTATGCTCTAGAGGAAGCGTCTTATGGCTACGACCATGAGCAGCCTCCCTGGAACAAGTGGGACATGTTACATCTCGTGAGGTACCTTCTCCAACATGGGGCTCGGCCTAGCATCAACCAGCCTGGCAACTCTGCTTTGGCATGCGTGCTGAGACATGTTCGTGACTGGGACGTTCGATACGAGCTATTGGATATGCTGCTTCAGGCCGGGGGAGACCCTGCCATCGCAGGCCGTGACGGATCAGTGCCCCTTATGGTGTGTCTTGTACCTCTGATCAACAAGGACCACCTCCACCACTTCACACACAACATGAAGGTCAGTTAGAGAAAACTGCTTGAAATTTGACCTTGCTGATATAGTTGCAAGCTTTTCCTTAAATGAATCATAATTATTTTAATTTTACCAACATACAGTTTTGATATTAGTGATTAAAGATTTAACTAATTTTTATACGAGATTGGAAACAATTGTTTTTTCTGTGTTACCTCTTATCATTAATCCTTGGCGACGCTAGGAAGTCTTTTATCAATGCATTTTGAAACGCTAGTAAATTTTTAATTACTGTACTTCATAAGGCATTTTTTTTTATTACCATCTGCTGCAAATATGGATTTTCTTATTTTTGTAAAAGTAAATGAATGATGAAAAATATAAAGGAAAACATAATAAACTTAATAACCATTAGGTATAGTACTTGACCACCCTACTCAATAATTGAGATAAACAAATTAATTTCATTTACATTCTTATTATTTTTAATAAATCATTTATAAGTAATTATTGCATTATTTTATACAGTACATTGTATAAAAATTGTAAACATTAATGTCCCATTTTCTCCTCTCAGGTGTGCTACCTGAACTGTGTGAGGCTGCTTTGTAAGAACGGAGCCAATCCAAACTGCTCGAGCCGGTCACACCTCACCCCGCTTCACGTCCTGGTATTCACTGCTGGTGAGAGTCTCATGCTGAGCCGAGAGGACGACATCAAGGCTCTTCACTTTGACTTCGTGCGGCGTTTGCTAGCTTTGCTGCTGCAGCATGGCCTGGAACCCAACGCTCGCTTCGGTCAGCGCACACAACATGTGTTGCAGGTGTGTTAATTATCAGTATCTGGAGTTAATTGAAGCTGCATGAAATCACAAAAATAACTTACTTTTATTACCCCCCCCCCTCTCCATTTCTCTACCTGTCAAAACTCAAGAGATTAACTAATACCATGTTAATTTAAAGTGAAGTTAATGATTTGTAACCTGTAATAAACTGTCAAATAAATGTGTAATAGAATTCAGTGACGTTAGTGAAAAAATGCTTATTCTGGAAAATGTCTAGAACAAGAGAAAATTAATTTAATAGTTGTTGGTGTCATAATAAGTGGCATTCAAAAAACTGTAAGGCTAGTTAGGTCAGGATATTTAAGGCTTAAACAAAAATGAAGCCTAAAAATGAGACTCGAAATATCTAGAAAGTGACTTTTTGCTTTTGAAGGCTCTCCTAACTTATTTTCCTGATGCAGGCGCTGGCGGAGATGGCTGGAACTGCACGCTGCCCCACAGACCTTGACCACATCTACGACCTGACCCTGACACTTCTGCAGCACGGGGCAGACCCCAACGTTGACCTGGCCGCAGGACCCGGCTCGGTGGGGCAGGGCAGTGGGGGAATCTCCCAGGAGCCAACCATCTGCCACTCTCAGGTCAGAGCAACCATTAAGGTTAATTTAATTGAATATGTTGAGAGTCTCAGGCCTAAAGAATTTTACGCTGTCAATATATCTTTAACTTAAATTTCATAATTTTCTGGCTAGCAAATAACTCATCCTAAAGTACAGTATTTATTGTCTTATCCCCCACCCCCCCTCAATTTGATATAATACCGGCAACCAAATAGTGCCTTCAACAAGTTGATGTGCATGCAAAGTCAAAATAACACACTGCATCCATTTTTGCAGTTAAGTCATCTCAACTGGCTCAAATGAATTTGTCTTATCACTGACATGTTGACAGGCCTCATTGTTCCTGAAGCGAGCATCAAGCCGTGTGCTGCACTACTACGTTCTGGCGCTGTGCAAACGAGAGGAGCTGCTCACAGACCCCGCTCAGCGCTACGCCAAGATCGTCCGCCTGTACTACCTATGCATGGACCACCGGCCTCTCTTCTCCTGCTTGCGAGCCCTGCTCTCTCAAGCTCTATACTCTCAGGTTAGTTACACTTAATTAATCAACATGTTTATTTTTTAAATTAATTGAAAATATAAAACTGCTTTTGTTACAATTACACACATAAATCAACTTCCAAGAAGCGGAAATAAAATGCTTTCAAAACACAATTTTTATTTCCATGAATGTTATTTTTTTTTTATTGTATATATGTGATATGTAATGTAGACTTTGTGATTAACAATACAATTGTAATTGAAGTTGCTGTTGTGTTTAGCTACAGTACAAGTGAAAATGAGAACTATGTATGTGAGATGTAACTTTCGCTTGATTTACAGCAGCTCTAAAAAAAATTAATATTATTTGGGATATACAATTTTCTTTAGAAGAATATATTATAGTTATCCACACCTCCACTTGTAGACTGTTTAATAATGTCCAGAGATCTGACTGCCCTCAACTGTAAAGACAATCCAGTTTAACTGTTGAAGTCCAAAGTATTTTTCAAGCTACTGTATACAGTATTGTACACATGTTTTAGTAGAATAGTCTATACTCTTTCTAAAATAAATTTTTTTTGGGAAGTATTAATAGCATGGTTTATGAAGTTCACTTTCACTCTATTCTTAATGTTCTTAATTTTACTTTTTCTAACAATACCTTGTTGTGTCTATAGGCTGGTCTGATGCCTGTACGCAGTGGCCTGTGTACGCTGGTGAGAGACTTGTACAGCACTCCCCGCAGCCTGAAACAGATGTGCAGAGTGGTGATTCACAACTCAATGGGTCGCAGACCTGGCATGCATGCCAACAAACTTCCCCTCCCTGTGCCTCTAAAAGACTACATTATGAATTTTGAACCCTAATATGTAGAACAGACTATTGTTAATATTGTAAGCTATGTTCTCTCTTGCATTCAATATACTTTTTTATTGATTAGACTGATATAATCAATAAAACAATTTTGTGTAATTGTGGTTTGTTTTATATACTGTAATTGTTTTTATTGGTTTATGATTATGATATGTTTTTTTTTGAAATGTTTAACTTGGAAGCTTTTCAATAATAGTAATATGTGCTATATAATAATTATATAATAATGTAAGTAAATATTGTATAAAATATGAATGCAAGATTTCCTATTCATTACACTTATGCTACATTGCATTACATCTACAATTCAGGGATTTTTTGTGATTTTTTTTAACCGCTATGTTATGATAATTATTGATTAACTCATAAATGTCTCTGAATGGACCACTTAAATTAAAATAAATACAATTATAAATGTTATATCATAAGTACTGTGAAATAATTAACTATGTATAAGTACTGTATTCCTAATTAGAGGAAAGTAACCCTTTGGGTATTTATTTTAATCTTCAAGGAGTGGACAGGTGGAACACACACAATACTTTTATTTTGTATTTTTTTTTTTTTTTATTGATGGTAAATTTTATTAAAAGTGAAAGCAAATAAAATTAATATATGTTTCTTAAACTTCAATTAGTTAATAACAAGGGGCATTCACAAAGCCTTAAGGCCACAATTAAGGCTCAATAATTTAAGATAAGAAATTTTGGGTCTAAAAAACACGTCTAAAATCAAGCCTTAAATGTGGCCTTAAGACTTCGTGAATGCCCCTTAACATGCACATCTTCCAGGAAAATTAAATGTCTTCTCCCACTCTACATAACTACAGTGATATTGCTCCAATCTTTTAATAGCCAAGTATTATGACTTGCTAATTGCTAGTTTACATATATAAATGATCAGAGGTATCAATAGCTATAACACAAAAGATTGCAATGGACAACCTGCATGAAAATTTTTTATTGAAGAAATGAATAGAGGGTACCAAATCATGCTACTCTGAATTTTTTCAGATTTTTAAACTATTTTCAAATAATTATTGAAAGTGCGGCCACACCCCCTGGAGGCGTCAATAGGGGTCTAATCCCTATCCTTTTTACTATGGATTCTGGGGTGCCAATTTAACTTACAGAATTTTCAATAATTGTTTACAAATACTGTAGTTAAATAGTTCCGGGACTAAAAAAAATATGAAAAAAATTCAGAGTACCCTCTATTCATTTTTGCAATAAAAATTTTTCATGCAGGTTGTCCATTGGAAAAAAAAAAAAAAAATGATGGTGCTGAATGTTTGGAGCAATAAAATTTAACAATGCTGTATTTATATAGTTTCAAATCAAACTGTTTCATGTTTTAGAAGTATTGCTATGAACTTAATTGCTAACCAATAAATTACACATTTAACCCTCCCCCCTTTCATTAATGAAAGAAAGTTAGTTGGAACTATTATAATTTTAAGCGCATTTTTCTCCTCACTGAAAATTGAAACTAAACAACAATAATTATGTACGTGTTATAAATTTATGTGTATTTAGCTCTTACAAGTTAGTTAAACAAATTAATATGGTAACAGTAAATCAAAGCCAAATACAATAAAACTTTTAATGTTCTCTTATTGTCAGGACTGGTATACAAGAAATTGAAATTTGCTTATTTTTATTTAGTTTATTTAGAATAATATAATAATATTTTTACTAAACTTTTTGTGAATTTTTGTGTGTATGCTATTTAGTCATAGTCATCATTTTCAGTTACTAAGAAGAGGATGTTAAATTTTACAAGTAAAATTATTACTTTACAAAAACTGTTATATAGTTATTTTAAATTTAATGAAATAAAAAGTATCACCTGTACCATTTCTGGAGGCTTGTAAATATTAAAAATTGTATGTAAATATTACGTATTGCTATTTTTGAGAAAAGGTATGTTCTGATGCTTTATCAGTTCTGCAACTTTTTTTTTTTATCAAATTGAGCATTGTTTTGAGTTTGTCTTAAAGTTGATTCTGTATCATTTTAATTTTTTAATCATAAAATGTTTCATAACAAAATTAAGATGCTATACTGTAGTTTAAATATGAAACAATGGAATACCGACCTCAATTTTTTTTTTATTGCAGAAATGGATAAAGCGTGCAAAGTTATGCTACCCTGATTTTTTTCAGATTTTTTTTAGAGCCCGGGATCTATTTTTAAAAAATTATTGAAAGTTGTTTTTGTGATGTCACGAGACGTCGCTCTTTAAGAAAAAGATAGGACTTGCCGCCGCGTGACGTCACAAAGGGACTTTCAATATTTTTTTTTAGGAATAGTTCCTGGGCTCTAAAAAATCTGAAACAAAAATCAGGGTAGCATAACTTTGCACGCTTTTTTCTGCAATAAAAAAAAATTTGAGGTTCTTACTCCATTATTACAATTTAAAGTTTTGTTGGTTGAGAGCATCATGGAAGTTACCTTTACTAGTTACTACTAAATATTTAATTCTGGAGCTAAAACTGTGGCTCTGGTGTGTTGTTGTATGCTTATCTTTAAGCCCTATAATAGCTATAAATTGTTTTCATGCAATTATCAATACCACTCTTAAGTAATTTTATAATTCATGTAAAAGCAGAGAGCAGCTGTGTATAATTTGTTTACTTCAGCAATATTTTTGTCTCATCTGTTTAAATGTTGGTACTTGTAAATGTATATTCTCCATTTTCATGATTTAAAAATAAAGGCAAACTGACTATGATAATATATATCCAATACAGAAATTATAATAATTTTTAATATATCATGAGGACGTTAAAAGGCTTTCTCAGGCATCATAATGTTACATAGAAATGGAGCATATATATTGTTATATAATTAGTGGGTAAAGATGACAGAGTTTGATTGATGCCAATAAATTGAGAACATTTGTGTGGGTTGAAAAAAATAATTATTTGTTCTAATAAAAAGAACCTCATGTAAAATCTATTTGCAAGATTTATTGTCCTTTTTGTTATTGTCTAGCTCATATAATAATAGCTGCAATTATACAAACAATGTTATTACCTAAGAATAAAAGTTGAACTGCAACAATTATTTAAATATTATAGAGGAAATTATTAGAAATTAGAGGCTTGTTAAATTCCATAACACATTCTAACTTTTTCTACTTGCATATACAGTATATATATATATATATATATATATATATATATATATATATATATATATATATATATATATATATATCAGCAACAAGCAATAATTAAGTGTCAGCTTACAGTTATAAAATAATATAATTATTCACACTCACCATGACGTCATATCTTTTGCAGGTTAAGCCACTCAGTAAACACAACTCTGTCGGTCCAGTGTTGGTCCAGTTTTGAGACTGTTGGGCCAATACTGTGCCAACACTCGAAAGTGCCGGTCTAACACAATTTTGACACCCTGTACGTGTTTACTGAGCAGCAGCATTATTACCTCAGTCGCATGTTCAAAAGATTCTATATTTTTAAATATAATTATACACTGTATATATCTTATACATAATAAGTATAATAATATATACAGGAATTTCATGTTTACATTTATTTTGGGTAGCACGGAGATGCCTGAAGTCGCCCGAAGAGCTTCGGGATGTAGGCAGAAAACCCTAAAATCCTATATATGCTGTGCATGTTAACGTAACTCACAACACCTCTTTTCTCATAACAGTTTTGGTCGCCAAATATTTTTTTTTCACTATTGTGGTTCTTCTTGTCACCATTTATGAAAGAAAATATTCTACGAAAAATGATACGAATCGCCAAGAGAAATTATAAATTTCGAGACCAACTTTAACACGTATTTTTTTTGCTATGCCGCTGACAATGTTTTTTGCCTATACACAATTATGACGTCATATTGTTTTGTGACGTATGGTGAAAGACCCGTAACATATAATATAATAAATATATTTAATAGTTCATTATATATCATATTCTATTAAGCTATTAATTAATTGGGACGAACGTAAATATTACTAAATATATATTATATGGTGTTTTTATACAAATTAAAAGCATTTAAATTCACATATTAATTGTGTACCCTCTATTTTATTATAATAAACTTTTGTGGAATTGAAGGTTAATTAATATATGCCGCGTCAGGTTTTAATTGTAATTCAATTTTTACATACAGAGAATATAATATGAATTATTTGTATGTATTATAAATTTATATACCACCTGTAGTCAATTAATTCTATTCTATCAATTTCTATAATCTATGAAATAGCTATAATATAAGAGTACGTCGATGCATGGCTTAATTATGGAGAGAGCGGGCAGCTATATATAACATATTATAGCTTATATATTATATATATTAGGGGGATATATAATAAAACTTAATATGATCGAAGGCCTAATTGATAGACTGCATGTCTAAATGCTGTGTATCATTGTGCAATGGACTCTGATAAAATATAAGAAATATAAATATATTAAAATAATTTATATTATTATATCATGCCGTTCCAAATTTATTATTTTATGAAAAAGACGATAATAAAAGTATAATTATAGTATATAAAATATATTATATACTATATAATATCATATATTAGATATTATTAATTATCATGTAGATCCGAGATCCGAGTCTCGAATCTGTTTATGTGGAACGTGTGGATGTATACGTGTGCCATGTTTCTATATTTTAAATACCACATTACATTAGCGCGTATATTTTTGGCAACGCTGCCGACGCTGCTGATGGAAAATTTTCACTATTTGGCAACATTGCATTGGCAGAAAGCAGAAAGTGTATCCGATTCCGAAAGCCCGTTATTTTATGCTGAGAATAATTAGAAAATGCGCTGATGTGGCCTTATTTCGTGATAAATAAGTGAAAATAATACATTTGAAATGAATAGATACAAGCACAGAGGGCATAAACAAGTAGCAACAAAAGTTTTCTTGGATGCAATAGACAAAAGTGACATATTGACCATCCAGGAGTGTTTGTCAGCGGTAAGTTCCCTCCAAAACGAATATTATATAGAACATCATGTTTAACCCTTAAAAATCACACTTATTGCTACAGACTTCGCAATTAACCCTTATTACAGTCCTACAGAGTAAGCTCTTTCATTTAATTTCTTTTAGTATGCATAATATGCATACTGTATGAATATGCATAACATAAATATGCATACTGTATGCATAATATATGCATATTTTGTATGCTGCATACAGTATTACAAATATTTTATAATACTTGTGGATTTAACTGCGCGCGGCGGACATATTGAAAATAAATATTAAGGATCTTATGGATGCCGCTCAAGGTCCCTCTACATATGTAGAGTAATCTTGGATGCCGCCATTCAGTCTAGACTGTCTGGAGCTGGCGCCATAGTGCCTACAGGTATGCATATGCATATTCTAAGATCTGTTGGACTGTATGTATAGTATGCATACCCCTTTTTCTTTTGTTATAACAATAACAGCCGGCTCAATCATGAATTCTCGAGTGCGCTCTCGTGCTCCTCGTTGATAAGAGATGAGCAGCAAGCTGCGACTTGGTGGTATGCATATGTACCACATTTGGGAGGAGAGGTCGGGCAGGTTCTGCCTCCTGTGGTATTCCCAGCTCAGCTGAAGACGCTGGCTGAAGCTCCAGATGTTGGGGGGAATAGGGAGAGCACTTGTATGTTGTAGTTAGGGCTGCTGTGTTTTGACATAAGCCTTATAGCAGCCGAGAGGGATTTCCATGGTACCCTCCCAGTGACCACATGGACGTCCCCGGGACGCCCCTGGGACATCCCTCTAAGGTCCCCGTTGGACGTCCCCAAGGACATCCCCCATGTCCATCAAAAAAGGACGTCCTTGCGGACGTCTTGTGGACATCCCTCGGGGATGTTTCCTAATTTTCACTTGCCAATTATATATTAATTCATCTTAAAATTTATATTAAAGATGTTTAGGGTCTTTTAGAATGAGGACTACAAGATTACCAAATAAAAAATTTGGGTGCGTCGGGAATCGAACTCGGACCTTTTGGTTGATAGACGACGTCGTAGACAACTTGGATATTGCTCTTCGTTACTAAAGTGTGGTTTATTTGGGTATATAAATTGTAAAGTTTTGGGTGTTGTATAATATTTTAATATTACGAGCGAAGTTGCGGTTTTTTATTTTTTTAAGCAAACTGGTACATTGGGAGGTTGTTATTATTTAATACAACATCAAATATATTGAGATTTAAATTTTTTAAAAATAAATTAAAATAAAATTTTATAATTTTAATTAAAACATGATTATAATTTATTAATTATAAATTGCAACGCTCAAATGCATCTCTAATTGTTAACAGACTTCGACATTAAAAAAAATATATATTTTTAATTTTTTAGAAATTTTTAATGGTCCCTCCGAGGACATTTGTGGGACGTTCAAGCGTCCCTCTAAAATCCCCGGGGGACTTTGATGGGACCTTGTTTATTTTTCATAGATATTTTTTTCTACGAGGATATTTTATTAAAAAAAATTATTTTTCAGTGCAAATTACGCACTTTAATATTAAGTAAAATTTCACGTCTTATTTTAAATATTAATATTTTCATATAATATTTTAAATAATATTAACTATATTTGTATATTTTTAAAATCAGTACATAATAATGAACAGCACATATTATGATTTTAATGAAAACATTGACTAAAGGGTCCTTTCAAAGTCCCCCGGGGATGTTCAAGGGACAGCCGTGTTGCATCCCCAGGGGATGTTCTGAGAGACTTTCATAAAAATATTAAAAAACCTCGAAAATTTTTTTCGAAGTGTAGCTAAAACCTTTTTTAGAACACGGAAAACATGTTTAAAGTTAAAGGGTTTTGAAAACTAGCACGTAAAACGTTCAGGGATGTTGGGGGATCTTGCGGGGATGTTCGCAAGGTCCCCGGGATGTCCATGTGGTCACTGGGCTCTGGGGGTACCTTTTTATAGTTCTCGACAGCATATGCATGCTATCATTTATAGCTCCCGTCACAGCAGCGTTTCCGTGGTACCCTGGGGGGTAGCTTTTTATAGTTCTCGAAAGCATTTATGCATATGCATGCAATCATTTATAGCTCCCGTCACAGCAGCGTTTCCTATCATTCTGATCTGATCAGTTGGCAACATGCAAGTAAATTACGTACGAACCTTAACAGAATCGCAGTGAGTATGTCTGGCACTTCAACACTTCAAATTGTATTGCTTCATATGCATAATTATATTATTACACGGAATTGGCAAGACTCAATATTTTATAGAAGCAATCTGAGCCAATCCAAAGAAAAGTGGTAATTACGAACTAGATGGGTTGAAGCATGTCACATGGAAATGTTAGGCCCTATATTGCGTCATATTTCAAAATATTAACACCAGAAGTGACACCACAATGACATTCCACCTGACGCAAAAAAGTATCTGCCTAGTAGCACCAACCCCATGTTATGGCGAAAATATGCAACTCTAATACTAGAGCTATTTTAACCCATGACCTTCTTGGATACGAGATGCTTAGATACTAATCTAGTTCATTCTGTTATTTGTTGTTGTTTTAGGAAAATGTTCGTGGTGGCGACTTACTGGAGGCACTGAGTAAACAGAAGTTTATCAACTTGTGGGAGTGTGTTCGCATTGCCACATTGACGTTGCCTCCTATCAAGAAACCACTCTCATCACTGCTCAAACATGCAGTTTCAAATCGTAGAGCTGAAAGTGAGGGAGAAACACTGGGCACAGATGGCTCAAGTAATGTTGATAATGCTACGCCGATGGAGACTGAAGAAGAGGTAAATACTGTAGTCCGTCTTGCAGCCAGCAGTACATAAAGTGGTGTCCAGTAACCACACAGGACATCAGGAGAAGAGGCTTCTCAACTTCCCTCTTTACCTACGCCACAAGATATAATTAAATATTCACAAATGCCACATACCTAATACAGTTTCTTGTTGTTAGGTCTGTTAGTAATTACTAATTACACAATCAGAAATAATAAATTATTTGATGACCCTTACGTTCCCTGTACAGAAGGTTGATCTGATTATTGTTTCATGAATCAATTGTTCATTTACGAACAGACCTAATGAAGAGAAAATATGAAAGTAATCTTTATTCATTCAAAATGCATTTTGCATATTATAATGAGAGTTTAGGCAATTATTCAATTTTAGTTTCTCAAACCAATTGTTTACTAGAAACAAGTTGGATTGCTAGGTTGTTGTATACAGTATTTGTTGATAATTATCAAGGCGCAATAATTATATTGATAGAGCTTGTTGAGAACAATACATGCATACCTATACTGCAAGCTTAACTTCTTTTAATTGTCACTTGGAGACAGCATATGAGGCGGCAGGCGAGTCATTTGAGTTTAAAGACTATCGGAGACCTGCATGGCCATAAAAAGATATCAACAACTACCAACGGCTATGTGCTGGACCAAGGTGTGTGCTTCTGACCCACCTTTCTGAAACTTCTTTTCACTTTTCTGATCATAAGACACAAAAGTCCCGGATAGTCTCTGGAATTAGTTGTCCGGAAGTGTATTTTCAGATTCCAGATCTGTTTAAGGCTCATAGATTCGGTCAATAGATCTATTAAGTAGCCTATTGATTACAAATACAGTGCAAGCATCTTTACAAAATTAATTAAGTAATTTTATTTCTAGGCACCGAGATCATTACCTGCAGATGATAATGAGAGGGCTAAAGTTGTCTTGAGTCTGCTAAAGCAGGTTATATCTCACTCTGCATTCAAGCATAAAGAACCTTCTGATGTGTATACAATTATACCAGTGCTCAACGTCATGCTTACTGAAAATTTACACAGGTCTGAGGTATGTTTACTGGTACTACTAATACTAATAATTACATGTTATTATAATATGAATTAAAATTACGTAATAATTTTATTCTACAGGCTATGTACATTTCTGAGGTGATGTGTCGTAAAAAGTGGTCTAAATGGGAAGTGTTGGCTGGAGCGTCAATTGAAATTCTGCTGAAGAAATTGTTCCAAAGTAACTCGACAGTAAGTACAGAATTGTGAAAAAGTTTATTAACTTATATGCATATGTACCGTAAACTTCAGAAATGCATTTGTGTTAATTTCCCTCTCCCCTCTTTTCTTTTCTGTTACTTGTTTTTTTTTTAAATATGATTGAAACATATTTCTTACCCGGAAAGTCTAATAATGTCAAGTTTCAAAAGCCAAAGATTACTGACATTTTTGTCGTCAGAAAACTAAAGCATGTCAGCTCTCACCCAGTGAACCAACATGGCCCAAGTATTTACATTACAGATCCTAATTTTTCCCACCTTTGTTATGGCGCATGTATCTTGTGATTGCAGAAGGCTGACGTGAAGCGTTTGATTCAGTACAAAGAGGCAATCACTGCGTCTGCTCCATGGCTCAACGATGTGTTCCCTCTGCTGCTGAAGTGCCTGACTAACAAAGTTGTTCTCTCAGAGCCAACCAGTACAGCCTTCTTGGCACAGATCTTTGTCCTCAAGCCAGAGATAACTTTGGTAAGGCAGTACATACCAACTTTTCAAATATTTGTGGAAATAATGAGGATGATATATATATAAAAGTTACAGTAAATAAAAAAATCATGTTAAAATTTCTATTTGTCCATAAAGAAATTTTTATGTAATTCTAGTGATTCAGTGATGTTAAACAATTACAACATTTTTTTCTGTTACCAATGTTTAAAAAAAAATATATATATATTATATATATAATAAATATATATATATATATATATATATATATATATATATATATATATATATATATATATATATATATATATATATATATATATATATATATATATATATATATATATATATTAGTGAATCTTTTATTATTAGCATGTTCTGTAAGTTATTTGTTTCAGTAGTAGGAGTAGTAGGAGACCAGAAAGACATTTAACATTTATTTCATTTTATTCGAGTATATAAATTAATATTAATAATGTAGCTCACAGATTCAACTTCTACCGATATCTAGTTTAAATCGTACCCAATGAACAACCTGCATTAATTATTTTTATTACGCACATGAATAAGGGACCTCAAGTTTGGTATAATCATATTTTCTTTTTTTTTTAAAGATATTTTGGAGCTTTTAAAATCATGCTGCTGTGACATCATAGTTCTGTAACGCCTTTCCTTTTTCTTGTGTGTTAAGTGTGTTAAACATGTAAAGCTACTAACTAAATTGTTAATAGCTTTATTTATTTTTTACACCTGTAGTAATAAATTTGTGTCACCTTGTAATTCAAACCTACTTGCAGTTGTGTCACGAAGCATTGAAGACAGAAATTGTGAAGCCAAGTGTGACCAAACAGCAGTGTAAAACATTTGGAAGAATAATTGGCTTGGCATGTCTGAATGGATCACCCGAAGTCCAAGCGGTAAGTTGGTTCTCGCTTGGTAATCTCAGCAAGACTTGAAGGACGAGACTCATTGTAAATAAGTCAGACAACCTAATATTAGCAACTCCTTGATTTTGTTTTTTTAATTAAAGTATGTTCTAAAGTTATTCTTACTGTCTTTATTTGTGTTGCTGAAGTAACAAATACACAAGTCATGGTTTTATACGAGTACATAAATATAATAGTATTTACTTCTCCCCTGCCCTTCTTCTGCTTTTCCCTTCTTTTCACGTCCCTTCTACCCATGTTATGAGTTGCATCTAGATAAACAGCACTATACTTTTTTTTCTTACTTTTTTACAATTAAACTTTTGTATTCCAGTAATAAGTAATAATAAAATGATAAGCTTGTTGTTGTAGATGGACCTGTTTTTAGTTTAATACATGACTTATGTTATTTAACTTAAATGTTACAACTAAAATATCATGATTTATAGTAGCACTGAAAGTGTGTGTTTTTGTCAAAATATATTACTAGATCAAAAAGTTGGTAGGAGGAAGGCAACTTACGGCTGTCTATACTCCGCTGGGGTGATTAAGACCGCGGAATGTTGTGCAAACAACATACGTGCCCCGCTAAGAAATGGTACTTAACTGTCTGGCGTGTAGACTGGGTATTAGGAGCCCCAGAGAGCACTGTGAACAATGTTGAAAAACAAGTTCCGCCATTGGTAACCAAACCATATTAGTTTTGAGTGCTACTCTTGTGTTTGTAGATCCTGAAGGAGAAATGTGTTCAGTTCTTTGTGTGGAAGTACATCCGACTGTCGTGGAAGGACGACAACACAATGCGTCCACTGGGCCTGCTGCTCCACGAGCTTGTCATGGAGCTGCACGTCACTGCCAAGAAGCACCCGGGCGTCCTCAGCCTTCTCATGGATGCCTATGATCCCATTCTCTGGAGACACTTAACGGTAATCACCCTGTGGTCTTATTGTGTCCACCATTGTATGATAATAATTACAATTAGAAAAATGATAATGGGGTACTGACCAAAAAAAAAAGTTACAAGTTTTTGTCAATATTTTAAAAGGCACGAGAATTTTATTACAGCATTCTATGACAATTTCCTGATTTTATATGAATTTTTCAAACCTCTCAAAAATGACGTCATAGCATTGAATCTTAAATGGGAAAATATATCAGTTAACATTACCAAATCCCATACTTAATATTGAAATGTAACCAAAACTTCATTTGCAAGGTTTTTAGTTTCTAGAATCACGAAATGAAGGTTTCAAATTCCTACCTCAATAACTTTTCATTTTAACAATGTTAAGTGATGCATTTTCCCATTTAAGATTCAATGCTATGACGCCAACAAAAAAAGTTTTAAAAATTCATATTAAATCAGCAAATTGTCGTAGAATGCTCTAATAGGGCTCGTTCTTCATAGAATTCACAGTACTTTTTATTAGTATTGCTAACTCAAATACCGGTCAGTACCCCATTCAAAATAATTGATGATTGTTAACTGATCGCTACACAGATGGAGTGATACTGTATCTTTGTTAACAGAACTCTAACAACAACTACCGAGTGAACGCCACACGGCTGCTGTTTGACCTGTTCCCTCTGGAGCGTCCAGGCTCAGGTCGTGTTGAAAACGAGCAACTGCTCAAGATGCAGTACAACCACATCATCGGCACTTTGGATGATTCCTCACATCTTGTTAGACTCATAGCCGTCAAGGTAAGCTCACATCATCCTATGAAAACCATCTTAGTTTCAATGTTGTATCTTTAGTCATCATAAATTCTCTGCTTTATTTTTTACTTTTTAAATTCATATCATAATATTATTACTGTACATGCATTATAAATAAAAAAAAATAATAATAATAATGGTATTTTAGGAGGTGTGTCGAATCTTGTCAAACTACTGGGAATGTCTGCCGTCTCTCTTCAGAATGAGAACTACTCATTGCATCATCACAAGATTAGCATTCGACCGAGCCACAGTAGAGGTAAGATTAAATCATCATCCTCTTCATCCAACAAGTTTACTGACCCTGCTCATTCCTCAGATCCGCAAGCAGGCACTGCTTGGACTGGCCCATGCCATCGAGCATGGTCCATACTCTCTGGCCGTCTACGTGGGTCCTCACCTGTCCGAACTGCGTCCCTTAATTTACGACGAGTCCAAGGTGGTGTGCCGAGCCACTGTGCATCTTCTGCTCGCTGTCCAGCTCATCGAACAACCTAAAATCAAGTAAGTCAACTTGCAGACAACATTGGAGGAGGAATCTTGTCAAGTCTCCGTAAGATATTTTGAGACAAGATTACCTAGGGTGAAATTAATTAAATAAAAAAAAGACAGAATTAGAATTAACAACAAAGAATTTATAATTATTTTATAATTTTAAATTTTCTTCGTTACATATTACTGGTATATTTTATTATAAATTTAATAAATTATGTATGTAATGCTTTTAAAATAATTTTTTTCAATTTTCTGAATATTTTTCTGAATTAACCCTTGATTATTTATTTATTTTTATATATAACCTTTTTCTTGCTCATTCAACGTAAATCATTCATAACTTTCACAGTATTCATTGACCATCTTTGTTATTTTTGTAGTAGCCGTGGGGAAGAAAAAAATGATTTTCCTTCGTGCTGGGAGGTGGTGCCCCCAAAGTACATCATCAAACTCCTGGGTGCTGAGGAAAACACGTCACCCATCATGAAGTCCCTGGTCCAGCTGATGCACTACAGCATGCACCCCTCGGACCCAGTCAAGTTGAAGCAACGTTCTCTGGTCAAGAGAGTCTCCTGGTTCATCAAACAAGATATCACTGCAGCCAGAAACTTCTATCAAAACTCAACGTAAGTGCCTTCCTAAATACAAGTGTGCATCAGTGGGGGTCTTAAGTATGTAGTCCACATATTGGTACTCTCAGAATTAGCTAGCGGTGATTAATTAAGTGTTCTTTTGTATAAATATTTTTAAAAATTTAATCTTTAATGAATAATTTCCTCTTCTCTTGGTGTGCTCAATAATTTTGGTGAAAGTAATTTAACTTTTCTAAGCTAGTAAGCCAATAGAGGCAGGTTTTTGTCTCATTTTTCACACATTCAAATTCCCCTGAAAATGCTAGGTAATCTTTGGAACAGTGTTTTGTTTTTTGCTTTTTTTTGTACATAACTTACTATTTTATGTAAAATAAATACAGTAAATTAAATTTATTTAAAGAAGATAGAAACACATATGATAGAAAAAGATTTGTTGGGAAGGGAGATAGTTCGAGCTTTTAGCCGTCAGTGACCCAGCAATAAGAGAAAAATTAATTAAAACAACGCTATGCGTGTATTGTTTTAATTAATTTTTCTCTTTTTGCTGGGTCACTGACGGCTAAAAGCTCAAACTATCTCCCTTCCCAACAAATCTTTTTCTATCATATGTGTTTCTATCTTCTTTAAATAAATAAATAAATATCGCTTACTGTTAGTTTGATTTTTTTCAAATAATTAAGTAAATTAAATTTATAAGTTTAGTGAAATGGTTAAAAGCCAAAATGTGGGCTTAAAAAAATAAAAACAAAAAAATATTAACACTTCATTCTCTGGAATGAGTACCCGGTATTTCAAAACTCAACAAAGCTTGGATTTCCACTTTCATTTGCTCTCCTAGTGAGGTTCTTACAGTAGGATTGCTGAGCTAGTCCATTGATTGATAGATTGTTGTGCAATTTTTAGAATTAATATGTTAATGTTGTTTGCTAACATTTTATTATTGTGTAGATTATCACATACCAGTACTCAGTTGGTTATTTTCTGTGTTTATGTTTAGGGAGGTGCTGCCTCTGAGAAATGCAGTGCGTTTCATGCAGAAGGTCCTTATTGTGCTGGGCAAGTACTACCAGCGGAAAGACGGGCCTCAGAAGGTAACTGTAAGGAACAAAAAGAGGAAAAGGTCAACCGAAGATGACAAAGAAAACTCAAACAAAGGTAAACCACCCTTTGAGATCCCTAAAGGGAAAGGGGTGAATAGTTATTATTTTAAATATAGAATGTACGACTCACTGTTAGTTCCAACTAACAATAATAATTTTAAGTGCAGACAGTTTGGTAAATGATGATATTAACACCCATTAAAACGTTTTTTATTGTTTTTATTATTTGTATTATAAGTGTTTTTATAAAAAAAAAAAATCAAAGCTTCTGTGAAATCAATATAAGAATGCAAACAAAGTAGTCAAGAGATATTATTTGAAATAGTAGTAAATAAAGAGGGATATTTTTTTTTTTAATGTACGGTATGAATGTAAGTAAAAAATTATATAATGTTTGTAGGTAACAGTCAAGAGGAGGAGAGTGAGACTGAAGGCCCAAGTTCCTCGGGTTTTGGCACTGACGTTGACTTTGGACTGGAGGAGATCGCTCCTGAGCGTAGTAGCTCTAGCCACGAGAGCTCTACGTCCAGCCTCAGTCTGGAGGACCCCAACATTGTGGCTGGACTGCTGGACATTGTGGTGGTGTTGTGGCTACTGCACCAGACGGCACTGGGCAAGGACGAGAACCTCAGCTACGCAGAAAAACTTATGCTCATCGCCAAGGACGCTCTGCAGATCCTCTTCAAGAACTGGAGGGTAAGAAAGATATAAAGGTAGCAGTTTCATTTAGCATTGCTGGAGAGGCAGTTCTAAACATCTACTGGTACCTAGTTCAATAAATGAAGTTTTTTTTTTCCATCATCTAGCTTTTTTTTTTTTTTTTTTCTCTGATCATTGAAGTTGTTATGTATTTTGAAAACACCTTTTTCTACCCTATTTTTTTTATCTAACTTTTCATATAAAATGTTGCTTTCAATCCAGTATTATTATTTTTTTTCTAATCATTTAATAATTTTTCATTTCGTTAGATAGGATGGTGAAAACACCATATCAGCTGAAATACTTGAACAAGCCGTCATAGATAAAATATCAGCTTCTGTTCTATGTATTTTAAAGCACTTTTAATAGTTTTAAATATTAATTACTTGTGTCTTTCCTTAAGGAACATGAGCGAGTGATGCATCCTCTCCTCCTTTTGGCAAGTATGTTACCCAAGAAGAGAGTTCGACACCTGGTCAGCTTTAGTCTGTCTCAGTTGCGTAGTATTGCTCAGAAGGTAAGACCATCTCAAGTCACTGAATCTTTAAAGTTCACAGACATCAAAATACTAACATCAACCTTCTCACAGCCGGGGGCAATGCCTACCAACTTGGTGAACCTGCTGCTGACCTCACTGTGTAACTGGAACTCTGGAGAGGAAGTCCTGGAGATTATTGGAGAAGCATTGAGCCAAGCAATTGAGGTAGCACTGCCAGGAAAAGACCCCAATGCTCCCCGCAAGGTAATTATTAACAAAAAAAAAACTGTATTATGTATTGTACTCTGGCCATCATATTCATTCAGATTATCAGGGTGTATACCAACTGGAAAAACCTGGAAAACCGGGAAATATCATGGAATTTCAAACCCTCTGGAAAAACCGGGAAAAATCATGGAATATCGAAAAAACTTGCAAATAACCTGGAATTCTCACATTTTTCAGTATTCGTTTTTTTAATTATGCATGCAATTTCGATGACTAAAATCTTGATAACATACATGCAGTTTTGGTTTTTAATTTTTTTACAAGTTCTAATATTTAAATCAATTATAAAAATTATTCAAGTATTGGAAATGAAAATTAGGGGAAAAAAAAGTGTGCAAAAGCGCGGCGTAAAAAGATCGCGATTTACGAGAGATCGCGTACGTATTATAGTGACGTCAACATTATTTCAGATGCATAGTTAAATATTTACTGAAAGATGTTTGATTGTTTCAAATAGTAATGTATACAACAAAAAATACCCCTTTTTCAAGTGAAACAATTTAAAACTTAATGAACTTAAAAAAAAAAAAAAAAATGCATGCATGCATGCATGCATGCATGCAGTGGTGTAAAGATCGGCAATTTACGCGAATTATACTAATTTAAAAAGTTGTTTGTTTGATGAGGATAGCAAAAATCTATATTATAATTAAACATATTTCATCTAAACAACTGCAAAAAATTCTAGTATGTGCAAATTATGATACTGTAAATGCCCCGTTTATATTATATAATATAATTTGATGTGAATTCACTTTATCTCTTTAAAAGTACTAGTAAAATTGAGTTGCCGCAGGTGAAAAAGGGTTGTATCCAAGCCCAATTGTGATTGAATTTTTGAGCCTTGGTTACATGGTATAAAAAATAATTTTTTCAGGCCACTTTTGCACCTATTAAGTTTGGAAAGATAATTATACTTGTCTTTCCAAATTCAGGTTCAAAAGTGATCAGAAAAAAAATATTGTTGATGCTTCTGAGGCTCAAAAATTCAATCCCAGTTTGGCTTGGATATAACCCCTTTTGATCCTTTGGAGTCACCATAATTCATTGCTGTTTTTTTTTTTTTTTTGACAATTTCCTTGCAAATCCAAAAATCTTATAGGAACCATAAATTAGAGGACTTTTTAGTAAATTCGTGAAATAGAGTTTTCAATAATTTCAGAAAATTTCCAATCTATTTCCCTGTATAAAAAAAAAGGATTTGCAAATTTGCTTCTTTCGTAATATCAAAAGATTTAATTTATACATTATATTCATGCATGCATGCATGTACTATACAGTATATATGATATAATTATTTTATATTATATTATCACCAGAAAAGTTAATTTAGATATATGAACCTCAATTTTCGTATTGCTTTGTACGTTTTTCGATTGTTCCCTATTATATCATATAAGTTTAGTATATTTTTAATAAAATATATACTCGTATATATATATTTTAAAAAAATGTATTGTATTAATTTCATTAGTTCCATGTAAAAAATTGAGCATAAAATTTTTCTAAAAATCAAAAAAATTTGCTCGCTACGCTCGCAATTTTTACTCCATCATGTACTATTTTTTATATACAGTATATTATACTGGGTTGCATTTTTTTCATTTTTTTTTTTTTTTTTTGCATGATCTTTACACTTTAAATTGAAATATTAATGTCTCACAGTGTTTAGAGAAACAGAAAAAAAAAAACGTAAAATACCAAGATGGTATTTTTTTTTTTTTTTTTCCTAATGAAATTTAAGCATTGGACAATACCTTAAAAATTGCATGGTTCAAGATTTTAGTGTTCGCCCCCCTCCCCCCCTCCTTGAACGCTAAAAAAAAAATACCTGGAGATTTTTAAAAATCTCTGGAAAAACCTGGAAAACCCATGGAATTTCATTAGTGAATATTGGTATACACCCTGAGATTATGCTTGGAAATGCTCGGAAGTATTTGGCTCATGTTGGGCAAATTAAATCCTTCATTGCAAACTGCCAACTAATCACTGAGGATATTACAAATATAATGAAAATCTAATTAAATGTGACACTTACTTTAGTGTAGAATACTTGAGATTAAAATGTATAGTAAATTTGCTTGAAATGGTAACATTTTCTAGTCTACAGTATAAAAAAATCAGTTATATTGTACTAGTGAGTAATTTCTTTGTTCATTAAACACATGCATAGAGGTTAAATTATCTTCAGTAAAAAGTTGATACAGGTGACTTACACCATCATATGTTTCAGCAGAAAAAGCGTCGGGTTGTATTTGAGGTGGTGGCTGAGCCTCGACCTGACATTGTGCTGGAGTACGCCAGGCTGTTGTTCTTGCACCCCCTCAACAATGAATACATAGTCAGCAAGACCTACATTGGCATGCGTGAGCTGTGTGTCAAGCTGGAGCCAATCAAGGAACTGGTGCACTATCGCTTGCAGCAGGGTAAGTCTCGACCATGTGGGGTATCAAGTACAAGGGTAGAATTAGCACTGAACGATATCATACATTATTCACAAGGAAAATCCTGTTATAATGTTAAAGGTTTGGTTTAGGTAAATAAAGATAAAAAAAAAAACTTTCTTATTTACTATTTTCTCTTTACACTAACATTTTAATTATTGGAAGGATATGATTGAGTAATGAATCATGTTGGGAATTGTAAGCAAAGATTGAATTGAAATTAATTTTATTTTTGCTTTTCAATATTCATAAACAAAAATAGAAGATAATGTTATTATCAAGAATTACCTAGATTAGGATTAATTCAAATAATATACAAGGATAATAATCATAAAACTTAAATGTTACAGGTGTTCCTTGTGCAACCATGTCTGATCAAATCATCCATCAATGCTTCCTACGTTATATGAAGTTGATCACCTACATGAAGTCTCCTCCTCAAGATCCGTTTGACTCTGCGGGCAAATACATGGAGGCTCTCGACTGGGCTGAGGAGTGTCTTCTGCCGTTCTCAGACGAGCAACATGTGACCGTAGAGGAGCTCATGACAAACAAGATGCCCCTGGTGGCCCAGCTGCTCATGGACTTCCTGCGTTGTGCCAGCTACATGGTGCACACTGACCGAGGCAACCTGGTCGTCTGTGAACGGCTGCTCATCTTCTGCCAAGCATGCCTGGAATCAGCAGCCGCTACCTATGTCGTTCCAGGTGTGTTCAACGTCGTCTCGGCAGTCTCACATCACGGAGCATGTGTCATCAACAAGCAACGAAATGGAGCATTCTCTAGAGACTTGTTGGCTACTGTTGTGCCTAACCTTTTATCGTTAGCTGCAAGTAAAAGTAACGATGATGAAAAATTATCATTGTCACTTCGTGAAGAGAGAAATACCGATGAAGTAGAAAGTAATATGGAGATATTAATGAGTGCATTTATTTTAGTTTTTCCTAAAGTTAATAATTCATCTAAATATTCAGATCAAGTTTTGCAATTATGTACTAACATACTTAGAACTATTTTAAACATTGTACAATCAGATCTTGACAGACCTGGATTACCTTTTTCTGCACATTATTTTCTAATGTCATATATCAATGCTCCAATTGAATCTGTTCTGATTTGCAAGCCACTTACAGAATTGATTTATAACGAGTTTGGCCAGACTGAAGAAGGTAGGGAAGCAGTGCAGAAAGTTCTCAGAGCCTTTTCTATGAGAAAGTGCAAAGGAGTTCTGTCAAAAAGCCAGCTGGCCAAGTGTAATGAAGCTCTCGAGTCATGCACAGCAGCTGCCATAGAAGATACCATGAAACTGGAGGAAGAAAAAAATGACGAAGAAAGTAATTCTTGAATCTGTTCGGAGGACCTTAGTAGCAAACAATAAGGAAACTATGTTGTACCGTGATATACTAATCTTTTTATAACTATGATACCCAAAAATGATTTTTTAACTTCTAGTAAAAATGATTAAACAATTTGTTAACACACACAGCTATCGAGTCAATCTTTACAAGAATGATTAAACATTTATTACTCATACTACTTGCTATACATTGTCCATCTCTGAAACTGGTAAGTCCAAATTTATTCTTATACTTTCAGAGTAAAGGGTATTTATATTTAGCTTGATTTATACAGTAATTATAATTTCGTACTCAACTCTTAAAGTAAGTCATCACAAAACGTGTTTAACATTGTTTTGATTAATTTGTATTTTGTTCATAAATATGCTTGATGTATTAAATTTGCAAAAACAACAACTAAATTTACCAATATGAAAATATTAAGTGATGTTTGTAAAATTTCAATCGGAACTGTAATTTATGAATGTTCAGAGTGTGACTCGGAACCTGTCAAACAGCAAGGTATTTGCAGTAGCTTATCATTCATTTATGAAATGTGACATACCGGTAATTTAGATTAAGTGAAGTACATTGTAATTTTATTTATTTAAAAAAAAACTGTAAAAAATTTTGCTACTTTTCGTGTGTAAGGCTTTTTTCTTCTTTCACATACTAGGAATCATGCGGCAATACGTCGCAAACAAAAAAAATAATAAATAAATGAATAAATAAATAAGATCACCTCGATTTTCTTAAGACACTACATTTGTTTCGTTATTGCCGCAAGCAATTTTTGGGCTATGTGAAAGCATTGTAAGATGATGGATTAATTCTGTCTAGCAGGATTTAAATCGGGGATGTTCCCCTTGATTGCATAGATGAGGTCTAACTTTAAATCAGGCTTATGTTCCTTGATGTTGTTTATTGCAACAATTAAAATTAACAAAGTTAAGCCTGGATTAAAGTTAGACTTCATCTATGCAATTGTTTTTTTTTTAAAGATTTCTAATCAATACAACAATGCGTAATTTATAACCCTGTAGATAACCAAAATATTGTTTTGTAATATTTGTTTGGTGAAGCAAAAAATATAGGACAGTTGTTGATTTATGTTAACTTATGGGTAATGACCGTTGAAATAAAATTATTGAATGTTAACTATATAGTGTCAACAATGCCATTACGTTCTCTACTCTGGTGGCAAAATTTAGCAACACATCAGTTAGCAATGAAAAAGGCTTCATCGGACAGACATTTAAACAAACGTATGTTTTTATGTCTTTAGAAGAACTTGTGCTTATATTATTGTAAAAAAGAAAAACATGCATGCATATTTTTTATATACATAGAAATAAGTTTAGACTGCAGTGTAGTGCTGTTGAAAATTTTCGGATTTCGGATATTCGGATATTTTATTATCCGGATATCCGGATTTTGGAGAAATGGATATCCGGATAGTCGGATTTTCGGATATCCGGATATCCGATTATCCGTTTGAAATTTCGGATATCCGAAATCCGATCGGAGTTCGGATATCCGGAACTCCGATCGGATATTCGGATATCTGAACTCCAATCGGATATCCGAACTCCGATCGGATATCCGAACTCCGATCGGATATTCGGATATCCGAACTCCGATCGGATTTCAAATATCCGAAATTTCGATCGGATATCCGAACTCCGATCGGATTTCAAATATCCGAAATTTCGATCGGATATCCGGATATCCGAAAATCTAGTAATCCCATCGGAATTTCAAATATTCTACAATCCGAAACCTACATTCGAATTTCCATCGATTTTCTGAATTTCAGCTTTTGCTTTCGGATAATTTGGATATGAAATTAAGCATGACTGTATTAATTAGTATAATACTGTAATTCAAATATTTAGTTTTAAATTGTTATGTGTATTCGCAATTGCATTACATTTACAAATTTTCCACCACTAAATTTTTGTTGAATTAATTTGAATGTTTTTAATATATTGACTATAATGTATATTGTATTGTGAAATGTAGAGGTAATAAGTTAATAACTCTAATAATTAAGCAATATAAACAATTATAAATACTTTAAATTATAAATACTTTAAATTATAAATACTTTAAATTATAAATACTTTAAATTATAAATACTTTAAATTATAAATACTACAAATAGTATAATACAAAATACAAATCACAAAATACAAGCTTATAAAGAATACTATATTAACATCCTGCCGATGCACTGTTTGCAAGGCTAAAAATACATTCTGAGTCATTCTGACTTTTGAAAATATTCTGAATATTATTCTGATTGGTTGACTGATATTATTCAGAATGTTAAAAAAATAGGGTGCTCCACTGCATCTAACAACGCAAGAAATATTGAAAACACGCAGGCGCGGATCCAGGGGGGGGGGCTGCAGCCCCCCCCCCCCCCGAAATTTTGGATTTAACATGGGCAATACAGGCATTTCCCCCACTCCAATTTTTTTAACATTGGCCTTGTGAAGGCAGCTTCCCCCCCCCCCCCCCCGAAATTTTTTTCTGGATCCGCGCCTGAAAACACGCGCGTCTTCATATAAAAAAAATATCAGTTATAATAAGAAAATTTCTTTTATTGTAGTAGAAAAACTGGAAAACATTCAAAGTTTCAGAAATTTAGGATCGGTTATTAGTTAATTAATGAGTATAATGACTTAATGTACTTTATATTTTATGTTGTTAAGTTTATAATTATAACTTATAGTCTTTATACTTATACTTTATACTCTTTATAGTTATTTATGCATTTTATATTTATAGTTTATAATTTGTAATATATTATATAATATTATACAGTATATATAACATATTATATAATTATATTATATATATATATATATATATATATATATAATTCAAAATCAGTTTCGGATATCCGGATATCCGAGAATTCGAAATCAGTTTCGGATATCCGGATATCCGAAAATTCGAAATCAGTTTCGGATATCCGGATATCCGAAAATTCGAAATCAGTTTCGGATATCCGGATATCCGAAAAACCGAAATCAGTTTCGGATATCCGGATATCCGAAAATCTGAATATGGTTTCGGATATCCGGATATCCGAAAAATCTCAAATCTGGAATATTTTTCGGATATCCGCGAATCCGAAAACTGTTTCGGATATCCGATTATCCGCAAATCCGAAAATTCGGATTTCGGATTTTCGGATATTTTCGAATCCGGATTTCGGATTTTGAAATATCCGGATATCAACAGCACTACTGCAGTGATCAAATAGATAAAAATACAATTTCCACTAAAGGTATGACAATTAACCTTCAAGATTGAATTAAAAGCTTTTTTGATCACTTGAACCTCAATTGTATTTATGTAAAAAAAAATTATACTTATTAGAAACAAAAATGTAAAGTTTAATAAAACAATCCTTTTTATACCTGCAGATGTAATAAATTTTTATTTTGTTACAGCTCACTATACAATTAACATTGGATTACACTAATGTCAGTATAAAGCTCCTAAATTACATCTTAAAAATTGCATTACTTGCCAAAATATTTACATTAAACCTGTAAAATATATTTTAACTATTGCACAATGTTTAAACCAGCTCTATGGTGTAGTGGTTAGAGCACCTGACTCTTGTCCGAGAGATCCCCTGTTCAAATCCTGAACATATGACAGAGTTTTCATGACTTTGGGATGGGTGTGACTGACATGACTGCTATAGATGATGGAGTTGGTACGAAGAAGGCAGCTTATGTCAGGCTGTTTAAACTCCGCTGGGATGATTAGGACTGCGGAATGTTATGCAAACAACATACACACTGAGAAACGGTATTTAAGTTTCTGGCGTGCAGACTGGGGGATTAGGAGCTCCAGAGAGCACTGTGAACAATGTTGAAAAACAAGTTCCACCAATGGTAACCAACCTAGCTACCAGAATTTTAATATTTATTTCTCATTCATGAGGACTACATTTACATGACGTGTGTTTAATGCGGCGCATATCCGCGTTGACGATGAATAATATATGTTATTCTTATGAGGTCTTGTCAATGGATCCGTATTAAACACCGTCATGTGAACATAGTGAAATTGTCTCAGATCTACCATGTGTCTGTCATGTCTTTTAACTTAAATTTTTTGATAGATTAAAAGTATTGACATATATTAAGTAACTGAGCTACTTTAAACTTAACAAATAATGAAAACACTGTACAGCGTTCTTACTAGATGATCATGGACAATATATACCACTATTTTTTTATATTTCAACCTTTAATGGAGTACCGACCTCAATTTTTTTTTATTGCAGAAATGGATAGAGGGTGCAAACTGTGCAAAGTTATGCTACCCTGATTATTTTCAGATTTTTTTGAGACCGGGAACTATTTTTTAAAAAAATTATTAAAAATGCAGAAAAAGTGCCGCCTCTCTTAATAAAAGATAGGACCCAAAAGGGACGTGGATTCGAACCCGACCTCGCCAAAACTTTTTAGCAATACTTCCCGGTCCCTAAAAAATCTGAAAAAAAAAATCAGAGTAACATAACTTTTCATCCTCTATCCATTTCTGCTATAAAAAAATTTTGAGGTCGATACTCCATTGTTAGATTCATGCACTTGATCTTTTATTTAAAAGGGGCATACATAGAGGTTGAAAATTTTGATAACAATCATTACATAGACAGCTTATACTATTGATCCTTCAAATTGTTATGATTGTCTTTTATGTTATTGATTATATTGATCTTGTGATGTTATTGTCACACTTGACTAAAGAGAGCTATTGACTGATGGAGGAGGTGTAGTTCTACTGGATGTAGATCCGCTCGTAGACCCACTCTGGCAAGTGTGTCTGCACGAGGCAGCGTACTTTCCAGTCGAGGTCCATGGGCTGGTAGCGAGGTGCGGGGAAGGTCTGGGTCAGTGGCTGGATCAGGCACACCAACGCAGGCTCGAGATCGCTTGGCTGTAAATTAATTACAATCACAACAGCTGAATTTTTTACACAATATATGGCAGTGAATATATGGAGTATCGACCTCAAAATTTTTTTATAGCAGAAATGGATAGAGGATGAAAAGTTATGTTCCTCTGATTTTTTTCAGATTTTTTAGGGACCGGGAAGTATTTTTGCTAAAAAGTTTTGGCGAGGTCGGGTTCGAATCCACGTCCCTTTTGGGTCCTATCTTTTATTAAGAGAGGCGGCATTTTTTTCTGCACTTTCAATAATTTTTAAAAAATAGTTGCCGGGCTCTAAAAAATCTGAAAAAAATCAGAGTAGCGTAACTTTGCACCCTCTATCCATTTCTGCAATAAAAAAAAATTGAGGTCGGTACTCCATTATAAAATTTACTGTCAGTTTTTACTTTAATCATTGATCTATTTTTTTAGTCATCATCAATGAGCACAATACAAAATACAAATATAAATTAGTTAATACAACACATTTAAATTTAATTTTTTTATTTTATAGAAATAAATTATATATTTAAAAGAAACGCCTTGATTTATATGAACTTTTTTCTTTCTCGTAATTCTCATGATTATAATTTTGGAAAAAATACATATAATATTAATTGCTCTTATTTGCATATTAATTATGTGCACAAATTTATGTATATTAAATTTATATTTTATTTTTTACTCACTCCTTTCGTCGAATAGTAGATCATGTTCCTCAAAAACTCGTCGTAATAATCTTGTCCGTACGCGTTCTTCAGCTCCTCTGGCATGCTGTCCCACATTTTATCTGCATGCCTCTTGATCGACTCTGGCGAGAAAATGCTCGTACCTGCATAAAAAAGATTAAAATGTTATATAAATATTCAATTAATGTTGATATATATTATATCTTTTAATTTAAATTATATATAAGTATATTAAGCAGATCAACAATAACGAAATCAAAATCCATTATTTTTATTCATGCATTATTTCTATTTTTTTTCTTCTTCATATTCAGCATTAATTAATTAAATGACAAAAAATAATGAATAGATCGAGAACAAAATTAATTAAATTACTATTTATTCATGATAGTTAATTAAAAATACAAATTAAATATAATAAACATTATCAACTAATGCATAGATGAGTTTTAACGTTTTAACTTAAATTTAAGACAGCTATATAGGCAGCCTAGGCTTAATAAAAAAAAAAAAAAAAAATCAACAAAGTCATATCGCTGGATTCAAATTATACCTCACCCTGGTCTATGCAATTGGGTATATATATTTTTCAGTTTTTTAATAATGTTTTCTAGTACTATAGTTTTACTGCTTGTATATTATAGTTTGTAGTGTTTGTACTCAGGGGCGGCGGATCCAGAAAAAAATTTCGGGAGGGGCTGCCTCCATAAGGCCAATGTTTAAAAAAAAAATAAATAAATGAGTGGGGGAAATGCCTATATTGCCCAAGGTTAATCCAAAATTTCGGAGGGGGAGCCCCCCTCCCCCCTGGATCCGCGCCTGTTTGTACAATAGTTTCACTCACCATTGACGAAGTTGCCTGGCTCAACGATGGAGACCTTCACTCCGAAGCGCCTCGCCTCAAAGCGCAGGATGTCAGAGAAGGCCTCGACTGCGTGCTTGGTCATTCCGTAGCTCGAGCGACCGATGTTGGAGAAGCGGCCCAGAGCGCTCGCCACGTTCACCACGCGACCTGACGAACACACATATAATACTGGTAATTCAGGGTATATTATTATTATCTATGACTGCATCAGTGAAAAATTAAACACTTAATGGAGTACCGACCTCAAATTTTTTTTTTATTGCAGAAATGGATAGAGGGTGCAAAAATATGCTACTCTGATTTTTTTCAGATTTTTTAGGGACCGGGAAGTATTGCTAAAAAGTTTTAGCGAGGTCGAGTTCGAATCCACGTCCCTTTTGGGTCCTATCTTTTATTAAGAGAGGCGGCACTTTTTCTGCACTTTCAATAATTTTTTAAAAATACTTCCCGGTCTCAGAAAAACCTGAAAAAATTCAGAGTAGCATATTTTTGCACATTCTATCCATTTCTGCAATAAAAAATTTTGAGGTTGGTACTCCATTGGCATCATATTCATAGTGACCAGTGTATAAAAATAATATAACTTTTTACTCCCTTGAGTTTTTTTAAACTATATTTTTAATAATTAATATATTATTATATGTGGTCTCTTATTAAAAAGATCATGTAGCATACATGATGTAATATCGACTAAACCATGCAGCAATAAAAAATTTAATTATATAATTGATCGAAACTCGGATTAATTTAATTAACTATTATCTTAAAAATTAATTATATTATGACGTTGACAAATTAAACTATATAGCTAAAATAGAGCCTGTCGTATTCACATTGACATAACAATATAATATATACACATTTCGACCTGATTACATTCGCCTTGAGAGTTAGGCAACTTGTTTGGCATCCAAATAGAGCGGGTTGCATAATTATTTGGTTGTTGTAGTAGTTTTTGGCTACGTAATATAATAAATATACATGTTGTAACAATGTAAATTTTTGCTTATCAGTATAGAAAATGTCTCTAAATATTCACACACAATATATATATATATATATATATATATATATATATATATATATAGTATATAATAATAATAATATATAATTATATATGGAATGCCTGGTGCTTCTTTATTAATTGACGAATGTAGCACGTTGTCACTGTGACTTACCCTTGGCACGCCGCACGAGTGGCAGGAAGGCCCTCGTCACGCGCACCAGCCCCCACAGGTTGACCTCGAAGACTCGACGAGTGTCCGCCTCGGGAATCCACTCGATGTGTCCGAACGTGCTGAGACCGGCGTTGTTCACCACTCCCCACAGTCCTGAGAGGAACACGCAGAAGAAGATTAATTGTCAGGATTAATTCTTTGAAATGATGTACTACATTCATTATATTTAGAATAGAATAGAATAGAATAGAATAGAATAGAATAGAATAGAATAGAATAGAATAGAATAGAATAGAATAGAATAGAATAGAATAGAATAGAATAGAATAGAATAGAATAGAATAGAATAGAATAGAATAGAATAGAATAGAATAGAATAGAATAGAATAGAATAGAATAATTTATTCGACCACAGGTAGTACATACAGTGACAAAAAATTTGTCACAGTTTAACATTAGTCATGTCAATACAAAAATTTAATACTATAACATAAAAACAAAGTCACATGGATAAATCAGTCTCGTCAAGTACACTACAATCTTTTAAGCAAACTTAAAATTTAATTTATTTAAATTTAATTTAATTTAAATAAATTTAATTTAATATTTATGGTAAAACATGAAATTATATGGGGACGCATATAAAATAACTCCATTAATTTAGTGATGTCAATAAATAGGTATTTTCATAAATTGGTAAGTATTAAGTATATTATAGTTTTGGAGTGAAGCATATTTATGAATTAAAGCATATAAATATTTGGTTGTGGTGCTTACTTTTTGTTTTAATATTGTAAAATTTATATTATACCTTTCATGTTAATTTTAATAATCACGTCAGAAACGTTACACAAAATCCATTTTTATTGCATTATTTATTTATAATGCATTTGATTGTAGAAGCTTATGGAAATAAAAATGATGGAATTTGAAGCTCTTTGATAAATTAAGTTATTATATTTTGTCAATGGTAATATATGTTATACGTAGTTAATTAATTAATTATAATAAATATATAATTATCTTATAGGGGCGGGAAAAAACCTCGCCTACGCTTTTGGTAATTGTTTTCAGCTTCGTCCTTCGTCAATCATATAACATATAACGCAGTGTGTTAATGTCCGCTATAGCTGACTAATAATTATAATACACATTTATATATATATATATATATATATATATATATATATATATATATATATATATATATATATATATATATATATATACACACTGGACTGAAATTTAAAATTACTTCCAAGTGAGTGCACTTCTGAACTCTCATTTTTATTTACAAATTTGCCTGTATTTTTAATTCATATCTGTCGGAAGTACATTAACCCACCGTGAATGCCTCGCTCTTGAAGACTTTCAGTGATCGTCTTCAGAGCGTCCTTTACTTCCTCCTCGGACACCACGTTGAGCTGCACGAGCACCAGCTTGTCTCCAGCCGCGCTCGCCAGCTGCTTGGCACCCTCACCAGACACATCGTAGCACCCGGCGAACACCACGAACCCCTGAGGAGTGCAATTATAAGTCGTTGAAACACCGTGCAGAGAGATGCCAAAGCCTTAATGGAGTATCGACCTCAAAATTTTTTATAGCAGAAATGGATAGAGGATGAAAAGTTATGTTACTCTGATTTTTTTCAGATTTTTTAGGGACCGGGAAATATTGCTAAAAAGTTTTGGCGAGGTCGGGTTCGAATCCACGTCCTCCAATCTAATTAACAAAGAATATGACTTTACTATTTTTGTTCAAAATATTCAATGCATATCAAATAAAATTTTGCGTCTAGATTCGTTATGTAATTTACACAAATTTGATTTAATAGCTCTCACCGAGCACTGGCAATTAAATGATAATATTACCCAAATTGTTCTAACTAATTACAAGCTTGCTAGTCATTATAGCAGACATAATAATATCCATGGTGGCGTTTGTATATACATAAAAAATGGTATTAAATATGAGGAAAGGTCAGATTTTAAGCATTTGTGTTTAGAAATAGATTTTGAAGTCACATTAATTGAATTAATTGATCAAAAATTATTATGTGTTTGTTTTTATAGATCACCTAAAGGAAATGTAAAATTATTTTTAAAAAATTTGGATGTTATTTTAAATGAGCTGTATAAAGAGGGAAAAAACATTTTGTGCTGCGGTGATTTTAATTTTAATTTTATAAGTAATGATAGTGATATGTTAACTTGTAAAGATATTTTAACTTCTTTTAATCTTCATCAAATGGTTTTCACGCCAACAAGAATAGATAAAAATTCTAATACATGCATTGACAATGTATTTACTGATTTAAATAATTGTAAAACTGAAGTAATTGAGTTTACTCTTTCTGATCATAAAGGTATTGTATTTAATTTTACAACTAAACTTATAGTTGAAAAAACAAAGTTTAATAAAAGATCAAATGTCAATGACTGTGAAATAAATAAGTGTAAACTAAAACTCATTAACATAAATTGGAGTGGTACTTTTAAGCAAAATACAAGTAACATTTTTAATTCTTTTGAAAACTTACTTCATCTACATCTAAATAATAGTTTTCCTCTAGTAAATGCATTAAAATCAATCAAATTTGTAAAACTTGATTGGGTAACTGATAAATGTAAGAAACAAAAAGATCTTACAAAACTGTACTTCGACATTCATAAAGATCACCCAGACATTTTATATTATAAAGAGCTATATTTAAAGCAAAAATTTATTTATAATCAAATGTTATCTGACGAAAATCAAAAATTAAATTCAAATAAGATATTAGCAGCCAAAAATAAATCAAAAGAGATTTGGAATATCATACGTCAGAACTCAAATTATAAAAATAACAAAAGTAATGAAATCAAAGAAATGTACACTAATGAACAAAAAAATTGTACAACTACTGATCATCAACAAATTGCTAATATCTTAAACAAATTTTTTGTAAACGTTCCTATAAAAGTACATGAAACTATAATTAATAAAAATGCAAGTAAATTAAGTAAATTCATAAAACCTACTGAATATAACTCTTCAAGTTTTTTCTTAAAGCCAGTAAATATCAGAGAAATAAAAAATTTAATATTAAATTTATCTGATTCAAATGCAAATGATGTTGATTCACTCTCACCAAAATTATTAAAAAAATTTGCTGATGAGCTCGCAGAGCCAATTACAATTTTAATTAATGATGCATTTTTAACAGGAATAT
This sequence comes from Siphlonurus alternatus, assembly GCA_949825025.1. Taxonomy (NCBI): domain Eukaryota; kingdom Metazoa; phylum Arthropoda; class Insecta; order Ephemeroptera; family Siphlonuridae; genus Siphlonurus; species Siphlonurus alternatus. The sequence continues at coordinate 44,731,029 of OX463780.1, read as the reverse complement.
TTCCTGATAAATTAAAAATTGGTAAAATTATACCACTATTTAAATCTGGTGACAAATGTGACCCAAATAATTACCGACCGATTGTAATATTACCTGTTATCTCCAAGGTATACGAAAGAGCAATATATAATCGTCTTGTGGATTTTTTAAAACGAAGTAAAATTTTCAATAATTCCCAGCACGGCTTTATTAGAAACAAAAATACAACAACTGCTCTTTTCGAGTATCTTGAGAGTACTTTGAAAAGTCTCGATGATAAAGATAAAGTATTTGGGCTTTTTATTGATTTATCCAAAGCATTTGATTGCGTGGATCATAAAATTCTTTTGTCAAAGCTTGAAAAGTATGGTATTAGGGGGATTCCCCTCAAACTGATTGAAAATTTTTTAACCAATCGCAAACAATATGTATCTATTAACACTAAAATGGGTGTAATAAAATCAGAACTATTATGTAATAACAATGGCATTGGACAGGGCACCATTTTGGGTCCACTACTTTTCATTATTTATGTAAATGATTTAATCATTGACAATCAAAATATATTCTCCATACAGTATGCCGACGATACTAGTTTCAAAATAAAAAGTTCATGCACTCAAGACTTAATAACTATTACTAACGATCTTATCATGGAGGTCAACTCGTATTTTCAATTAAATAAATTACAACTTAATGCTTCTAAAACGAATATAATTCATTTCAAATTAAATAATAAAAACATCAATAATTTAGAAGACTCGGTACACTGTAATGGTGAATTTATACCTTTCACAGATAACGCCAAATTACTTGGCATATATATGGATAAAAACTTGAAATGGAATTACCATATTGATTATCTTTGTAAAAAATTATCTAAATCACTCTTTGTATTAAGATGTTTGAAAAATTCAGTAGATGTAAACACACTCAAAATTGTTTATTTTTCTTATTTTCATTCTATTTTAACATATGGAATTGAAATCTGGGGTAATGCAGCCCAATATCTAACCCTTAGGGTATTTAAATTGCAGAAAAGAGCAATAAGAATTTTAGCAAGTGTGCCCCCACAGACAAGTTGTAAAAGTTTGTTTGTTGATTTAAACATTTTGCCTTTACCAGCATTATATATTTATCATGCATTGATTTTTGTTAAAAAATACCCCCATTATTTCGGCAATAATAATGTACATCATCATCATAATACAAGATACAAAGATTTATATTCCCCAGTTGTACATAGAACCTCGGCTTATGAAGATGGACCATGTTACAATTTCCAAAAAGTGTTTAATAATCTCCCCTGTTATTTAAAAAATGAAAATGATATTGTGCAATTTAAAAAGAAGATAAAAGTGTATTTACTGGCAATGAACATATATAAAGTGGACGATTTCTACAAATGAATATTAATGTACCTCTGTATCTTTATTGACATGTCTTTTAGAAGATGAATAAATTTTTGAATTTGAATTTGAATTTGAATTTTGAGTCCTATCTTTTATTAAGAGAGGCGGCAAGAGGCGGCACTTTTTCTGCACTTTCAATAATTTTTAAAAAATAGTTGCCGGGCTCTAAAAAATCTGAAAAAAATCAGAGTAGCATAACTTTGCACCCTCTATCTATTTCTGCAATAAAAAAAATTTGAGGTCGGTACTCCAATGCATGATGTAAAAGATATCGTTTTTGGAGAATTGAGTGAGACAGCTAGTTGAAGTAGTTGACGTCATACAAAATATAATAATTAAACACAATAATTAATTCTGACACGTCCTATGTATATTTAATGAACGCCAACGCATGCACATAAAATTCAAGTTTTGGATAGGGAAACTATAGAAATTACTTAAAAACTTGTATAAATACTTTATGTAATAGTATAATAATTATATTAAGTTAAATTGCAGAGATTAAATTAATATAACGGTGAAAGAAATAAAATATTAAAAGATAAGATTTATTAGGAGATAAGGAAAGTGTTTTTTTAATCTCTATATGGCATGCAGTAGGGTTAGTAGAATTAAATTTATGATATTTTTTATGAATTATGATAGTATATCAATAAAATAAAAATATATAAATATATAAAAATAAAGACTCAATTAACAATCGAAATACGTACCATTTTCTCGAGGCGGAGTGCGAGATTGTGTCCGAAGCCCGAGTCACATCCGGTCACCAGTACGGCCTTGCCCTCAGGGACAACCTGTGGAGGTGTTACTCAAAGTATTACTTGTCAATTAGCACCTAAATATGTACACTCAAACAATTTAACATGTCCACCTTGTCTGATTATTTGTCTAGCTTTACATTTATAACGATGTGATGAAATTTATTTGGCATAATATATATTTTTTGTGTTATATTTTGCAAAATAAGGTAAATCATTATTTAAAATATTTTGTGTAATTTTAGTTAATTATTTGTGTTGTGTGTACTTCAAAGAATGAAACGAATTATCTTAAATATTAAATTTCCCTTTGGCTCATGATGTATGCTTCTATAGTGATAAAATTCAATTTCATCGATGAGTTTTTAGAGCTTTAATTTTGGCTAAATTCATATTATAATTTTATTATTCGATATCATTTGCGTTTTGACCTTTAAGCTTCTTTCAAGTTTAAAAAAAAAATAAAACACTCGTATATAGTTGCCAAGGGGACCATAGATTACTATCTAAAAAGCTCACTCAAAATAAGAGCAATAATTCATTTTATTGCTATATATAGCCTTGTCATCACTTTTTTATTCTTCTCTTTTTTACATCTTGCAAATTAGCATACCTTATGTGACCAAGCAAATATTATTCATATGTTCAATATCCCTACCCATTACCCCGCCGCGAGCTGTTAAGCTCTTAGGGGTGTATCCTTGTAAGAAATAAATAAAAAAATGTATACATATGATTCGATTGTTTGTTAATGATAATTATAGAATGAAATAAAGCTTAATATTATTTATTCAAATTATTCAACACGTCTCTCCTAGTTTTTCCTAGCAAATAGCAGAACGACATGTGCTGTGTCTATAATATAAAAACACTGATGCATTCAACAGAAACATTCCAAAGTTCAATCGAAAATTAAATAATTAATGAAGTTACTACTTCCAAATGGACCTCCTTCCATTTTCGATAAGATTTCAAATATTTTTCTGATAGCAATAAATCAACAACAAACTAACAGTACATTATTTGAAATGAAATGTCTGAAATCTCCTTAGTGTTGCTTCTAATATTATTATTTGCATAATGCACGTAATTTTCGTGTCCTATAGCTAATTGCAGCTCCTTATAGAAAAAAATATATTAAAAAATACGGCATTAATTTGAGCTTTTGTGAGATCAAATTGGATTATAAAACATTACAACTATTTTATCTCTATCTGCAATAGTTCAATTATTGCAGAGAGAGATAAGTTTTTTGATAATGGTTTTTAACTGATAGTGAAAATGGTTTATAAAAATTTAAAAGCACCTAGATATAGAGTAATGTCTCGCATTAGAGCTCTTACTATAATGGTCGAATGCATTTTTAAAATAGCTACACGTTTCATTTATGTTATCTAAAAACAGAATTGAAAGAGAAAAAAAACACTGAGAAAATATAACCCCAAATTCCCGCAATGTAATTACAAGTTTCTGTCTCACTGAATTTTATGTATATATCGGGTCTGCGGACCAAGCAGTCATTGCCCGTAAAAGTTTCTGTCCCACGTGCCTGATCCTGTCAGCCGATGGGAGGGGTTACGTACCTAATTGCGAGATTAGAGCTGCTCGCGACCCTAACGACCCTCGCTATCAAATCTCTCGACGATCTGCCTGACCTCCCATCTGTGACGTCACTAAATCGTAAAATCGAACCTGGCGGATTGTATGATGAAATAAAACTTTTATAAGTTTTATTTTTTATGCATAAAAAAATTATCATATTTTTTAACGTATATTCTCACAGTTCCATATATACTGTACTACGGTCTTTTTTTTTTTTTTTTTTTTGTATCTATAAAAACGTTATTTATTTTAGCTATTATTTTATGACTAGTCATTGGCCATTTTGATACAAGTAGCCTATTTTTATTATGTTATAAAAAATAACATTAAGTGTGACTGTGCATTTTTTACAGGGAGTTGTTGTATTTTATCTTCTATCTGATGAAAAAGTTAAAAAATTACATCATTAAGAAAAAATTAAGAAAATTACATCTATTTTTTATTCATCATTATAAAGTTCCATCGAATTATTATTATTTAATTTGTATCGAGTCATTTAGGTCTCATTTATAAATACTACTGAATTAAAAGAGCATTAAAAAGATAAAAATTTTGTTCCCTGCATAAATGGATATCAGTCTGTTATTTTTGATTATTCATGAATCTGTTGCATAATTTACAAAAATATATTATATGTTAAAGTCACCATTTTAAACTTGCCGATTTTTTTTTTCCTCAAGTAACACGGAAGTGTAATATTTTATAATTACAACATGACAAGATAAAAGTTACTTAGATCGAGCAGCTAGTTTGTACAAGATAACGTACAATGGAGTAACAGTCCCCAGTAACTGAGTACATATACCGGGTATCTTGTAGTAAAAGTGCTTAATAATTGCGGTAATAAACTCAGAAAGAAATTATTAGATATCAGCAATCATTATAAAAAAACATGCAGCATTGATATTTTTTAAAAAGAACAGCAGTTATAAACAATAATTATTAGATTGTAATAAATTATTCTAACTAAAAGTAAACAATGTCTTGCATTAAATTAATTCTCCTTAATCTGATATTTTTAATATTCTTTTTTAATTTGCTATTCAAAGTGTTTTAAATTTACTTTTGAAATTATCTAGTCTGCAATTTAAAATAAAGACATGTATTATATTAATAAAATATAAATGGTTCAAATCTACCGAATTAAAGACCAATTATATATTCATTTCTTTTTAGACATTAATTAATCAAATTAAATTAATTCCAATTAATTTAGTATTTCCACAGAAAGAAATCGGAATTTGAATGTTTCTGAATATTTTATTTGTATTTGAGTTTTTAAAACAAAACAAAATTGAAAAATAAACAAACAATAAATTAATAAACACATAAATAAAATAAAATACTTGCATGTAAAATTTCAGGGCTAAATAAAAATATAATTAATATAATGAAAAAAGAAACCTCGCACTTCCTGTTGTGATTTTAAATTAATTTTACTGTCGCTGAGACGCAAGATCTGAACTGGAAGAAGTTTTCGTGAACTTTGAAACCTCTAATACTGCCATTCCTTGACATGCAACTTTTCTACCTCTGAGATGAAGTTACTAGTTCTAAAATGGCATTAATTATTAACAGTGAAATGTTTTATAAGAACGATTCGAGTCATGCTTGAACATTGAGAACATTACTTTGATGTCAAGAAGCTAAGATTTATTCAATTTTGTAAGTTTTTACTTAATTTCTTTACTTAAAAAATATTTAAAAGTATCCACAGAAAAAATAAAAATAATAATTATATTTAAACATAACATCAGAGAGTAGACTATAATTCTCTGATAAAATTATTCAAGACAATTTCATAGCTCTGTTAAGGTGCTTTCACATATTCAAAAATCGCTATGGAGTTCCGTAGCAAAATGCCGTAAGCCTTTCACATATTCTTGTTCGTCTGCGGCAACTGCGGCGGAAAATCATGTGAATGCCGCAGCAAAATCAAACTCATCTTGATTTTGCTACGGAGCTGCTACGGAGTTCCGTAGAACGTGCCGCAGAAGATCTCGAGGTGCTACGGAACAGCTACGATGCGCCGCAGCAAAATCAACACATTTGCTACGGAGTAGCTACGGCGTGTTTCCGTAGCGATTTTCGAATATGTGAAAGCACCTTTATGGAACAAATTTTATGAAGTTTACTGCACAGATAAATTAATGCAAGGTTTTCTCTTAAAAGTTTCCGGATCGAAGTACAAAAATAAAACACTTAAATTTTTTCCTCGATGCTTATTATATTATATGTTAAATATGAGGCACATATAAGTTAATTCCCCTTAAATAATTACACTTCCGGTATTAATATAAAATCAATACGACTATATCTCCCATATAAGGAGTGAAACTTACCTCTAGTCTGGCTATGAATGCTGCCACGGCAGTTCCGACAATGAAGAATAACACGAACCCGATACACGGACATAGAGAGGTGAGTCTTAGCACTCCAAACACCCACGCCCAAACGTAACCCAAGACAGCAGCCTGGAGGAAAACATAATGATAATTAAAAATGACACATTGTCAATCACTAGGACATAAAACTTACCTGAAATCCCCATATGGATGCTCTGTGTAGCCCGTCTATCGAAGTATCAAATGGACCCATCGTATCGAGTTATGTTTCGTTCGACGTACACCGCACGACTGAGAGAGTTGTGAATCCGACCTTGAAAAAACTTAAATAATGATAAGCAGACTCACAGTAGGAGATTTTTTAGTAGCAACGTCGCGCGGTGTCTATAGTATATGATATTGAGTGTACAGTCGAAAACAAAAAGCAAGGTCGTATTTTTATTACGACGCCAAAAAAAAAAAGAAGTTTTTGAATTCAACACCACGAATATACACTCTACCTAGCCTTGACGGGACCAGTTCTATACTGAGTGGTTGACATTATGAGATACTCATTAAATGCTGATGGGGAGTAAGCCAAGCTAGTTGGTGTCCAGCGTGTATAACGAACAAGCGGTTCACGTGAGAAATACCGCGGAGAGGGCTAATGAACTATACTCATATGCCCTTCTATTTTAAAATATAAATAGACTAAAGACTTGTTGAGCTTAAAGTCCCCTCCACTCTACTCTTACGTGCGTCACTACGCCTGACAGATGATTTGAAAATAATTTCTACATTTTAATTATAGTAACTAGTTTGTTTTTTTCACTAATATTTTAACAACTCGATCGTCATTCAAATGATTTTAAGTAACTATAATATAAACACATTTTTAATTTTAATTTTTATAATTTATAAGCATAGAATGTATTATTGATCACTAAAATTTAATATATTTTTGTTTGAAATAAGGACTCTAGCTATTATAGCTGGCATTAAAGTAAATAAAAATTACCACATGCTGACAAAATTCTAGTCCTACCATTCAAACATTTCATTAAATATATTTATTGATAATATAACGTTTATCTAAGCTGCATATTTATTCGGCTCTATATGAACAGTGATAGTAAGATCAAAAATTCAAAAAGCTTATACGGCTACTGCTGGGGACAATCTTGCGTTTGATTATTACGATTATAGCAACTTTTTTATACAAAATGCATTCGATCAATAAGAAAAAAATAAAAATAAATAAATCGATGTACATGTTTTAAACCATATTTTACAAGAATATATATTTTTTTAATTTACTATATATATATTATGAAAATTATGAAATGTGTGGTTAATGGTTTGTCAAGTTGTATATTAAAAAAGCTTAAGTCATGAATTCATTTTTATTTATTCAAATTAATTAAAATTACAAGTATTTTTGTAAAATACATTACATACAAAATCTCACTGTAATATACGAATTTCATAACCTCTGATAGAAATATTTTTATAAAAAAATCAATATACAAAATTATTTAACTGTTATCTGAATTGAATGCGTAGCTATTGAAGAGATTAAATCGTTCTAATCGATATATTTTGTTAAATTATAATAACTTCAAATCAATAGATTATATGACTATACACTAGCTGTATTAATAGATATTGGATTCCCAGATAAATAAATCATACAAAAAATTCTGTTATTCGATCTTATTCTTACAAAAAAAAAAAAAAAAAAAAAAAAAAATCAACTGAGATAAAAGAATAAACAATAATTATGGTAATTAATACATAAAATGTAAAATATTTTAACAGTTTTAAATAATATAATAATTATGTTATATTGTGCACTAAAAGATGTATCTTTTTACGTATAATATCATCGTAATGTAGATACGTCTTCCGTGTATACTAGAATCTTATATAATATACATTTGGAAAAAGACAATAAAATTTTATAAAAAAAATTAACATGCAACAAATAAATTATTTACTTGATATTTAAAAACAGTTAAATTATAATCGAGCTGATTCTAAAGGTATGACTTCCGGTTCGTCACTGAAGGTAACCATTGACTTCCGCCTGTCATCAGGGTCCTCTGCAGGCTTGGTCTCGGCCCCCCAGTCAGGATATAGACCGTTCTTCTTGCCGTTCTCAGTCCCACCACTCTCTCTGTAAACACGACAAATGAAAACACGTCAATCGATTTTGTGCGCTACATTTTTGTAGGGGCAACTATGGAACAAGTAGAGACATCTAACGGGCTAATATATGACAATACTGGTGAGATATATATTATTATATATGTATATATCAACTGTGAATATATACTACAAAATATGGATATTTATTATTTATATTGTTAAGGCAAGCAAATTTAGTACAAATTTTACAAAATGAATCCACAATTCTTTTTCTTGCCTACGAAAGACAGACATGCATATATATTAATTGACCCTAGCATTACCATAATAATGATAATAATGAATAATACATATGTTAATAGTATAAATTTACTTAAAATCATTTGTGTAAACCTATGTATGTTAATTTTAGGTAATTTTAATTAGATTTAAGTACCTGTTATGTATGATTTATGTAACAACTCTGACGTGATCTATGCTGTAAATAAGCCAACGATCGAAATAAAATTATTATTATTATTATTACCAAAATATTTTTTGTTATCATAATACGCTGTACCAACTACCAAGAGGGGGGGGGGGCGAAAGGACCGCTATTTAAATCACGTGTTAAAAAAAAAATTATTTTTTTTTTCGCTATTTTTTTATGCCGGAAATTCATTGCTGGGTGGCCAAATAAGGATAAAAAAAAATCAGAATTTTTGGAGCAGTATTTTACACTTTTTTCCCGGTCGAAAAGAGTTACGAGAGTCGTCTTTATACCCTCTCCCCCCTCCTTGGTAATACTATAGGGTTAAAAACACATGAAAATCTATGTTAAAAAATGTTAATTCCTTCATAACACTTCTATGACAGCAGTATATTTTAATTCTTAAACATTAAGAAGCTATAATACACTTCGCTCAGAGAAACGTTTTAAATGTTAATAGGTTGTTGGTAATTTGTGCTTGGATTATGTTTTAATTGTGTTTTAAATGTGAACATAATAAAGTTATAAAAAGTCAGAAAACAACAAAAATAAACAACAAAATTTTGACATAATATAACAAGCACGATGTTTGATTACATGCAAGTTAATGATATCACCAAGAAGTTTTCACTGTTTTGTTTATTTCTTAGAAAATTAAGAACGAACATTGAGAAAACTTGAAGACAGTCGGGAGAATGAAGAGTGGCATATTTCACACTAAATTGCTATTCGCACATCATGTTACATTTTTTTTTATATGTTAGCATTCATATAACAATAAAAATATACATATTTTATATTAGAAAATATGATATAGACATATTACAATGTTCGTTCGAGTTTAGTATAAAGTTTCCTGTTATAACAATTCCTGATAAAAAGTGTTCCTATTTTGAAGAACTATAAGACTACATTTATTTTATAATCTCTTTCATCGGCAATATACAATAATATAACACATATAATATATATTATATTATAGTCAAAACAAAATTATGAAAACAGACCATGGGCAAATGATAAAAATTTCATAGCAGTCCATTCACGAAAAAGTTCATTCACCCAATTAATGAAATTTAAATAATAATCATAATAATAAAAACAAATATAAAACATATGTTTTTTTTTTAAATTTTCTCACTATTGAGGTAGAATATTGAAAATTAAAATATTCTATAACATTATAATAACGTTATAATACTTATAATCACGATGCTACCTGTGTTTGATTTCTGATCTTTCATTCCAATAATTAATATTTTGAAATTTCTATAACTATAATGTAAAATAATTACAATGAATCTTCAAAGCAATACAAATAATTATTGTGTATACATATATTACACTGTTTGCTCGTCTAAACAGTATCTATCTAATTCTGTACTGAATGTTATAGTTTCCAACTTGCTACAATAAATGACATATTTACATACCATCCGCTTCAATTTTCATTTTTTTTTTTTTAATTTTCTTGTACTTAAAATTTCAAAATTTTACTTTCTACGAGCAAACTAAGAAAGATGCTCAGTTGATACTTCTTGCTATTGTTATGATTAATTATTGTTGTTAACTTACTTAGAGAAGCTGGTTCTGTTCTTGAAGCCCGTCTTTGCAGCCAGCTTGTCTTGCTGCTTCCTCCTGTTGCAACAATGTAAAAAAAGTTAATTTTATGTAAAAAGAATTAAGTGTGAGTGAAAATATTTAGATCCTAAATTTTTAGAATATTAATATATATGTCCTCTAGAATAGAGTATCGACCTTAAAATTTTTAATTGCAAAAATGAATAGAGGGTGATAATTTTTGTTCCCGGACTCTAAAATATCTAAAAAAATCAGAGTAGCATAACTTTGCACCCTCTATCAATTTCTGTAAAAAAAATATTTTGAGGTCGATAGTCCATCAAATAATTCATTTGGTTATTAATTTGAGTCGCTTGTGTATTTACGAACAATTTCGTGCATGTAACGACAGCGATATATTTTGTAATGACAAAATATTATATCGTACACTTATAAATTTATGATTATAAAAAAGGGGCTTTATTTTTGTTATTATAATTATTATTGCCTCTAAATTTATATATAAGCTATTAAGTGCTTTAACTATAAAGCTTTATAATGGAAGTTTAATCCCACTTCAATTTTGTGGCAACTAAAATATAATATAGGATTGTCACACAGAGTGCAAATTTTATTTTAGTTATTAAATTTATATTGTACTAAAAAGTGCTTTCAACCAAAACTGTGATGGTTATAAGAGTTATAACAGGGTGCATTCACAAAGCGTTAAGACCACGTGTATATAATTAACGTCTTGATTTTTAGACACAATTTTTTAAGACTTAAAAAAACGAGACTTAAAGTCATGCTTTTCCATGGAGTAATGTCGAGTGGTGCAAGAAAGGCGCATTTGCTTCAATTTGCTTCAATTTCCTATGGCAGCCAATAATCCACCAATCCACCAGCCAAGTTTGGCGAGTTAAAATCACCCCACACGATCCGGGGAGCAATTTTATCGCCAACATTACTGCCATACAATATTGAAGGAAAAGTTCCTTTCCCCGCTCGACATCGCTCCATGGAAAAGCACTTTTAAAAATGCGGTCTTATAACTCTTAGCTCACCTGAAGACGGTGATGTAGAGGATGACGACGATGGCGATCACTAACAGGCCCACCAGCACCCCGAGCGTGATGGTGGCCACTTCGAGGGCCGCGTTCACCTCCTCGCCGCCTGGAGTCCCCGTGCCGCTGCCCGCCTCCTCCCAGGTCTGCACGAGCGTGATGCTCCACTCCAAGCTGCCCGGCTCCAAACTTTCCAGCTGCCTGTGAACCAAACACATCAGCACGCTCCGTCAGTTTCGCGTAACAATATATATATATATATATATATATATATATATATATATATATATATATATATATTATGTATATTTTTTTAAATTTCATAAATAAGGCGCAGATTGCGTACTGCGTATAGAGAATAATTATTTTTTTATAAAGTTATGTTATATATGCTACACGGAAATAAATTCTCACAAAGATGTGGTAGAATTTTACCGACTTAGCTCGAGCTAAAACCCATGAACCAAGTAAGTCGGTAAAAACTCCTGATCCAACATTGTAATTCAAATCATACAAACGGGTCGGTAAAAACTACAGTCTTAATGAGTTAACACGAAATTACACATTAAGTCGGTAAAATATTAAAGATTTCGAATAGTAAAACTATTCCATTCAGACGTGTAAAATTTTACTGACTTGATTTAGCTATTTGTATTTTTTACCGACCTAATGTCCTAAGTTTTACTGTCTTGTATCCTCTAAACTTAACTCTTTATTTGGGTGAAAATTTGCCAACTTTATTTGTAGCTATTACTATTTTCATACTTGTAAATTTGACGTTTAATAATTTGCTTACATTGAAATATAATGAATATGAAATGACATTATACACTGTAACATTGATAGAAAATATTAGTATTATTAAAAAAAAAATAAAAAAATACAATGCATATATAATTATAAACTAATATATAAAAATTCCTTTGTGAAAATATTTCACACATCACTCTCGATCTATACCAGAATTAATTATATTTTATTACACTATTTAACTCAAATAAACTTAAGTACGTCATCATGGAATATATCGTTGATAAATAAAAAAGTATCATCAAATTTGTTTCATATTATGTAATATATTTTATTTATTTACGACAGCATACAAATTAGGTAATAATATATTTATATTTTTTTTTCAAGAGAGAAAAAAGCAAGTATCAAGAGATTTGAATGACAATAAAAAATAGCAGTTAATAGTTGTATAAAAGTCACTTAAGTTTTATGAATCACTTTCAACTTTCAAGTCGAACACCGAGAATGAATGTCACTTGCTAATACAGTACACAGACCGTTGATAGTCCAATCCTTTGAAGTGAAGAGGCTTGCTTTTCGTTGAAGTAGGGGTTCGAGGAATAACTTTTCCAATCGTGGTGTGCTAATGCAGAGATGCATCGCGGATGCATCACGATAATGAGTCGATCGTCCACTGCAGCACCCAGACACCTTCGGTAGGCGCGTCATTGCTGTAAATATTTGTTATTAGAGCTAACAAGGTACAAGCAATATTCATGAGAAAATACTCGAAATACAACATATTTTACTTAATTTAAAAGCAACTGAAGCGAAAAATTAATAAACCAATGTTTTATACCTCTTTTAATACGTGTACCATGTATTTATTTATAATAATAATTAATATACGGCAAATTAGTATGAATTGATTCGGTAAATTTATGTTAAATGGTGCAGGGCATTCATGAATGATTTTTTTAGAAAAGATTAATAATTTGCATAGCTCCATATTTATAGTAATCGAAAACACTTCCCACTAGGATTTATTTTCTTAAATTCATAATATTATCCTCTAGTCACTAGAGGATACAAGTATTTAAGAAAATAAATACTGACAGAGAGACACAGAAAGATAAATCGAGGAGATAAATATAATCAAATAATCATATGAGTTACTGACACAATGATTTTATGCTTACCTTAATATGATATTCACGGTGATGAAGTAATGATGAAAAATCTTGACGATACTTAATTGTATTGAAGAACTATTTAAATTAAACGTATTATACACGGTAGCACAACTTTCAGCACAACCTCACTCACCAAGGACGCGTCAAAAATGTGAGGAAGTTTGCTCAAATGTAACGGACGTTTTTGAATAAAACAACCAAGTTGGTAAATTTTAAGAACGTAATGGGCTATATTTGCAAAGTTTGAAGTTGCAAAAAGGAAGCGTGCTAAAATCGCAGATTTAGGTTGGTAAAAATGACACTGCAAAGCAAAAATGTTAAACTTTTACCAACACTCTTTAAACAAGTTGGTAAATTTTAAGAATGTAATGGGCTATATTTGCAAAGTTTGAAGTTGCAAAAAGGAAGTGTGCTAAAATCGCAGATTTAGGTTGGTAAAAATGGCATTGCAAAGCAAAAATGTTAAACTTTTACCAACACTCTTTAAAAACTATTTTACAATCCTTTGTCTTCAGTTTTTACAGAGTACATTGTAATAATGTCGGTAAAATATTACAAACGTGCTGGTAAATGGCGCTTTTACCGACCTTTCCTATTAAAAATTTTTGTCCGTGTAATTTTAATAAGATATTCTGTATTCAAATGAGTTTTCCTAGTGGAACCATAACTACATGCTTTTAACGTCATGATGATGTATCATCAAACAGATAAGGGTCTTGTCTGAAGAGGCGTGCAATATATTTCTCCACCAAAATGATTTTTTTTTAAATAATTATTTCCATTATGGCATATACTCAGAAATAATAACACTTGTATATATATATTTTATGAAACGTTCTTGTATTGTGTTGTACACTTAAGAAGCAATTAATAATAATATAATATTATTATTAATAATATTATATAATATATAATATATATATATATATATATATATATATATATATATATATATATATATTATATTAATAATATGTAGAAACTAGAGAACATTTTGAATGTTATATTTATATTAATTTTATATTTCTATCGGAAGTAGCCGGAAGTGAGAGGTTTATATGAGTTTCCTAATAACATTTGAAGTTCGAAACTTACAATTAGGGTTCAGTATTAGAAGTAATGACCTATGTATGAAATTGTAACGCTGAAATACGAATAGGAGTACCAGAAAACTTACACTTCCGGCTGCTTCCGTAAGAAATATCATATAAATTTGACTGTATCTTACGTCTTAAGTTCCGAGTACGGCTTGGGCTGTTTGTTGCTCTCGTCAAGGGCATACACCACGAGGAAGAGTCCTCCTGCTCGTTCCGCTGCTCTTCTGAGGCGGTTTCTGAGCGCTGGAGAGGCCACGGCCGCCACGTCCTCGGCCACCACGGCCGCCTTGAGCGCACCCCACTCGTGCGGCAGTTCCGTGTTGAGCCGCTCCAGGATGTCTGCAGTGTCTTCCAGCACCGCTCCGCTCACAGCCAGCACCGCCACCTGAGTGTCGTCCACGTGTCGGATCTGTACAGCACACGTGTCAGTAAGAGTGAGGTTCACTAACGATTTTTTACCTGGCATTGTTAAGGTGTTTTGAAGAGGGGACCGTAATATTAAACTTTTCGTCCCATGTACAGTTTATATATACTGGGTAAAATAAGAAATCTCTTAAAAATTAGGAAGCATTTTCTATGAATGTTATAAAACTGTTTAGACTGGTCTCCTTGTATTAGGAAAGAAAGCATTGGCTTTTAGCTTTTACAGAAGATGGTTATAATATGATTTGAGATTTTTTTTATGGTTCCGGTGTGTTGGCTCTTACGAGCACGGTCAGTTCAATATATATCCTCAGGATTTGTAGTGAGGTTAGCAACCCCATCAGGTGAAGCCCCAGTGAGGCCCTCAGGATCTCTGTTTCCAGGACATACATCTTATAGGGATCAGCCTCAGTAGTATTTATCGGTGAAGACTCCTACTGAAGAGACCACGCTAGCCTATTGAAGTGCTTGCACACTCACCACTCATAGGGTCGACAAGAGAAAGATTTCTGCAATCATCACAAATTGCTTGCACACCACAGGGGGCGCGACTCAAGGATTTTGTATGAATGGATAGGTGATGGTACTGCCGTCAGTGAGGCACAGTCGTGAGGAGGAAGTGGGTGGCGGTTACAACAGTAACCAATGGGATGTCTGCCATCTTACGTTGGGAAACTTCCATACAGTTGATACAGTTTACAATGCAGATGGTTGCGCTCGGTCGCCATCTTACGTTGGAGATTTGCCTCAGTAGCTCTAATGCTATTGGTATACGGTGTTTGCTTGGCTTTGTTGTTGTTTACATTCATCAGTAGGTACTTAGGGGGAACTGGAATCACTTGATTTATTGCTCCTAATTTAACATATTTTTAATTTTTTTTAACAATAATTTATACGTAAGAAATGAATATACATAACTTGAACAAATATATTTTTTTTATTTTACCTAGTTTCTTTATCATTATTCTTTGTTGTGCCGTTTCCCCCTCGTATTCAAAAGTCCGCGGGGAAAGCAATGGTCGGTGATTGGCTGATTTTTTTTCAGAATGTTAGGGTCAATATCAGTGCATAAGTGTCGTAAAATGGTCATTATTGACGTGAAATTTGGAGTCGATTTACATTTTATTTAATGATTTATTGTATTTTTCACAGATATCATTGGCAAATATTGCATTTTTTTCCATTTACTTGACATTTCAATCTATCAAATAAAATAATTGTCAAAGGTATCACAATCGTCATATCGCAGAAAATAAATAGTTTTTGGTATGCTACTACCATGTTAAATAGGTGCTTTTTGCCTACATTCACGTGACGTCATGTTTTTGTGACGTATGGTGAAAGACCCGTATAGAGATAACCTATATCCATACATACAAAATCCTTGGCGCGCGACTACACACTAGGGTTTGAAGCAAATAAAAATTGCTTCTACCTGCCTGCCAGCTGATTTCTTCCCACTATAGTAGGAAGGTCAGACCTTTTCAACGTTATTTCATGTTAAGGGATCAGCTGTGCTGGTAAGAGGAGAAACTTTTTTTTTGCCTCAGCTTGGATTTGTGTAGAAGAGCGGGCGTTAGCTTTCCATAGTATATAGTTCAGTGCTTGCACACTCACTCATAGGGTCGACAAGAGAAAATTTTCTACAATCATCACAAATTGCAGAGTTGTCTGACCTGGACAGTCGTCCTGCCGTTCTTGCCATCCTGGTCGTTGGCCAGGATGCTGACGGTCGCGTCCTTGTAGTCGTAGGCACCATCCACAGGGTACAAGTAGCCGGTCTGGGGGTGCACGGAGAACTTGGCGTTGACGTTTTGCAGCGCGTACGTCAGTCCCTCGCTTTCTCCCACGTCCTTGTCAGTGGCCTGCACAAACAACGTCGTCAGTTACAAAAGTTATATCTAACACTTAATTTGTGCTGTAAGTGTTCATGTTAATCGTACAATAGGTGTTTTAGATTTTACATAAATATATTTTTTAAAATATTTATATAAATCAGTAAGCATGCAGCACGATGGAAATTCATTTAATATATTTATTACTTTGATAATTTTACTATTATTGACGTTAAATTAATTATTTTAAATTAATGTAATTAAAATTAAATTTTTGTTTAAAAATTTATTTAATTATATTTTTTTGTTACTGCAATACATTGCACTTGAGAAAGTTGGAACATTAATTATTATACTGAATTGATTGCAACTCCAATAAGTAAAATCTGGTTAACATTAAAAGCTCCCCCACGAAGTTGAACACGTTAAAACGCACGTTTCCTCTCACCTGAACAACAGTAATCGGTCCTGGAAGGATCTGACGTGCGAGGTCTTGTTTAGGGTAGGCTACAGTGAATGCTGTGTTGGGGAACTCGGGGTCAAATTCGTTCTTATTGGTGAGCGTGACGAGCACGAGCATCTGTTGCCTCGTGACGGCCTCGTTCACGTCGCGAGTCGAGCCGTTGGTCAGCAGCAGCGCCTCCGGCCCGCACACCACCTGCAAGCGCAGGAGCACCTCCGCGCGAGGAAGGCCGTTGAACAGCTCGTCCTCACAATCGGCTTCAGCGGTCACTCCCACCTGGCCAGTCGTGGGGCTGATTGTGAACCAATCTGGAAAAGAAAAATATTAAGTGTCAAAACATGAATTGTTAAGTGAGCAGAGTCTGTTAAAACTTTGATTTAAATTTACTGTAATACTTTTTTTTTTTTAACTTAAAAGTCTTAAATTATAGATTTTAAAGTGCACCTAAAGTTGTATAATTAATTCAAATAGAATACTCTATTGCAGTTAAATTTATAAGTAATAAATTATAAGAATGCATAATATACTTCAAATATAGGAGCTTATAGAAAGTGCAATTTTCCCCATACCCCCTCTCGTAATCTTCAAGACAAATTCAACACTGAACTTATTATAATTATTACTTTACTCTATCCATATTGTAGTTTACCACGTAAAAATTAATATCTAAGTTTTGTTCTGTCTAAAGAGCCTATATTACAAATATATTCCAAATATATTTAGGCTCTTTTTAGTTCTGTCGTTATAACATATACATTTTCATTTAATTTTACTATTCATCATCGTTTCTTTATAAAGAGTCTCTTTAATATTTGTTTTGTCAGTACAGCATTTTTTTTTAAATAAAAAAAAAAGTATGTCATCATAACAGAATATTTACAATTAAAGTTACACCTCATGCAGTTTCATATTTTGCAGGTGTTAATTAACTTTTTAATAATCTTGAATTTTTATATTTTATTTTATTATCTCTTTCATCTGCAATATACAATAATATAATATGTATTGTAATAGTTTAAAATTAAAAAAATAATAGCCCCTGGTGCAAATAAAAAAGATTAAGACATACCTGTTGCTGGTTTCTGGTCATTGAACGAATACACGCAGTCTGACGGGGTTGTTCCCGGGATGATGTTATCGTTGGCTGTGGCCTCGGGAATCTCGAGGGTCGTCAGCGCGTACCGGAAGCACGTGACTCCGTCCTCGCACTCCGCAACGCTGCGAATCTCCAAGATGGCGGCGGCCGGACGCTCGTCTCCAGAAGCCTCGTGTCTGGCGGTCACTTGGAAGCGGTAGATGCCGGGCGCGAGGTCCCGTTTCAGAGTCAGGTCACCCGACGTGTGGTCAATGCTCAACGTAGACAGCAGACCCTCTGTAATGTAGAAAAAATATCGTAAAATGCACAAGAAACAAGAATATAAACTTTAAAGTCAATTGTTACTTACATTCTTACAAAGCAGTAAAATTTACAATTGGAGTTTAAGACTTTATGTGTTTAGTAAAAATAATGAGTTTTATTTAAATACAAAAAGGTGGAACGTATGATACAAAAGGTAAAAGAATATAAACAATTATAATAAATTAATGAGATAGAACTATTATATATCAATATATTTACATCGTTATTCAATATTAATGCAAATATCGATATCGTGATAATTTTAATCAAATTTTAGCTATAAAAGCAGAATTAGCTAGGTCTTATTTAATTACTATAATGACACAATTAAGCTAAAAACATAAATATGGCACTGACGATAATTTGAACATGTTAAATAGACCTTTGGTGGGACGTATTATAGTTTGGTTAAACGTGAAAGAAAAATACTTTTTATGTCTTACAATTTTAAAATTCAATGCATACACAGCACCAAAAGAGTATAATATGTCAATATTGATTAAAAGGAATGAAGTCATAAGAATATTTTATATAAGTTTTGATCCCTCACTTACCGTTGTTGGTCTCAAAATTATAATAGAAGATATCAGGAACTCCGTTGTACAGAGCTTTCACCGTGAATATCAGTCCCAGTTGTCCGGCGTTCTTCGAGCCGATGTAGGGGTCCTGATCGTGCACGATGGACGCCGGGGGTGCGGCCGTGGTGGTGGTGCACAGACAGGGGGCGCACGTGGGCGGCTCCGTGGGGAACAACGTCGTGCATTGCGGGCACTCGGTGGCGGGAAGGTCAATGTGGATTATCGTTTCGCCTGAGAAGTCGGGGGTGGCAGCTTGTGTGGCCTGCAATTAGAAAAGTATAATCATACAGTTAGTTCATTGGTCATAAAATGCAGTGTATACTACCCATGTATAATATAAAAGGGGAAAAAATGCAAGCTTAATCTGAGGGATTTATCTTAGGCTCAATAATATATTATCCAACAATCAGTTAGCCAACTTTTCTCAAGATAATTTGAAAATATAAACAGTAAATAATCGTACATTTAAATTGTATAAAAGTTTTTAAATATTTAATTGTTTTAAATTTAATTTAGAACATAATACATAAATATATTTTATTCAAGGAATATTTAACGAGAATAAATCCTCGTTTTATAGCTTAGTTTGGTGATAAAAGCTGACCCTGAGAACGCACCCTGAGCTGCAGGATGAGGACCTCGTTCTCCAGAACGTCCTCGGTGAGCGCTTTGATGAGTCTGATCTCCACAATGCCAGCTCCCATGTAGGTGGCCGAGAAGAAATCCTCGTAAGATGGTACTGCAACAAACGGGGGTTTATTGGCAAAAAGTTTCCCACCAGGTGTAGCAGGAGAATAATTGAAGAACTTTCATACCATGCTGAGAATTGCAAGTCTCCCTTAATAATTTAATACGGCAGTTCATTGCGTCACTTGAGGAAATTTTGTTTTCTTTTTAATTTAGGAGATGTCTGGCCATAAGAGTAAAAATATAACTAATATAAGTTACGATATACAGTAGTAAGCTAAGGGTATATATAAGATTACTATAGACTCCGTCTCTTCTGCCCCCCTCCCTCTCCCCTGGCCTCGAAGGTCAAAAGGTCAAGTCCATACTCAGCTGAGGATGGCGTCATTGCAAATTAAAAATAAATTATTGTTGAAACATTTTTAATTTATTAAAGAAATTATTTTATTGGCACATGTAAAATTTAAAACATAATCTCTCTGGTTAATAATAAATATGCAGCGATTTTGCCTGCATCAACCAGGATCATGTCCAAGGTTTTTTAGTACCCATGTCATCATCGAGGCTACTTTAATTGGAAATTAAAATTAATTAAATAAAATACAAGGGACGTAGGAAAAGATAATAAAAAACAAGGTAATAATGGAGTAACGACCTCAAAATTTTTTATTGCAGAAATGGATAGAGGGTGCAAAAATATGCTACTCTGAATTTTTTCAGATTTTTCTGAGACCGGGAAGTATTTTTAAAAAATTATTGAAAGTCCATTTTCATGACGTCACGAGGCACCTCTCCTTAAGAAAAGGATAGGGCATTAACACCCGTGACGTCATAAAATGGACTTTCAATAATTTTTTAAAAATATTCCCGGTCTCAGAAAAATCTGAAAAAATTCAGAGTAGCATATTTTTGCACCCTCTATCCATTTCTGAAATAAAAAATTTTGAGGTCGGTACTCCATATATTTTTAGGTTATAATGCTTAATACACAATAAAATATAAATGTTACCAGTGATAACATTTATCTTAAGGAAAGTATTCAGTAACAAGGAATAAAATTGGCAAAATTTAAAATACAAACTGTCCTTTAATTCTACATTAAATGTTATTTCATATTTTTTTCCCCAATTCAGCCTCTTAATATTAATATATTATGTAAATCAGGTAATAAAGAACAACAACTTAAGAAACATAGTCCTCGGCTAGCAATCCTACGAGGAACATTTTCCCCAAATAAGCCAAGTCACCCATAAGGGTAAAATAAATAGTTAATAATTTAATTGATGTAATCATATCACAAAAATAAGAAATTAAATGTTGAAAGAAACTCTTTAAGTTATAAATAATAATTATAATAAAACAACTAAAATAACTTCTCATCCTGTGGCTCGTCAATTTACATTACACAGATGGTCAACAAGTTGCATACTATCAGGAGTATCACCGCCATTTTTGTTTGACTGCCAGGTAAAGAGATTCTCTGGTTAGTTACTTCATTTGCACTGAATCTTATGTAAGAAATAATTTAAACATACCTTCCCCTGGGGCATGAAGAAGCTCCAGAGCAATCGTTCCAGAAGGAGGGTCAGTGATTTTGATGGCGGTGTGCGTGGTGATCGGTCCAGGAGGCATCTGAAAAGGACATTAATTAATTAATAAGGTATTATCTAATGTGATAATAGATTACTAAATTTTAGTTAGTTGCAGCTAAAAAAATATAGGGTTCGATTGAAATATGAGTAAAAATTAAGTAAAGAAAGAAATTAAAACTGATAATTTCGTGTGCATTAAAAAAATGTCCTGAGTTTACCTCAGGGGCGATGACAGACGTGTAGAGGGGGCTCTCGAAGGTGCCTGGCTGGGCGTCGAAGATGGCTGGAAGGTCCACGTGTACGATCGTCTCGGACAAAACGATGCTCGCTTGAGACGCCTGCAAAACAACATTTTAGCAACGTTATTATCAAGGAAGATTCAACCTTCAGTTTTGGGGTGGTTTTGGAGGATTCCTATTGGTGAGGGGGGAGGGTAGTCTACAGTGTATTTCAGGACCTTCTAGAGAATTCATGCTTGGCTTAATTAATAGAAATTTAAAAATAGCTTTTAATAAAATATCTAATTTCATGTAGTCTAATGCGTATGTTGTTGTTGTTTTTTGATATTTCCTTGAAAACATTGAAATATAATATTTATGATATAAAAAAATATAGAATATAACATTTTTCTTATACAGTTTCTTTCAAAAATTTGTTATAATTTATGGTACATAATATAATGTTTTAGAAATGCAAAACCTATTTTTTTTTCTTAATTATGAGTTCCAATATAACGAAATAAACGACGATAAAGCAGATAAACGGTTTTAACTTATTTTTTCCTTTATAATTCAAATTGATTAAAAAATTAATTATTTTATGGCCACCTTGATTTTGATGAGGAGGGCTTCGTTGTTGAGTTCGTCGGCAGTCAGACGACGGTCCAGACTGAGCACCACCGTGTTGGTACCCGCCGTGTATTCCACGGAGAACAAACCGTCGTACCAGACAACTGTCACACAAATTAGTAATAATTAATACAAGCCATTTGATTTATATAATAATTTTCAACAACCTTAAACATTCTTATTCAATTGTCATTAATATTACATCCTACTGACAATCAAATAAGAAACAACCTTCATTTGTTTAGGCATCGATGCAACACACTTCTTTCTTGTATCAGATAGACCTTTCGACCACACTGCACATTAGAGATAGAGGTGTAAGTACCGCGCTAAATTCTCTCTTTCAACACTCCAACACGAATTACCCTCTCCCGGCGCCTGTTCTACCACCACTTCGATACCATCTGGAGCGTTCAAGATGGTGATGGGAGTAGGATCAGTCGAGATCGGTCCTGGAGCCTGTTGTATCAGAAGTCATTAGAAACAATTTTATCATTGCTATTATATTACTGAATGCTCAGTTAAAATCTAGAAAGAAGGTGATTCAGGGTAGAATTTTAACTTCTGAATATCACAGTTTAAATGATTTAATACGAAGCATAATTTAAAAGAATAATTATGGAATAATATTTATGGAATAATATTTATGGAATAATATTTATGGAATAATTTAAAATGTATTGCATCAGATTAAAAGACGTATCATCAGTAAAAAAATTATTCTTTATTAGAGTTTAAATTTAAGGGCGATTCAAAATTTTCTTCGTCCGGAGCATTGTCGGAAGAGTATAATATAATAATTGCAGTAAATACGAAGAATATCAATGGAAACAAATTTTCTGAGATGCGTTTATGTCATATAATATAGTAGAACGTTACAAAATAGCAATTAAAACCACACTTATAAAACCTTTTAAAGGTCCTTTGCATTTTCTAATAAATAATACCAAATGAAAATATAGAATTCAGTTTGCTAGAAAGTTTGTAATTATATAGAACTGTTTGTGTTCTTTCTAAAAATAAGCAAGAGATGTTACCTTTTTTAAATACAGATGTGCGTATATAATATATTATATACGTACACAGGTTATATTACGCAATTAACAGAAGAAATATGAATTAATTGTTGAAAATAGAATTTAAAAGTTTGATTTTTTTTAAACTTGCGTGGCTTTATCCCCCTTCCTCTGCTTTTTTTTTTATATAGACATGGCATTCATAAGGTAACGAAAAGCAAATATTTTTCACTGTTAACGTTTAGTTCCACAAAAATAATAAGTACCTGTGACTCTGTGAGGACCGCGGTGTACAGCGGACTCTCGAAGGTGCTGATCATGACTGGTGGAGGTTCGACGAGGGGTGGCAGGTCGACGTGCACGATCGTCTTGGCGAACGTGAGGCCAAGTTGGGAGGCCTGCAGGTACCAAATTGTCAGTATATTAATAGAATGTAAAATTAGAAAATTGCTTTAAATGCAGTGGTATGAAGAAAATCAAGAACTCATTCACAATCTACGTCAATGGGGTGCTTGAGGGCTACTGAATATTTGTCATTCCATATTCCATATTCCGAAAAACAAACAAACATGGCGTGATACATCATGAATACCAGATAAGAGCGATAAATGATAAAGTATACATATATACGCAGTTACATATTATAATTTTAAAAAAATTATAAATTGAGAGTCCTTAATTTGCAACCAAGCACTTATTATCCTTATTAATCTTAATCCGATAATTATATGTGAATTATAATATACTGTTTAACATTGAAATTGGACACGTATTATAATCTGATTCACCATATATTAATATGCATATATAGGCTGCAGCTTACAGTCATAATACAATTAACTCATTTTCTTAAAAAAGTGAAAATTTGAAATGCAATAAGAATTATGTTTTTAATTACAAAACTCATGAATCTTTGTCAGCACCAATTTATTGTATCTGATTTAATTAACTCCTGCTAAATATTAATTTTGACTAAAATTAAATCTTTGATAAATAATTGCATGGATATCTCCAATTTTTTTATTTTGTTGAATTGCCAGCACGCTTCTTAAACTGCAAAACAGCCATATCTGCTTGACTGTTAGAGGCATTAAATTCACCCGTGTGACTCACCGTGATTTGGACGAGGAGAGCCTCGTTGTTGAGTTCCGTGGGTGTCAGCTCACGGACCAGACTGAGCACCACCGTGTTGGTACCCGCCGTGTATTCCATGGAGAACAAACCGTCGTACCAGACGCCTGTCACACAAATTAGTAAATATTAAAACAAGTCATTTGGTTAATACCTTCCAACATCCTAACAACCTTAAACATTCTTATTCAATTGTCATTAATATTACATCCTACTGACAATCAAATAAGAGACAACCTTCATTTGTTTAGGCATCGATGCAACACACTTCTTTCTTGTATCAGATAGACCTTTCGACCACACTGCACATTAGAGATAGAGGTGTAAGTACCGCGCTAAATTCTCTCTTTCAACACTCCAACACGAATTACCCTCTCCCGGCGCCTTTTCTACCACCACTTCGATACCATCTGGAGCGTTCAAGATGATGATGGGAGTAGGATCAGTTGAGATCGGTCCTGGAGCCTGTTGCATCAGAAGAAACAATTAGAAACAATTTTATCATTATTAATATAATACACTGATGCTCTTCCTATAGAAAAGTAACTGAATGTCGTTATAGAATTAAGTGTCAGTAGAATTTTCTTCTTATTTTAAGTAATCTCATATTGAATGTATAAAAAAAAAAGAATAAAAATAATTATGATATGATTTTATTTGCAATGTGTTGCATGCATGTAATTAAAGTAAAAATGTGAAAAAAAAAAAAAAATCTGCCCTGGGAATTACCGCATGATGAACACCAAAGAAATAAAATTGGGAGGCGTGCGCTTTTGTTTAAATTTTAGTTTATTATATTAAGAGAGGTAATAAAAAAAATCCAATCAGTATATAGTTTTAAAAATATTAAAATAATATGAGGGATGAGAGTGTTGGGAGTAAACTGCATTGTTTTAGCTGTTTTCATTTATCATTTAATTTTTTCTTGTTCTTATAGTAACTTTGCAATTTCCATCAAATAGCAATATAAATTATAGAGGGAATTGATCATTTCTAGGAATTCTAGGATATGTATCTGGAAATAAGCATGAGATATTGCTCTTTTATACACATTTACACAAACAATATGCAAAAAAAAAAAAAAAATATGTACATTAAAATTTAAAATAGGGAAAACAAGTTATGTAACTTTAAACTTGCGTTTGTACTGTATATTCTCCTTCCTCTGCACTAACGATAAGTATACAGGTGCAAGCAAGACCAAAATAATCCACTATAATTCATTATATATTATACCTGTGACTCTGTGATGGCCGCGGTGTATAACGGACTGTCGAAGGAGCTACCTTCAAGGGGTGGAGGTTCGACAAGGGGTGGCAGGTCGACGTACACGATCGTCTCGGCCAACGTGGTGTCAAGTTGGGAGGCCTGAAGGTACCAAATTATCAGAGCATGAAGGAAAGCAAGGTCTCATTCCTAACGAAAGAAACCAGTGGAGCGAAATTAAGTCACAATGCCGTGTATCTGAAGGGAAGTTTTCAAAGGTTTATGACATCATGGCATTTTATATTTCCCCATGGGGCGGGGAGATAACTAAGAAGCATTGCATAACAAATAACAATTAAAATATTTTAGGATTTTTTGCCGCAACCACATGATATATTAGAGAGGATATTGTGAGAATATAATTAGTTAATAATTATCATTGTAATTAAGGATTGGAAATTTACCATTATTTATGTGTAAATTATATTTTAATCATCTTTCCACACCTTGGTATTTAAATTTTATTCATCCTGCCAAGATTTTTTTTTTTTTGCAAAATTTGAAGAAAACAAATGGAAGGATTGAATAATTTTACATTATCAAAACAAACACAAATGTAAAAAAGGAAGAACTGTAACTAACCACCTTGTTTCTTGGAGATGTTGGGGGACATTCACAAAGCACTTTAACCCCCACTTTAGCCCCGATTTTTAACCCTGGTGCTAAACATGGTACTAAACCAGGGGCTAACCATGTTAAGCTCATAGTTTGGCACCATGTTTAGCACCAGGGTTAAAAATCGGGGCTAAAGTGGGGGTTAAAGTGTTTTGTGAATGCCCCCCATTATATTTAACACCTGAGACTTACCCTGATTTTGAAGATGAGAACCTCGTTGTTGAGTTCCGCGGGTGTCAGAGGACGGTCCAGTGTGAGCACCACCATGTTGGAGACCTCGATGTATTCCGCGGAGAACAAATCATTGTACCAGGCGCCTGTCACATTGTAGGAGCAAGCATTTCATGAAATTTAGCATTAAACATGTACCCTACAAATACTATGCAGTGACAAATGTAAAATAAATAAAAAATATTTTATAAGAAATAAAATGCCATATATTCTATAATTATTAATTATATTATACTACTTTATTATGATAAACATAGAATAATGAAATTTTTGCAACACATTCACTTTTTAATCGTAACTCATTTTAACTTACCCTCCCCTGCCTGCTCTACCACGATGTCGATGACTCCATCTGGAGCGTTCAAGATCGTGATGGGAGATGGTACTGTGGTGATCGGTCCTGGAGCCTGTTGTACAATATTGAAGATATGGCATTAATATAGTCAGTAGAAATTTTGAACTTTTAATATAATTATTTTTCATTTATAAAAATGGTAAAAGAAAAATTCATTTGGATTTTACTCCATCTCTGTATTTTATTTATACCATAATACCCTCAACTTTAATTTATTTTAAAAATATGAGTTGTTTATGTTTACTTTAAGGGTAAGGTAACGCCACCAATGTTAAAAAAAATCCCTCACACAAAAATTCTGAAAAAAATTTAAAATGTTCTCTACACCCCCTATCAGTAGCTAAAATATCAGGTATACAAATACGATCTAGTTTTTGAGTTATGAATTTTTAAAGTTGACTAATTTAACATGGGATTTCCATTTCTCCATGTTAAAGTAGTCAACTTTAAAAACTCATAACTCAAAAACTAGATCGTATTTGTATACCTGATATTTTAGCTACTGATAGGGGGTGTAGAGGAGAACATTTTAAATTTTTTTCAGAATTTTTGTGTGAGGGATTTTTTTTTAACATTGGTGGCGTTACCTTACCCTTAAAATAGTTTGTTCGTTTTGTATGAAAAAAATATTTATACTATATTTTTAATTCAAAACGAGTTAGTTTATATATGAAAGTAGTAAACGAACGTAAAGAATAAGTAGCAGTATAAACTATAAGTCAACAATTCAGCACCTGTGACTCAGTGATGACAGCGGTGTACAACAGACTTTCGAAGGCGCTGCCCTCGAAGGGTGGCGGCTCGACGATGGGCGGCAGATCGACTTGCACGATCGTCTCAGCCAACGTGGTGTCAACTTGGGAGGCCTGGAGGTGACAACAAAGTTAAGTATAATTTTATTGAGGCCGTGAAGATAATGGAAGATGGAGAATTTATATCAAGAAACGTATACTTATAAATTGAAAAAATAAATAAATAAATCTGATCTTATTGCAACCTGAGACTCACCCTGATTTTGACAATGAGAACCTCGTTGTTGAGTTCCGCGGGTGTCAGCGCACGGTCCAGTTTGAGCACCACCGTACCATCCGTGTATTCCGCGGAGAACAAGTCATCGAACCAGGCGCCTGTCACATTGTAGGAGCAACCATTTCGTGAAATTTAATGTAATTTTTGGTATCTCTTCGCGACAAAGAAAGACCAGATCGGTTACCTTAAACGATCTTTTAACTGATATATAAACATAACCTGATACACCGGTAAATAATGTGCAGTATTAGTGGAGGGTTTCTCTGATACAAAAATACAAAGTATATAACTTTATATTTTTTATAAAGAAAACGCCTATTTAATTAAAAGCTTGCGATTGATATAAAATATAACATTTCAGTTTAACAATACATCAATAAACGAATGCCACATATTCTATAATTATATAATACCATATTATACTTACAATCATAGAATAATGGAAATTTTCCACGACTCTTACTTTTAACCATTTTGACTTACCCTCCCCTGGCGCCTGCTCCACCACGACGTCAATGACGCCATCTGGAGCGTTCAAGATCTTGATGGGAGTTGGTACTGTGGTGATCGGTCCTGGAGTCTGTTGGATTGAAGATTGTGTTAATCAGCATACTTACTGCATTCGTTAGTGTAATTTTTAGCTTCTATTATGAATTTGTATAATAATTATACTTTATATTAACGATAAGGATGAATAAAGATTATTAATAGATAGATAAAAATAAAGATCTAATTTATACAGTATAGTTTTATATAATGTTTAAATTTAATTTAAATATTTTTTCATTAATATAAAATATTTGTTTAAAGTTTTTATGAGTAGGAAATTTCATTTTCTAATTAGCTAATTACAATTACATTAATTTTTTATGTTTAAATAGTCTCTAGTCTTTCATACTTTACATGTATTATATATTGCATACAGAATAATGAATTAGTCGAAACCAAAAGAGAGATAGAAGTAAAGATCAGTTCCAACAATGTCGTACCTGTGACTCTGTGATGGCCGCGGTGTACAGCAGATACTCAAAAGAGCTGCCCTCGAGAGGTGGCACGACGATGGTCGGCAGGTCGACTTGCACGATTGTCTCGATCGAAAGGGAGTCAAGTTGGGAGGCCTGGAGGTGACAAAGAAGTCAATCATTCAGCTCTTATTTGTTTTTATTGAGACAAGCTGATATTTATATTCGTTGCTTAAATGTTGAATTCTCGATAGGGAATTTCGAGGACAATAAATTACAATTAATTGTTTTAAAAATTGTTTTGTTATTAAAGAGTAAACTATTAAAAATAAATGCAATATATAGAGTACCGTTAAAAATACTTTTTGTTAACAGAAAAAAAAAAACACGCATGGAAATAAGTGATGGATGATGGAAAACAAAGAAATCACTTGAATAAAATGCTTCAATAATGAATTAATATTTTTAAAATTTATATATTAATATGCTGCCCCGCAAGGATGACAAGTTTTATCAGAAATTTGCAACAATCATGTTGAGGTTTTGAGTTTCTCGGTGGGAAACTTTTCATAACTCGACATGTGGAAGTTTTTTTCCCAGCAGTAATTTCTCAAGCAAATATTAATTTCAAAATATCTCCTATAACCCCCAGTGTGAATGTCTTCTGATTTCGAATCATGAAATAATAAAATTTCCCTGAAAAAACTCAAAGAGCCTCTATTAGACATATAGTTAGAATTGAATTCTGCTCTCATTGCTACAAAAAGGCTCCTGAGACTCACCCTGATTTTGACGATGAGAACCTCGTTGTTAAGTTCCGTGGGTGTCAGAGGACGGTCCAGATTGAGCACCACCGTGTTGGTACCCTCCGTGTAGGTCGCGGAGAACAAGTCATCGAACCAGGCGCCTGTCACATTGTAGGAGCAACCATTTCGTGAAATTTAGCGTTAAAACATTTTTTGTATCTCTTCGCGAGAAAGACCAGCGAGATCAGTTAGAAGTACCCAGGGGAAATCAGAAAAATGTCTAATATAATATAGTCTTTAAACCTGAGATACAGACATTTTTTGATGACACAATGGTATATTTAATGTGCAGTGTTAGTGAAGGGTTTCTCTGATACAAAAATACAAAGTGTAGAACTTTATACTTTTTATAAAGAAACACCTTCTTAAAAAAAAATCATTTATATAGCAATCATCGAATGCCACATATTCTATAATTATATAATACTACATTATACTTACAATCATAGAATAATGGATCATTTTCCACGACTCTTACTTTTAACCATTTTGACTTACCCTCCCCTGGCGCCTGCTCCACCACGACGTCAATAACGCCATCTGGAGCGTTCAAGATCGTGATGGGAGTTGGTACTGTGGTGATCGGTCCTGGAGCCTGTTGGATTGAAGATTGTGTTAATTATAATTATCATTATTGAACTGATCGATATAATCAGCATAATTACTTTAATTAGTTTTGAATTAATTTATTGTAATAATTTATAATATAAAAATATACATTATATGAAGTTAATTATATATATAATTAAATATATATTGCTTTTTGATATAGTAAGATACCACTTTAATATCGTGATTATTTTTTTATCAACAAAAAATACATAAAAATATTTTTTTAATTGTCCCGTTTGTCTAACCTGTTAATAGTGAACAGGAATGGAGGGTGGTCAGGAAAGGCCATAAGGCTGGCCTAAAACCCCATATAGTGACCCTTATAGGATGAGAGGAGTAAGATGACAGGACTATATGGTTGCTAGGATAGGTAAAGGAGGCGGCTGTGATCTTTTGTTCAAAAAAATTAAAAGTATTTTACGAGTTCTAAAGGTTAATTTTACGATTTTATAATCAGTCAAAGGTGTTAAGAGTACAAAGTTTCATGATAAATAATAAGTTTCAACCAAACAGTAACTGACTACCTGCGACTCTGTGATGACCGCGGTGTACAGCGGACTGCTGAAGGAGCTATCGACGATGGGAGGATCAGTTAGACTCGGCAAGTCAACGTGCACGATCGTCTCCGTTGTCACGTCAGGGTCACTAGCAGACGTGGCCTGAAGGTAAAACACGTGGAGTTAGTTTAGCACTCGAGAGTGTGATGCTGTCTTATCAACATTATAGTAAAAAATTAAAAAAAAAAAAAATGCTTGATGACTTCAAAACATCGTTAAATTATGGTTTATATTTACTAATGCAATTTAATGTTTTTGTATATTTTGTAGGAGTCGACATGGTAATTTATAACCCTGGCTGGTAGAATATCATGTAATAAAAAGAAAATGTAAATATATATATAAGTATGCCTAAAATTAGTGAACTTTTTTAAATGGTGGAAAAGCGGGGCATAAATTGGGGATCATGTTTTTACTAAACTAAGTTTCTCAGATATATTATTGAACCACCAGCAGTTGAACAGACCTTAAGCACCATAATGAGGGCCTCGTTGGCCAAATCGGCGGGTGTCAACGTTCTAGCCAGGCTGAGGGTTACCTCGCCCGTGGCTGGCGCGAACGTCACCGTGAATAAGTCGGAGATCCACGGAGCTAAAGGAGAGACAAGCATGTGCTGTTAACCGTGATAGTTTGTAATATAATGAGATATAATAATCTTTTCAAAAACACGTAATTCATCTATCAATTAATTAAAATTATTATTTCTAAATGAGCGATTTCATGTATAAAGTTGAAAAAAAATACAAATAATGCCCACTCGTAATGCACACAAGTTATTAATTTCCCTCACATACTCAAAATTAAATCTATAAACTTCTTTGTGTTTTCACTACAGACGAGGGTAAATTATGATGACTCACCACCATTGGGGGTTTGCAGCAGCTGCACTGTAACATCAGTGACACTTCCAGCTGGAGAAATTACGAGTTTTATTGGAGTGGGGATCGTCGGAATTTCTCCAAGTCCGGCCTGAAAAAAAGAATAATAACAGTTTTATTATAATTATGCAAAATATAAATAATTTTTCAAATTTATTATTTTTATTTGACGTTACAATTTTCTGCAAATTGAACTTCTTGCATGTCAAGCTCATTAGGTAAATACCTCTGGGTTGTCGATCGTAGCGGTGTAGAGGGCACTCTCGAAGGCCAGGGTGGAGGTGGGTTCTGCGCCGAGAAGGTTCACGTGTACCACCGTCTCGGCAGTGAAGATGGATGTCACTTGGGAAGCCTGAACGCAAGCGGATAATAATCAGCAAAAATCAGGGACCGCTTGAAAATTCAGTCCATTGAAAATTGTTCAGGCACGCCAGAAATAAGATATTGGGGGAAATTGAGTTCAATTGCTCCAATCCCCTTTTCATATTATGTAATCTTGAATTATAATGTATAATAATTATGACAGTTCTGTCTTACTGTTTTTTTAACCATTGTATAAAATTGCAACAATATTTTAAAACGTTAAAAAATTAATTCTGCATGAACACGATACTCTACATATTATATTAATCAATTAACATTGAAATTTATTGAAATCTTTCATATACTTTTTTTTTGTTTTATTACAAAAACATGATTGGTAAGATGACAAAGAAGTAGTAATTTGTTCTAATTTGTAACTAGGGAGTACCTTGAGCACCATGACGATGACCTCGTCCTCCAGAGCCTCTGCTGGGAGGGACACCAATCGGATTTCCACCAGGCCGGTGTCCACAGTGTAGTGCGCGGTGAACGCACCGGGGTAGAATGGCGCTGCAATCACATTAAAGAAGCAAGGTTGGCTTTATACAGGTTAAGCCACGTGCGTATTTCATGCGTCATTTTTCCACTATTTTCAGGACCCATTGCACCGCGAAAATTCAAAAATAGCATTGCATCATGGGCGCATTCAAAGTTTCGCGGCACGATGGGTCCTGGAATACTTGAATCTGATTGGCTAAGCCCGTTAACATTGGTCAAATCGGAGGCTTAACCTGTATAAAGCCAACCTTGTAAAGAAGTTGTTCACTGTGGGTCCTAAAGTTCGTGCTATTACAAAAGAATCTATCTAAAAAATAAAACGACTAGTCTTATGTAACTAAATACATATTTTGTTTTCCAAGAATATGAAAACAATACTTCGCAATTAATGCACTATAAATATTTTTCACAGATCTATGTAATATTCTTTTTAGACTTACATAATATACATAATGGATTATATAATATAGTGTGAGTATGAGATTATATAAGAATCAACATTTAGCAACTCAGCAAACATGCAGCCTTGAGGCATGAAACACTGTTATTGACTAATTGTTTATTTTAATTTAGCTGTGAAATTAATGATAACTTCCATAACTTACTGTCACCAGGGGCATCGACAAGTTCCACCACAATGTCACCAGCGGGGTAATCCACGATCTTAATTTCTGATGGGTTGGTGGTAATGGGTCCAGGGGGCTGTGGAAACGTGAAATTAGAAATTTATAGTAATATATTTTTTTATAAAATTAAATCCCACAAATTTATAACATGAATTATTTTTGTAATTAATTTCACAATTCTACCATGCATAAGCATGCAGTTCAGAATGTAAAGTTAGTTTAAAATTTAAGTAATTCATACTTATAAAACTTCTTCTGTAGTCAATAGTTAAAATTTAAGGAGCAGATGGGTCATCGAGTATAATATAGATGGGTATCGGAGTCAAAGAAGTGACCAACACAGTGACGATGGTGAAAGACCTGGTCTTTAAATTATTAGTCAATATTTATATAATTGTATAATATCATATCTATTGTCGTAAAATTTGCAAATAATTCAACGTGAACGAGCTGACGTATATCCTCCAGATATATATATATTTTTTTATTATTCATTACTATAGAATATAACATAATACAATTTTAGAAAATTACAATTTTATAGTTTTGACCTCTATGAGCTTTAAGCTCGAGCAGAGGGAAAAAGAAAAAAATTAATTTAAACTGAACTTGATGGCGGAAGTACAGGAAACAAACTATATATTATATGCAATTATACAATAGAAAATAGTATAGTATTTAGTATTTAGGCTATAATATATTACATTATATGCGGAAGTTAATAATTAAATAACATAAAACAAATTGTTTCCAAAAACTATATTAACTCCTTGTTCATCTTCTTTGCTGTGAGCAGCTTGTATCTCCGTGAAAGAACATGTCTATGCAATATTCTGTATAAGACAGTAAAATATTTATGGCTTTTTACATGTTGACTACGTTTCTCTGCACGAAAAAAAAAATTGATAATTAAGAATGCTAACGTTGGTGAATGATAAGTATAATGTTGGTATCCTTAAAAGGGAGGATGAAGTGATTTTTCTCTGCATTTACGAAGTGTTCTAATTGCAACTTGATATTATTTGCTCCTGCTGCATATACATTTATGCAACCCGCTCTACTTGTATGCTAATTTGTTGCCTAACTTCAAGGCGGGAAGTTCTAGCACAGTTCAGAGGCAAAATGGAAAGCTGCATGCTTAATAAGTATTGAGTGTAATTGAATGTAATACAAAAATGCCAGAAACTATACTTATATGGTAAAATATCGATAATGATGCGAAAAAAAAAATGATAATTTCGTTTGACGCGAACCCGAGTAGTTTCATACCGGGAAAATTCTATATGCTAAAATGACTGTATAACACCATTTCACGTCAAATTGAGTTAATAATTTTTACCACGAGGCATCATCGATATAATATATATTTATTGTTGTTATTCACAATTTTTTGTTGGAAAATCAAATTATCATATATTATTTGATTTACTGGTGACTTTACTTGTGGACTTGTGTGAAAATATTCTCTTAAAGTTTGCATCATATGAAGTAAATTGAAAACTGTCAAATGTAATCATTAAGACGTGTGTTAAAATTGGGGTGTAGACATGACTAATATAGTTACCTGCGCCTTGGGAAGCTGCGACGTGTAAAGGAGGTATTCAAAGAAGCTGGGTAGCGGGTCCGAATTTTCCACGTCCACGTCGATCCGAATATCTGCTGGAGTACTGAGGGTTGTTCCTTCATTGTCCTGAACACACACACAGAGCCATTCAATTTTCTTTATCATGCAAGGATATACACGGTCCATGACTCCTTTTTTTTAATAGCATTATTATTAATAATGTTATAACATTTTGTTTTCTAATTGTGATGAAAATCGTTGGTTATATCATACATATAGACTTCCTAAATTACAGAAAATTTAAAAAATAAATATTCTCACCGTAGCTATAATTTTAAGGTCGACGCCCTGTGTGAGCTCGAGACGCGAGATCGCTTGCAGGTTGGCGTAGTAACGAGTCTTGAGTGGCGTCTCGTCTTTTTTCTCCAAGACGACCTCGAACAGACCTGACGGATCTTCCAGCGTGAACTGGATACCCGTGTTGGTGATGTCCACGTCGAACGCGAAAATCGGGTTGTACGCCGAGGTGATACTGACCCCTCGCGGGAAAGGCATGGGCAGGTTAAATTTGTAGCCATTTCCATCGTTCTGGTTCTCAAATTGGGGATTGTGGTTGTTTGAAAAAACGAGTGGAACCACAATAGACTGAAAAAAATAATGTTTTATTATAATCTGCACAAATCACAAAGGAGTTATCCAAGAAAATAACCGTGGTTAGTGCCTTTAGTTTGACTGAAACTAACAGCGGTTAATAATAAGCCTGTATGGTTATTTTCTTTTGTATACAATGTTACTTCCATTTTTTTTTAACAATATTGTCTAATTAAAATAAAGAATTAGGAACTAAAATAAAAAGGGTGGTTAAATTTAACAAAATTTTTCATTCAACGGGTTTTAAATTATATTTTATAAGCTGTAAAACATAAACGTTCTCGCTACATGTTTAAAAATAAAGGGAAAAAATTATTCCAACTTTCTGAATAGAACTTAATCTTATATAGACGTACAAAAAGAAAATGTTAAAGTTTGAAACATGATTTTAATTAATTAATAAATTTCGTATAAAAGATTCTTACCAATGATCTCCTGTCACCAGAATTGCATAAGAATTCCAAATTTCTGCTGAAAGATATGGCTATCTGAAAAAAATGTAAAATATTTTTATAATGTTTTGAACAGTTACAAAATATTTAATATAAATTGACTCACCTCTTGTTCCTCGAACAACGTAAATTCTTGTGTGAGAAATAATCTAATTTCTCCTGGCGTGGTCGAGTCAATATCTAGGTATTTTTTATCAGCTTCAATAATAGTCGTACCTAAGAAGAAATGAACCAAACATTAAGGTTTCTGTTCGCTAACATAAACTCTGAGAACTCACTCTCAACTCTGTTGACTTGCAGCTTTGCAACATCTGTGTCAGGGGCGGCAATGTCAGGTACGGCAGGAAGGGTTAACCCAAAGGTCCATTCTTCAGTTGTCAGGGGTACATCATTATAAGACACCTCGCAATCTACAACATAGAGTGTCGGCATATTAGTTTTTATTTCTTTTTGATTGTAACTTATATTATTAATCAGTAATTATAGCATGTTTGATAGTCCAGACACTTAGCGCTATAGCTAGTGGTAAGGAATTGGAATACCATAAAGTCATAAGAACAGTTCCGGAAGTTAAATTTATATTCTTACAACCTAAAGAAAACGATACTCAAATGTATCGAATTCAATGTATGATTGAATTTTTACTGAAGAACAATTTTTATGCCATAACAAGAAAAAGAACAGCTTTAAATAATGTAAATGCTTTCCTTGTAATAGATTGATTTAATAATATAGTAATATAATAAAGAATTAGTTTCAAATTGTTTTCTATTAATACATATATATTTTTTTTTTATATAAAAGTTTTATTTCTCAGGTATTGTGGACTGACTAGATAATACTATATTATGTATGATTGTAATTGTAATAATAATATAAAACTGATGATAATATGTTTTAATTTTTATGTTTCTTTTACAGGTATTGCAATACTAAAATATTGTAAACATGCATTTTGTACCTTACGGTTCTATATGTGCAATAAATAAATACAAAAATACAAAATGTTACTTATACATACATATTAATAAACAAACAAATAATGTAAAGTTTTGGCTTATCTTGTTGTTATCAGTCCTCTATAATAGTTAATATTATTAATTACACACACCTTTTGTTGATATGTGATAATGTAATTTGACGTGCTTATATTGTTATGTACAATCGAAAAGTAATAAAATATTATGAATTATGAATTATACTGCATAGCTATACAGTATATTTATATAATTCCAAATAAATTGTAATTTAATAATATTAATAATTCATTCACACTGAATTCCTTACATGAACAATAAAATATAAAATTAAGCCATGCAGCTAAATCAAGAGATAGTAAAATAGAACAATAGTACACCGTGGAAATGGGTAAAACATTTGTAATGCAATTAATTGATTCAGTTCATTATAAATTGGGATTGTATTATTATTTAAGTATCATTTATTTTATCTAACACAAATTTTCAATAATAAAAATTGCAAACTCTTCAATGTGCTTTTAGTTTTTTAGTAACCTGAATAATGAGATATTAGAATGTGAAAATTTTAGTAGCTTAATCGAAAGAAGGGGTAAAAATATGGTACTGTGAATTTTTTCAGATTTTTCTGAGACCGGGAACTATTTTTAAAAAAATATTAAAAGTCTATTTTGATGACGTCACGGGCGGCACTCTTTACGAAAAAGGATAGGGCAGTGCCGTCCGTGACGTCATAAAATAGACTTTTAATAATTTTTTAAAAATAGTTCCCGGTCGCAGAAAAATCTGAAAAAAAATCAGAGTAGCATATTTTTACCCCTTCTTTCGATTAAGTCACTAAAATTTTCACATTCCAATATCTCATTATCATAAAACTTAAATTAACTTAATAAACTATATGTACGCTACCAATAAATTTCCCATACATTTTTTATACAATGAATATTTAAATTTATTATATTATGTATTGAATTTTTCTTACTCATTCAATGTCTATTTTACTGTACTGGATACAAATAATGACATCACTGCAAATTGTAAATTAAATCAACATTAACATGCATTGCAGATAATAACATGGACGATGATACTTGCAACATAAACCCATTTTGAGCCTCCGCGTGAGTTTAATTTAATCTATTTAGATATCTAACGCAAAAGTTTCTTCTACTTTCGATTAATGATAAAGAAATATGATTGAAAAATTATAAAGTTTTTTATTAGTCTTATCTAAATTTTAATATATTTAAAAGGGGTCAAAGAACAACCTAGATTAAAGTATTATATCTGTATCATGGTTTCGTAAGTAACATTATTTAAAAGATTATAATTATATTGAAGCAAAATGAAATACTTCATTATATATAAAACTTTATTTCAATTTACGATAGACCAAATATAAACTTAATTTAAAATTATTATTCACAATATACCGTAAAGTTAAACATTTTTTTAATAGTAATTCATAATTTATTTACATTTTTTCATTAAAGGTTTTCTTAAAAACAAATAAACAATAAATATCAAAATAAAATCATGACCTCATCATAATAGATTAAATGTTTTTTTATTCATTTTTTAATTTTTGTAACTCGATTTATTAAAATTTTTATTTGCAACATTTCACCATAATAGCGAAAAACTGACGTGCATGGATGGAATAAATTTCATCAGGCAGTGAAATCATCGACTCTAATTTCATATCCCACACAATGGAATATATTATAATGTACTGTATAACATATTTAACTATCTTGAGACGACTAAATAATAATTAATAATTGACATTCAGCCAAGCTGTCATTCAATTTATTTATTGAATGTATCTGTCGATCTCTTAAATTAATTATTTTAAAAGTAAAATTCACAAAATGATATAACCAATTAAGCATTTTAAGTGAATTTAAAATTGATCATTTTAAAACGAGGATGAATTTTTCGTATTAAAATCAGTGCTTATACATTTTCGCTTGAAAAGTTCAATTTATGTATTTTTTTTTTTTTTTTTTGCCATAAATTGTACCATATTTATTTTAAATAACTTGTAATTTAGTTGTTATATTTACCTTGTGCTGTGGCAAGGGCGAGGCAAATTGCTAGGCAGAACGCCCCTGTCCATGATCTCCGGGTCTGTAGCATCCCTTTGTTCTTGTGAAAACAGAATGAACTGCCAGAGAATCACCTGTCAGTCTTGCCTGGCCTTATCAATCAAATGTAGCCAACACTATCTTATCAGAGATTTGTGACGCTACCTCTCTCTCTCTCTTATATTTTCCTCATCCTATATCAAATATAAAAAAATAATACAATCAATAATACTTTTCGTGTGGTATTTTGTGATTTTTATTAGCTTGTGTTAAATTATAAAGCTATATTTACTTTTTGTGATTTTAAAATTTATAAAAATACTACAAATACAAAATGATTTATATAATGGGGCAAAGTTTTTTTAAAGTAAAATATGATCATTACTTTATCACATGAACAGCTAAATAAAATGTTTAATTATATAAATCTTATCTTATTATACAAAACTCTAAAATGTATAATTATTTTATTTATTTTAACAAAAATTTTTACGACTCCATCATTCACATTTTTGCATCATTGAACAATCTCATCAAGCATAGTAAAAAAAAAAGCAAAAAAAAAAAAAAAAAAAAAATGAAAAAACGAACACAAAAGAAGGCATTATAATTAATTTTTCTGCTCCTATTAACATATATAAACTTAACATTCCAAAATAATTGTGTTATTGTAAAAGTGGGTGAAGAAATAAAGCGCAATTCTCAGATAAGATACCACTTGCGTCATATAATATTCTGACATATCAATAATCTTGAATTTTTCTTCAAGAGATAATTTTATTGAAAAACGCCTATACTTTTAATGCATATATTGTTAAAGGAATAATGCTATACTTTTGAAGATACCGCATAACAATATGACGTTACTATTCGTGTTATATTGTTGTTTTCCTCAGAATTATTGCAAGTTTATCCCTAAGTTTTAATTACCAGATGACATATCCAGTATAAATATTGGGATTAAATTTGCATTAAAATATCTAGACATGTCAGAATTATCTCTGATAATTAAATGCTACGTATGATAAAGAAATGTGTGGCTCTGAGTCAGGTGGCTGTGATAACGTCATTGGAATTCATTCTTCGAGTGGTTTGAATATTTTAAGGTTAATTAGAAATGTTAACGAATTAGCGATAGCATCAGCATATACGTCACAGTATGATTCATTTCTCAGAATTTATTTTGAGAGCAATGCGATTATGCATGATAAAGTTATTATAGTATAAAGACATTCTTTTAATAATATTTCATTTAAATAATTATACATGTTATATATTTTAACTTTTTATGTATTTCTTACAGTTCTTAAAATTATAAAGAAAATTTATAAAAATTAATTATAAAAAATTTGTTTTCATTTTCTTTTCATTTTTGTTTCCTTTTTTATTTATAAGTAATTGAATATCTTTAGAAATCACTAATTAAAACTTCAAATTTCAATTATTAAAAACATGATGTAATATTATACTATATATGATCAAAATTTAGAGGTGGGTGGTTCTTGCCATAAACAATATGTATGTAATATGATGATTAATTAGCCAGGCCGCCATCAAGGCAGCAGCATCTTGTGCTTTTTAATCACGCACTGATAACGAACATTATCTTTCTCATGTAGTGATGCCATGGATATTTCGGGATATTTATTAAGTGGTCAAAAGAATTAATCGAGCTCTACTACTACTGACGTCATCAAACACCCGCTAATAGGGAATAAAATTAATTAAAAATTAAAAAAGACTTAAATGAAAAATGTGCTTCCCACAAAAGTTGACTAATATTAGTACCCTTAGGATGGCGTACTTGATTTTCCGGAAAAATGTTTTTCCAGGGAGGAGATCGATTTCTTAGTTCTTAATTAATTAAAAATTAACTAATTAATTTATGAAAATTAAACTTACATCATTGCGTTAAAGACAATTTGGTCCATTGATTTTAAAAATTTCGCTGTTATAACTTAATTTCCTGATTTTCTGTGAATTTTTAAACCCGAGGTACTCGGAAAAACCGTTGATTTTACCCGACCTTGCGTTATAAAAAAATTCGCCAAAATTTTAATGTTTGCTCCAAAAAATATAAAATTAACATTTTCTTACAGAGAATAAGATTCTGCGTGTGCCAGTATTTTTTAATATCGTCTACGCCAATTAAGCTCTCAGCTACAACACTCCAAAGTCGGAGTGCACCGACTTATGACGGCGACAGTAGT
Organism: Siphlonurus alternatus; assembly: GCA_949825025.1. Lineage (NCBI taxonomy): Eukaryota > Metazoa > Arthropoda > Insecta > Ephemeroptera > Siphlonuridae > Siphlonurus > Siphlonurus alternatus. The sequence goes on along the minus strand of OX463780.1, from coordinate 44,689,977 downwards.
TACATGTAACATTACATTGGTGATTTATTGGTAACCTTAATCTGCTACCTCAAGCTTTGTTACATTATTTCTTTATAGATTCTGTATATGAGATGGGTATATAAATATAATTTAGTTAATATGAATAATTAAAGTAATTAAACAATTGTAAGTAAATTTTCAAAATCAGTAATAAACTAAACACAAGTAGGATATATTAATTACAACAACATTACAAATAAGCTCCACAAAAGTCATAAAATTCTAGCGATTGTAATATAACTAAAGGAAAATTAAATACATTTAATATATATTCATATATGAATTCTACTCAAATATGATTGCTTACTATTATATCTGAATCTAATAATTTACATAAAAATACAACAAAAAAGGAATTCAAAAGCATTTATTCATTTATTGAAAATACAGATCTACAATTTAATTGCAAGTCGTAGCTTGATTATACTTATTATTGAAGTAAAAGGTGTACATTCAAATAACATATAATTATGCTGAAAAGAGAGTAATGCGCCCCTTCTTGATTCGATAGTATGCATTTATGCAAATTATATTATATAATTATTATTAGTTTTACGTATGTTATTTTAATTGGAATTCTTAAGAATATTATAAAACATAATAAATCAATTATTATTCCAATGAACGTATACTGCAATTTAAAACATTTAAAAAATATTATTTGACGAATTATGACGTAGACATCAAAAACATTATGACGTCAATCATCCTCATATATAAAAAAAATTATTCGTTAGTCCATTTATTACTTTATTTTAATCTACAACTTAAGATAACCGTTAAGTTTTAAATGAACTATATTAATTATGTCAGTTTTACTACTCTAAAAGAAACTGTAACAATAAGACGTGAAAAGCTGCCATGATGAGTGCATATATTCTTCGACTGTATGGCTTGCTACCAGCGGTGCAGAGCGACGGTGTGGGTGCCACCCTTGTTATGTTGGGGTTGTGGCATCAGGGTGTCTTGTCTGCAACATAATCCTCGAGTCAGCTGGGAGGTAAACGAGGTTTCTTAATTAACGTGCAACCGTGCGTATAATTTTACAAGGGTTATAAACGTATAGACTCTCCTCTTCTTAGCTAGCCACTTCAACCCTTCATTTTTCATATATTTTGTAGGGGATGAGGAATTTAGGGAATAAATTGTTTTATTAAAGTATGCAATATATATTGTTTAGACCATGGCCGCCCCGGTTTGAAAGGGACCCACAAAAGTAGGGTCTAAGAAGAGCCGGGAGGTTAAATTCAATGGAGTATCGACCTCATTTTTTTTTGTTGCAGAAATGGATAGAGGGTGCAAAGTTATGCTACCCTGATTTTTTTCAGATTTTTTTGAGACCAGGAACTATTTTTAAAAAATTATTGAAAGTCCGTTTTGGGACGTCATGAGGCGGTAAGTCCTATATTTTTCTTAAGGAGCGGCGTCTCGTGACGTCACGAAAAGGAATTTCAATAATTTTTTAAAAATAGTTCCCGGTCTAAAAAAAATCTGAAAAAAATCAGGGTAGCATAACTTTGCACCCTCTATCCATTTCTGCAATAAAATTTTTTGAGGTCGATACTCCATTGTGGCCAGTACCCTGTAATAGGGTTCAGTTAAAAAGCTAAAGATAAATAAATCATGAATGCATTTTAAGTGGTCGAAATAGATCAAAATTACTTTGTTATTTTTAGAGCGTTTTCTTGTAATGGCTCTTTATAAAAAAAAATTTGATGACAGAGACTTCAAAATTCTCTGGTTGAGGACGTTAATTACTCCATATATTGCATAATAAAATTATACTGATCTCTGCCTAGTGCGATCATTATGGTTTAGAGAGATCAGCGAATATAACTCAGTATGTAACTCACAAGTCAGTTCCAACCGATAGGGCTTCATTTAGGGCCTTGGTTGGACTGTATTTGTACACAATTTAATAATAAAAACTTTAATAGTTTGTTTTGATTCATTCTCCATATATTTCTCCTTTGAAGATTATTGCTAATTGGAGCTGAGAAGAGGCATTCACAAAGCCTTAAGGCCACATTTAGGGCTCGATAATTTAAGACCAGAAATTTTGGGTCTAAAAAGCATGCCTAAAATCAGGCTTTAAATTATCGAGCCCTAAATGTGGCCTTAGGGCTTTGTGAATGCCCCTTGAGGTGTTTAATATTAATCATGCTTATAATTTATTAAAAGATGCAACATTCAAATAAAATTTAAATTAGAAAATAAACCAATGTTACGTAATTTCTCAGCAGGGTGTGGATAGAAAGTTATTACAGCTCAAAACAACTCATACAATAATTAACACTTGTTTCAAAAGGTGCGTATTATAAGTTTAGACAAAAATATCATGTTATTTGCTATTTATAAAAATTAGGAAATTATAAGTTATTATAGAAATATTAAAATTTGCATACCAATTAAAATGTCAACAATCTCAGTATGGTAGCACCAAAAATAAAAACGTAAAAAAACATTTTTAATTATAGATAATTAAGTGTAAACAACTTTGTGTTGTTAAGGCAACTTTTAATTAAGGAAATGTTTAACTCGAAAGGCTTTATAAACTAATTAAGTATAGTTTTATCCCATTAATTATACGTCTTTATATATAATATAATTATATAGCCCAGTAATTCACAACATTCACTACTCCTGTAGTGAATAATTTATTCATCTGTAACCCCTGAAAGTTGACAAAAGGACCATTTTATAATTGTGCACCAATTATCCTAATTACATCCTGAAAAGCAAAATATCAAAAATTTTATTATAAAATGAATTATAATTAGCGTATCAAGCCATCATATGTGAATTGTATATAGAGCCATTTGGTTATACATATAGTGATTTTAAATTGTTATTTTTTATATTGATGCTACCACTTTAATATAGCGCTATTCTGCCTTTATCATTGAATTGCAATAAACACCAACAATTTCTGTTGATATTTCCAGATGGGTAGGTTCATTAATTGTAGCAGTTTCAATGTACAGGCAAAACAATGAAAGCAAGCGACGAGCGGCTCGGCTATATTTACTTGCTGACAGGCACGCGGTGGTAAAACTTGACCATGCTGGCCCACTGACCGTCGCACAGGTCATCAAAGGTCATGTCTTCAATTGGTCTTCCTCCAAGGTCACCAGGTCCTCGACAGGTTGGGCTTGAATCCCACACCTTACGTTTATTCTCCCGAAGCCATCTGTCAAAATATCAAATTTAATATTTTTTTATATTGGATTCTTATTTCAATTTTAGCAATCGCTGAAACTCAAACTTGTAAGATTCTTCCCGAGGAACCATAGAAATGTGAGATTTGTGATTTTTGTCCATTTTCATTATTTCAATTGAAACTTTTAGCAGAGATCTTTATAATAAACAGGATTTTCCATGCAGGATATTAAAAATGCCTTTAAGAGTTTCAACCTCTCTTCGTACATGTAAAGTTTTTAAAAAATATATATTAAGACCAAAACATTTCTAACTCCTCTACTTTTGGAAAAATCTGGAATCTTATGAATATTAGGAAAATATTAAATTTTACATTTTTTTTTGTGAGAATTTTTTTTATTAATCTGTCGAAGTGCAGCTGGCTGATACATTGCTGGTTGATAGAAAAGCAAACAAACTAATAATAAATAATTCTCTCAGAATAATTCAGAACTGATTTAAACAAATGTCAATAAAAGAAAATAATTATGTGTGACACTATCTGAAATTTATATAATTATGTAACACCTTTGACAATAAATCATTATAAACGTTTTGCTTCAATGAGCAAACAAATTATATAATAATATAATATTATATAACATTTTTACAGTTTGAATAACGATAAAATGTTTTCCTTATTCGATTCATATAATTTTTCATTCATGTTTTACTTAATTGAGGAAAAATTTTCAAACAGATACAAAGGAAATTTCATATTTATAATATGCTTAGCTTATTCTGCGTATCGTTTTAGTGATATTTGAGCGTATGCCATAATGGTACAGAAGAATATGTAATGTCAAATGGTACCTAACTACCTAAATAAGATTTAAATGAGATTTTTTAAATGAAGACTAGCATGTCATATATTGAAAAAATTCCCAATAAAGTCAATAAACTGAACACCGAGCAAGGATTTTTGTTTTCTTCAAAGAGAAATAAAAAAATAATGTTATAACAGCTAGAGTAGCAACAAACAGGTTTCCTTTCAAAAGAATATTTGTTATTTAAATATGATTAATCCCATTTGATGCTCAAATATATTTTCTTGAAATATGCAATGAAGCTAACAAAATAATTTTGACATTATTTTGAAGGGAAGCCATTTGGAATGTCTCAAGTTAAAATTATTGGAACAACATTGTTATTTTTTGTAAATTACGGCAGTTAAGTATCGCGAATACTTAGAAAGGAAAAAGTCTGACTGGAATAATATGACACCGTCTTTCTTTTACAAATTAAAATAAAATTTTAACTGATCGTACATTACAGTCTGTAAGTTTTTAATAAAATGAAAGTAACTATTCAACAACATTTGGAATTGATGATATTCGTGAACAATAAAATTATAGTTAATCGTGAATATATCAATAATAATTTACTTTCGAATAAATTACTACAGTATATTTTGTAACAATATCTCTATAGATCCACACAGACATTCTTCCATTTTTAAATTTTTTGAAATAGAATGGATAGCTTGCATGAATTTTTTGTACTGCATATTTGGATACAGGACTTCGAGTTATGGAATATTATAAAAATATATAAATCTTTATTTTTATAAATCTTAAACATACTTAAATTCATGCTGCAAAACGCTGTGTTTAACATGCAAATATAGGGAAATTCATTGCATGACTATGACGTCACAATATATTTTCCCCCGATTCTAAAGGTATATTTGCTGGTTCAAAAAATCTGATAAAAATTAACAATATAATAACTCGAGGTCCTCTATTCATGCAAATATGCAATAAAAAAATCATGCAGGTTGTCTATTGGTCATTTTTATCGAAAGTAGAACTTACAGACAATGTAATAACTATCTGTCAATATATTAGGACTGTCAAACACATTTTTTTTAATGAGCCTCTCTTGAATTACAACATAATCTGAATGTTGATTGGAGAACATGATATTTAGCATACCAATCAGAGCACTTCACAACTTATTTAGCACCAATGAGAGTACTTCACAACATATTTAGCACCAATCAGAGCATTCACAACTTATTTAGCACCAATCAGACTACTTACGTAGCCAGGTAGAGGATGTTGCAGTCACAGTGCCACGGATTCTTGGCCAACTTCACGGACACCAGTTTAGTGAGCGGCTCCAGACAACTCCCGGACAGGAAGTGCAGTTTGTTGCTGTCCAGCTGACTGCCGAGCAAAATTATGTCACTTAATTTCAAAATATATCTTATACTGAAAAAAATGAAGAACATTATATGTCTTTGGTAATTATATAACAAAGAAATAGAAAAGAAATGGTAAATTTTTATTATCTTTTAGACTATTTGAGTACAAAATCTTCGTCGATGGTTTTATATTCTAAGGCGCTATTTTAAATCCTCAGCTGCTATCAATTAGTTCCATCCATCAGCAAATATGTTTATCTACAATATTAAAACCAATTTATTCTATTTGTCAACTGCATGGTTATTATATTACACAAATTTTTCTACAGGAAAATAATTGCATCTGCTACAGTTATAACGTCAATTCAGCGCCTTAAAATATAAATTCCATTGACTTTGGCGAGTTGACTGACAGTTTGCGCAGGTTCGGCACGTGCTGGAAGGCGTCGTGTCTCACGTCCCTCAGCAGGTTGTTGTTCAGCATCAAAGAGGAGAGGTTGTGAAGTCCCCGCAGTGCCGCTCCGTCCAGACGTTCCAGGTTGTTCGAGAACAGGAACAAACGTTCCAGCGAAAGCGCATGCTCAAAGGCCCCGTCCGGGATGGCCTCAAGACGGTTTTGTCCAAGGTGAAGCTCCCGCAGCTCTCGCTGGTGCTCAAAGTCTAAAGCATTCAGCTGAAAGAAAAACAGTGAGAGTTGGAAAAATCTACAGTTAAAAAAATATAACATTGCTCCCGGAAGTAACGGTAATTAAGTTAAAGAATTCTGGCTTAACTATGAACATGAAAACTTCAGGCCTTTGTAGAGAGGTTGAAATTCATAAAATAAATCTCCCTGTAAAGTTTCGAGTTCAAAATTTAACCAAAACGTTCAGAAACCTTTCACTTCCGGTAGCACTTTTATGTTTGTTGAACTATATGAAACAATGAAAATTTGGGACTTTCAATATATTTGTCTCATAATATTCATTATTAAAGGACATGCAATTAAATTAATCTTTATCTGTGATACCATATAATAAATAATGGTGGTACAATTAATGAGTACCTGATTTTAAGTATAAACTAATTAGTTATATAAAGCAAATGGCACCTTTCCTATTTAATTATTAGGTAATAAAAGAGAGAGTTTATATTTATACGAATCACAACAAATTACGTAGATCAAAGCATTTTTTTTTCACCTTTATAGCTTTAGCTTTTAATTATAGCAGTTTGGTAATAACGCTTTCTGTATAATTTCAACAGTGTGTCAAAGTCATTGTTATAAAATATAACTAGGGGTGGGGTGTAAACTCGCGCTTACGCTCGTTTGCTTTCAAGTCTTTTAAATAATTTTGTCAATCATATGTTGCCATCTATATAAGTATTCAGTACGTGACATCATAACGGTGTTTTAATGCAAAATGGACAACCTACGTGAAAAATTTTTATTGCAGAAATGATTTGAAGGTACCGAATTATGCTACTCTGATTTTTTCCAGATTTTTTTGAAACCCAGAACTATTTTTAAATAATTATTAAATGTGCTGCCACGCCCTCTGGAGGCGTCAACAGGCGTCTCTGTCCTATCCTTTTTATTAACGATTCAGGGGTGCCAACTTAAATTACAGAACGTTCAATAATTATTTAGAAATAGTTGCAGGACTCATAAAAATCTAAAAAAATTCAGAGTAATTCAGAGTAGAGGTGGAGCGTGGCGTTATGCATTGACCGGTTCTCGTTAGATCACTGAAGTCAGGCTACGTCAAGCGTGGTTAATACTTGGATGGGTGACCATTTCAAGTATAAAAATACGCTGCTCCCTCCCTGGGATAAATTCGTTTTGCTTTCCACCCAGTGCAGTGATGCACTTCCAAAAATCTCTCAGCCATATGTTGACAGATATTATAGTGTTCTAAATTAGCGAAGATGAACAGGCTCAGATAACGACTCAGACGCAGTTGTTAGACCCCTACTATTTTATTATTATTTATTTTATTTTATTTAATAATTTTTTAAGGAGTCAGACGCAGTTGTTAGGCCCCTACTATTTTTATTATTATTTATTTTATTTTATTTAATAATTTTTTTAAGGAGTTTGGGGAGATTCGAGTTAATTATTTTCTTAGCGTCCGGTCGTGTTCGAGCGAGCAAGGCAATGGGCTTACTCCGGACACTGCCCATCTTCAACACAAAGAGGTGGCCAGTTGTAATTAAACCTCGTAATGCTATGATGTACCGAACGCAAATTGCCCCTGAAAGTAGGCAACCACAACCTACATGCCCCTGAAAGTATGCAACCCGCATTAATTACACCTTAATTTGATAACCCCCCTAGACCTAATTGGGAGATGATCCGAGCATTATTTACGAAAATATTCGTTTTTATATAAAGTTATTATAAGTTACCCCTAAAGGTAGGCAACCTTCACTTACATGCCCTTGAAAGTATGCAACCCAACCAAACTTCCCCTGAAAGTATGCAACCACAACCTACATGCCCCTGAAAGTATGCAACCCGCATTACTTGCACCTTAATTTTATAACCCCCCCTAGACCTAATTGGGAGTAAATCCGAGCATTATTTACGAAAATAATCAATTTTATATAAAGTTATAATAATTAAGTCACACCTGGAAGTAGTTTGCTTGGAATGTGCTACCATGGCATCTCCACCTATGGGAAAAATATCGAACTTCTGAATGTCTACAATATCTGTGCTCACGTGATTCCATTTGCGGGCGGCCACCATCTTGAAACTATCTTACGCACATATGCGCGCACTTGCGCGGATATTCGCATGCGCATTTTCGCGGACCAATCTTCGCGCGAATTTCACATCACTGCACTGAGCAGTCAGATCCCCTTTTGCAATGTTGCCTCTAAACGGAAGCAGCCAATGGGATGGCAGCAGTCACACAAAGAAAATTAATAAAGTATAATAATTTCAAAGCATTGACGATATGCAAAAGCTTCAGCCAATCCCAGTTAGCAGAACTCTTTCTACCAATGGTATACTTGCCTTTTTCCACCAACATTCAAACTTAAACGACAAAGAAGCTGTTGAAGTTGGTAACCATAAACTTTCCAATGGCAGGAAACACTGTATGTATAAAAAATGGAAAAAGTAGCACTAGAACGTTGTGCGTTACATGTCTACGTATCAGAAAACACAAATCGAAACCAACGAAAAGATGAACTCAGGGAGGAGATCCCCTAGCCGTGGAGTCACGCGGCACAAGGTCACCCCGTGTCCACGATGTCCACATTTGTGATTCAAAGTGCATGATAGAGGGCCGTAACACATCAAAGTGACACGTAATACGTCGCAATAGCATGACGTCCTCACTACACGGCCACGACAACACACCACGCACCAACACTCGAACACACGGTGATTCGAAACACAGACCACACGACACCGAAGAGCCCAAATTTCCAAACGTAACCTCACGGGCGGCGTGCGCTGCCGAAAGGGTGTCCGGTGTCCGGAACCGAACACGACTCGGCAGCAACAAAAGTTCACCGGGCAAAGACCTCCACCGGCCAAGGCCAGCGCAGGGCACCGGAAGAGCTCGGAGGCCGAAAAACCCCAAAAATCTAGATAAAAAAATTCACCCCCAGTCCCCCCCCGGACGTGGATTTTTTATTATTTTCCCGGTTACGGCGGCCACCCCCGGGAACCCCCAGGAAAAGTTTCGTCGGGTTCCGACGAACCCAGACGCTCGCCCAAAGGAAGTGCGTCCCAGCATAGGAAAACGCTGGTTAATTTTGGGGTCCCGAAAGTGATGTTTAATAATAAGGAAAATTGTTATAAAATATAAAAATACTATAAAATCAATCGATAATTATAACTTTATAGTTTGTAAATAATAATAGCTTTTCATTGTTTTGTTAATTAATGTAATAATTGTTTTGCCTTCAGCTACAATATTCTTTTTATTTTATTTTTATGTATTAAAAATAAATATTGTTTCTGCAATTGACAGCAAACAGCTGCTGTGTGTAAGAACATCTTTATATAATTAAATAGAACATTGTTATAGCCTCGGAGCTAGCGTAAACTAATCTGACGGATCGAAACAAAGCCATGAACTTAAGTAAGGCTGTCTGTTGGTATGTTCTTTGTATAATACCAGTACTCACGAGGTCAAAATATAAAAAAAAATTCCCCATCTACGTTAAAGATCATTAAAAAATCATGAAACACAAATAACGCATAATATATTTTACTATTAATTATAGAACTCTGTAACCATACCTTTTGAAGGCTAATTAAGGGGCATTCACAAAGCCTTAAGGCCACATTTAGGGCTTCATATTTTAAGACCAGAAATTTTGGGTCTAAAAATCATGCCTAAAATCGGGCTTTAAATTATCGAGCCCTAAATGTGGCCTTAGGGCTTTGTGAATGCCACTTATTAAGTATTAAAAAATGAAAAGAACATTTATTGAGTTACATACACTTGCTCTCTGTTCTTCAGATTTTTTTTTATAAATATTCATTACCATATCCTCACATCATAAGGGATGTTGGGCACCCGAGGGTGTATCCTTCCATTAAAAAATTGTTTAAATTTCAACCGTTTACATGCTGCATATCATGTATTTGAGAGATGAGCTCAGCATAGTACAAAATACAAAGGGAAAATTTCTTCCTTCCCAGCTCCTTAATCAACTCCTTATTTATCTGCCTGTTTTAACACAAGATACGATTGGTACGTTACCGCGGTGATCCAGTTCGCAGCGAGTTCAAGGTGTGTAAGGTTTGGCACTGGCGCGAAGAGGCCCGGCGGTAGGACCGCCAGTCGGTTGCGATGCAGCGTGAGATGGCGCAGTGCGAAGAGGCCGGTGAACACCCCAGCCGGAAGTGAACCCAGGTGGTTGTCGTGCAAGCGTAGCCACCGCAACCTGGAGAACCTGGAGATGTGAGCATGTTCCTCGGGGGACTGAAAACCTTGATGTTTGTCACTAGGCTCTCACTTGGGAAGGGGATGCAAGTTTATATTTGGAGAACTAAGAAAAAGGGTGCGCAGTGTGACCCCCCATCCGTGTTTAGAGCAAACTGTTTTGATCCGAACGTATTGAGGTGGAGATTGTGATACAAGAGAAAATCCGTTGAAGGAAATATTAAATGACATTTTACTAACATATTTTTCCTCTTGGGGAAGATGCTATGGTATAATAACTTCCTGATCTTTTCACTGTAACGTAACAACGTAACTATTACAGTTCAACGTATATATATGATTACTATACGGTAGTATATTGCTGGAAGGTAAATGTTTCTGGCTCTTTAATTTATATTTCATATAAAACCTTAAATCTCTCTGGAAAATTTTCAGCAGTTCACGGGGTTTATGATAAAATTAATAAGACACAATTTCTTATATTATAGCTATATTTGTAGTGTGAAGTAAGCGCGGAGCAAAATATTATTTCATGTTGTTTGTTTTCTTTTCTGTATATAAGTTTTTAAATTTTTGATGTATAGTATACACGACGAGAGGCATGAATGTCATTTGCTGCCTTGTCTCCATTAAAAGCTTTAAAATCTCCTTCGCTCTTTGCTAATATATAAATTGGTATATAATCAGCTTTGTCATAAATCTTATTAAAGGAGACGGAAAGTAATTTTAATGCTGTCAGTCTTTAAATAACGAAAGCGTAATTTTTATTACAAGAATTATTATCAATTTTAATGGTAATGAACTTCGCATTGAAAGAAAAAAGCATAAAAAAAAAAAATAAATAAATAAATAAATAAATAAATAAATAAATAAATAAATAAATAAATAAATAAATAAATAAATAAATAAATAAATAAATAAATAAATAAATAAATAAATAAATAAATAAATAAAAACGACAGAATGAAAAAAAAAAAAATGACGAATAATTCTTGTTGTAAATAAATGTCTGTGTGCAGTAATTATTATAAAGATTAATAAAATATTTCAACCAGAATTTAATATCTTTCTACTGATTTTAAAGAGTATTTTCGACCAAAAGAAACAATTTAAATATTAAATAAAGCTATCTACTATTAGATCTATGCAAAAAGAACTTCACTGTGCCTTCTTCTTTTATTAGAGCTTTTATATTTATTTTCAGGTTATTCGACTACCGACATTTTTAACTTCAAAATTATATTGTATATACACTCAGTGATGTGAAATTCGCGCGAAGATTGGTCCGCGAATATGCGCGCAAATGCGCGCATATGCGCGAAAGATACTTTCAAGATGGCGGCCGCGCGCAATTAAAATCACGTGAGCACCTCGGCAGCCTGAAAGGCCGATTGCTTTAATTCCATGATTAATTAACTCTAATTTAATACAAGCACTAATTAAGCAAGGGATTACACCAAGAAAAATAAGAAAAGACTCTCTGTAGCATTTACTGTGGTTTTAACCAGTCTTAAATTGCTATTTTTGTGGCGGGAAAGTCAAATTTCAATATGCGCGAATATGCGCGCATATGCGGCCGCAGATTGCCCGCGAATATGCGAGGACTAACATCACTGTATACACTCGATCCATTCGAATATATATGTTTGATTCGCACATGTTAAGTATATGAGTCGCCGCGGATCAAAAAGAGTTATATCCAAGTCGGGCCAAAGTCCAACTGGGATTGAATTTTTGAGCCTCAGTTACATGCATAATAATTTTTTCAGGCCACTTTTGAACCTGCATGGATTTGGAAAAATAACTATACTTGTCTTTCCAAATCTGAGTTCAAAAGTGATGAGTGATGAGAAAAAATTATTGTTGATGTAGCTGAGGCTCAAAAATTCAATTCCAGATTGGCTTGGATATAACCCCTTTTGATCTGCGGTGCCTCATATAGTCAAATCGAGTCATAATTTAGTGGATCGAGTGTACAAACTTAATATCAAACCGAAGCAGAAAAGTTTTTTCAAAACTTAATATAACATATATAATATATGGCTAAATATATGGTCTATTCTCAAAAACAGATCACAAGAAGAAGAAAGAAAAGGACCACGGTAGAACGTACGTGTCGAGGCCCTTGAAGACAGTCTCCGGTAGCGAGGCCAGTCGGTTGCCGGACAAGTCGAGGTCTTCAAGCAGACGCAGGCCATTCAGGAGGACGGCCGGAAGTGTCGTCAGCCGGTTGTCTGAGACGTGGAGAACCACGAGGCGACTGAGGCCCTCGAACAGCGCGCCCGGCAAGTGGCGTAGCGAGTTGGAGGACAAGTCACTGAAAGACAAACATACTCTGGTTCACATTTTAACTTGGTTATCGTCGTGTTTGTAACGTGTTCAGTCATTGGTGCGTTGTTTGTAACGAAGAATTTCACTGGCCGAGCCGAAGGACACCCGAGCGTTTCTGACGAAAAACAAGTTAAATATGAACCTTAGTATAAAATTTGAAACATCTATGACATTTAAATTGCTATTTAAATAATGTTAATTTTTTTTTGCAATACTCATTCTAATAAGACTAAAATAAAAAATCAAATTCATTCATTCTTGAAGAAAATATAATAAATTTAAAAATGCAAGTATTTTTTCCTCCTTGTGCGACAGTGAAATTGATTTATGAAGTATGTATAATATTGAATACAAATTATTTGCTTGAATGCTTTATCATTTTATGATGATCTTTTAATAAAATGGTTATTATAAATAACAGACTTGTTCAATTTTCAGAAACCAAATTAAATCGCATTTCATTTAATTAACAAGAGAAATTCTTTTTCTTTTTATCTTTAAAAATAATTTTACTTTGAAGTCTTTGAACAGTGATTTATAAGCAAATCACAACTTTGTATAATTTAGTTTAATATTTTTTTTCTCAGAAGTTTAATTTTTTACAGCTATTCATTTTTGTTTGTTGTTATGGCTACTATTTTCAAAATAAGGGAAAAAAACATTTCGATGAAATACATACTAATTGTAAAATAAAATTATTTTTGTATTTTCTCTACAATAAAGGTAATAGGAGGGAGTTATACTGCTCATTATTATTGGGAGAAGGTAGGGGTGCATAAAGAAAGAAGGGGAGGAGGGATATCGAAGAGTTTATTTAATTTACAGGATGTTTGCAAGCATATTATTTGTTGTTATTTTTGCATTTTGTAAGAAAATGTCAATATAATCGAGTCTAAAAATACCACCGACACCCTTTATAGTTTTGAGTTGACAAGAGCTCTGGTGATGAAGAATATGCTCAAGAGCTCGAGTTGCAGATTTCCTACATCAATATCAATTTTCATACGTTGACTATAATAATGTTACAAAATTTCTAAATTTCCACTGTTGGAATAAACGAAGAACAAGGATTGTAAGATTTCAAGAAAGTGTGATATCTGCGAGTTTACGGAAAAAAAGTAAATAAATAAAATAAAAAATACAGGCACATATTATTCTTCCAGTCTGTTACGATCATGGCCAGGTCAATTTCCTCAGGATTTGTGGTGAGGTTAGCAACCCCAGGTGAATCCCCTAGTGAGGCCGTCTGTTTCCAGGACATGCATCTTATTGTTAGAGGGAGCCCTATATGTATTCCTCAGAAATTCATTATTTTTAAATATTTTTTCACATCATTACTTGGTTCAGTCAACGATTGGTATAATATATATATATATATATATATATATATATATATATATATATATATATATATATATATATATATATATATATATATATATATATATTATAAATTTACAAAAAGTAATAAAAAACTTGCGCACCAGGATTTGTGTATACAAAATCCTATAGCTTGCGCAATGGATTTTATTATTTTTTACGAGTGATTAAAAAATGTCCGATGTTTTATTTATTTATTATTTTTTTAGTATAAGCTATCTTCTACCTGGTACCATAGATCCATGAACAATAATTACACGTGCTTAATTAGCTATCACTATAAATGTTATTATACAAGCTATTGATGTGGACTTCATGATGTAATCTTTACCTTTGACTATATTACATAACCCTTTGAAAATATTTAGTTTACTGAACGGAATTTAATAAAACTATTATATAAGGAAGAAGTTGAATAAAATCTTGTTTCGTTCATATTTTATTGTAAAAAAAAAAAATCATCTATAGAATAGATATCAAATTCTCAAAAAAAAAAATTTTTTTTTTCATTTGACTGCGTTACCAAAAACACAGTCATTCGGAAAGCAAAATATTTCCCGTCAATTTTTTTGTAATTTCAATTTTTTACAACATAAAATTATTTAAAATTGGTTTTACATTTTATGAAACTATGATGTTTATCTAATCAAAATAATATTTTCTGTTACCAAGAACTAAAATAGAAGTAGGCAATGACAATTTACTTTTTAGTTCCTTGAAGTATTTGGTTCCAAGAAGCATTTGTTTATTGTATACAATTCTATATGTAAAATGTAATATTAGACCACTTTTTTCTGAATAAACAAATTGAAAAGAGGTACTTACAGAGTGGAGAGGTTGATCAGACGAAGTAGAAGTCGCTCTGGCAGCTCCTCAAGACGGTTGCGATGTAAACGTCTGTCGTATGAGCAAAATTGATGCCATTATCATTTTTAAAACTGATTACAGAAGGGGGTAAAAGCTGCTGTTATTTTCCTGTTACTTTAAAATGTCTTAAAATTATCTCAATAGTTATTATAATATTAAAAACTAAATGTTAAATATTTTAAAACAGCTTTTGTTTACTAAAAATTGTTTGCAAAATAAATTTAATTTAAAATTATTGTAGATTATTTATAATAATAAACAACATATATGTAGTTTTTTTTCGTAACAATCATAACAAAGTTGTTAAAGTAATTCTATAGTTACAATATTAATTAAGTCCACAGTGCTCTTATATATAGTTGGTTAAGATATTTGTCATTTATTTAAAAAAAAACTTGATTGTAAACATAATATAATTAATTAACATGATGAGAGAGTTCAAAGTTAAATATTTTTTTATTATGTTAATTAATTTGTATTCATCTTTCCTTGTAAAAAGTTAATCAAAAAAACAGTGGAATAAATTAGAAACGCATAATTATCGCGTTTGTTTCACTAATTGAGATCGTAGAACTTTTTAATTCGAGGACAACACCCAAGCACCAATTTCAAAAGCTTCTTGTTCAAATTAATAAATGTATGGTCCTTTTACTACTACCACAATATACAACATATGATTGAGAAAATTACATTTAAAAATTAGTTTTATGCATGCTTTTAAAATTCCTATAAACTCTCCTTGTAGAATTACTATAATATATATATACACACATATACAATTGCGTGAACGGTATATTCCCAAAATAATCCATCCAGCAAGAAGCAAGACAATTTTATATCCCCCGAGATCTGTTCGATCAATTCATACTATTAGGTTTCTTCAAGTACTCATCCAGGCTAGACTTGGGGTCGGACATTATATAGGCCATGACATGTAATTGCCTAAACTAGGCCATAAAGTTGCGTAACTTGATCAGCTACAAAAAGTAGCACGTCATTTTTCAATGTGGCAGGAACCTGTGCTGTCAATTACAAATAGGTTACTGCGTTTTACGAGTACCTAATCTCACGCCGAGATAATCTCTCCTAAGCATCTCAATATCTGAGTTTTGATTCAAATTATAGGCAAAATGTGATAATGAAACATATGGTACAGGGAAGCTATGATCGTAATTATTTTGTCAGATCAAACTGTGAAATTTATAAATTAGTGTAGTTGGTGGTGTAATACTCACAAGTGAATGAGGCTCTCCAAGTCAGCAAAGAGCGTGCTGGGTAGGTGGTCTATCCGGTTATCAAACAAGTCCCTGCAATCAGCAAAACCTTAGCTAATTAACAATAATTACAAATTAGTATTCTTTTCATTTTCACCAAAGATAGAAAAAAGTAACATAATATAATAATTATATCAATTTGAGGAAAATCATTTTGAAATTAGTGTTATCGCAGAATGAATTAAACGTTTTATTTTTCGTGAAACTTCTATATACTTATATACTGTAGTACTGTACTGTAAATAATAATAAAAAAAATTGCACCGTCTATTTAAAAAAAAAAAAACGATGCCACGTGCATACAGCAAGTCTTGTTATTTATAGATCACGTGACAAAACAACAATTGGAGTAATTACAGCGAAGCAGAGCTTCTAGCGATCGTACTTACAGTAATTACATTAATGAAACAGCTGCTCGTACTTACAGTTCTGTCAGATGTGTGAGGCCTTGGAAGGCATTTTTATGAATGGCCGTCAGATGGTTCACACCCAGGTCTCTGGAAAGTAGTTGGAAAATAATGAATGAACAAAGCCTAATAAAAATATTGGTTTTATTTATTCGACTTTATGGCAAGGGTAACCCCTAAACAGTTGTATTAGTATACATATTATAGTTTAAATAGCTTTCAGTATAAAACTTATTTACTATGAATTTATGAACAAAAAAATTATGGATAAAAAATATCTAAGACATTACTTAATCCAAAGCAACTTACTACAATACACATAATTCAAGAGACCTTTACACCTTCACCAGTTGATCAAAATATCAAGTATAGTAAGCTACAAAAATTGAATTACTTAAAACTAATTTGTAAGACTTACGTACTATTACAATGTAAATGAGACATGCTGTATAATACATGCATGTATTTATGCATCAGTATCTTGTTTACAATTTTGTCAATTACTGTCATCAGATATATTGCATATGATCATCACTACATAGAGCAAGTTTGTATTCAGTATAAAACAATTTAAGATAAAATAAAATTACTATTGGAATTTAGTTTATGAATTACGAAAGAATTTTAATGTTTATTTTCTTTAAGATATTTCTTCACTTCAGATACAAGACAAGTGTTCTAGGGATTATTTATCATATGGGATTATGAGCAAATATGGCATATTATACAATACAATATTATTATACAATAAAAAGAATGAAGTCTTTAGTTGCTGAAGGCACTTGCATTTTAAGTTAATAATTTAATTATACTCCCTATAAAACATAAGATTCTTGAGAAGACCACACGTCGTATAACAAATTTAAACAAATCATAACATGCAGTTATATTTCCTCAGTTCCTCTTATTTTGACTAAGTTGGTAAGGAAAAATTTTTGAGTAAAGTCCCCAGCAATAGAGTCACTAAGAATAATGCCATGGATAATGGCTTTAAGAATTTGAATTATTTTAAATTTTCTCTCTCTAATTTTTGCCCCAAAGGACTGGAGGTATGATAATATAATGAATTAAATTTTATAGCCGAAGTGGCAGCTTTAACCAAATTAACTTACAATTGTAAGTCTAAAGACATTTTATAAAGTTGGTTGAGAAATTACGTAAAATATAATAAAGAATATAATATATAATATAAGAAATTTCATTCTTAATTTTTTTTTTTTTTTTATCACATGACATATAACATGACTTACAATGTTTAGTTTGATATCAATATGTTTTATTTTAAAAAATATAAAGTCTTGAAAATTACTCTAACTTTCAATAAAGCATGTGCTGTATATTTTATAAGTATTGATGAATTTAGAAAAATCCTCTAAATATGGAAACACGTTCAAAAACAAAGTCTATAGTCAGAGGATATTTAACAGTATTGCTACGGGCTACTACCAATATGGGAGACAAATCTGGATGGATTTTTCTTAAATTCTCTCCTTTTTTTTCCACACTATTTTAATTATAATATTTTAAGGAAATGGGAATTTTATTTTATTTAATTATTTTTATAAATAAGAAAAAAAAATCAAGTTATGAAATTCTTTCTATTCAAAGGAATGTTGTTGTAACATTTTTCTTTGAATATACTTCTAAAAAAATATAGTATGATTAATGAATAAATTATTAAAAAGTGTTCAAAGAAAATGTTACAATTTATAATTACGCCTTTTGAATAAAAATACTTTCACAACCGATTTCCTTATTTATTAACAAATTTATTTAAAACTAATGACCTAACTATATTATTATTTGTATCCTGACTGTAGACTTTCTTTGTGTATTATATTGGAATAATTACTGGTTACAATATATTATTATTATGTATTGAAAGTTAAGAAAGCAGCAAATTTAAGAGTACATCTACTTTAATGTTGTTGACGACGTTCGTTAAAAACAAAATTCTATGAAGAGACCAAAAAAAAATAGAGACATACGACAGCTTACAAGCAATATATAGAGCAATCTTAGACGACCACTCTTACAATTAAAATGTGTCTGCTTGACCAGGTGATCTCACCATTAAGTTGTGCAATTTCATTTATTTCGTCACATTACATAAAACATATTTATTACACTGAGTGGGGATGACAGCTGAGCACCAAAATAGATTACTACAGAGTGGTTATCTTGTAAAATATAACAAATACTGCAAAGAAAGTTTGCGTAACACTAAACAAGTCACTTTTTATAACATTAAAGAAGGTTTTCTGACGAGGGTTCATTATAATAAATGGTAATTGAATCTTACCGGACTGTTTCCACTCGTCGATTTTGTTGTAGTACGTCGAGAAACTTGAGCACTGAATTATAATGTTAATGTTTTTATTATTATCACTACACTTCACTACACTACTCTACACTTATAAAGAAAACAGTTGCACCTGAAGTGTAGTGATAATAATAAAAACATTAACATTATAATTCAGTGCTCAAGTTTCTCGACGTACTACAACAAAATCGACGAGTGGAAACAGTCCGGTAAGATTCAATTACCATTTATTAAGTCACTTTTTATCAACATAATATTGCTGTAAATATCAGAGATGTTGCAAATTTCTGCTCTGTACAAGTCTTGACATGTTAATTATCTAAAATAAAAGCTGGCTGATTGAACGATCACCACATATAATCTGTTCGTAAACCCTGCTCGGACTAAAATTCCTGCACTCGATTGACCTTATGTCCAAGACTGTCCAAGTACATAAAGAAAACCATGTAAATCTTATATATTATATACTTCAGAGGTCTATATACGAACAGACTTATGTTAGTATCAATTATTATTTAGTCATTCTGGTCTTGTTTAACATTCCAGAAAGAAATTTATAGTTACAATTTCAAAATAGTCCATAATAAAAAACAATATTTAATTTTCATACATCAGTTATATATATATATGTGTGTATATATGTGTATATATGTGTATATATAATCGCGGGAATTTCAAGTAAATTTGACTATAGGAACATAGCATTCTAGAATTCCCTATTCCAGAACGCTATGATAGGAACATAAAAAACTTAAACTTCCAGTATACTTCCGAAGAGAATATCAAGTAAATTTGACTGTAATAAATGACAATGGAGTATCGACCTCAAAATTTTTTATAGCAGAAATGGATAGAGGATGAAAAGTTATGTTACTCTGATTTTTTTTTTTTCAGATTTTTTAGGGACCGGGAAGTATTGTTAAAAAGTTTTGGCGAGGTCGGGTTCGAATCCACGTCCCTTTTGAGTCCTACCTTTCATTAAGAGAGGCGGCAAGAGGCGGCACTTTTTCTGCACTTTCAATAATTTTTAAAAAATAGTTGCTGGGCTCTAAAAAATCTGAAAAAAATCGAATCAAAGTAGCATAACTTTGCACTCTCTATCCATTTCTGCAATAAAAAAAATTGAGGTCGGTACTCCACTGTATTTTCGTTAACTCACATGACTCTTGCGTCTCTAGGCACGCTCTGTGCGGTGGGAAGTTCCGCAAGCTCCATTTGCCAGCAACTCAGGCTGCGAGTCTCGGGGCGGCAGCGACATGGTCCCTCCGTGCATTGCGTCCATCGAGGGTCTCCAACCACCACGGGCCAAACTGCAACAATGATCACGTGACTAAATAACCCTCAGACATGATCCCTCCGTGAACAGAGTTAAACTTAATTCACGTTTTCAAAACTTAAACTACTTTATTAATTTAAAATATATACAGTTCATAATTATTTGAATTATGCTTTTGTGTTGTAAAAGAATATATTTATATCTGGTCAAAAACACTATTTTCACAGGTGCAGTATACGTCATAAGAAGTTATTTATCACTTCAAGTGCAATACGATCGATCCAGAATTGAACAATATTGCCTTTACTTCTAGGAAAAGTGAGCTCACAAAAAATAAACTAACTGAATGCAGTATAATATTCTTCTAGTATTGCTACGACGCACAAAGATATAAAAATAGTGCATTTATGATTTTAAAATAATATTATCAATAATATCAATATATAGGGCTACAGTTCCATTTTTATTGACCTACTTCCTGTTTTTAGTTCAAAGGTATTATATATTATACGCCTACATGCACTGTTGTTTGTATATACCTTTTATTTTAAGAATATTTTAAAATTTGTATACATTGAACTTTAATTGTAAATAATTACAATTTACTTTTTTTCCCATTCCAAAAAGTAATTTAAGAAGAACATTAGAAAAAATATAATATTTCTTCTTACTTTTCTTCCTTTTAAATAAAAATATCCTCTAAAAGATAGTAATTTAAAGAGACTTTGTTTAAATCTCAAAACTTAACGACGAGTAAAAAAAAAAAAAAAAAAAAAAAATCTCTACAACAAAATAACAAAATTGTCTAAGCATCGTAATATTCAACACCTCAATTTCGTCAATTTCAGACCAACTTTTGCTCTGTTTAAAATGAATTGTTATGACATTTTATGAATTATTTTTAGTAATGAAGTTTTATGATTTTTTGTATGTAGGTTGTACTGTTGACTTTATTACATTTAGTGCCTTGGTTCTGTAACTGCATGTTCATTAATTGATGCTAAATAAATGTAATATTTTCTAGTTAAATGAGTGAAGTGCTTTTTTTTTAAACTAACTCCACTTTAACAATAAATTTACATTTGAATTATGTTTGATCACCGTCATAACATCTAATTTCACTTAATAAGTACGTACATTATTTTCTCGGTTGTGGTCTACGTGACATATTATACGTAAATCTACCACAACATGCCATGCGGGACACCGCCGCTGACTTTGCATTCATATTCCGTCCTTGAGTCAAGCAGTCCCAGTGGGATATTTATCTCATTTATCTCATTTAGAGCAGCATCACTTACTTGTTACCATCTAAATTGGCATGATAACCTACGCTATTTAGTATTTAATCAATATTAAATAGTATACTATACATTAACTATATTATATACAAGTTTGCCTTGTATTTGTTATAATTTTTCAACAGATTATACGAGATTTAAAAATGACAAAATTATAAATTATTCCATGCTACATTAAAGTGCTACGCCATACTCTCCTGTATGGCAATTCGCATATTACTCCTATAGATGGAAAAAATATATATTATTATTAAAAAAAAAAAGAAAAGCAGATCACACAATGCAATAATGAAAGTTGAAATTTTAAGACGGAGCATTAGCTCTTGAAACTATTGAATATGGTACAGTACATCAAAATTAGCTGTCATGGATACAATTCGTATGATTTATACTGCACAATGAGAGCATTCACAAAGAACTTTATTCCCACTTTAGCCTAGATTTTATTCCGATTTAAATCGAGTACTAAACATAGTGCTAAAAACAAATGGTACTAAAAATATGGGCTAAATTGGTGCTACGCAATGTTAAACAGATATGTGAGACTGATTTAGCCCACATTTTTTAATACTATGTTTATCCTCTGATTTAAGTACCATATTTAGTACTCAATTTAACCCGGAATAAAAATCGAGACTAAAGTGGGGCTAAAATAATTTTTGAATACACCCCCAACCCCAACGTTAGTACGATAAAAAAATTTTAACCAAGAATTGCAGTAAATCAATAAATTATGGCTAAACGTAATGCTACAAAGAAAAATGCTGTAAATTTTCAGCATGCACTTTATTGATTATTTTTAGAATTTAGATATTATATTGTTGGCAATTTTTTTTTACTTAATGCCATTGAATTATTTAATTTTAGTGACCTATCAACTGAAATATTTATTCATTCGATACAAGGGTTCCCAAATTCTCAGCTTAACTATGTCAAAGCTTCAGGGTTAACAAAACATGATACCGTAAAGTAAAGACCTGCACTTCACTCTTCAAAAGATTATAATAATATTTAAAGATTAAATACTTGAGAGGGAACAAAATAACCCAATTAATTGGTACCTGAAAAAGGCAAATGTGACAAAGTGAACAACCACCAAAAGTCAGAAATAGCTGCTCCATCAAAATATTATATAATAAAATATAAGAATATAAATACAACAAATATTAAAAAATATAACATATGTAATAATATACAATTTTATGAACAGGAAATATAAGTAAGAAACGGAAATTGTTTATCATCAGGCAAAGAGCTTTCGTAACACGTGGAAACAGGTACGGAAGATTAATTAGCCCTTATAGTAGGCACGTCTCAGTAAATCCACTCATTAATTTGATATATCTATAACCTTTGAAGCTAGATCTGCTATAGGTAAAAGAGCAATATAATATATAATTGGGCTCAATTGGGTTAAATAAATAAATATTTAAAAGTAAATCCAAACAAAAGAGAACAGCCTCAAGATAGCATTGATTTAATATAAAAAATAAAAGTAAATAAATATAACGTTCAAATACAAAACACTCTAAGATAGAAACATGGTAAAACAAATAAAACAATAACAAACATTATAATATACCTTTATAAAACCTTTTTACTGGAAGATGTTTTCAATTTAAGTAAATATAATAAAAAAATGTTGGATTAAATTTGTTTTGAAATATGTTTTATCATAATCTAAAGAAAATATATTCATAGACAATCGTTACTATATATTATTATAATTAAAAGAAAATTCTTTTATGTTAAATGTTATATGCTACATGTTTGTATGGAATTATTACTACTTAAAAAGAAATTTCTTTTATGTTCATATTATATTCCGGGTCCATATAGAAATAATTTATTTCTATATGAAATATAGAAACATTATTTGAGAAATTTCTTTTATGTTCATATTATATTCCGGGTCCATATAGAAATAATTTATTTCTATATGAACCCGGAATATAATATGAACATAAAAGAAATTTCTCAAATAATGTTTGAAATATGATACGTGTAATATAGCTACATCTATTAATAAAACCCACTCTGTGGTCCAAATGGGTCGAGTTTCAATATCTGTCAACAGTTTCTAGAATATTATTTTTCGTCGTCATACCCCACCTCGATCTCTATGTAGGGGGGTGTAACCCTGCATGTAAAAAAATTAATAATAAAACTTGTTTTTAAAATACATCTTTATTAATTAATGATTTTCTATATGCATATGAGGTATTTCTATACTCTCTATAGCATGTCTCAAATTTTGAAACTGCAATATTATACAGTCCCTCATTGTATAGAGTAGATTGCACTAACGTCATGGACCTTTAGGTAGGATTCCCTGAGATGAGATAGAATGCACAGACTAGCTTATAAACAATTTATTTTTTTATTTTACTTTATTTATTTTTACTTTATGAAATAAAGTAAATCGGGGCTAAAAATTGTATAAATACACTAGTACATACGATATCATACAAAAAGTCACACCACCAACCATGCATCAAAAAAGGTAAAAAACAATAAAACCTTTTTTTGAGTCATTTCTCCAATCCAGCCAACAGTATTTGGACCACCTCATTTCGTAGTTGTGATTCTACATTCTCCTGAGTCTCACCACGATAATAGTTTCACGTAAACAGCAAACATCTTTATAAAAGAGTTTAGTAACATACCGGGCTGCTCCAGCGAACGAATGCGCCTCTCCAGAGAATGCACCAGCTCGTGCAGATTGGCAACGTGACGGTGCAGCTGAGAGTAAGCTGCAACCTCACCTATGAGAGGGTCCAGTCCTCCCTCCTCCTAAATAAAAAAAAATAGCAAGAAAAAATTATCGAGAATACAAACTAAATAATAAAAATAATTATTTTCTGCATTTTAAAAACTGCAAGTGCAATATTGTAATTTAATAACATTTTTTTTTTATTGGTCATATTTTCAATACATCAATCAAGATTACATTCCGTAACCTTATCGATTGAAAAACACATAAGTTATTATTTCTTCAAGACCTATTTTAGCTATTTACAAATTTTAATTAAATCATTTGTTTGTAACAATTTTTTTTTATTATTATTTATTTTATAATAATATAAAGGATTTAATATTAAGGGAGATAATTACAGAATTTGAATATCTATGAAAATACATTTCTGATATGAATCTATTTCATATATTTTATTTTATTGTGAGTGCAGTAATTCATACTGTACAAAATTATATTAAAAGTTATTTTGATACCCGCACATAAAATATTAGCTCATGACTGTTATTAATATTATTATTTTTAATTTCATTTTATTGTATGTATTTCTAGACATGGGTGAAATAAATAAATAAATAAATAAATAAATAAATAAATAAATAAATAAATAAATAAATAAATAAATAAATAAATAAATAAATAAATAAATAAATAAATAAATAAATAAATAAATAAATAAATAAATAAATAAATAAATAAATAAATAAATAAATATGTTGTTTACTCTGTATTATATTATTTATTATAAAGTTTTGCTAGCAAAAAATATTCTATAAAAAATAATACTCTAATTTGTAACTTGAGAAATGATGAAATTGCAGTTATAGACTTCGTGCATGGGGAAATAATAATAATATAGATAATCCTGAAAGACGTACGTTTTTGTATATAAGTTACTTTGATATTTTATACATTTTTTTTTTATCCAGAATACGAACTTTCAAAATGTCAAAGTATTATTTCTTATATACATTAAGAATTTAGATATTATATCTTCTAATGATACAACTATACATAACAGTATATAGTTACATGCCAGACAGAGAATCATAAACTGATACTCACGTTGGAATTTAAATTATATTTATTTATTTAGATTTTCATTTATTTTTCATTATTATTATTTTTAATATTTTTATTATTAAAATAATATAATATATACAGTCCTATCAAGGCAGGAAGCATTATAGGTAGGTGCTGGTGTACAATTTCATAACATTTTAAATTTTAATGAACTCACAACAGTAAAAAGAAAAATAAAGTTCAACTCGACAAAAAAATATACAAAATAAAAATATTTATTTTGCAAATTGCAGAGCTCACTTTACATACAACTTTCTTCGTCGACTGTTAACTGCTGTTATAGTTGTTTTTTTATTAAAGATTCTTTATAGATATTTTAAAAACCCTAGTTGAAAAATTGCGTCTTCAACTCATCCTATATACGTCTGAAATTAATCTCTTTACCTAAAAAAACATATTAACTTATTTCCTCCTCGCTCAAAGTGACTGAAATGGAGGCAATTTATTAATATTTCTAATATTTATGCTCATTAAGAGAAAAGAAGACATAATCTAGTCTATTCCTCTCTATTTTCCTCTAAAATGGTGCAAAATAGAAGGTAAATAGGCGAGGAAAGAGCTTAAGAGCTTATAAAAGATGAAATTTATTTCAACTCGGGAGTAAGATTGTTTTAATTTGCTTTACATTTTAATATACTGTGCGCTAATTATAATAATATTTATTAACTAATGAATAACGATCATAGTTTTATTATAATATAATTCATATACGCCAGGAGTACCTAAAACTATTTTTCATAATTTCCTAACGTTTTTCTCAAATTGAAATATAATAGTTTTTTCATCCTAAATGTAAAAAAATATTAGTACGATTTAAATTATTAATTCAAACTTTCCCCTACTTTTGTCTGTCCACCAAACAGGATATTGAGAAATTACGTCATGACTTTAAATTAATATGACAGCATTAATTTAGTTTCGACACGACTGCAGACATTGCATTGAAAATCATCGATGAGGTTCTGGAATGATAAAATAAAATTAATCAGTGCAATGTGAATGATGAGTTGTATACAATTACACATGGTACAATATGTTGAATACTTTGCAAGTCCTTAGTATTACTTCTTGCACATTTCGAAACAAAATTTGTGTATTCATTTATTTAACATATAATAGAATAAAAAATATTATTGATAATAATTAACAACTTTGTATTATTTTTTGTTAAATATTTGGACTCATTATATAAATATAATGTTTTCTTGATTTTAGAAATATTTACAGAAGATTTCATACACGCTCTCGGAAGAAAAAATAAATTTTTAATTTCACCAATTTTTTTATTATTATTTTTTTAACCCTTATCGAGACAGCGTGCTCTTGTGGGTATTTTCACACAGCCTTTGGAAGTAACTTTCATCTAGTCCTTTTCTAGCTTCCTTCTAAATTTGACATCTTCTATATTCTCTTCATTCATTGAAGCAGAAGCAGTAGAAAGTCAAAGAGTTCATGACTTTGACGTATTAATCACATAATAAATATAATACCACTTTGCCGACGAGATTATGTATTTTATATAAAAGGTTTAAAGGAAATACACACTTCTACGTACACATGCAGTGTTCCATTTTTTTTTTTTTTACAAACATATATTATGTATGACCTTTAATATACTGTATATGCCTAATACTGGAAGATAATAAAATATCTTTATTATTATTTTTTTAATTTAACTTCAGCCATAAAGTTAGAAAGCTTAATTTCAACATTAATTTTCAACTCCCTACCAAAATAAGAATTGCCAATCACACAGAACAATATAGAAAAACACAATTTATTGATACCATGCCTGATTAAGGGATCCAAAGATAACGCAAATAAAACTGTGCTTTCCTATAAAATTGAATTGAATTTATTGACTTCAGGTCTGTGGCCCGTAAAACCTATAAAATTGAAAAATTGTGTAAATTTCACCTGTTCTGCCAAGCTAGTGAGAGTTCCGTGGGCATGCAGAAGTCTCGGACAGAGCGCCGTGAGCAGAAGCGCGAGCATCAGCACGCGTGGTACACCCCACATCACGATCCACTGAGGCAAACTGTCCAGCAGAGAGCCCGTGATGACCGGCATCCTCCCCCTCCATCCTTCTCAACTTAATTCCTCTTAATTGTACATTTAGCAAAACAAAAGATCATATTACACAAGGGTCAAATTTATCAACGATTTAGTGAATAAACAAATCAACTGCAAACTTGTTTACTATTTTCAATATTATTCACTATATTATATATATAATATTATACATTTTTTATTGCAAATTCAAAGAAGAGTATTTGAACTATTGTGTTGTACTGTAGTGGAAATATATTGTGTGAATTTGTGTGGGTGTTTCCAACACAAAAAGCTAACAATATTTTATTTTTAAATGTTGTTAAATTTTGACGACGCAATGCGTGTAGTCACGTATACCAAAATTTAAATTTAATAAAAAAAATATGTATTTATATATAGTATAAGAAATATCAGAATATTATATTTTTTAATTTCTTACTTCTAAAAGATAATAATTGTTAACTGATATGAAAAAAAAATACATAATTTGGTTATTAACTTAAAACTGAAACATCAGTTGGTAAAAGGTTTCCAGGAAGGGAAGTTGTAGAATTTGCCATGTTGTTGATGAGCAACGTTGGCTGCTTCACCACAAAAATTAAACATTATTATTGGAAACGAAGCGTGACGTTCAAAATGTATAGAGAGTAAATGCTTACATCAGCACACAAAATCTCACGTATTTCTCATTTAATATACATCCAGGATTCCACGAACTTTATTTCTGTGTGTTTGTCAACATTTTTCATGTAGTCTGTGAAGGAATGGGACAATTATAGACTGACGGTGAGTGATCTTCTTACCTTACTTTTCTAAAATTGAAAATATTCGTTTCTTCAAGCATATGCTATAGCAATTAAAAATAGCAAAATAAGACAACTGTTCCTAATGCACCTTTAATATATTAACTCTATCATATGGATATTTGGCTCCATAAAGTATTAAAAGTAACATTTTTTTTTTTCAATTTACTCTATTAAACATAATATATGGTGAACAGGCGCGAATCCAAGGGGAAGGGGGGGGGGGGGGCTGCGGCCCCAAATTTTGGATGTAACATGGGCAATATAGGCATTTCCCCACTCTATTTTTTTTAACATTGCATGGCTTTATGGCGGCAGTCCCCCCGAATTTTTTTTCTGGATCCGCGCCTCATGGTGTATAGATACTTTTATTAGTTAATACAGTACGTACAGCATATTTCTTATTATTATAATAATCGATATTTATGATATAATTTTAATATAATCTATATTTTATATTAATAATTCATTATTAAATACTCATAATTCAGATTTAAATAAAAAAAAAACACTATTAAAGTCCAGTGTATTATATTACTCCCTTCTTTTTTAAAATTATAATATGTGACGTCATTAAATTAGGAACAATGAAATTTTGCAAACAGTATGCATGCACGTATAAATTCCACAAAACTCCAGCGTTACGAAACCAACATTCCTATATATAATATGCAACTTAATTTAAGGATGAATCTCAGTAGGTTGATATCTCGCAATCGTAGAGCCTGAATGCAACAAGACTTGCAGGGGACTTAGAACTCACCATCAATAGGTGGCATACAAATTTTGAAGCGAATCTGTCTCA
Source organism: Siphlonurus alternatus (assembly GCA_949825025.1). Taxonomy (NCBI): domain Eukaryota; kingdom Metazoa; phylum Arthropoda; class Insecta; order Ephemeroptera; family Siphlonuridae; genus Siphlonurus; species Siphlonurus alternatus. Next base: position 44,661,066 of record OX463780.1, on the reverse strand, counting down.
TCAGTTTTGTAAAAACTGAGGTAGAAATTTAACATTGGCCTTATGGATGAAAACCGGAAATGGAGCTGTTGTAAGAAAAATGCAAGACTGAATTTGCTCAAACCATAGGCGATTAGAAGATTCTCGATTTTTTAAAATTTATTTCATTAGATTCGTTTGCAGGGAAATATTCTTTGACTCCGAAGTAACTGAGATTAATCTTTAATCAAAACTTGTACAAAAGCTTAAGTTCTTAAGTAGCAACAAAATTTTGATGAAACTTAATATTTTAACATCTTACAGGAAAAATAGTTATATATCTATACTGACGCACTTACATATTATTTTTAAATTATGCAATATAAAAAGCAAAACAATATATTATCAATATTTTCTAATATTCTTCTTATTTATTTATTTTTATTATTTTTTGTCGTAAGAAACTTTAAACATAAATTCAATAAAACCAAAATCTACTCAAATTTCGATGCAACCGGGTCCTTTTTGAAGAGATTTGATTTTTTACTAAAAAGTTACCTTATTTCTTATTTCAGTCTTGCTCCACTAATGATTGTGAATATTTTTTAAACTATGTACTTGAAATTTGTATGAAATTTGTCAATATGACGTAAATCAGAGCAAAATATTGTTGATAATGCTTACTTATTCATGTTGCATGTCCTCTGTTTTTAAGGGATAAAAATTAAACAGCAGCTCATCCGTGATATGAATTTGAAAAGGGCCCTTTGTTTCAGAATATACTGTATTGTTACATGTTTTTATTCAATAAAATTTTCAGAGCAAAATAAAAAAATTCAGTTATATAGTGTGAAAACTCTCCGTTATATAAATGGATAAGAGATCGAAATGATGAAATTTAATTTTCTCAGTACAACTTTTTGATCTTCTTCTCTAACTTTTAAAATTTATAAGATTTTTTTTTTATTATTTCAATTTATATTAGCATATATGAATACTGAATGGAATAAAATATAAACTATAAATTCAATAAATTTTATTAAGTTTATCGCCTCAATGAAAAAAGAGAATGATTTTATAATGCAAAATAAAATATTGAATGCGTTAATAATGTATACAATATTCAGTTTATAAAAAATGTTTAATACAGTAACAAAATAAACAGTCAAATACACGACTAAATAATAAAAATGTAACTTTCAAAGGAAAATTGAATGTTATATATTTGTATAATGTTATTTTTACTACAATTATACACATAAAACTGATTAATATAAAAAAAAAAAAAAAAACATTTGACCATTGAATTATTTGACCTTATTATAGTTATTATCAAAAGATTGTAATTTTTAAATCTAAAAAAAAAAAAAAAATGATGTATGAATGGATAAAAAAGGAAAACGAGGAAAAAGACATATTAATATACGTGTATGCCAAAGGTTGAAACCAATCATGTTTAGTGAAATGGACAAAACTGAAAAAAGAAGGAATAATTAGTAGAAGGATGTATTAATGTACCGAAAACGTTTTTCTACGTTTTACAAATAAAGGAAATAATGTTATTTTTATTCAACAAAATAGCTGCTACTATAATTAGTATAGTATTTTTTTAAATGTATTGACATTTTTTTTACAGGGATACAGTGATTGATAACTTTATTAATATAAATTTCATTAACTGTAAACTAAAAGTGATGATATCTAACATGGCACCTGGGTTTATTTGAAAATATGCAGCTGCAAAACGTAATATTAAATACCAAAAGATGCAAGTTTTTAATAGAAACAAGATCGAGAAGCACTCTTTAATTGCCCAAAGACCTTGCACGTCACATTTAACTCGACTTTTGTCTGTTTGTAACGTCCTCAACCATTAAGTATCGACCTTAATTTTTTTATTACAGAAATGGATAGAGGGTGCAAAGTTATCCCTGATTTTTTTTTCAAAACTTTCTACAGCCCTGGAAGAATTTTTAAAAAATTCACGCCATCACGCGGCGGCAAGTCCGATCCTTTTTTAAGGAGAGGCGCCTCGTGACGTCACAATAAAAGACTTTAAATAATTATTTAAAAATACTTCCAGGGCTGAACAAAATCTGAAAAAAATCAGGGTAGTATAACTTTGCACCCTCTATCCATTTCTGCAACAAAAAAAATTGAGGTCGATACTTCATTGTGGTAAAATTGGTAAAAAGTTTGTAACGAGTCGAAGCACTTTCACAAGACGAAAACGAAGCTGATGGTCTGTGTAGAAGTTTTTGGGCTATAGCCCCGCTAGCTATGTAAAGAAATTGCGTTATACTCACTTCCAAAATTGTATTATTATAGATTGTCACCTGCACCAAGAATACGGATAAGTTCAGATGATCCCAAGTTTTACTTATAAATACACATTATAATATATACTTTTTGTATCCACTTGCAGAACATATAATTATAAAGTGTGTATGTAAAAAAGTGCTATTGCAACCTTGCATGTATATAAATTTTATAAAAGCTTTATTGTGAGTTAATTCAATAAATTTAACGAAGAAAAAAAAATATATATATGTATATTTTTTTTTACCTTATCATTTAAATATTTAATGTTAAGTTAGTTAATTAAATAAACACAATTCATTATATTATATATTATACTCTACATTAATAATATTTTACATAATATACGTATTAGTACTATCATATCGACTGATTTTTTTTTATTGATAGAGCTGTGGAGATGAAAAATTACCTACATAAGTTGGTGTCTGTATGTAAATAGAAATATTCGACGAAATGAAGAAGAAGAGAGAGAGAGAGAGAGAGAGAGAGAGAGAGAGAGAGAGAGAGAGAGAGAGAGAGAGAGAGAGAGAGAGAGAGAGAGAGAGAGAGAGAGAGAGAGAGAGAGAGAGAGAGAGAGAGAGAGGTGCAGTGAGGTGATACAGGTGTGTATATGGCACTCTTAGAGGGGGAGATTCTGCGCGCAAGGCAGCAGAGGACGGTTCATGCCCCAACAGTGCTTGGTGCTCCGCCGTGCCTGCCGCAACCCGCACAACACGTCTGCAGTCCATGGCGCTGTCTGCCCCACCCCTGCTGCTCCTCGAGACACGGTGAGTTGGACCTGTGGCTCTGTAAACAAAAATAACATGCACGTGTGAATCAGTTTTGTTTACAATTTTATCTTAAAAGTTTTGGTCTTTTCTGTCCACCCTTTTTGTCCCTGTCTAATATTATAGGAAACCTAATTTAGTTTTAAAACTGACGATTCGCATTAAGGGTCATTTTCGTAAAAATATGAAATAATTATCTTAGTTGAAACTGAAGAGCAACTTAGGTTCTACTCCAGGTTGGACACACGAAAAAGAAGAAAAAGTAAAAGTAAAATAAGTTTTTATAATAATTAAATTAATAATTTTATAAATATACTTTACACAACTTTACTAAAAACTTCTTTGTTATTATTAATATGATGAATTATGATAGCGAGTATTATTAAAAAATTTACATTTCTTTTCAAAATTGGCTATATCGTCATTTAAACTTTAAATACATGAACTACACTCTTAAAAAAATTTGGCTGAATTTTGACATCTTATAATCAGTGCATTTTTAACGCCTTAAATCATGCTTTTTCCAGGTGTTTCGTTGCGCATTTTCAGTAGTCAGTATAAGCTATATACTGACAGTATATGCTGACTACTGAATATTGACTACGAAACACCTGAAAAATCATGATTTAAGGCGTTAAAAATGTACTGATTATAAGATGTCAAAATTCAGCCAAATTTTTTTAAGAGTGTAATTAAGACTAATTACAAAAGTATTGATTTCTCCATGCTGCTTACATAAATATTCCAGAAGAAAGATGTGTTTGTTTTGTGTTTGTGTGTTTGCTTTGCAAACAAATAAACCCATCACGTTTGGTGTTTGATATACATTATAATATACATTTTATATATAAAATTATCTATATTTACAGTTTCATGCATAAATTTAGTTATAAATTATTTTAACTTTTTATATTATGTATGTGTATACGTATATACAGGCAAAGTTTACGAGTTTTAAAACAATTAAATTTCAAGGGTCATTCAAGTATTTATTAATTATTTAAAACTTTGTAAAAGGAAATTAGATAATAATGAAAACATTAAATTATAAAGTGTGTTAATTGTTTAGCTTTAGACTTGATGCCTTTCGCTGTGCTGTAGGCCTGGCCTATCCTGTTGTTTTATAATTGTTGTTGAAATTTGTGACACCAAATAGTTTGCTAAACTTTCGGTGATTATTATATAAATATTAAATATTCAAAAAGCTGACAAGACATTTCATGCATGAAAAGATAATATATTATATTTTTATGAGAAGATTGTCAAATAATTTTCATATTATATATGTATAATTTAATATAGTCCTGCACGCAGAAAATTTGTCAACCATAAATATGTAATTAATATTGCAAATGTGATTACGAAAAACGTCAATTTTCATATACGAAAAGGTATAATTAAGTAACTCTGATTTTTTTCCTATATTTTTTTTCTGTTTTAAACATTATTTAAGTATACTAATCGCTGACTTCAGCGGCGTCTGTTGTTAAACAAAAGGCTTAATTGTAGTTGTGATTGTCTGGTTAATAGTTGGATGGGTGATAAAACACACACACACACCTTTCGGAGGTAAATCTTTTAGCTTTTTTTCACTCGGTAATTCCCCTGCAATTTCAATTTCGGTCCATTGCCAAAAGAATGGATTTGCTAGATCGTGGCTGGATGAGCCAGCAAATATACATAAGTTGTAATAAAGTTCTGGAAGGTTAGGGTTAGATTAAATTTTTTTATAATATATTACGTATTTATGAATAATTATACATCATTTAAACAGACTTAACAATATATATAAAAAAAATCATCAAAACGACACAACTTTGTACTTGCTCATTTAATTTATTGTACAATAAAATAAAATCATACAAGTTATCTACATATGTAAAGCCGGTATTACACGTTACAATTTTAAATACAATTTTTCCTTACAAATTTCATCTTCATACAAACAAATTGGAGTTAACGTTTTCTTGTAAGAAAAAAATTGTATCGTGTAATACCGGCTTAAGATGGTCATACATATTATATATATGATAATATATGTGTATGTATACATCATATGATGACAGCTCTGTGTCAAGTTGTGTCAACACAAACTGCATGGTTTCATGTGGACAAAGAAATAGCACTCCTTTTTAGTTTGTTGTTGTTTAAAATTTTAAAACATAAACAAGAACTCTTTATTTGAATTAATCAATTTGTTTTGTGGTTTTCTATATTGTATGACCTTCTGTTATCTCTTAGAAAACATCCTGAATTAAAAAAAAAAAATCAGTTTTTATTTTTTACAGTGCCTTATTTTTTTTTTTTGTATTTAATGTTGTTAAATGTTAATTAAATTAAACTATAAAAGCATTAATTTTTGTGTTTAAATCACTTAATAATATATAAAAAAATATTTGGATTAAACTTTTTGAAATATTTTTATGAAATACTTTATCATTCTACATCAATCACAAAATATCTGAGGACCAGAGAATATAACATGACGTCAAAATTGTGTTCTTTGTTGTACGCACCGATGATTTCAGGCACCAAAATGATTCAAACGTCAAACATCTCTATCTTTATATCAAACGCTTCGTATATCAAACGTCTTTAAAAAATAATTTTATATCTACATGAAAAGAGGATTTTATTATATAATAGGACCACAAAAAGTTGAGAATTTTTAACAACTTTCTTTACCTGTAATTTGTTGCTATATATAGATGGCGTCAACCAAGATTCGAGTTACCTCTGCATGATCAACAAGTTCTTAAAAAGCATACAATTTAAAAAGTAATAATTGTTTGCCATATATGATCATTATTAAAATTTTATTTCTATGCGATATTTTTTTGTATTAATTTCAAAATTCTCTAAATAAAATCATCAGAACGACATAAATTCAATCTCTCTTACAATAAAACAACATCAACAGAAAAATAATACACAAAAATCAGTGCCTGAACGAAGCAATTCTTATACTACGCTGAATATTTGCACATGTCTAAAATAGTTTCAAGAGCTTTTACATTTGATGATTCTTATGAGACGTCTTCAACAGAACAACATCAGAAATCGAGTGTGAACGTTAATTGTTATCGTATTATATTTTAATGTTGATTAAGGTGTACAGTATAATAATTTGCAAGAAATAAGTCCCATTGTATTCATGGTTCCGCCTGCTCTTATAGAAGCGGCCCACCTGTTGTAATTCTAGCCTAACATCTAGCGTAGCTTGCCGACCCAAAGAATAGGGCGGGTCGAGTTAATTTTGGTAAACGATCTGTGGTCCTCTTGCACAATTTTGTACAAACGGGGGACTTAAAAGTGTCTTGTTATTTACATCGTATCGGCAACGATGTGTATTGAATTTGTGGAGTGAAGGTCAGTCGCAGCATTTCTTTCTTATCATTAATGTTGTGAATAATCTTCTCTACATTTTAATTTATATTACATTTTAACCCTAGCATTACCAACATCTTCTTTGTCCCACATTTTACCAAGGGGGCAAGGGGGCAAAACGACCTGTTATTTAAATTAAATCGCATGTTAAAAAAGTTTAAGTTTTTTTTTTACTACTTTTTTTTTTTTTTTACATTACTCGTTAGCTAACTCTAAGGATTACATTTTTTTTTAGATTTTTTGGAGTAGTATTTCACACTTTTTTCCCGCGCTTTAAAGGAGTCTCGACCCCCTCCCCTTCCCCCCCACCCCACCCCCGGTAATGCTAGGGTGAATTTACTTGTTTTTAAAAGCTTTCATGGCATTGTCATTTTATGCAAAAAAAATTATATATTAACAGCTTTTTATCACTATACCACACAACAATTTTTTTTGCAAAACTAAAACACGCGTGGGTGTTATTGAAAAACTGGAAATGAGTGTTGTCAACAATCAATAACAATTGTAATGAACTTAAGCGAATTAGGTGCTGTCAAAACTAAAGTTCACTAGTAATGAATTTTACTTTGATTATCAATCAATAAAAATATTAATTTCACATAAATTTTTACTTTTTTAACAAAATGACTAAACCAAAAAAATGTTAGATACATTTGAGTTGTTGTATATACTATGTTTTATTTTGTACTGATACTCAAATGTTATTATTTATTATTTAGTTGTACTTAATATTTTTTTTAAAAGGTTTTCTTTTTTTAACAACAAGGTATATGTTGTTAATTTTACATGCTATATTAATTAGTTTAAGCACTTAAAATGTCGATAACTTATAGAGCAATCATCTGCTTCCATGGAGCTTGTACTATTACAGCCACCCGAGAACCTCATCCGATGCTTCATACCAGAAACTTTATACCTTTGTCTTCAGAAACTGACTGGCAGGCTTATTTTAATTTGATAATTTGAAATTTTCCACAGGACCTTAAATAAATACAAAACAAATCAATAAAAAAGAACGGTGTGAACAATCTGTCAGTTTGTATGAAGCTTTGAAAAGAGATAATCGGGGGGAGGGGGGGTATTTTTCACTGGATTTTTCTAAATCGAAAGCTTTTACATTATTTTTAAAATATCTGCCCTAAAAGTAAATTACATGACGTAACACGCATCACTATGCTGTTTTTATATTTTTTTACTTAACTTCGCTAAATAAACAAAATATTGCCTAAAATGCCTCCATATTAATATTTTTTTTTAATAATTTTTTTTTTAGCCTGCTTCATTCATATACTGTATTACATACACTACACAAAACAAAACTCTCATACACTATATGTATAAGTCTTTGTAATATAAGATCTTATATAACCTTACCATACAGACTCAAAAAAGTGTACAAATGTATATAAAACCATATAACAATACTACAGACATTTTTCCTTTATTGAATTCAGTTGTAATTCAGATTAATTATTTTATCTATTTTATTCCAAAATGGGCAAAATGCAAGGTACCCATAGAGCACATGGTATCATGCATAAGTAAGATATACGTCATTGAAAAACAAAGCATCATGTATGTATAAACAAAGAAAAAAAGCAACAAACAAGCAAAAAATATGTAAAACGAAATGTATATTATTATTTTTCCGTTATTTGTTTGAATTAAAATCACAATTTTTTTATTTCTTTATTACAAGTTTCACTGAAAGTTGGTGAAAGTATATATACTTATATAAATACTTAAATAAATATATTTTTAATAAAGCAGTGATTAATTAATAATTAAGTGCAAAATTTTGATTGACTTGACTCAATAATATTTTTTTTTGACATATCTGTCTAATTTATTTTATGTTGATCATGTGAAATTCATTGAGAAGTTATTCAAAAAGTTTAATCAGTTTATAATTATATAAGTTATTTTAGTCTAATCTAAATTTCGTTTGACTTAAAGATGACACGCTGACGTATAATTAATTATTTCTGCTAACTATAAAGTTAGAGAGATTATTAGTGTAAATATAATAAAGAATTTTGATGATACACGAAGGACGATCTTACCAAAGTTTGATCATATATCTATGGAATGTAAACAGAGAGAGAGGAGGAGGAGAGAGAAATACCACAACAGAATTATATAATACACATGACAATTTGGTAAATTTCAAAAGTTTATATATATTTATATACCATGAAAATAGAAGTTTAATCTTATAACAAGACAATAAAATTCAATGAATGACGTTAATAAAAACAGGGAACAGTATTCCCTGATAAAAATATATGATTATAATAATTATACATATATATGATAAAAAATATAATTATAGGGAAGGAGTTATTATGAAAAATAAAATATAGCAAGCCTATTTAATTTACAAATTATAAAGTTTAATTATGTATTTATATAATATATTATGACAATTAACGCTCAGTCCCCGGGGGGGGGGGGAAGTAAGGAAGGGATGGCAAAAAGAGTAAAATAGTGTGCCGTAATAACATTTATTTAAATGGAAGCATTATTTTCCTTATCAATTTCATTATTATAACCAGAGAATATACAGATGTAAAGATATGGATCAACTAGAGTATTAAAGAGGATGAATGGTTGAGATGAAACAAGACGTTGCCATGGATACGGACCTCGTTTTCTCTTACCAACGTCTTCATGCTCTCCTCCACATAAGTTCGCTGCCGGCAGTTGCCAACACTAATTAGCAATAGGATCTCTGCTCGTGTTAAACAAAATCCAGCTAGGTGTCTATATAATAATATGCCTCGTGGCCTCTTGTATTTTATATAATAATTATAATTAATATACGTACGTTAAATTAAATACAAAATATATAATAATTGTTTAAAGGTTTTATGGTTTTGGTAAACAAAATAATAATTTTAATAATTACATGGTAGCATTTCAATTTTTTTTTTTTTTTAAATTATATTATATATAATAGGAATATAGGAAATATTAAATTCCTCTTCATTTTTACTTATTAATTTATTAATACATGTTATAACATAAAATATTATTAAGTAAGGTATACTAGCTGTAAGAAAAAAGTTTAAAAAAAAATGTATCTATAAAAATGTGGGATGTTATAAAGTATAGAATAATATTTGTGTTACATAATATCAAAGTCTTCTACTCGCTGCAATGGTTGTAGCAAAGCATTATTCATAATTAATGTCTGTCAAAGCCTTTTTCATTGTTAACCGTATAGGACAATGTTATAGTACAGTTTTTGTCCACTAGTACACAGAATGTAATGGCATTGTTGGCGCTATTCAATACTAATTAATTTTATTTCAATTGACATTTCCCTTAAGTTAACAAGTAAATTAAAAAAATTTTGAACAATGTATGATGTGAATTGGGAGATTTTTATATATATTTTTTTAATTAGTGTTCACAAAATTATGAAGCATAAAAAAGTTTCGATCAGGATGGATTAAATACATGTCATTTACAAAAATTTATGGGAAAATCCTAAAAATTTATTAAATTTAGATTTATTACATTTCATTGTCATATTTTAATTTATTTTTTCATTTAATATTATTATTATTATAAACTTTTCATCAATATTTTCCACATCGATAGATTGAATAATTCAGAACATCGATCCTTCTTATATATATTCACGTTACACAATGATATAATATTAATATTGAGTTTCTGAGTAATTATTTTCAACCTTTTTTATATTTTAATAAAATGGAGATCATAAAATTTCCCTTTATTTTTTATATAGTCCATGCATCATAAAATCATAAAAAGTTATTTTATTTTGACAAAAAAACAAAAACTTTTACAATGACATTTTATTAGAGAGCCATCAACATGTAGTAGATTTACGTAAACAAAAGGCAGGACCTTTGATTTAAAAAAACAATTTAAGTCTTGACAGGGTAACTTTCCATATAAAATCATGTACAGACTTTCGTGTGTTTATTTAGGATGAGGGTTTGACAAGAGGAAAATCCTGCAGAGCTGTCAACAATCCGTCACAGCGAGACACGACCTTTACTTTGTTCTCTTATTGAGGATGTCAAAAACATCGAATCACCCACCCACCCTCCACCTACCCTACAGTTCAGTTTCCTTAATACCTCTTTTAGATCTAAAAGGTTTCATTCAATATAACTTGTAACATTTATTTTTTAAATAAAAATACTTTAGAATTTTTCTACGTATTTTTTTTCTGTAACTCAAATAATAATGATTTAAAAAATAAAATGAAAAACTTGGGACACTGTTATTTTTCTTATGATTTTTTTTTACATCTGATGTAATACATTTTTTTATACATTATATATGTTTCTCTGCTTTTTGTCGTCTAAATTATAAAATGTTCCATAACACATTACATAATATAATTGTTATTTAATATTAAAGAAGGTTTTCTGACGAGTGTTCCTTATTATATTATAATTACATATTTTATTTCGTTATTAATTTATTGATTTTAGAGTGTTTATTCTAATACTGTATCATTAATGGAGTCTGATCAGTAATAATTTCCAATAAGTACAATTAAAAGTTACCAACCTATATAATATATAATGAGTATCTGGTTTAAAAAAATCTTCCATTTCTGATTATATAATTATAAGGCTTATGTTTTACTGATAACTTCTGATAAGTAAGTCAACCAAAAACCCTCTTATTTTTTTTTATAACTTATGCAATATTTATGTGTTTTATTTAGTAAGTGACAGGACCTCATTAAGCTATACTATAATAAGGATCATATTTAACTTGGGTTTCGTCGGAAACGCTCGGGTGTCCTTCGGCTCGGCCAGTAAAGTTCTTCCTTACAAACAAGCAAACAACACACCAATGACAGAAGACGTTACAAACACGACGAAAACCAAGTTAAATATGAACCTTAGTCACTTAGTCAGGGGGGGGGGGGGGGCGGATACAGCTCGCGGCTCTGACGGGGGGGGGGGAGGGGGCGATCGCCTCAATTGCCCCCCCCCCCCCCTGGATCCGCGCCTCACCGTATAAGTATAGCCAACGCCATTTTGCCCCTTACATTTATGCATCCTGCCCAGTTTAATTGCTGAGCAAGTTGCCTAGCCTCACGGCGAAGCAACATATACCATTCCCCCCAAAAAAGTTATATTTACCTTTTTACGGTCATTATATTACAAGCTGTAGAGATAATTATGTTTTTGTTTTGTGTTTTTATATTATATTGACAATATTGACCCTTAAAACCTAGCATTGAGGTCAAAATAACCCACAACACTTGGTAATGTGTGGGACAAAAATACTTTCTAATGCTATAGTTAAGCTATAATTAACGAACAAGGTTTAAACTTGTATAAGTTTGCTATTAATAATATAATAGCTCAGACTGTAATAGTCTAGTAAATAAAAAGAATGCAAAATGGACATTAATGGTAAAATGGTATGATTATTTATAAAGCTAGTTAATTGTGCATGGTTTTAAGTTATTTAATAAAAATACATTGAAATTTTCGAATTAAGACGGTGAATATGATGTGATGCCTAGTATGATCATAAACTTTAGTAAACTTGCACTGTGATTGGCTGTTGATGATGTCATACAGACATAGGAATTTTGCACCACTCGAATTAGAAACAAAAATCAATATTATTTAAAAAAAATAGTTCATGCATATTTTTATAAAATAATCCAGATTAAAAAATTTTTATATAAAAAATCATATCATAACTATCCATTTCTTTGATACATATTTTAAAGCAATACATATTTGAGTACATCTTATCATGCATGCAATTAAGTAGTAGACAATGTCAATTTTTGTGAAGCTATCATCAAGGAATATTTTCTATTTTAATTTGACTTTCTTATTTTTTTTTTTTTTGTAAAATTCATACCGAAAATAAATACTTAAAACTCCCTATCTTGATTAACTGAAGTAATTAAAAGTTAGTAATGCGTGAAATTCGTTTTTGTGAAAAATGTTGAAGGTTAAAATAATGGCAACAGTGTGTTTCTTTGTGATCACGTACGCCATCATCACCAAACATGACGGCGTGCTCTATTTTTCCTCTTAGATAATTTTCACACATTCTACACACTATTATATAAATAAGTAAAGAAAGAGGCTTTATCTGCTCAGCCTGTTTTCTCTAAAAATACATTTTTTGTAACAATCATGTGACAGTTCCTTTCTCTGAGATGACATGGCTCAAATTTCAAGTATACTTAAAAACAAAAAAACTGTCTGCTACTATCAATAGCCTGCAAATTGGAATATTTATTATGACTAATTTCTGTGAAATATTTTATTATTATTTGTATTTTCTGTATATCTGTGCTCGTTAAGTAAGCCGGTATTACACGATACGAATTTCCTGATTATTGCATACAATTTTTCCTTACAAGAAAGCTTCAACTCAATTTTTTTGTATATGGAGATGAAAATTTCTTGCAAGGAAAAATTGTGTGCAAAATTGTATCGTGTAATACCGGCCTAAGCTCTGCGTGCATGGTCCATAATGATATACACAAGTTAAAAAAAAATCATAATAATATAGGGTTGTTGATTCAACGTTTTTGAAAAACAACACACTTCATTGTTCATTCTTATTTAAAGCTAAAGCCTATTCAGCCTTGTATACGTCACCCAGAAAACGCGATTTTCCTTACGAGAAAAGGAAAAAAAGAAAGGGGGCCAAAAATTCTTCCTTTTTAGGACAATTTCTCCCCCCCCCCTCCCCCCCCCCCCCCCTCTCTCTCTCTCTCTCTCTCTCTCTCTCTCTCTCTCTCTCTCTCTCTCTCTCTCTCTCTCTCTCTCTCTCTCTCTCTCTCTCTCTCTTCTCGCGTCTCACATTTCTCACTCAAATTTCAAACCTCTCATCTATCAGTCTCATTTTATTTATGCTTGTGCGCACAATGTTTGACTACTAACTATATCCTTGAAAGTAATTTTCTTTTATCTCAACAGGGAAAACATAAAAGTTATGATCCTTGTATTTTCTGCCGAAATTAAAAGTAAAGAAGACATGTTTAATACGTTTTTGAATTCCAAACAAAAATCACGCGGTGTAACAAGATACATTGTCATGTTGGTCGCAATTTACTCCGACAAAAGATTTGTATTTCAACTCTATAATTGATAAATCTGCTGTCCATTGACTAAATTCTGATAATTCACAGCTGTCACCAATAAAATCAATCATTTTTTTTCACTCCTTTTTTTTTTCTTTCAAATCAAAACAAATAATAAAGAGGCTTTAATCAACAATCAATTGTGTCAACAAGTTTCTGAGTAAATATCGATTATCTTTCATAAGTTTATTGCAAACTTTTATTTCCTCTTATAACACTATAAACAGTTAAAAAAATTATTCGTGATATTCAATAGCAAATTTACCTCAATTTGCATAATTTAATTAAAGTGAGTAGTTAATAATAATTATGTCACACATTCTAAAAGTTTTTTGTTAATTAGTATTAATTAAATTAAAATTATCGGGAACAATCCATGCACGAAGATTTCTCACTAAAAGCATTGAGTTTGGCTGAACCTAATATGGAATGGTTCGATCGTAAAAAAGCTAGTTATTTTCGTATCAAAAAAACAATTTCCTAATTTTTTAACTATAAAAATTTAAAAATTAATGAAGAAAATGTTATTAATAAATAATAGTAGATCACAATATATTGTTAATTTTTTAACTTGAAAAAGCATTTACATACTAAATAATTACTTAATATATGCATATCAAAACAACGCAACTTTAATTAAGATGTAAATCAGGAAGCGTTAAGCAAAATACAAAGTCTTAGAGGTTAGTGATCTTTACAATTATTATATGGAAATTAAACTTTATTATTATACAAATATAATAAACGTATAAGGTTGATACATATTACGTAATGTTATTCTTGGAGAACATAAACAAGAGAGAGTTTTTAATATTTATCAAAAAATTCATCATCGTTTTCACTGATTAAAAGGCAAGGAATCTGGACAAAAAAACAAGAAATGTATATGTTGACGTACTATTTGTTTTGGCTCGAATCAAAATTCAATGGTGGAAATCAGTTATATACAGACATGAATTTTGTGTCTTCTTTAGCAGCTAACTAACTTTGCATGCTATCATATGGTTATCCGAAACTCAAGTTTTGACACTGCGATATTTTTCATCACAAGAAACAAATTACATAATCACATTCCATGTTAAATATTAAAATTTTTGATGGTAACACTCTATGGGCACAGACCTCCCTTAATTATATTTGTTAGTGAGAACTTTAGACTTCATTTTTGGATGAAAATATAAAGGAAATTTAATTGTAAGAAAACTTTTGTTCAAATAGGTAAGTTTTCAATCCAGCATTTACCTATACGTACTTTAACATCTAGGAAAAATGAAAACTCAATCACATTAATATGTATAGTTTTATTAACAAAAATTAGTGTATATTATATAGATAGTGTATATATGATGTGAGGATACATGAAATTAACTGTATGTACTGTACTTTAGGGCACTATACACCAATAAAAGTTATTGAAAAGTGGATTCTATAAGGGAATTTTCTTTATTTTATTCGCTTTCATGGTTATTTTACATTGTGTTTCAGTATGAACGGCTCGTTCGCAACATGGTACAACACGTCAAACACGTCCCTGACTTTGGACGAGGCACGTCTAGGACTACGCTACTCGCTGCCAGCCACCGTGGTGCTTTGTGTGGCCTACACTGCGATCTTCGTTCTCGGGGTAGTCGGCAACTGCGTCGTGGTCGCCGTGGTGCGCAGAACACCGCGCATGCGCAATGCCACTAATGTCTTCATTGCAAACCTCGCCTGCGCAGACTTGCTGGTCAACGTGCTATGCTTACCTTTCACCTTGCTTAGTAATATCTTGAGTGGTGAGCAAACAACACTGCTAAGACATTAAGCTTCATTGATATATATTATATATAACAATTTAATACACTTACATGATATGAACCCTATATATAAGTGGTTGTAGCAGCTATATAGAACATTATACAGTATATTCTAATTCTAATATTGGCCGATGTCTAAATAAATTGCTTTCAACAAGGAAAAACGTTGATAATAATACTATTAAGTGTAGTTAGAATATTAAAAGTCTCAATGCTAGATATAAAATATAAAATCAATGCATGGGGAATTCTCCTACATTTATTTTTTATTATTAATTTATTTATTTTGTTAGATGATCAATGCGCATGCCTTGAAACTAAATGCCCCGAAACAAAAAGTTTCAATTTTCAAACAACAAAATAAAATTCATACGGCAATATCTGTAACAGAACTTTTATGCAATTAATTGTTAAAAAGAGTTTTCACAGCAAAGACGCTCCAATAATAATAATTATAATATCTATACTGCATTCTCGCCACGTTTATAACACTCCGTGTCCTTTTTGTGACAGCGTGGGTGCTTGGTGCCCTGATCTGCAAAACGGTGCCGTACCTTCAGGGCGTGTCCGTGTCTGCCTCGGTGCACACGCTTGTGGCCATCGCCGTGGAGCGGTGCCTGGCCATCTGCTGCCCCATGCGCGGGCCGGCCATCTCCGCTCGGTCGTGCTACTACATCATCGCCGCCATCTGGGCCTTCTCGCTGGCTGTCACCGTGCCCTGGGCGCTCTTCTTTCAGCTGCAGCCCCTCGAGGAAGGCTCGCAGCTGCAGGTAAATTGTCACTGCCCAGATTGTACTCTATATAATTATTACGTGATTATAATATTAATTTATCATCATCGATCACCTGAATTTATAGGGGCGTTTGAAGGAAAAGACTAGAACATTAATACCTCCATTTACTTTGTCCTCTAATATAGTGTTCCATGCAAAGATAAGATTATAGAATGTAAATTCAATGCCCCCCCCCCCTCTTCCCATTAACAAACAGTTGAGCTTCATAAAAATAAAAACAGAGAGCTTTTAATATAAGTTTTCTGATTAAAATTAATGTTAATTTAATGTAAATAATATTAAAGCTTTAATTTTTACCAGGATGCGTCGTCTGTCATTTCAGTTTTAGTATTTGTACTGGAATTTATAAATAGTCAACACTACTTAAAAATGGTTCTTTTATTTCATTGTAATTCACTACGGAGACTAATTCGTCAGAAGATTTGTTCTTCAACATGAAATATAAGGTTAAAATGACCATGTTCATTAATTTGCATATTGGATTTTGGATTAGTTCCAAAATTAACACCTAGCACGCTCAGATCATTAAATCCATTTTAAATATTTATGTCACTTCTTGCATATATAAAATCGATTAAATTTAGTCTTCATCTTCAAGCAATGAATTTTAAGCGATGAATATTATTTATCATACAAAGGAGATATTCACAAGTCTACATTTAAGACCAACTTTTTTAAGTCTCAGCTTTATGTCAATATATTAGGACACAATTCTCAAAATTTAAAAAATCGAAACTTCAATATAGTCTTCTTAATTAACGCTTCGTGAATACCCCCTATCATAATAAGCTTCTAAAATATAAGGTAACATCCCTGAATTTTATATACATATATATATTATATTTGATGCATGCCTTCTAATTATATTATAGTTTAATGCAAACAAACATCTATCTTCATAAATAATTTATATATTAGAAACAAAATATTGATGCATATTAATTAGTTCTTCCCAACTTGTATGTTTTTATAAATTGTAGAAATATATTTCATAATTCCCATAAGCAGCGAGAAAAAAGAGGTGGACACACCTACGTTCATGCAATGTATTTTTTACTAAGCTGGGGCTAATTTCAACGAGGGGAAAGGGGAGGGGAAGGGGGACAAAATCTTAAAAAAACATATACTTGCACCACGTTTATATATATATGATTAAATCTACATTATTATACTATATTATACTGTATATATAATATACTGTAATACTGTAAATATGACCTATGAAAAAATATTTAATAGCTTTAAAATTGAAATATATACCTTTATATCTAATTTACTGACCTCTCCTCGGCAGGTTTGCAGAGAAGTATGGCCAACGCCAGGTAGCGGGGACGTGTACTTCGTGGTGGCTCACCTGGTGCTGTGCTACCTGGCCCCCCTGGCCGTCATCTCCATGTGCTACACGCTCGTGTGGAGACACGTGTACCGCAGACGCGTGCCGGGCGAGGCTACTCAGGGCAGGAAGGTTGCTCGCATGATGCACCGAACTAGAGCCAAAGCCATCCAGGTAAATTATTATGTGTTCAGAAATTAATTTTTTGATAGCTTACAGACTGAATCAAAATGAATGGGACAGAGGGTACTACACGCATTTTATTTTATCAAGTTCGGCGATTTTTGTAAAGCTTTGTTTTTGACTTTAATTGATACTAACTCGAATTAATCCGTGCTTAACTTAAATATTATACGATGCTAAATAAATGTACAGTTCAGTATAATGTAAGATCACTACACAAATTTTAAATTATTTATTCCCTTTATTTTGCTAAATAGTTCTACATAGCTATATATATTATATATTATGTATGAAAATGGGAGTTTTGCAACTCTTTTGAAATTACAAATTAAAAATCCTAACACAAATCCCTTTGCAATTACTTTAAAATGTGATAAAGAAGAAATATATTCAATCCAAAATTCTTCCACATCCGGCTACCAGTGGAATTATTATTTTAAACAAAATTTGTTGTCCTGCATGTATACAGTAAAAAATCTTTAAAAAAAATAACCATGAAATTTCCTTTTAAAAATATTGCAACTTTTTTAACACCTGCTCTACGTAAAAAAAATCAGTGTTCCTGCCCCTAGCTGCCATGTAATACTAGGTTGCATGCCAGCTCATATATATCATATCACTTAAAATATAAAAAATAATATTTATAATAATACAGATAAAGTAAAAGTGAATAACTTTTCCTTAAAATAATAGCTTGCAACTAAATTATTACTTCATTTACGCGTATATATACAAACAATACAAATATTTATCACGATGCTTTTATGGTGTAGTTCATATAAGTAGCTACTATACAAATGATATCAACTCTAAGTTCACTAATTGAGTGTCACAAATGATCACGTGGGTACGTGCTTCCTCCCACCATTCCCTATGCATCGATCACTATATGCATCTATATATTATATGGACCTGCGGTTTGACCTAATATATACAGTAATTGTACAGATAAATTCTGACATTTCGGGTGTGATATATGCAACAAAATAACGTACTTCTGAGTTGACGTAATTATATTACATATATACATAGTATAATAATGCATGTGATTCAATAATTTCATGGTCATGTCATCATGACCATTTTCATTTCATCAGCGGTTTCCAGATTTAATCGTTTCTGGAATAAGGTATTAAATCTGACAGTTTTATATTGACTTGTTCTGTTTGCTGTTTTAAATGGGGTACTGACCTGTATTTGAGTTAGCAATACTAATAAAAAGTACTGTGAATTCTATGAAGAACGAGCCCTATTAGAGCATTCTACGACAATTTGCTGATTTTATATGAATTTTTAAAACTTTTTTTGATGACGTCATACCATTGAATCTTAAATGGGAAAATGCATCAGTTAACATTGCTAAAATGAAAAGTTATTGAGGTAGGAATTTGAAACCTTCATTATCGCGATTCTAGCACCTAAAAACCTTGCAAATGAAGTTTTGGTTACATTTCAATATTAAGTATGGGATTTGGCAATGTTAACTGATCTATTTTCCCATTTAAGATTCAATGCTATGACGTCATTTTTGAGAGGTTTTAAAATTTCATATAAAATCAGGAAATTGTCATAGAATGCTGTAATAGGGCTTGTTCTTCATGAAATTCTCGTGCCTTTTGAAATATTGACAAAAACTTGCAACTTTTTTTTTGGTCAGTACTCCATTTCACTTTTTTTTTTTTTTAAATTCTGAAGTGACAACATTTTTTATGTGAACAATATACGACCGAGGCATACAAGTTTTAGTACACAAATTAACCTTTCTGTTTAGATGTTGGTGGTTGTCGTTGCTTCGTTCGCGCTCTCGTGGCTGCCATTGTACGCCCTTTTCGTGTGGGTGAAGTTGGGACCACCACCACGCTCTGCCGCTCAGGAAGATTTCATCAACGCTACATTGCCCGTGGCGCAGTGGATGGGAGCCGCCAACTCGTGCGTCAACCCCGTGCTGTACGCTTTCTTCAACCGCCGCTTTCGTGCAGGATTCAGCAACGTGCTCGCCTGGTGTTGTCCAGCACACCAAAATAAAGGTATACTTTTTTAATAAACCAGTAGATAAAAAAAAATGAAGCAGATCGTAGCTTAATTAATGGAACAGGAAATATTTGATTTTATAACCCGTCTTCCGTAATTTAGATTTCTACATTAAAAGCTCTAAAAACATGTGAATTCAGGAAGGGAAGAAATTTTTACTTCCTGAATCAAACGTAAAGAATTAAACGGAGCAAGAACAAAACTTCGGCGTCATAATGTAAGTTGTATTGAAAATTTCTGCAGACGGAATCGAATGTTTTTTTTTTTTTTTTTTTAATTCGAGAATGTTCTGAAATTTAATCGCTTATAATAATATTATAGTTTGGTAAAATTCAAGTTTTTTTTTTTTTTTTTTTCACAACAGCTCCATTTCCAGTTTTCGTCCATATATAATTAAGGCTCCAAATTATAAACTTTCTACTTCAATTTTCACAAAACTCATTAGACGGATTCTCTTCAAAGTTATCTACTGATAGCGAGTTTTAAGTTTTAAAGTCCTCTACAAGTCTTATTTTTGTGTTCAAGGGGGCTGATTCCGAAATCTCAATCAATTGAGATTGATCCTTGTAATTAATTTGAGTTTGCATTGAGTAAAATGTAGAGAAATTAATTTACGAGATTGTCCTCAAGCCTCTGATGTTCCTAAGCATTTATACTTTTGTTCTTTCTCGATTTACAGACCTAAACAAAAAGAAAGAAGATCAGGTGACGACGCTGATGCTCAAGCGACGCGGCTGCGTCCACAGACGCGAGTCTGCCCCCGTGGTCATCGCGCAACGTAACGGAGTCATGGCACGTGTCGCTAGCAAGAGAAACTTCGTCCTGCACAACCTACGGGCCGAGAGCAAACAAGCCACGCCCATCTAACTGCGCACCAAAATGATTTGCATGCAGACCTGGCATAATTAAATCACGAGGAGAATAATTATGTATCATAATCGAGGTAAATAAAAAGCATTCATTGCAATTATAAAATAAATATTTTTATTGTTTCAGCCGAGCAAACCTAGTCAATCTTATATTTAAGACTTATAATAATTGTACTCGTATAATTATTTTATGTATGCATGGTAATTAATGAAAGAACTGATAATTTTATTCGATGAAAAACTGGAAGACGTAATTCAGTGTAATTGGTAAATTGTATTAATTAATTTTAAAGATTTTACATAATCTTTTATATTTTAATTGTATTTATTTTTTTAAATTTATATCTAGGATCTCCTCAAAATACCAGAACCACGCGAAATATGAGTACTTTTTTTCATAGATATAATAATAGTTCTGGATTATATAGCCATTATATCGTGAATACTAATCTTTACTAACGATGCAAAAAATACTGTTGGTTAATAACATGGAATTGTAATAAGAAACTGGAGAAATATTATTTCACTCTTAAAAAAAATCTAGCAATATATAATATATGCTTGTCTTGTCTCATTTGTGAAAGTTAAAATCTCCTAACTTTTATGTGCTCGTCCATGCAACTTCAATTTTGAGGCGTTTTTAATAGTACATTAAAGAAATAAAGGAATTAAGCCGTCCATGCCCATGTAAAATTCTTGGATGCTGGCATTCAATAAAAATAAAATATGTAAGCAAGGCATTTTTTAATATCTGTTCCATATAATACATATTCCAGTTGACACGTAAAAAGTTGTCATTTTTTCCTCCATATTATATGGTATGATATACCTGCATTTTAGTGTAAAATTTATTTCAATATTGTGAGTATTACATTAATTATCTATTGTCCGATCAACATAATGTAATCTATTTAAATGAAAAATTATATATGCAAGTAACGAAAACAAGATAACTATATAATATAATTTTATATATAAAATTATAGTTATCTTGTTCTTGTTGTTCCATATATGGATACCATCATTTGCAAATTTTAAGACCAGCGCAATCGTGACATTCGCAAATTAAGGATTCATATAAGCGATATGAAAAATAGACATACTAGATGGTACAGCGCTGAAAATTGAAGCAAACCTTTCTGATATCATGAAATTATATTCCTGAAAAAAAATTTACAATAGACCAAAATTGATGAAATTTTTGAGAAATTAGCATTGTTTTAAATGGGGACTTCTGTGGCTTTTAGTAAAATCAGCATCTTTTTCATAATGAAATAAATAATTACTTGGAATGTAGACCGATATTTTTTTTTTATTTTTTTACATCAACAAACCAATAATTATTTTGTACTTTATTTTATGCCAGAAAAATATTTTCAGTTTACCATCGGAAAAATAAATATTAAGCAATGATGACATTAATCCATGAGCTGCTTGTATGTATGCATCGTGCATGAAGTTCAAGTGCTGAAAACAATTAATCGAATCTGTGAGCAGCTTTGCAGCTATATACCAGTATCGATATGATTATAAATATATATTATATTTATGTATATTATCAATGTATTTAAATATTTTGAGATCTCAGGAAAATGAATAGCACCATAATATTGTTTAAAAACCTGCAATGGTGTGCTAATTATAATATATGTTTAATGTTTTAATTAATCTCATAACTTTAGTTGTGCAATTTTCATTATAAAGAAAGTTTTTCTGACGAGGGTTCTCATTATAAATCAAATTAATTAGTATTTTATTGGACTATTTACAATCGTCGATTAAGAATTAAGTTGTAGTACACCAAGAAACTTAAACAGCTCACTGAATTATAATGTTAATAGTTTTATTTATTATCATTACACTCCAGGTGCATCTGTTTTCTTCATAAGCTTTCGGGAATTATCTGTTCCCATCCAAGAATGAATCGAGACTTATATAATTTCAAGAACTATTTATATCGCAAGAAAACAATTAAAACAGGGCTCATGCACCTGAAGTGTAGTGATAATAAATAAAACTAATTCAGTGCTCAATTTTCTAGGTGTACTACAACTTAATCGACGAGTGGAAATAGTCCAGTAAAATACTAATTAATTTCATTTTTAATTATGTTTAATATTATGCCAAATTAACTCATAATGTAGTTTATTAAACTCTTTCTGTAAATGTGATGTATACAAATGTGAATTGTTAAATAATGTTCTAATACAATTATTATTTGTTTAAACATACAACTTAAAAATACCATCATAGTCTAAGAATTATTGTAATTATTATACTGTATATATAATATATATTGGGTAAATTCATCTCGCTTTCCACCCAGTGCAGTAATGCACTTGTGTGTGGTTCCCCAGGCTTTGGACATCAATTTGGTCCATTGATAAAAAGTAGAGGTGTCAGTTTTGGCTGAGGTATTACCCCCCGCTTCGAGCTCCAAGCTCATAAAGGTGTATAAATTGTATATATATATATATTATATATATATATATATTATATATATATATATATATATATATATATTATCAAGCCTCCAATGAACCATTTCAGTTCACACGTTGACGAGAGGAAAAAAAATAAATGTAAATCCTGGTGTACAATTATATAATAAATAATTAAATAATAGAATAAATAAATAAAAATTTAATCTGATATATGTTAAAATCATAATTATATTATGTTGTTAAATGGTATACATATAAATTATTATAATATTAACTTTATGGATTTGTAATTTTTCTATGTGTAATAAAACTTGTTCGTGAAAAAACAAACATATATTTCCTCATTTTTCATTAAAATTTTAACGCATTTTAAATTAATCGAAGCTATTTTAAACGTGATATTTGTGATATATTTCAGAATTAAAATAGATAATATATATAAATAAATTATGAATTTAATGAAATCAATTTAAACGTTATAAATAATTCAATTAAAATTAATTACTTATAGCCGGATTATATATAGCATTGAAAACTTCAGATGGTTTAATTAAGATATTGGCCTTAAATTTGTTTCCGGTAAATTTGGTCCATATATATATATAGCCTTTGTTTATTCAATTTAATTTTAGTTATTTATAGCATAGGCTATATAGCATATTATATAATTATGGCGATCGTGATCGAATGCATACTTATAATTTATATTTTAATTATAATATATAATTAAAGCTTATGAAATATACGTATTATAAATAATATAATATGCTAATTGATAGCTAAATCTACATATGAAGCTATATATTTATTATACATAATTATACAGTACAGTTCAACTCTTAACAAATAGTTCATTCGATCTAGTTTCAGTGAAGGAGAGAGAGAGAGAGAGAGAGAGAGAGAGAGAGAGAGAGAGAGAGAGAGAGAGAGAGAGAGAGAGAGAGAGAGAGAGAGAGAGAGAGAGAGAGAGTGGAAACCACGTGATCTGATCCAGCTTGACGTCATCGAATCTTGATTGTAACAGGATATAATTTTATGAACTGCTTTTTAAAGTAAAGTGCGCGCCAGAAAAAAAAGTTGAGTTAGTATTTTCTAAATAGTCCAAGTCGTCCTCCATATCAAACCAAAATTCAAAAAATTCTATCTCAAATAGGTTTGCCAGAAAAAAAATCCAAAGTCAGAGCTAGCGAACGCGTCGCTTAACATGGGGCCTTACCTGACAAAGACCCCCTCGAATATCTCGAAAAAATACACCGTTAGGTGGTATGAAAAAAATTTAGTGATGTTCTATGACCCAAGCTTTAACCAAAAACCGATTAAAAACAATTTCGCTCGAATCCATTTTTCCGTAAAAAAATCAAGAAAATCTACCATGTTAATTCCCATAAGATTTTTTATTATTTTTTACGGAAAAATGGATTCGAGCGAAAAATTTTTCGGGGGCGGTTTTCTCACAACAGCTCCATTTCCGGTTTCCGTCCATAAAGGCCAATATATTAGGGTGACCAGACGTACCGTTTTGACCGGTACAGTACCGTTTTAGAGTACCATGTCCCGGTGTCCCCAAAGAGGCTCTCGGGACGCCTAAATGTACCGCTTTCGGACAAAATTTATAAAAGGGACATTTTTTAAAATTTTTATCATTAAATCATTAAAAAAATAAAAAATTCATAGGAATGTGGTTTTGAATATTTACGAAAATGTATGGACGCAAATGATTTTGCAACTCCATGCCCCTTTTTTTGTCGATCGCATTCGCAAAACAGCATATTTCTTCCAAAATTGCGGAATATAGATATATTTTGCATATACGTGCAAGTATGCATATACTACGTGAAATGAAGTCACTACTTTTCGATTAAATTTTGAATAAAAAATAAGTAAAAAACTTTGCACAAAAATATCATCTCCTTTAATATTGATGATATTCACTTGATGGAAATTTCCAATGATATATGAAATTGAAAAAATCATTCTTATGCATTGTGACGAGGCTGAGACAAAAATTTCTTTGTCTTTCTTTTTTTTTTTTTCACAATAATCGTGCATGGATATTACGTAAATAAAAATATAATATGAGGGAAAAACGCCACAAATATTATTCATACAATCAAGTAATTTTAGCTGTTATTAAGTCCTATTTGAATGCTATAAATTAATTCAGCTATTTCACTCTATAACAAGAGTTCACACTATTTGCAAAACGAACTGCAGTTCGATTAAAAGTATTAATTCAAATATTTCAAATTAATTTCTTGCATTATACTCCATATTTTTTGTATAATTTATCTCGTGACATTATATTAAGTTTTATTTATTTATAAACAAATATATATTGCATTATTTAAGTAACACGTACATTTAGAAATATTGTGAATGGAGACGGAAAATTTGATAACGAAATTAAAAAAAAAAAAAAAAAAAAATCAATTTAAAATATTTAAATATAATTTTTGTATTGGGAAAGTATCCTTCGAAGGTATGCTTTTTGAGTATAATAAATTTCTTGTATTGCTTTTGTTTCTTTTTATTTTACATGTAACTTTACAACATGAATAGAATCGTGGCCAGGCCAAGAAAAAAGGTTAGTTTTAGGAAATCAACTCACTGGCACAGTTTTCTTGTATGGTGACTATAATAAATCTCTTTTTTTCTAATTCTATGAAAAATGTATACATAAAAAAATGCAATTATTTATATTATTTAAAGTAGAGTGAGCGATTGCATAATTTATTATTTTATTTCCTTAAAATATTTTAACCTGCCCTGCTTTATTGAGAAATGAAAACCAAAAAATTTCATCTCAAATAGCTTCATCGCAAAAAAATCCCAAAGTTTGTTTTCCTGAGCCCTTTAACATGCAGCCTTATGGATTATGGAACAGAAAACAGCGTTTTACTCAAACTTCGTCTGAACTATGGTATCAATTAAAAAATACTTACGTATAATCTATGACGAAAATTCTTTAATGGATTTACAAAGAAAATAAATTTTTTCGGAAAAAACGGCTTCATAAAAAAAAAAAAAAATTCATTTGAAAATCCATTAAGAAAAAAAAGTAAAAAAGGGGGCGTGGCACCCAAAAAAATCGCGCCTCCGGCGGGGGTTTTGGCCCTTCAGGCCTCTATCTTGGGGGCATGTACCGTTTTGGACATCAAGATATCTGGTCACCCTACAATATATGTTAAACTTCTGCCTCAGTTTTCATATGTTAAACTTCTGCCTCAGTTTTCATCTCAAAACTGGTCGAATAACAGATCCACTTCAAAAAAATTAAGCAACCTTATTGTGGCGAGCTTAAAGACTCCTGCAACAAGTCTCATTAGAATCAAGGGGGCCGTTTCCGAGATCCAAATCAACTGAGGTCAATCCTTTTAAATTGCTGGTGAGTTATTAATTAATTAATCCACCTTTCATGCATTTTTGTGAATGTTTGAAAGAACACTCCCTTTACCGCGCCATGTTGACGTCCGATATGCGAAACTTTTTTCTTCTCGCAACAGCTGTTCCAATTTTTTTGACACATCACAGAAAATTGGATAATTTGCGAGAAATGTAGGTTATATAATTATTACCAATATAAATAATTAAGTATTGAAGAATGAAAAGACTTATTTTTTTTATGTAATGGTTGATTTTAAAGCATATATCAAGAAAACTTAGAAATTATTGTGAATAAGTCAGCGTAAGCAAGGCTACATGCTGACTCGTTCATTGTGATGTCTGCGATTGACGACGACCCTACAGATCATGCTGATAGCAGAAAACGTGGCTATATTGAATCACAATTTGCATGGAATATGTATTTTTACGGGAGAGAACTTTGTTTCTTTTTGGCAATAATCTTCACGTCTTATGCTGCTCTACAAAATGCGTAAGTGCTTTAGTATATGCATACAGTATGATGATACATATATACATAATATACATGATATATATTATATGATATATACATACAGAATTGATAAAACTTGATAAAAGACGTCTTTGTCTTTTTAGGATATCATACAATAGCCAGTATGCATATGCATACATACACAACCACAGACAAAGCACCCTATTGTACCAAACAAAAATATTTCATCGGATCTGATTTAATCTTATTTATTTAATTGCAGACCACCAAAAGTTTCTAAAATTTTACCGGCTATCCCATTCTTTCGACGAGACTCGCCTGTTGCAGATTTCTATCAGGGAGAATTATCTCCTGCATTTGAGAAGATTTCAGAATCTGACCTATCATTTGTGATGTACTATGCTCCATGGGATGCGGAAAGTCAATCAGTTAAAATACAATTTGAACTTTTAGCTTCTTATTATAAAGATCAGGTAAAAAAAAACAAACTTTTATTCAAGAAGTGAAGTGTGCAGTATTCCATTATGCTTATATTTTCATTTCACAGGTTTACTTTGCTGCAGTAAATTGCTGGCATCCTACAGGAGAATGTCGTCGTCACTTTGCCAAAGTGCAACAATTTCCCGTGCTAATTGCATATCCTGCACTGAGAGGAAAAGGAGTACAATATCGTGGTATCAGAAAAGCTCCACACATGGCACGCTTTTTAAGGACTGCCTTAAGACCCTTATCAAGAGTTGAAGCTTCTAGTGATGTTTTATCACTAATGGCTTCACATGATGTAAGTTTACTTAAAGAGACACTGAATAATGAAGATATATAAGCATAACAAATTTCTGTAATATATCGTTCTCATCTGGAATAATGAGCTATGTATCTGCTTACCATGATTTCGTTGCAATAATAAGCTATGTATCTACTATTTCAGGTGAGCGCAATTATGAGCTGTAAATAGGTATAAAATAAAGTTCATTATTGTGCTCACCTGTAACAGCAGATACAGTACATTAGCTTATTATTGCAACGAGATCCTGGTAGGCAAATACTGTGGCTCATTATTTTGGACAAGGGACGATATGTTAATGCTAGAAATGAGTGAATTTCAGTCTTCAGACCATCACCCGAATTTACATAAACTAAATTTATGTATATAAAGAGCCACTGTAAGGCAATTGTGCAAGCAACATAATAATAATAATAATAATAATATTAACGCGGCAAATGTGGCAATGCCACGGTGGCCCGCGAATGTTCACCAACTCTCAGAGATTTCTTAAACAAATCAAAACTCACCGCCACATAGGGAGGTGAAAGAGGGGAGGGAAATCAAAATGTGGTGGAAAAAACCAATAACGACTTAAGAGGCATCTTTGTTGCCAGTCGAGGATTGTGACGTCATAATCCTGGGCTTTCGCTTCTCATGGCGTGTTTGGGTGTTGGGACGCTCGCCACAGCATGTAGTCTAGTGTTTAGCGTTTGATGAAAAAATACTTTATTTTTAAGATCCGGTGTCCCTTTAATTTGAGGAATTGTCATGTCAGCACATTAATCAATGTTTACTTAACAGGCAGTGGCTGTAGGATGTGTGGACTTGCCTAGGAGAACAAAAGGCTATCAAGCACTGTACACGGCTGCTCTAAGAGCATTAGAAAAAGATCCGTTCCAAGAAGTTGCGTTTGCAGTGGCAACAAGTCGAGCTGCTTGTCTCAGGCTTGGAAATTCACCAGAGCTCCCATTGCCTTTACTGAGGCTTTACTTGTGGAATGAAACTTTGGTATGTAAGAATTACTTTTGTATAGGTAGAGGAAGTAAAATAGAAATAACTTGAAATAATGATGTTGATAAAGTAGATCTTTAGATTTTTAAAAAGATGCAAAGTACCGCAAAACAGAAAAAAATGTATTTGGATTAATTTAATTTAAGATTGAAAATGAAACTTTGCAAAAAAAATCTCCTAACTTTGACAAAACACTTCCAAATATATTTGATTTCTGGTCCCTTCTGCATAATTTCATAGAATCCATACTAATTATGTAGATGTTTTCTGAGCTATGTGAATAAAACCCCTGAAACCACCATGTTCTTGCTAACAGGTGTATGGAGGGGAGTGGACAGGTGATGGACTGGTGCGTTGGGTGTTCAGCAGCATCCACCAGGTGGCAGTGTGGGTGTCCCTGCCAGGCACCAAAGCCTTGTCCCTGGCCCCCTACGTAGAGGAAGGTCCCGCACTGCTCATGTTCACACCTAGGAACCCCTTCTTCAGCGACACCCCCTACTTCGAGCTGGTATGTCTTACTGAATGCAGTGTGTGTCTGGGTTTAGTTTAATTAATATTCTTGTACTCAGCTAAGGGAGGTTGGCCTGGAGTATTACAACTGCAATAACAACACCTGGGTGCATCAGCTGGCTCATTTTTTGACAACAGAGAGAGCAAGTGAGTATTACATCTTATATTTTATAAAATAACTTGTAGTTGATACGATGACAAAGTAACTGTAGCTGTTAAGATATATTTTTGTTCTAATTATTATATATTTAAGTTCAGTACAATTACGGTAACAAGTTGAAAGATGTTAAAATTGAATTTTAGGCTTATTTTGACACCTTTCTTTAAACTCTATAAATATATATATAATATATATTATGTGTATTTTTTTTTTTCTTACTTCAGTATACGAGCTATTTCTATAAATTTCTATTCAACTTTCAATGGCAATTTTTCAACAATTAAAACGAACTACAGTACATACTTGCATGAAAATTGTTTGCTCATTTGACTTTTGTATACCGTCATTAAATATTTCATTTTTAGAAATACCATACGTATGTTTGATAATTTTGTAACCAGACAAACTTTGGTTCCTCAGTGAGAAAGCAACGACACCGAAATGCTGAGAAAGCTTGCTTCTCACCCCTGCTAAGTGAGAGCACCAACACCTGCCCTCGCACCACAGAAACCCCAACCTGCGCCACTGTGGCACTGCCAGGAGCTGCAAACCTCACCTCTAAGAGCGTGCCAGACGTCAGACGGCTGCCAAACAGGGGGTGGAGTAAAGGGTGCCAGGTAAAATAACTAACAGAAATTCTTTAGTGCGGCTTTTTTTTTTAATGTTTGTTTTTAAAAATGTTTTACATTTAATTTTGTTTGCCTACTATACCTCATTTTTCTCCAATTTCAATTAACCTGGTTATTCTTCTCTTTGTTTTATGCTTGTAATAAAAGCTTGAAGTTTATTAAAAAAATTAGTAATGTAATACCTAATGTCTAACCATCTCTGAAGCTTCATAATTCACCTTATACTCTGCTGTAGGATGCATGGGCTTGTGAGAATGACCCCTGGTCTGCTGATGGCTGCCTGATCCCATCCCTGAGGGAGGTCCCACGTCAGCCCGTGGGCAATGTGACGTCACAAAGCGCAGATGATCGTGTGATGACTCTGGGCAAGACGTTCCGTGAGCATCGTTGTCGACGCTTACTATTGGGACGACGTCTTCAGAGAGCTGTCTTTCCACGAAAATCATTTGTGAGTACTCCAAAATGAGTGTTTCATATTTTCTCTTGAAAAATTACCCCCAACTTAATTACTTGGTGTGTTGTGTGTTTCTTGTTTAAACATAACATTTTAAGAAAATAACTACTGAATCTCAGTAAGAGCAAATGCGAGAAAATTTAAAATTTTAATTTTCTTCCACCATTTGAGATAAAAGCGTATTTTACGTATTTTGCCAGTATTTTTTGCATGATTTTTTTTTTTATTTTTTTTTTTTAGTTTTTCATTTGTACGGTATAAGAAACAGTTTTACTTACAGTACTTTAGTAACTACGTAGTAAGTACAGGCTTCATATGTTTCAGCTTATATGTTTATTTCATTGATCATTGAAGTGAGTATTCAAATTAAGGAAAATAAACCATTTAGGTTGTGATAATCTTATTAAAAGAAAAGGATAGGAATAACCAGCAAGGCCTTACCGATCGAAAGAGTCACAGCAGGTGGAAATTCTTGTGGTCACAGAGGTTCACTCGAAAGTTTTTACATTTTTGAAACGTTTCGCATCGTGGAGATGCTTCTTCAGTCACAAGAAGAAGTAGAATGATTTGACTGTTGGCTTGCTGGCTGGTATGTGAGGGGAGGGAGGGGAGACAGGAGAGGGGAGGTGTGGAATGAGTTGGTATGATATTTACAAAGGAGTGAAGGGGAACACAGGTCTGATGTACGACATCATTACGTGAGCAAGCCTGTGTCTGATCATGCGGCCTCACATGACACTAACGACCTCAATAAATGCTTCACAGTAAAAACAATTAAAACATTACCAGGATTCGTCAATTATCCAACTTTGCGTCAGTGGGAATTAGCTTATCAAAATGTACTGAAATCCAGGCAAATAGAGGAGAAGCCTGGGCTAAACCTCAGATAACTCAATTCAAATTTCCCTCCCTTGTAAATATCATTCCCCTTCACTCCTTTGTAAATATCATACCAACTCATTCCACACCTCCCCTCTCCTGTCTCCCCTCCCTCCCCTCACATACCAGCCAGCAAGCCAACAGTCAAATCATTCTACTTCTTCTTGTGACTGAAGAAGCATCTCCACGATGCGAAACGTTTCAAAAATGTAAAAACTTTCGAGTGAACCTCTGTGACCACAAGAATTTCCACCTGCTGTGACTCTTTCGATCGGTAAGGCCTTGCTGGTTATTCCTATCCTTTTCTTTTAATAAGATCATTGAAGTGAGTATTCAACATTAGTTATGAAAATAAAATGTTCCTAATTAATTGTATTAGAATTTATTAAATAAGTGCTGAATAAAAATGGAGAACATATGACAATGCTCCAGCAGCTGTAGATCAGGGAAGCACACAGACCCTCCTCAATTTGAGACATTGTGTGCAGGAGGGAGGATTGGAGCAGCTGCAGGGACTGGCTTGCACCAACAACCGCTCCCTCTCTCTGCTGGCCCTCGACTCCCTGCAGTTCTACGCTCTTGCACAGCAGCTCGGTGTGGACGTGCTCAAGAGACCCGACAGGACCGCCGTCATCATCTTCAACTCGGGGGTAAGCGACCTTACAAAATAACATTTTGCAAACATACTGCTGATGTTTTATTTTTAACAAAGCTGGTTGGGAGGTAAAGATGCTTGCTGGGAACTGACAACTGGGGCTATGATTACCAACAGCTTTTCATGTCCATTATCTATTTAATAATTTTTGTTTTAATTGTTAAAAAAAATATTCAATTTAAGGAAAATAAACCATTTCGGTTGTGATATACATTTAAAAGAAAAAGGATAGGAATAACCAGCAAGGCCTTACCGATCGAGAAATCACAGCAAGAGAATTATAATTAGTTATAATGTAACTAATTAGTTACATTATATTGTAACTAATTAGTGAAACTGTGACCGCAAGATTTTCTCTTGCTGTGACTTCTCGATCGGTAAGGGGCCTTGCTGGTTATTCCTATCCTTTTCTTTTAAATACTGTATATAATTGTTAAAAAAAGTAATTTTTAAATAATTTTTTTATTAAAACTAAATTCTTCTCGCAACCATGTGAACCTCAACATGTACCTTGACAGGGCTATGTATGTTCTGATAGCAGGAGAGCCAGCACGTGCTTGATGGTTTGGTGACAAAGGTCTCGCTGGCCCAGTTCTTGTTGAACCACACGATGGGGGGCCTTGCTCGAACTCTGCGGTCTCCAGCCATTGAGACTGTGGTGCCTCCATGCCCAGACAGCACCATGTGCATCAAAGAGCTCTCCTCGCTCACCTTTCTGCCAACCACTCACAATAATGATAAGGTAAGAAAGTAACAGCAGTTAATGAAATTAGAGTAACAATCAAATTTCAAAATTTTGGATAACTTACAAAAATTTACAGGCATTATTAAAATTAATATTCTTATTATTTATTTTGTTGTTAAATTTTATCTTGACAGTTGTGGATATTAGAATTTATCACCATGATCTTTTTTTTTTTTTTTTTTTTTCTGTACCAGAACTTAATATTGTATAATTTATTAAATTCTAATTAAATTTATGAATTTTATTTTTATTACCTTTATGGTCAGTCTTTTTTATTTTTTATTCTCTTTTATTGTCTTTTCCATCTTAAGTTCCCAATATTCTTCTTCCGCACTACCTATGGAATTAATGCTACCAGACTAATGATGTTGTGTACCAGGACGTGGTGGTGCTGTATCATTCGGCCTTCTGCGGGATGTGCGGCAGTGCCAGCCTCGCCTTCCTGAATGTGGCCCGCCTATTTCGCCACACACCACACCTTGAGTTTGCCCGTATTGATGGGGAGAACAACGACCTTCCCTGGGAGTTCACCATGGACATGTACCCTACCATCCTCTTCTTCCCAGCTGCTAGGTTAGTTGCACTTCTACGTTGTTATTTATTTTTTTAGCATTTAGCATTAACAAGCACATGGTTTTTGTTTAGCAGCAGCAAAAAAAAAAAAAAAAAAAAAAAATACCCTACAATTTTATTTTTTACTCGCTGTACATGAAGTCAGCATAATTATGTGTTAATATTTCAAAAGTTTGTAAGATGTTTATTAGATTTTTTGCGTTGCAATAATTTTTATACAAATCCATCATTCGTAACACAACTTGCTGTTTTTTTTTTTTTTTCACCTTAAAGAAAGACGTTGAAAATGTGGAAACTAGAGAAATTTAGCTTACAAAATCAAATTTTGTTCCACAGGAAAGCAGAGAGCAGAGTCTTCCCTCGGTCTAAGGCAGTTTCTGTGGAGACTCTGACTCAGTTCGTGTTGGCTAACCTGCGCCCAGAGTCTCGTCTTCAAGCGCTACTGGGTCTTCATGAAGGCAGTCCCCTGGCAAGGTTGCACACCCTGGCTGCCCTGAGTGAAGTGACAGCCCAGCTGAGGCACTGGAGAAGCCTCAGAACTCCAGGTAAACTCGTCACCTGCTAATTTATAACCTAATGTAGGCTTGATCTTCTGGATTTTTGGTGTTCTACTGTTTAAAATAAATCAAAGAGGAGTGTTTCAGAGTTTATTATAAAAGAAAATTTACTAATTCCATTCTCATCTATAAAATAAAAATGAGCCTTAAAATTTATCGGTAATTTTCAGACAACAGTCATATAATTTTATTTTGAATCATGAGATGCAAATAATAAATCAGAATCAAATTAATATAAAAGCCATTCAGGTATAAGGCTGTTATTTACAGTATATGAAACAATACGTATAAGAAACTGACTTTTATTGAAAAGTGGATATAATGAACAATTTGCATGACATTTTTTTATTGCAGAAATGGATAGAGGGTACCAAATTATGCTACTCTGAATTTTTTCAGATTTTTTTTGAGAGCAGGAACTATTTTTAAAAAATTATTGAAAGTCAGTTTTATGACGTCACGGGCGTTTGGCGCCTATCCTTTTCTTACGGACAGACTCCTCGTGATGTCATAAAATCGACTTTCAATAATTATTTAAAAATAGTTCCCGGTCTCTAAAAAATCTGAAAAAATTCAGAGTAGCATAACTTTGCACCTTGTATCCATTTCTGCAATAAAAAAATGTTATGCAAATTGTCTATTAAGCTAGTTGGATCCTCAAATTTACTTACACAAATAAGTATTTGCAAACTTGAAGACTGACCCCCATATATTTCACAGGCTCGTCTCCACTACTGCGGTGGCGCCGCCTGGTGCAGCGAGCCCAGTACCTCCGTTTGCTGCACCTTGCCCTCGCCTCAGCCTCCCTGCAGACGGATGCCACCTTCAGTCTACACCGCTACTATGCCCTCCCCTCCCCTCCCTCCCGCCCTGTGCAGCCCCGCCCCCCCACTCCCGCCCCTGCATATGTTAGAGATGAACTCTAGTGTCCCAATTATTCTTGCCAATGCCGGTGATAGACTTATGTACGTAAAAGTGCAATAGAGTTATTATGCTCATACATCTCTACCTTTTCATGTTATATATCAAGTCAAAGCTTGATCATTTATTTGGTCAAAATTTGAAACCATTTTGCTCATAATGCTTTGGTGTAATGACCAATATGCTAGTCTACACCTGCAAAATACTACATAATGTGATTCCACATCATTTGCTCTTTATCAGTGTACTCAGTCTATAAACACTCATCTTCCAAACCCTATTTTAGACGTGGTCAAACTCATATATAATTTACTTCTTAAATATTTAGATGATGCTAAATATATGTAACTTAAAACATTAGTGCTAATTGCCATAAGTGGTTGGTAAATATTGTATGATGTGTGATTGCTGATATAACAGGCCTTAATTGACAAACTATTACAGCTCACACAGGCATAATCTATATTGTTTGAAATAGTTATTTCACAACTGATAAGATCTAGTCAATTCTGGTTCTATACCCAGTTAAAGATCTTTTTTTCACAGCCACATTTGATTTTTTTTTTTTTTTTTTTTTTTTTTTTTTTTAATATTTGATGTATAGATAATATGGTTGGCCTAAAAGTACCTAAAGCATGTGTATCTGCTTTTTTTAAATCCAGATTGTGATAATTGTTGCTCCCATATTTTGCTGATACTAAATAAGCCAAAGTTTTTTTTTTTTTTTTTAGATATTGTTAATCCCTTCCCCCCCAAAAAGCAACTTTCTGATTGTGTAATTCTTCTATAAATTTGTACTAATGACTCAATTTTTAGAAGACATTGCATTTAATTATATATTCCCCCCCCCCTTTTTTTTTTTTTGAATACTTAACATCATTCCAAGCGCTGGAAAATATCAAAAATGCAAGTAACGTTGGCACTTTTTAAATTGCCATTTAAAATGTTTATACTGCGACAGTATCCGCTAAACAGTGATTTGCCTCTTAGACCTTTAGAGTATTGTAATGTTCAGTGTGGCTTAAATTATATGAAACTGATTTTAATTTCATATCAGAAACTGAGTATGCAATCACCACAAATTTAGTGATAGAAAGAGTTTAAAATTACTGTACCTCTTTTTTTTTTTTTTTTTTTTTATCAGAGGAGTATATTTTTTGTCCCCCTAGTTTTTAAGCATTTCAAAGCTTGTATTTTAATTCTCATTTTATCCCATGTTTTATTAATGTAATGCAATTTTATGAATATTTCAAAACATTGAATATTTTCCAATAGCAATAAATTAAAATGGTCAATTTTGCAAAGTTTTCAATTTTAAAATTAATTTTTTAAATTAAATTTCAATTAAGAATTACTTGTATGTATGGTACTGAACCATTTGATATTCTGATTCTGATATAAAAATAATTGCAGTATAATCTTTTAGTTAGAGCATCATTATAAATTATACCAAGAATATTAATTATAGCTGCATATATGTATATTATGTGTGACTTTTTCATTTATTTTCAGTGAGTGAAATTGGTTGATAGCTGTTTTCATTACCTCTCATTTTGGATTTATAAGCAATGAAGTGAATTTCCGTGTTTTATTAATTTTGACTTATCAAATTTCATTCATCTTATATATATAATTATAATTGAAAATTGTTTGTATTTTTTCTTTATTATTTCTTTGTTATATTAATTAAAAAAACAATGCCATTTTAATTGAAATCAGAAAACTCAACAAAGAAATAACTACATTATCATTAATATTGGGGCCAATAGGATGAGGCAGAATCAGCAGGTTCTTAATAATCTTGTGTGCATTCCTCAATAAAAATATGTACCATATTGATCACCATGCATGAAATTATCAGAAAAAGTACATAATAAATGATAATATTGTATTGATGTTTGTGGGGGGAAAAAAATTTGTAGTGATAAAGATTTCACCCTCTAAACAATGAACTGTTGAATTGACCATGATATCAACCTTTCATCATTTTCTTATATACTCTGCATGCTTAGCAATCTAGGATGGGGTCACAAAGAAGATAATTAACCAGGCTTTCAATCGCAAATTAGTGAATATTGCTTAAATGTGGCTATTCAGCTGAATATAAAGAGAAAGCTGGTTATGTTTATCTTATTTGTAAATTGCTCCACTGTTGTTTATATTTTTATAAACAGGGATCATTGAAATATGTAAATCATGCAAGTTGTTGTTATAGGAAGGCAGGAACTATATATACATATAAAAAAGTATGTGCCTTCTAATGTAAATTATGTACAGAAAAATATTACTGTTGGAAAATAAAATTTAATAATATTCTTACTTTGTATTTTAGATTTCTCCATTCAAAAAATTATATAGGACCTCATGAGTGTATTTAGAATAGATCCAGGGTAAAAGTAGGTTTCTTGTGCTATGGCTTTGGTTTACTTTTTTGTGTTTTGTTCACTTTTGATGGCTCTCTTTTGCCCTTGTCTAGCTGGATATGCCACACAATATAAAGACCTGATGGACTAGTATGACACAAACTTTACTTTTAGGGTGGTTTTGAGATGTTTAAAAGAAAACACTAGTAACAATAGTTTGGTTTACATTAATTTTTATACAAAGATATTGAATTTTATTTATAGAAATTAATCTTATATACTGTAGTTACACATTTAATAGTATAAGGGAAGTACATATAAGTAGGTTTAGAAATTATAATGATATCTTGAAAACATTTAAATCAATGAACAATAAAGTCCTTTTAAAAAATTATTGTTATAAATTATTGTTATAATAAGAAAACTATTTAGAATTGTTATTTTTATATTAGTGACAGCTAGTAGTTAAATTCAAATGCATTTATTCACCTTGAATCCAGTATAAATGCATTCCTTGATATTAAACATTATAAATCAGTTTTTTTTTAACATAGTAAAATAAATAATATAAATGGTCTGTTAATTATTGTAATATTCAACCATTCATCATGAGATAATAGGAAGGAAAGGTATTGTTGTGACGTTAATTTTTTTTTTATATAATATATATTAATTAATTATTTGAAAAAAATCAAACTAAGCGATATTTATTTTTTAAAAGTAGATAGAAACACATATGATAGAAAAAGATTTGTTGGGAAGGGAGATAGTTCGAGCTTTTAGCCGTCAGTGACCCAGCAAAAAGAGAAAAAAAATTTGTTTTAATTAATTTTTCTCTTTTTGCTGGGTCACTGCCAACGGCTAAAAGCTCGAACTATCTCCCTTCCCAACAAATCTTTTTCTATCATATGTGTTATGTGTTTCTATCTACTTTTAAAAAATAATAAAAAAAAAAATATAATATATATTAATACAGCAATATTTCTATTGTATTTTTAGAACATCAAAATAAAATTTATACAAACCTAGTGGTCTC
Source organism: Siphlonurus alternatus (assembly GCA_949825025.1). Taxonomy (NCBI): domain Eukaryota; kingdom Metazoa; phylum Arthropoda; class Insecta; order Ephemeroptera; family Siphlonuridae; genus Siphlonurus; species Siphlonurus alternatus. The sequence continues at coordinate 44,622,953 of OX463780.1, read as the reverse complement.
AATGTAACAGACTAACTTCAGTCTTATGTTAGTAATGTTAGTTTACATATTTTGGTATGTTGTTAATTTTACAACAAATAAGTTTCCATTGATTTAAAAAACATTGCACATGTAGTATTATTTGGTTAATCACTATCAAGTATTAGTAGTTGCTGAAATGATATATTCCCTGTACGGGACATTTCTGTTGTTAGTTCTTGAAAGCTCTGATGGCAAGCCAGCCTAGCAGGGTTCGAACAGTGCGAGGTCCAAGGGTAACACACACTTCGGTGATACGATATGAGTGTGACTCGGCAGGTACCACAAAATGACTGCAAACATAAGAAATACAGATTTATCTTTAAATATATAGAATAAAATTTTGTTGCATTAAATTTGACAAATTAGAGAAAGAGAGAGAAAAAAAAAATCTTTGAACACAATGAATTGAAAGAACCAATGAATGAAAAACTAAAATACAGTTTAGAACTATTAAAAATGGTATTTGCATACTTCCATGAGAGCATTATTTATTAATATTAATTTACAGTTGTAAACAGGAAATTTAGCATTGCAGGTAGAAATGACAGAATACAGATATTACTCTGAACTGTATGGTTATCAATAATTAATTAAGATAGGATGGAGGTTATAATAAGTGCAAGAGTTTTTTTTCAATTCTATATGATCCAGCTGCAAATTTATAGCCCCTCCTAAAAATACCATAAAATCTGTATAATTAAAAAATGACATTCATTAATACAGTATTTTGTCTCTTTAAAAAAAAGTAATCTACTAGCTGTATACAAATTTCCATTATTTACTTATTTTTTCCCATCAATTCTTCACCTTGCTCTACAGAGTCCACCCCATTTGCTCTCACCTGATGATCCAGTCATTTTGAGGGCACACCTGCAGCTGCTTGCCGAGCTCAGGGTGAGCCTCTTCCAGGGTGGCCACCTGCTCTGGTTCAAGAGGCTGCCGACCTTTGGTCTTGTCCACCACTCCCAGACACTCCCTCCTGCAGAAACGACAATGTAAGGAGTTTACTTGATATAATGTTGAAGTAGGTTTTTGCTACTTGTTACACATGTCTGGTAAATAAAACAGTATTTTTTAAGTACTATGAGTACTTAAAATCATAAATATATTTTTTTAAATTTATGTTTGTTCAAAATAATTAATTTTAAATTGTCATGTATGGATTTAAATTGTCATGTATGGATTTAAATGTTAAAAAAAGTTAATACTAATTTATATTTAATTACTATAATACTTTGTGTTTAAGGATTGTGTCTGTGAAACTGTTAGTTATTTCTATACTGCACTTCTTCAATTTTTATTTTTTTATTTAATTTTATGATAATTATTGTTACCTCACAGAAAAAGGTAAAATAAAATACTCCGTCACACTTGACCCTACTGTTAGTCACGTACCTGTAAGAGCCTCGTTCTCTCTCTTGACACATAAGCCACAGACTAAGGTCTGGTGATTTGGCAGTAAGCTCTGGTACTGGCGACTCTGGCACTGGGGACTTGACGGCATATGACACAAGTAGAGAGCAAGAGTGCGGCACCTCAAACGAGCATAGGATCAGCCTGTGGAGATAAACAATAGGAATTATGGTATTTTTAAATTATAAAAAAAAAATTCAATAGCTTTGAATTTCATATTTTTTTTTTTTTTATTTTTTGCTTTTTTATTTCTTGGAGGAGTATTATTTAATTTTAATAAGAAAAAAAAATGTGATAATGATACGTATACTGTACATACATATATATATATATATATTTTTTTTTTATATAATTTCACTTTACAAACAAAAACTTGCTTAGCAAGTTAAAAAGTAAAATAAAGATTACAATTGCAGTCTAACTTTTGCAACTGACTCGAAGTGCTGTTTCACCTGTGTATGATGGGTTCTGCGGTGTTGAGAGAGACGGGTCTTAGCAGTAGCAGGCAGCCCCCTCCCAGGAAAGCATCCCCTGGCCAGTGCTGCACGCAGCCCCTTGCCTGCTCCCCCGCCTCACACGGACTGGGACCACCGCTGTTGGGAGGATCACCGCCGTGACCATCCTCGGACACACACGAGGGAATGCAAGGCTGGGGCTGCTGGTGACTCAGGTTGTGCCACGGAAGCTCAGATATCACCTGCATGGAGTTTTCAAAAATTATTTCTATTTTAATCACATAATTAATTATGTTTTTAATTATGTATTATATATGTACTGCATGTACTAACAGATTGCAGCAAATATGACTACATTAGCCTATTAATAGTAGTTTGAACAACCACAGACTTAATACTAATTAATATAATTACTATACAGTATTTACTGTATAAATTTTCATTGCATTTTAATGATTTACTCACAATTGTCATGCAATTTCCCACAAAAAATAATTGATACTTGTAAACTTGAGCTGAGCTGCATTACCTTTCCATGATGGTATCTGTGCAGACCAAAGCCCTGACAGAAGGAAGACTCATAGGGTAGCTGGGTGGGTCCATGGATGTAGAGCAGGGGCCACAGGCGGCGCCAGAAAGAGTACTCAAGAGGTGTGAACTGCTCCGGGGCCCAGCACTCGTGCACCCAGCCAGGACCAAACAGAGCCACGGAGAGGTCGTGGGCACGAGCAACCTCGACAGCCTGAAACATAGGCAGTGTCACACAAAGGGAATGCAGACTTACCAAGCAATTACACCATGCAGTGGTCTTATTACAGAGTCTGGGTTGTGTAAAATCATCATTGTTATTAACAACTACAAGTCAATTTTTTTTTAAATGTGTTTTTATACATTTAATTTTTTATAAAAATTTAACAGTTTTGTTGCCGAATGAGTAGAATAAGGGAAAACATTTTATCTTTTATTCACTTTAATGTTTAAAAATCAACAAATGAGTCTAAATAAAAGTTTGAAGACAGATCATGTGTTTCTGCACTCACCTCTCTGGTGTTGAAGCCCCCTCCACCAAAGCAGCCGCGTCCGTACACGTCAATCCCCACATACACATCGAGGGCTCGAACCCCAGCCTCCTGAACACTCTGTGCAAGACCCTTCTCTTTCCATGCGTAGTTGAGGAAGATGCCATCACACAGATCAAAGAACACACTGCAAAGAGGACAGTGACAATAAGATTACCAGGTAAACCAAGTTTAAAAATTCAGAAAATAGGGGTGTAAAGGAGGAGGATAGTTTTTAAAGTTTTGTTTAATTTTTCAAAGTTTTAAAATTATTTTATATTTTAACTTTTGTGGTGTTTACAAAATATTATAGGTAGAGTATTGTACCATACTTAATGGACAACCTTTTAATGAAATTTTTTATTGCATGTTTGGTAAGAAGACCTTGAGTTATGTTTTGTTAAATTTTTCCAGATTTTTTTTTTTTTTTTTTTTTTTTTTTTTGCATCCTCCCCCTCGAAGGGAAAGACCCGAAAGACGCTGTGATGTCATAGTCAAGCAACGTCTTTCCTTATGCTTATATGCTTATTCTCATGCTTAAATATTTGCATAACTATGACGTTACATCATTTTGTAATATGATTTTAAGGACGCTAGATGATTTAAAAGAATGAGAAAAAATATTTTAAACAATACATAACTTGATGTCCTCTATCCAATTATGCAATGAAAAATATACCATGAAGGTTGTTCATTGTATTTATTTGAGAAAATTTTGAGACTTTAAAATTATGTAGAGAAATTAGCTAGAAGACAAGTTTTATGATCTATTTTTTTACTTAATTGGATTAACATGACAACACTTTTCAACGCACTAACCGATTGTTCTCATTCAGCTCGTTCTGCCACTTGAGTTCTCCCTTGCTGGTAATGCTGTCATACCAGATGACTTGAGAGTGAGGTACTCGCTGGTGCATCTCCTGGGTGAGCAGAGAGATGAGGCGCTGCAGTGGTAACACGTCCTCCTCATTCAGAGGGTTCTCGATGTTCAGCAGCCAACCGTCAAGGCCGTAGCACTCGCTGATGGCTGCCAGCTGAGAGGCAAACTTTTCCAGAGCATCATCACCACTTCTCAGCAGCTTTTCTAAAATCTGACGCCCAGAGTCCCACTCCGTGATCAGAGTTCCTAGTAAAAAATATGGTTTCGATATTAGGTGTACAAATTATTTGTAATAAATTTTCAGGGATAAGACAGGTGATTTGAGAAAATTAATAAAAAGCGTTGATCAGATATTCTGTACAGGTTCTTGATTAGTTTTCCCAAATTGTCTCTCTTATCAACTTACCAAGAATTAAAACTCCATGTAAATGTGCAGCATTCACCCAAACTGGTGGTGGAATTGTCAATAGTTGATGACTAAAGTATACAAAAATATCTACTCCAGCCCAGTGAAAAAATCTGTAGTCTGAATGCTTATCAGTCCCATGGACAAATCTGAAATAAAAGTTGAACAACCATAATTAATTTTCAACGAACTGAGTACATATTGAAACATAAAATTTATACTAAATAAAAAATTTATTATAAATTATATAAAATCTTATAAAGAAATATAATTACTGTATAATGTGGATTATATACTGTTATTTTGGAATAACTACACACTGTATAATTCTATTTGCCTACAAAACAAAAAATATCCTTTTTACGTCTTTGCTGGTAACTCCTTAATTGATTAATACCGGTAACTAAGAACGGTTCATTCCTTTGAACAGATATTCAAGCGGCAAATAAAGCCACGTTCATATACTTGAAAATTGCTACGGCATTCATGCCATAAGAAACCATAGCACACTTAGCTCGGTAAGAAATCAAGGAGACCTTGGTTTAGCTACGGTATGCTGTGGCAGTGTTCGAGTATGTGAACTTATCTTAATAATTATGCTGGAAAGTTAAATTCTGCTCATGTCAGGTGTGTTTCTAGTTTCGATTAACTAAAAGCTTCCACGCCCCCTTCCTTTTATTATGCTGCATGAGGCGCAGCTATGTTCGTACGATACTGCATGTATGTTTATTAATATACTGTTATGCATAATTTATATTGCAGTGTATGTACATATTATCGTAATATTACGGTGGTATGCATATTATACTGTAGGCATATTTAGGAACGCAACGTCGATCGCGTGTTGATGGCGCGTTCTAGCTAGATGAAATTACCTATCATCAAGATAGCCACCCTTCATGTCATGACACACCAGGGTTCTCGGGACAGTCGTCCTGTCGTACAATTTCTGCGACCGCCACTCTGAGCTTATTTTGTGGCAGCATTGAGAGGAGCCAAGGCTGCTCAGGGATGTGCGTTCCTCAAGTGGGCGAACCTCCCATTTGCGGCAACTTGAAGCGTTCCAATCTAGAATTTCTTCTAATGTTTTTATTGGTTCACAGGTTAATTCTTTATCTCCACTATTATCTTTATAAAAGTTAAATGCACTGTCATTCATTATGACAAAAATTGTCCATTTATGATGGTCGCAGAATGCATATATAATGCCGATAGCTCAAAGTTTGAGTATCAGCTGTTCAAGGACACCGCCCTTATTTTTGAATTTCGATTCTCATTTCACGCCAATTAGAGGCGCGTTTCTTCAAAGATAGTCAAATGGGACTGCGCGCTTCGTGTTCCTTGTTGACGAAATATCATGTTTACGTATACATCATCAATTAATGACATTAATGAACATTAAACATTTTTAATTAAATATTTTAAATTATATTTTAGTAACTCTCAGCCTCAGCACAATTATATGTATAGATATAACTTAACTTTACAGTTAATACCCCAGTTGACCCGGTTGACCGCGATTTGACAAAAATAATTGATCTGTAAATTCGCCGAAAAAATATATATATATATTATAAATTGAGTGGCCTCTGTACAATATTTTAATTATGTCGAATCATTTGAAAATTTTATAATATATATTTAATAAAAGTACCAATATGTTAAACACATTAAAAATTGGAAAAAAAAATATATATTGTTTTTAAAATGCAAGCAATGAATGTGTTTTGAATTTTATTTTTGACACTATATACTATATATAGCTGCATGTACAGTATTCTAATAAAATACTTACTTATTTATAATCATGATTATTTTACTATATAGTGAAAAATAGACGACTTGCAAAACCCTATTTTAGCAGGAAGGAAACAATTTTAAGTAATAACCATGTAACAAGTAAACAAAACTTGAACCCAGTTCATTGTTATTGTTATGTGTATAAATTTTGCTTATACATCATTAGACCTTATGGGAAATTTACGATATTCATATACAGATTTTCAATATGTTGCAAATTAATCTACGATCGACTCTAAGTATGAAAATATCATCGGAATCTCCATTGCAGTTTTTGGCCACTTATATATATATATAATTAATATAATTATAATCCTGAAATGAGTATCAGAAGAAGTTTTCTTAATTTCAATATGGTAATTAAATTTCATATGATATATAACAATTAAATCAGCCAATTGCATGGGGGAAGATATGTGTATATAACTATATAAAAAAAGAAGCTCTAGTTTGTTGATTATTAATTGCAATTTAACAGTTATATAAAATCAACAAACTGGCATAGTTACATATATATCTTATATCATATGAAATTTACAATATTGATTGAAATAAAGAAAATTTCTTCTGATACGCATTTCAGGATTATAAATGGCCAAAAACTGCGGATTCTGGTGATATTTTCATATTTAGAATCGTAGATTTCGATAAAATTTAAACGTTCAAATAAAATCATATATATAGTATATCTCTATTATATCATGAAATTTATATAAGTTTTTGTTAGGAATATCAAAGAGATTTTATCACCAAAGCTTTTAAGACTCTCTCTCTCTCTCTCTCCCTCTCTCTCTCTCTCTCTCTCTCCCTCTCTCTCTCTCTCTCTCTCTCTCTCTCTCTCTCTCTCTTCTCTCTGCAGGTAAAAAGTTTTTGAAACATGAATAAAAAAGGCATTGCAGCTTGCAGCAGCTGCTGCCTCGGTTGAGCGGAGCGGCCACTTTTGAGAGTACACACCCATTCTACGTAAGCAGCGTCTAGACAAGTATCAACCAATGAGAATGCACAGCGTGGATCCTGCAAGAAAAGGAGGGGAGCTGACGTATATCCTGTATAGTAGATTATTTGCCGTGTTCGGTGCCTCGTGGACTTAAGTTACTGCACTCGTGATCGTTTGCATTTGCTATCGTCGTGCAAGAGAAAATCGTCTGCATAAACATTCAATATAAGATCAGCAGCTCCAAAGCAAGAAGATCGTTCAGCAAGCAATTGCAAGTCAGTAGGCGTTGTCTACTCTGATTTTATCCATCGCGGAATATCATACAGTGCAGAGGCGGCAAGAACAATCAGGCGGCATGTCTCCATCAAATTCTATTGAAACTAATGGCCAATTGGTGCAGCCGGAGCAGCAAGGACAACAGAACACCAGTGAATTAAACTTGAGAAGAAACTTCAAGAATAAGAAGAGTTTTGGTAAGATTTTATTTATTAATTAAATTTTACCTTTCTAGAATTTTATTGCATTATGATTCCCGTAGTACCTATAGCGTTGCACGCGCATTTACGCGCGCAAAGCGGCTTCATTGCTCTCATATTATAAGTCATATAACACAGGTAACGACGACGGCCCCGCCTATAAATATTTTTTCTTACGTGTGACTATTATTATAAATTAAATTATTGATATTACGTGTTTTATAAACCTTTTTTAAGTCGAGGAGCCGTAATGCAAAAGTATAGGTCTCTTATATAAATATACATTCCTTACAAGATTAATGTAACTTAATTTACTTTTTATTTTATAATTCTTTACTGCATGCTTGCATGGCTGCAAGAGAGCAGAAGTTTTTTTTATATATACATACATTGTTCTTTTTTTGTTTATCAGATTTTTTAAAATTTCCATATTATTTTTTGTTATGGGTTTTTTCAGTACTTTTTTGACATACGTGACAACGGATTCACCGTCATTGAATGACCAGGGTCATTCAATATAATTTTTGAAGGGCGGTAGTTTTTTTACGAGGTTTGCATGCAACCTGGAGGTCAAGTCATGCATTTGCGGACAAAACAACCGCCCACCACCGGACACATCATATATACGTACATTAACGTTGATTATAAAAGTCTGTATACGTGTGAAGGTCATTAAAAAGGGAAAAAAACAGCAATAATGACATGCAACTCTCCAATCAAAATAAAACACGTTTTATATATAAAAATATTAATGCGCATCGCAACTTATATATTTTTAATTATATTAATTTACTTTCATTTTCTATATATTTCCTTTTATTTTCAAAGAAATTTTAGTAATTTTACCTTAAATATAGTCTCGGTCGATCATTTCATCCTTGCTAAAATTCATATGTGTAAGTAAATTTAAAAGTCAATATTTTAAACCCATCTGACCCACTTTTTTTTTTGTAAAGTCAACAACCTTTTTTTTTTTTTCCCCAACCCGCATGTCATTATGATGATATAGTATTTTTTGAAAATTTATTGATGGTACACAACTTTGTATTGACTGGTGCACGATTAGCTGGCGCATTGCAGGCAGGCGGAGTCACACCTCCTATTACTTGTGAGCTAAGCATTTTCCATTGATAAGTTTTTGGGTCACGTCGAGTATTCACCTATGGCTGTTGTAAGCCGGCTCATCAATCGAGCAGCCCGTTCGCTTTCACTTCAACTGTTTCTAATTCAAACCTTTATTATATTCATCATGCGAAAACATTTGAGCCAAAAAAAAAAAAAAATCAATACTTTGCATATTGGAATATAATGAAGATAAAACAATACCTTAAAATTATTAATTAATCCACTATTGACCTACTTCATAGCTCTTTCAATACTTTGTGTATTAAGCCAATCAATATAACTGAATAAAACAACTCCATGATATAAGTAATGTATATATAAGTTCGTAAATTTTTAATGAACGTTATGTTACTAACTTTATATTAAATGTTTTATTAATTTTATTGGCTGTTATATTACTTCCAATTTCATTATTGTGACACTATTTGTTTTTATCTCAATGATATATATTACTTATAAGAATCTTTTACACATTTATTTTACTTATCATCGTTACTGTGGTATAAAATATAGTAGTACTACTGCAGTATTGATTGAGTAAATTGATATACTGAGAAGGAAAACGGTGTTAATCAGCTTTCCTTACATGTACACATGCATATTATTTTCTACGCTGAAACTACACCGGGAACTTTAACCCTATTGGTGCACAACCTTGAATTTAGTTAGCACTTGAAAAGAATTTTTATGGCTTTTATGCTAATCAAACCTGTTTCTTGTATTTTGGCAAGAGAAGATAAAAAGTTAGATATTCTTGCATGGGGTACAAAAGAAAAAGTTTAAACTTTTAAATTTGTTAATATTTTTTAATCAGTCAACAAAATATAGAAAAAAAAAAAAAAAACTGTTTACAAATCGAGAGAGGAAAAAGTTTAGAGATCGCAGAGGCCCCAGCGCTCAATAAGGGGGTACATCTGCAACCAGTTGCTCCCGTCGGTACGCAGGATTGCCTGCTTTACAGGAAATAACTACTCCCACCCTAAACGTCAAAACTGGAGTGCACAATAAATTGTTGGTTTTCCATAGGAAATGGTTTTATGAAACCACAAAGATAAAGATTTAATAATTTTATTCAATGAAAATAATGACATGCAAAGTACGAATGTACAACATTAAATTGCTATAAAAAAAATCAACTTTTTTTTCTCGTGCGCACTTTACTTTAAGGTTCACAGTTCACAAGATTTCTATTTTACTGTTTTACCATCACATAATTGTTTTGGGAACATAAAATTGGATCCGCTAATATATGGTTAAAAATTTCATTTGTATAGCGCCTGATTATTGTATCTTTGATATCCAACTTAGTAAAAATAATAAAATCCGAGGACAAAATATTTTTTCCTTTACATTTTAGAGCAAAATTTATAAATTACGACATATCGACGAAGAATTTGTAAAATCACCGTGTACAGTTATCAATAATTATACTTTATTCACGTTATTGAATATATTTGTGATTCTAGTTAACAGAATATTTAAAATAAATAATTTATGATTATAGTCATGTTGAATACATGGCATTCTTGTCTGAATGTCGTCTGTGTTTTTCATCATTACATATATCGTATCCGCTGTACAGTTAAGTTATGAAATGGCATTACAGAACGCAACTTAAAACCCACACAATATGAATCATAATATTAAACGAGGATATCCTCGTGTTGAAGACTACATACGCATGTGACGGGTTGACTGACGAAAGAATACATTAATTTCTGTGTGGGAATACACTTCATAATAATCGAACAGCTGATTCTAAATCTTTGGTACACATAATTGTGTGAGAGAAATTTCAATTAACTATTAAAAGACTAATGCCGCAACTTACAAGATAACATTTACTACGTTTACATGACGGTGTTTAATGCGTATTCGTTGACGACGGATAATGTTATTCTTATGAAGCGTCGTCAACGCGGGATACGCATTAAACACCGTCATGTAAACGTAGTGATAGAGGCAAAATTTCAAATGATACAACATTTAATTATTTAAATATTAATTATACATGGCATTTTTGATAATTTATTTTACGTGATGTAATTAAGCTAATTAGTTCAAGTGTCTAACATTTAAAATATAGAAATAAAGTAATTGAATAGACCTTTAAACGTAAAGCTATATAAAATTATGAAACTAGATTTTTTTTTCTTTGAGCTCGTACTGCAGCATATAGTGACGTCAATTTTGTTGTTTGTTTATTATCTACATGCAAGTTAAATATAAAAGGACTTTTTCCTTCTTGATCAACAAGTTTGCTGACGTTTACCATGACGGCCTTCGTGAAAATCTAATATTTTATTGTAATTTCCTCGTTGAAAATGTTAATTTAGGTCAAGTTTAGTTGCGAAAATAATTTACTTGAGGCTTACTTAAAAAAAAAAAAAATCAAATTGCCTTAAAAATGTTATTATTGAAATCCCAAATTGACCTTTACCATTTTGATCTTCGTATTTGAATTTTTATTTTAAACAGAGGTCACCAAAGTTCTGTATATTATACAGATCAAACTGTATCGATAAAAAAACTAATATTGGTGACCTTTTATCCTTTTGCATTATTCATATTATTCAATTTCTTCACATACTGTGTGCAAATAGCTCTTCTTCTTTCCTTTTCTTATATGACGTTTGCTCATGTGAGTGCATTATAAAAATAAAATGCATATACAAAGGCTAAGTTCGTCAACCTTCTTTAGAAACCTTGAGTATATAACATATATTATTGTGTTGATGTGCCAATATGGTTGGTGCATCGTAAATAAGTAGATGTTCACTATTAACGCGGTCAACGTTTTCATTAGAGGTCGCTAATACATACGCACAGCGGCATGCCAACTCACGCCACGTCAACCTTTTGTCACAAAAGTAGGAGCCCTTCGTCTTCTGCAGCTATAGTTACTACCATAGTAAAATTAAATTTAAAGTCCCTCCGGAGATACTCAATTCTGCTACGTATTTCAGAATTCAAATTCACAAAAGTTTTGCATTAAGAGTATATTCATTTAATTGTGAAATAAAAATGCTAAAATATGACCAGGAAATACCAGAAACATTGCACTTTGGTAGAGAATATTATATTAATTTGATTGCAGTCTTTACTCTTTCTTTCCTTCTAATGTTAGCTCTTGTGCTGTTCGGCACGTACGCATGTTTCAGTTTTTTTAAATAAGCAGCTGAAGCGTGGTGCTTAAAAAAAACACAAGGATCTTCTAATCTGAAACTCTAGATTATTGAGCAATATTTGCATCCTTGCGATACCAACGAACGTGCATTCTTGCATTTTTTTAATTCTATGTTTCGACAACTTGGAATAAATTTAAAGATTTTTATCAACACTTTTTCAACAACACTGTTACTTTTTATTAAGCGAATGATATTTTATTTATGTCATGCAAGTTAGGCCATAATATAATGTTATAATGACGTCATTTTATTAAAAAAAAAAAAAGATTTGCTTGCCGTATGCCAGCATAATAATAATTAATAACTGACGTGTTTACTGAAGTTTAAATGACACGAAACCTTGATGTCACTTTAAATAATAAATGTATATTTAAATGCATTTTCTTTTGCATTATTTTTAACAGGATGCAAGTTTGTTATTGTCGTTTATAAACAAACAAATAAAAAACAAATAAACAAAAAATTGTTTTGAATTTTTATAACATATTATTTACAATGACACAAAAACCCTTCCAGATACTTTGCTTTAAAAAAAGTTTTAAACCTTCTAATATCCTCCCACATTTTTTATTATTATTTTTTTTTTTTTTCAAATTTATCTCAAGTTACTATACATTTTTCTGATGGAGCAGTTAGACAATAGTTACGATAATTTCTGATCACGTTGACAGTAAAATTGAGTAACAATTATTTATTCTATTCTCGATACCAAAAGATTTGCGATAAATTATTGTTCATTACGTCATGCTATTATTATTTAATTCTGATGTCACTCTGTGTAAAAGAAAACACTGTGGCATCATGCATTGCTACAACTATTTATAAATATATTATTATTAATTTGTGTTGGCGCCTCTGAGCATCAACCTTAATAATTATTTACTTATGCAATTGCCCCCCCCCCCTCGCCCTTTCTTTATTTCCTGGGACCTTCGATATACAACAGAAACAGTATAGAGAATAATATTGTAAGTATTATATAATATATAAGAAATTCAGTGTGTTAACTAGGTAACTAGATATATGTTGTAACTGAAATATAAAAATATGTGTCGAATGTGCCATTTTTTTATCGTACAAGGTTAAATTTTTTTTATTATGCATATAATAGATGTATATTATATATATAATAAATAATGTGCATAAATTATGTAATTGTCTATTTTTTCTGTTAAAGATATACGAGATTAAAAGAGGGGGGGGAGGATAAAAATTTATTGAAAGTTAAAACTTTTATTATAAAAATTTTAAGTTAACTCCGGTAAGTAAAAATTAATATAATTGTTAGTAGAGAAGAATTAAGGCTAAAGGCACATAAATCTCGCAGGGTTTGCACCGGTGCAATCGGTGCAAACCCTTCCAAATTCAAGCAAAAGTTTGCTTGCCAAGCGAGGTGAAAGGCAGGTACGAGTGCCTGCCCCGGGGCAACAGGCCCGGTGTGAAGTCACTCACAGGTGTAACCTGTGAGCAAAACAATACCGTCTAAAGGACGGTGAACTAAAATGAACTAACACTTAACTAAACTGAACTTAAAATAACCTAAATTAAACCTAGCGATGACAGCTCTCATATTCTCAGAAAGCTGCCAGAGCGATGACAGCTCTCATACTCTCAGAAGCTGTCATGTTGGCTCTCAGCCGACGACCTCTATAACTTATAATGACAGCCGTTCAGAGCTGTCACGCCGGTCCTCAGCCGGCAACCTCCCAACTCAACTATGACAGCCGTTTAGTGCTGTCATGCCGGTCCTCAACCGGCAACCTCAAGCCGGTCCTCAACCGGCAACCTCAAAAAAAAAAATCTCTCACATGACAGCTCTCATACTCTCAAAAGCTGGCATGGCCGGTTATCAACCGGCGGAAAACCAAAAAAAAAATATATGACAGCTCTCATTACCTCAGAAAGCTGTCATCGCCGGTCCTCAACCGGCACCACACCCAACCTACTGACAGCCGTCAACAAGACCTCAAAAGCTGTCATGGCCGGTCCTCAACCGGCAACCTCAAGCCTTCAATGGCGAACTTATCCAGCGATGTAAAATAACGCTGTTCCCCACCACCTTTGCGGTAGAGTGTTACCCTTCTTTAGACGTGTAGGGTATGCCTCATAGGTTCATAAACACGTTTTGATTGTTATTTTGTTTTTATTTTTTTTTGTTGTTTTTTGTTTTTTTTTATTGTTATTTTATTTATTTATTTCAGAAATACAAAGAGTTTAATTTATACAATCATTTCCTAAATTCATTAATATAATTATGACAAAGAGTTTCATTTATTTTTATTTATTTTTTTTTTCATCACCCTTCTTTTACGTGTAGGGTTAAACACGTTACAAATTTTATTTTATTCAAGCCGGACATTTTGGGCTGTAGATCATCTTATCCTCTTCAACATTTCGTCTTTCTTCTTCTTTTTCGTTGACATCACCGGTCAGGAGCTTGCACGAGGGGCTCAGTTTCATGTGTTCGATACAGGCAAGTTTACTCCCGTCGAAGTCTTCAATCTTCAATCTGCAGTAAACACATATGATGAAACCAAGTTTGGAGCCGTCATGATCCCAGCGGAAGCCGTAACGTGCCAAGTCATTGATGGTAGCTGTTTTATAAGGTAGGCTGTGTTTTGGAAAGGTGAGTACTCGTCCACCTTCAGTGAAGATGTATTTTCTGTGTCCAGCAACGAGGCGACCACCATCACACCAGCAGTCACATGTGGTAAATACTGAATTGTCCCGCGCATCGCGTACAAACTTTCCTCGTAAAGATGGGGGTTCAGAAGGACGAACACCCCAAAAGTCTTTGAGAAGCTCCTCTCTTCGTGAAGCCATGACTGTAGAATGACGCTTACCCCTAGAAAACTCATAGAATCGTGTGAGAGTTGGGAGTAACATGTTTCTGATTGGTTGAGTCGTGACGTCACTTGAGAGAGCGGGAACTAGCATGCTTTCGATTGGTTGAGTACAGGATGACGTAGAAAGGAACAGGTATGAACATGTTGACGCTCAAAGGTCATTAAACCGTGAAAAATCAATTAACATGAGGAGGCTTTTAGAATCATCAGTGAAAAGGTCATTAGAAAGGTAAAAACCAAAAACTAAATGCCGTTATTCAGGTAGAAAAGAACATGTATGAACCTGTTTTAAGTGAGAGGTTATCAGTTAGCCAAATCAATTAATTTGTAGAGGCTATTAGAATAATTGACAAAAAGATCATTAGAGAGGTAAATAATATTAACATTCCTTCTATAATAAAGCTATATTTAGATATATGAAAATTATAATATGTACGCTCTTCCACACCACCTATTGAGGTCACGTACTTGGCGCGTTACCCTTCTTTAATGTGTAGGGTTCCCCAGTAGGCGCTATAAACACATCTATACAAAATTTACAAATGTACAATATGAACAAAATTTGTATTCACAAAAAAAATTTACAAGTTGTGTATTTACAAAAATTTACATGAATGTTTTTTATTTTTGGTTCATATTTACAATTATTTATGATTTTATAATTTTTTTGTATTTTAGATTTTGTATTTTTTTTTTAAATTTTAATATTTACAAGTTGTGTATTTACAAATATTTACATGAATGTTTTTTATTTTTGGTTCATATTTACAATTATTTATGATTTTATAATTTTTTTGTATTTTAGATTTTGTATTTTTTTTTTAAATTTTAATATTTTATATTTTTTTTGTATTTTAGGTTTTATAATTTTTTTTTAATTTTTTTTTTTTTTTAAATTATATATATATATATATATATATATTTTATTAAATCAACCACCATTATTTACTATTTTTATTTAACCAAACAGTCCTATGTTGTAAATTTAATACAGGACTTATGATTTCATCATATCTTGCAATTCTATGTCTGAACCGCATAGCGTCTCTTGCTACCAGTTCCCAAATTGGTGAGCGAGACTCAATATCACAAAAGTGAAATATGATCACTGGTCCAAAGCTGACTTTCTTCTTCATACGTAAGGTAGGTATGCAGCAATCTCATCACAACACATTGCTTGAAGTTCGTAGAAGCACCGTCTCAAGTCCACTTGTGGGTTGGAAGTCATAACGCATAGTTCATCAAACTGGATTTTTTTTAAGATGTTAGCGACATCAGATTGACGTAAAGATAGTTGATCTGGCTGTAGCTGATCCTTCACTCTTCTTGCTAGTGTAACGTACAAGTTCATCACGTCCAGTTGCCAGTCTCCCATGATGCTCACGACATGAAGTATGCAATCAAAAAGATTCACTAGACTATCCCACGTAGGTTTAGCGAGGAACACTTTCGTACCTCCGTCAAGATTACTGTTGATGCAGATCACTGATTTCCCCCATTTGTTGTGAAACTCAACACTTTCCAAGTAGCTCAACTGCATGGGGTCAACTCTTGCCTCTCCTTCAAAGAACTTTGTAATTGCAGCACTTACTTTCGTCAACTCGATGAAAATTTCAGGTGAAAGTCGTGTGCCGGACCACCCAGTGCGCCCTATCGTCACTACTGGAGCAAAATCACTTGCAGGATCTAGCGACACCATCACTTGCTTGGAACCGCATTTGTTGAGCGGGAAGAATGTTCTGAATATGTCAGGTGACTTGAGCTCAGCCATTTTCTGCTGATGATGAGGTTTCTGGTGGTACGGGTTAAAGCGAGCTCTCTGCTTAAACATGGTGGCTGAGTCTTGGAAGACAACTGGCAGTCACCTCGTGAGGAATTCTTAATATATAGCTAGCCCTCTAGCGGTGAAAGTTTTAACTATCTCGAGCAGCAGTGCTGCCCGCCATTAGAAGTGGGAACTTGGTGAAATATGTTGTGAACACTCGATCTCACAATATTGTCATTCAGGATAGAATTTTTTCCAAATAAAGACAAGAACTGTTTTTTTGTAGTACCATTCATTCTTGCACATAGATACAACAAGCAAT
This sequence comes from Siphlonurus alternatus, assembly GCA_949825025.1. Taxonomy (NCBI): domain Eukaryota; kingdom Metazoa; phylum Arthropoda; class Insecta; order Ephemeroptera; family Siphlonuridae; genus Siphlonurus; species Siphlonurus alternatus. The sequence continues at coordinate 44,606,261 of OX463780.1, read as the reverse complement.
ACTGACCACAAACATTAGAAGATATATTTTGCAACTCGACTGTATTATGAGACCATGAAAATCTTTTCAGAAAATTTAAATGATGGTTAATCAGAGGTCTTAAACCATAACTATCGAAATATTCAACTTTGCCTGAACATGGAATAAAAAATGCAATCCAATGTGTTCCTTCTTTATCATGTTCATCAGTATTTGATATAATCGCAGCTGGTCTCTTGACACTATGAGGTAAAGTGTCAGCAGCATAAACACCAATAGTATATTTTTTATCATGATTCTGGTGTTGCAGCAATTGTAACAACTGTACAGAGTTCATGACGTCAACTAGCAGCGAAGCGTGAATACATGCTAATTTATATTATTTGGTATATTCCATGGAACATTCTCTATTTTTATTAATTTCAAGGATTTCTCTAAACTCTGCATAGATGATAATAGTAACTGCTTCCGTCAAAGCTCTTTCAAATCCAAGTTCCAGTCTAACGTTACCCTGTTCTTGCACACACCAGTGTTGTTCGTGAGCTGACAAGTCTGGCGTTAAGTCAAAGGGATATATGCAGAACCCGTTGGGCCAGTCTGGCATGTCTACACAATAACCATCATCCGCCAAGTGATTGCCTGTATTGATGAAAGATTGCAGATATGGCATAGCATAAGTAAAAGTGTTGTAAGAAGGTGTGTACGGTCGAGAGAACATTTGTTCTCCATTTTTGAACAGTGACAAATGATTCACGCCAAAGTGTTGAAAGTTAAATGGATTTTTAATATAATTTCCACTAAATGCACTATGTGACACTAAACCAATCATAATGCGACTTGGTATACGACCTAAAAACAAATTTTCAAGTGTGTGCTGTTGAGAGTTTATGGGAAGAGTGTAATTGTGCATCTCCACGCGCTTGTAAGGGTACTTGGCACTGAAACGGGTTAAACTATTGGAGTGAGCTAATAAAATGCTTGGATTAATTTTAACTCTTCTAATCCATAACGTTGCGTCTACAATCTTTATATTGGCTGCAAAATTCACTCCTGTCTCTTTCATTAAACAAATTTCAACCTTGTTTTTAATAAACATGAAGCGCAAGTTAACTTCATTCAGTAAATATTTTGGTGAATTGAACATGTCGCAGTGTAGCATACCTGCAAGATCAAAGACTTTGCTCCCTTTTGTCCTCTCAAATCGTGAGACACAAGCTGTGGACATATCTTCCATCTCGCCTGCGTTATCCTGATACCATAATGATGCAGTTTGATGTGACTCTTTGGCTGTACTATTGAAATTGAATAAATCCTCCATGTATGCTTTGTAATGGTACATGTTTCTAGAATCAAAAATCTGTTTTTGATTGAATTCTACTTTAACATCTGAGAAAACAGAATCAAAAATATTATTTACTGGAACAACATTATCCGTAGCAGCAAAGTTTGAACCATCTGCTTTAACAATTTGTAGTTTAATGTTCATTAATGTGCGAGCTAAATCAACATAGTGATCACCAGTTCCTGGAATGTTAAATTCTATTTGAGCAGAGTCTGAGATAGAGGTTGTCGGTTTAAATTGATACCAATTACCTCCAATTATACCTGTTTGAACTACAGGTTTCTCAAAAATATCAAGTTCACCAGACATGCCTTCGATCGCTGCCATTTAACCAAATATATCTCTTTTGCGAGTTTTCTTCCGAGGTTTACGGGACGTCCGTCTTCTCTTAGGAGCAGTTTTAGAGTGACGGCTTCGAGATCTCCGCTTCCTTTTATATCCATTACCGACCATAGACTCCATTTTCTTTGCCGCTTTGGCAGTTAGGTTTTGGCCTGCTTGACTGATCCGTTCCCGCATGCTATCTTTCGCAGGTTTACCGGTGATGACGTCACGAAGCAAGTTCACCCCTGTTGCGAGCGCTTCCTTACCCACTGCTTTAGCTCCACTAGTAAATAACGGAAAAATTCGCCGAAACAAACCCCCAAGAAACGACCCGAGCCCGTCTCCTTTTTGCGATGAGCCCCGGTACGAGCCGCCATAGTTGCCACTAGCTTGCTTTAAATAATATTGTGTGTAAGGATCAGACATTGCATACTTTACGAAAATGAAGTATCACTGTCAACGGTTCGTGGTTAAATGAAACCAAGTTATTGTACCGGTCCCTTATATATATTTCCACAGATGATATTTTCTCCTTGCATACTGGATGGTAATGTATATGGGAAAATGCTACGATAGTAGAACAACCATGCTGGTAGCTTGATGTATCAACATTTACAACTCGCAACAACTTATCCAGTGCCGTGCCTACCATTTGATGATGAATAATGTCTGTGTAAAAATACAGCTGTTGAGGTAAAGCTCTGTTTACATCAAGTTCCTGTAAAGCATGCAAGTTATTGGATTTTTTAAATGTTATCTCCTCAAAGCCCAAAACATCTAACATTTTCCTGGTAAATGAACAATGTAATTCAGAATTACTAACTTTATCCATTGTAACGTAGCCATTACGGTTGTGTACAGTTACGTTTATAGAATTAAACGATTTCTTTAAAAAGTGAAACATAGCAGAATTACCAATATATGTGTTTCCTTCATTTAATTCGAATAAATGCATTTTTTTCTGATCACCATTAATCTCTTCCACTAAAACCGTTGATTCTGATTGATTAAAATTTGGAATTGACATAGGATAAAAGATTTCTGCAATACCAACCTCCCATTTACCCTCCAGATGCAAAGTACGACCTAAATGAATATTGAAAGCTTCAGGTTTATTGATTTTTGATATATAAGATTCTCCTTCACTATGAAGTGTAAGATAAAATGATTCAGTCATTTTATGTCAACAAGTCTCAGCAAGTCTCGTGCTGAAATCCAAGAGTTAAACTTGTCAGGATAACCTAACCACTTGACGAGCAGTTGACGACTGTTGCCTTTACCTCTCTCTCCTACTATTTTATCTATTTTGTAAGTATCATCACTGTTCAGTGCAACCTTTTGCAGCTCTTGAGCATAAAAACTACCATCAATCAATTCATTTTTCAAATCTTTAATAATATAACGGACAGGTGAGGTTTTTAAAATCTTATGTATAACAAAAATCTCTTTGGACCAGTTTGCCTCGTAACCTTTTTCAAAGACTGCCTTTTCTCGTGTAATGCGAACATGTTGACCGATAGTAAAGCTACTTTTGCTTTGAGAGGAGAGTTTGTAACGACCTCTGCCAGAATACAGGTAATCGTAAACTTTTCTAAAATTATCTTGGTTCACTTCATTTGGTGTCATGTTAATGGCAGAATGTTTTGTATTGTTATAAGCATTTACCAACGACTGCAATATATCAGTGTACTTGAAGGTTTGTGCATGTTCAAAATATTTCCACATCTTTGTTTTTAAAGTACGGTTAAACCTTTCAACCACACTGGCCTTGGTGTCTGGATTATTTGTTGTGTAAAAATGTATGCCTTCCCTATTAAAAAACTTTTGTACTTTTTCTGCAACGAATTCTTTCCCCTTGTCACTTTGTATGTAACGTGGCTTGCGTTCAGCAAAAATTATTTTAAATGCTGAAATTACGCTGTCTGCAGTCTTGTCTTTTAATGCAATAGCCCACGCTTTCTTGCAAAACACATCAATTACTGTCAGAATGAAATTACTATTATTGTATTTATTTAAAGTTCGCATATCACAGAGATCAGCTTGAAAGAGGTTATTCATGTTCGGAACAAAATAGCGTGAACGATTAAATTTCAATTTACGAGGTTTGTACAGTGTGTGAGGTTCTTGAGCCCTAAGCCACTGTTCTATTTTTAGCTTATGGTATTTCTTGTTTGTAGCAAGCCAGAGTTTATCTACGGTTCCATACCCTGCAGGGTGACTCACGTCAAAATAAATTTTAGATAGCTTTCTCTCCATTAAAGTTTTAATGTTGACCATTTAAATTTCTTTCTGGGAACAGGCAGTGACTTGTCGTTGAACCAATTTAAGTTAATAATACTACGCTTCCTAGTTTTTCTATTATTTAAATTGGCATGTAATGGGGACACACGTTTTGATCTCTTCGAGTTCTGGAGCCTCTCTACCATTTTTCTTTTACTTCCAGTTCTTATATACGAAGCAGTAGCTAAACCTTCACTTAAAGATTTCCTGCTACGCTTTATTGGAACATTAGAATTAAAGGCTGTCAAACGTTTGGTTGTTAGCGGGTCACGTGGAGTGCGGTTTATAACTTTTTGTGTTTTTCTTATTTTAGGATGCCTTGTAATAAAGTCCCTACCTGGCCAAATACTCTCTTTATTTACACGTTTTTTGCTTGGTGATTCTTCAACAGAGAGACTGTCATCATCTGTTTCAATGTCTTGTTTACCAACTTTTTGAACATTTAACATCAAATCATTTGTTGCTTTACGCTTAACCCCTCGCATCCCTTTTAAAGCTTGAATGTGCTGCCATCTAGAAACATTTGGTACAAACTCTGATGGAACATTGAGTGATGCAAGTAGTCGTGCAAACTCTTCCCAGCCTACTGGAGAATTGTGCTTTCTCGTCTTGATAACATCATTTAGTAGATCAAGAATATTTGAACCTTCAATGACATCCCCTCCTATGCTCACAACGCCGCTATCATTCCATGAAACATCAGAACTTTTACCTAACAAATCAAGCAGGCCTTGTGCTTTACGAGACAAAGTTTTATTTTCACCTATGCTGTGTACTATATTATCATACAAAGGTACATCATGAGATGAGTAAATGGGTATTTGTAAAGGTTCTTTTGACTTTTCTACACCTTTCATGTAATTTTGTAAGACTTGCTCATACATTCTCCATTTATCATAATCACTCATGTTAACTTTACTTAAAATTTCCTGCATTTTGAGGTCTAAATTATCATTAGTGCTATAAGAAGGGATTGAAACAGGATTTTGTAATTGATTTAAAACTTCTGGAGACACGAGCACCATTTTCTTTGTAACCTTCATTTTAAAACTCTCTGAAGCAGCAACGAAATGACAGGAACTAATAAAGGAAGTAAGAATCCTCCTTTCTGATTAATAAATTTCTTTTTTTTTTCCAAGGAATCTCCTCGTGCACAGAGCTTTCTTAAGGTCTGCTTGTATGGGGCTAACCTTTTAAACTGAGCTTGAGATAGAGGAACATTCTTATTTAACGTATTATGAGCACACTCACAAATACATTTAACAAGTTTTTTACTTGCATTTTTCAACAATAATTTTCTACGTGATGGACTACTATATCGAAGCTTCTTGAGCTCTAATGCATGCTGCTTCAACGTCTTCATGATAATGACGAACTTGTAAAGGGTAACATCCTATTTATACTGCGAAGTATTGAGTAATCTCGGTGCCACCTTTCTCAGGCACATATACAAAATTGCCTTCACCGGGGAATATTTCAGACCTTAACCTAAAAGCCTCAGGGCTACTCTGAGTCATATCAAATAACAGGTATGAATGAGGTTTGTTTGTGGCATCAAGATATGCCTCATGTACATGACGTGTATTTTCTGGTTTAACCTGTCTGGCAAAATGAAAGATTTGACTTTTATCTCGAGGATTTTTAAACAGTATGATATAATGCGAGTTAAGTGATATGTCCCTACTTCCTTTAGCTTGGTGAAAAATATTTTGAGTTATAAATATTATGCTCATGTTACGATGGTGACTTCCTTTTGAAAACAAATCTACAATATCACCATTTGACTCCCGCATTAAATCATCTATTATTAAAAGACGTGGCTCATTAGTCGTTGCAATTTCATCTAAATTTGGAATGCCACTGTGAAACTTGATAGGAACAGTAACCTTTTTTTTAATTTCAGAATGCAAAGGTTGACTTTCACCAAAACACCAAATAATCTCTTTGATTGAAATATCAACCATGTCAGCTAAGTGAAAAAGAAATTTTGAAACAAAAACACTTTTGCCACAAGATGTGGGACCGGCAATGATGCTGGTAAATGGATGTTGCCACTTTAGAATCATGATGAAGAATGAAGGTAACATTTGAAAGACGTTGTAATTAAGCATCCTCGTTGATGCGATAATGTCCATGAGCTAAAGTTTTGATGCCTCCAGGCAATATGTGACGTTTGTCATCATTGGAGGACAGGGCAAGTTTTCTCTCACGTACCGTGGCTACTTGATGCTTAACTGATCTGATTGCATTGTAGTTGACGAATTTTTTGCAATTTAGTTCCAAGCATTCAATGAAATTTTCAATGGTGATCTGTCTGCTGAGAGCGCTCTTCTTCACTCCCTTTGCCTTTTTTGTGACTTTTCCATCATATTCAATGGAATACAACTTTGCTCTGAGAGCCACAAAGCGAGAGACGATCTTTGAGTTGGTTTCATCTTTGAAGTAACCAAGTTTTTTCTTGTTTTCTGCACTGTAGCAAAAATGTTCTTTGGGGTAGTCAGAAGTGTCAAAGTGTGCTGATAAATCATTCTTCATGTCAGCATAAAAGTTGACAGTTTTGACAGTAATCACGAAGGAGTCTGTGTCCATGTAGTTGATGCTGACACAGTTACCATAGTAAGGCTGAAGTGTGTCATAGAAGAATGAATACATCAATGTTTTAGATATATCAAGAACAGCAGCACCTACGTAGATTGGTTTGTTCAGCATTACAAAGTTTTTGATACACTGAACAGCAACAAGGTTTTCTTTGTAGATTGTCCTACTCTTAAAATTTGGACTTTTCACGAGCTTTTGCAATCGATCTTTTGACACAACCAACTCCATTTTCATACGAAGTCTGATGTTCTCCATGGTTTTTCCAAACACAGCATTGTTCATTTACCAGGAAAATGTTAGATGTTTTGGGCTTTGAGGAGATAACATTTAAAAAATCCAATAACTTGCATGCTTTACAGGAACTTGATGTAAACAGAGCTTTACCTCAACAGCTGTATTTTTACACAGACATTATTCATCATCAAATGGTAGGCACGGCACTGGATAAGTTGTTGCGAGTTGTAAATGTTGATACATCAAGCTACCAGCATGGTTGTTCTACTATCGTAGCATTTTCCCATATACATTACCATCCAGTATGCAAGGAGAAAATATCATCTGTGGAAATATATATAAGGGACCGGTACAATAACTTGGTTTCATTTAACCACGAACCGTTGACAGTGATACTTCATTTTCGTAAAGTATGCAATGTCTGATCCTTACACACAATATTATTTAAAGCAAGCTAGTGGCAACTATGGCGGCTCGTACCGGGGCTCATCGCAAAAAGGAGACGGGCTCGGGTCGTTTCTTGGGGGTTTGTTTCGGCGAATTTTTCCGTTATTTACTAGTGGAGCTAAAGCAGTGGGTAAGGAAGCGCTCGCAACAGGGGTGAACTTGCTTCGTGACGTCATCACCGGTAAACCTGCGAAAGATAGCATGCGGGAACGGATCAGTCAAGCAGGCCAAAACCTAACTGCCAAAGCGGCAAAGAAAATGGAGTCTATGGTCGGTAATGGATATAAAAGGAAGCGGAGATCTCGAAGCCGTCACTCTAAAACTGCTCCTAAGAGAAGACGGACGTCCCGTAAACCTCGGAAGAAAACTCGCAAAAGAGATATATTTGGTTAAATGGCAGCGATCGAAGGCATGTCTGGTGAACTTGATATTTTTGAGAAACCTGTAGTTCAAACAGGTATAATTGGAGGTAATTGGTATCAATTTAAACCGACAACCTCTATCTCAGACTCTGCTCAAATAGAATTTAACATTCCAGGAACTGGTGATCACTATGTTGATTTAGCTCGCACATTAATGAACATTAAACTACAAATTGTTAAAGCAGATGGTTCAAACTTTGCTGCTACGGATAATGTTGTTCCAGTAAATAATATTTTTGATTCTGTTTTCTCAGATGTTAAAGTAGAATTCAATCAAAAACAGATTTTTGATTCTAGAAACATGTACCATTACAAAGCATACATGGAGGATTTATTCAATTTCAATAGTACAGCCAAAGAGTCACATCAAACTGCATCATTATGGTATCAGGATAACGCAGGCGAGATGGAAGATATGTCCACAGCTTGTGTCTCACGATTTGAGAGGACAAAAGGGAGCAAAGTCTTTGATCTTGCAGGTATGCTACACTGCGACATGTTCAATTCACCAAAATATTTACTGAATGAAGTTAACTTGCGCTTCATGTTTATTAAAAACAAGGTTGAAATTTGTTTAATGAAAGAGACAGGAGTGAATTTTGCAGCCAATATAAAGATTGTAGACGCAACGTTATGGATTAGAAGAGTTAAAATTAATCCAAGCATTTTATTAGCTCACTCCAATAGTTTAACCCGTTTCAGTGCCAAGTACCCTTACAAGCGCGTGGAGATGCACAATTACACTCTTCCCATAAACTCTCAACAGCACACACTTGAAAATTTGTTTTTAGGTCGTATACCAAGTCGCATTATGATTGGTTTAGTGTCACATAGTGCATTTAGTGGAAATTATATTAAAAATCCATTTAACTTTCAACACTTTGGCGTGAATCATTTGTCACTGTTCAAAAATGGAGAACAAATGTTCTCTCGACCGTACACACCTTCTTACAACACTTTTACTTATGCTATGCCATATCTGCAATCTTTCATCAATACAGGCAATCACTTGGCGGATGATGGTTATTGTGTAGACATGCCAGACTGGCCCAACGGGTTCTGCATATATCCCTTTGACTTAACGCCAGACTTGTCAGCTCACGAACAACACTGGTGTGTGCAAGAACAGGGTAACGTTAGACTGGAACTTGGATTTGAAAGAGCTTTGACGGAAGCAGTTACTATTATCATCTATGCAGAGTTTAGAGAAATCCTTGAAATTAATAAAAATAGAGAATGTTCCATGGAATATACCAAATAATATAAATTAGCATGTATTCACGCTTCGCTGCTAGTTGACGTCATGAACTCTGTACAGTTGTTACAATTGCTGCAACACCAGAATCATGATAAAAAATATACTATTGGTGTTTATGCTGCTGACACTTTACCTCATAGTGTCAAGAGACCAGCTGCGATTATATCAAATACTGATGAACATGATAAAGAAGGAACACATTGGATTGCATTTTTTATTCCATGTTCAGGCAAAGTTGAATATTTCGATAGTTATGGTTTAAGACCTCTGATTAACCATCATTTAAATTTTCTGAAAAGATTTTCATGGTCTCATAATACAGTCGAGTTGCAAAATATATCTTCTAATGTTTGTGGTCAGTATTGCTTGTTGTATCTATGTGCAAGAATGAATGGTACTACAAAAAAACAGTTCTTGTCTTTATTTGGAAAAAATTCTATCCTGAATGACAATATTGTGAGATCGAGTGTTCACAACATATTTCACCAAGTTCCCACTTCTAATGGCGGGCAGCACTGCTGCTCGAGATAGTTAAAACTTTCACCGCTAGAGGGCTAGCTATATATTAAGAATTCCTCACGAGGTGACTGCCAGTTGTCTTCCAAGACTCAGCCACCATGTTTAAGCAGAGAGCTCGCTTTAACCCGTACCACCAGAAACCTCATCATCAGCAGAAAATGGCTGAGCTCAAGTCACCTGACATATTCAGAACATTCTTCCCGCTCAACAAATGCGGTTCCAAGCAAGTGATGGTGTCGCTAGATCCTGCAAGTGATTTTGCTCCAGTAGTGACGATAGGGCGCACTGGGTGGTCCGGCACACGACTTTCACCTGAAATTTTCATCGAGTTGACGAAAGTAAGTGCTGCAATTACAAAGTTCTTTGAAGGAGAGGCAAGAGTTGACCCCATGCAGTTGAGCTACTTGGAAAGTGTTGAGTTTCACAACAAATGGGGGAAATCAGTGATCTGCATCAACAGTAATCTTGACGGAGGTACGAAAGTGTTCCTCGCTAAACCTACGTGGGATAGTCTAGTGAATCTTTTTGATTGCATACTTCATGTCGTGAGCATCATGGGAGACTGGCAACTGGACGTGATGAACTTGTACGTTACACTAGCAAGAAGAGTGAAGGATCAGCTACAGCCAGATCAACTATCTTTACGTCAATCTGATGTCGCTAACATCTTAAAAAAAATCCAGTTTGATGAACTATGCGTTATGACTTCCAACCCACAAGTGGACTTGAGACGGTGCTTCTACGAACTTCAAGCAATGTGTTGTGATGAGATTGCTGCATACCTACCTTACGTATGAAGAAGAAAGTCAGCTTTGGACCAGTGATCATATTTCACTTTTGTGATATTGAGTCTCGCTCACCAATTTGGGAACTGGTAGCAAGAGACGCTATGCGGTTCAGACATAGAATTGCAAGATATGATGAAATCATAAGTCCTGTATTAAATTTACAACATAGGACTGTTTGGTTAAATAAAAATAGTAAATAATGGTGGTTGATTTAATAAAATATATATATATATATATATATATAATTTAAAAAAAAAAAAAAATTAAAAAAAAATTATAAAACCTAAAATACAAAAAAAATATAAAATATTAAAATTTAAAAAAAAAATACAAAATCTAAAATACAAAAAAATTATAAAATCATAAATAATTGTAAATATGAACCAAAAATAAAAAACATTCATGTAAATATTTGTAAATACACAACTTGTAAATATTAAAATTTAAAAAAAAAATACAAAATCTAAAATACAAAAAAATTATAAAATCATAAATAATTGTAAATATGAACCAAAAATAAAAAACATTCATGTAAATTTTTGTAAATACACAACTTGTAAATTTTTTTTGTGAATACAAATTTTGTTCATATTGTACATTTGTAAATTTTGTATAGATGTGTTTATAGCGCCTACTGGGGAACCCTACACATTAAAGAAGGGTAACGCGCCAAGTACGTGACCTCAATAGGTGGTGTGGAAGAGCGTACATATTATAATTTTCATATATCTAAATATAGCTTTATTATAGAAGGAATGTTAATATTATTTACCTCTCTAATGATCTTTTTGTCAATTATTCTAATAGCCTCTACAAATTAATTGATTTGGCTAACTGATAACCTCTCACTTAAAACAGGTTCATACATGTTCTTTTCTACCTGAATAACGGCATTTAGTTTTTGGTTTTTACCTTTCTAATGACCTTTTCACTGATGATTCTAAAAGCCTCCTCATGTTAATTGATTTTTCACGGTTTAATGACCTTTGAGCGTCAACATGTTCATACCTGTTCCTTTCTACGTCATCCTGTACTCAACCAATCGAAAGCATGCTAGTTCCCGCTCTCTCAAGTGACGTCACGACTCAACCAATCAGAAACATGTTACTCCCAACTCTCACACGATTCTATGAGTTTTCTAGGGGTAAGCGTCATTCTACAGTCATGGCTTCACGAAGAGAGGAGCTTCTCAAAGACTTTTGGGGTGTTCGTCCTTCTGAACCCCCATCTTTACGAGGAAAGTTTGTACGCGATGCGCGGGACAATTCAGTATTTACCACATGTGACTGCTGGTGTGATGGTGGTCGCCTCGTTGCTGGACACAGAAAATACATCTTCACTGAAGGTGGACGAGTACTCACCTTTCCAAAACACAGCCTACCTTATAAAACAGCTACCATCAATGACTTGGCACGTTACGGCTTCCGCTGGGATCATGACGGCTCCAAACTTGGTTTCATCATATGTGTTTACTGCAGATTGAAGATTGAAGACTTCGACGGGAGTAAACTTGCCTGTATCGAACACATGAAACTGAGCCCCTCGTGCAAGCTCCTGACCGGTGATGTCAACGAAAAAGAAGAAGAAAGACGAAATGTTGAAGAGGATAAGATGATCTACAGCCCAAAATGTCCGGCTTGAATAAAATAAAATTTGTAACGTGTTTAACCCTACACGTAAAAGAAGGGTGATGAAAAAAAAAATAAATAAAAATAAATGAAACTCTTTGTCATAATTATATTAATGAATTTAGGAAATGATTGTATAAATTAAACTCTTTGTATTTCTGAAATAAATAAATAAAATAACAATAAAAAAAAACAAAAAACAACAAAAAAAAATAAAAACAAAATAACAATCAAAACGTGTTTATGAACCTATGAGGCATACCCTACACGTCTAAAGAAGGGTAACACTCTACCGCAAAGGTGGTGGGGAACAGCGTTATTTTACATCGCTGGATAAGTTCGCCATTGAAGGCTTGAGGTTGCCGGTTGAGGACCGGCCATGACAGCTTTTGAGGTCTTGTTGACGGCTGTCAGTAGGTTGGGTGTGGTGCCGGTTGAGGACCGGCGATGACAGCTTTCTGAGGTAATGAGAGCTGTCATATATTTTTTTTTTGGTTTTCCGCCGGTTGATAACCGGCCATGCCAGCTTTTGAGAGTATGAGAGCTGTCATGTGAGAGATTTTTTTTTTTGAGGTTGCCGGTTGAGGACCGGCTTGAGGTTGCCGGTTGAGGACCGGCATGACAGCACTAAACGGCTGTCATAGTTGAGTTGGGAGGTTGCCGGCTGAGGACCGGCGTGACAGCTCTGAACGGCTGTCATTATAAGTTATAGAGGTCGTCGGCTGAGAGCCAACATGACAGCTTCTGAGAGTATGAGAGCTGTCATCGCTCTGGCAGCTTTCTGAGAATATGAGAGCTGTCATCGCTAGGTTTAATTTAGGTTATTTTAAGTTCAGTTTAGTTAAGTGTTAGTTCATTTTAGTTCACCGTCCTTTAGACGGTATTGTTTTGCTCACAGGTTACACCTGTGAGTGACTTCACACCGGGCCTGTTGCCCCGGGGCAGGCACTCGTACCTGCCTTTCACCTCGCTTGGCAAGCAAACTTTTGCTTGAATTTGGAAGGGTTTGCACCGATTGCACCGGTGCAAACCCTGCGAGATTTATGTGCCTTTAGCCTTAATTCTTCTCTACTATTGTTAGATTCTATATTGTTTGAGAAACTCAACACGTGTATTGTTTATATATATAAAAAGTGAACATAATATATGAGTCTATACAAGTTTAACACTGTCCATTTACATATTTTATTGGATCACGAGAGCTATATAGGATGACAGGACATAATAATTTTGACCTCTTGTGTTAAGGGTAAGGTAACGCCACCAATGTTAAAAAAAATCCCTCACACAAAAATTCTGAAAAAAATTTAGAATGTTCTCCTCTACACCACCTATCAGTAGCTAAAATATCAGGTATACAAATACGATCTAGTTTTTGAGTTATGAATTTTTAAAGTTGACTACTTTAACATGGAGAAATGGAAATCCCATGTTAAATTAGTCAACTTTAAAAATTCATAACTCAAAAACTAGATCGAATTTGTATACCTGATATTTTAGCTACTGATAGGGGGTGTAGAGGAGAACATTTTAAATTTTTTTCAGAATTTTTGTGTGAGGGATTTTTTTTAACATTGGTGGCGTTACCGTACCCTTAAATATTTGGTAAAGACATCGGTCACGAAAGCTGGGTGGTCTTTTGATCTGTTAACGTACTTCTGACTGTGAGATCGTGTACTGACAGTGCAGCTGCAAGATCACAGGCCACACTTGCAAGTGGCGCCGAGCTGTCGCTCCATACAAGCGGCCGTGATCGCTTTGAGGTTACATTGCCTGCAGGTGCTTATCAAGTATATATGACACGATTAGAATATTTTGCAACGTAAATAATATCCATATGCTGTTAATATTTTAATTTTTTTCATAATATAAAATATTTTCAATATCTGAGCCTACAGGAAATAAAGCTTAAATTCATGATACAGACTTAAATTCATGTTTTGAAGTTAAAATACAGTTTTACAATCGGAATCAACAAAATTGTAACTTCAATTTTAGAGAATTTAAGACTGCGTATTTATAACATAATATGAGATCGTGCAGCATGCATGTGCTTAAAATCCTATACAATATATATTAATTGGCATTAAATTTGCAACATACATTTCATATCAGTGTTGCAACAGTATTTTGTGGTTGCAATAAGAAGAATTAAACATCATAATTATAGCTGCTACTATTATTAATATATACGAGGCATTAATTTTTTATACAGCCTAAGATTTTGTTATTGCAGCGAACCAATTGACTTCGGTATAAAAAAAATATCAACATATTTAAAAAAAAAAAAAAAAGTGTAAAGAATAGGTGTGTTGATCTTGAATTTTACAAGGTCAAAAAGCTAAGTTTATTTTGCCTGAATGAACAAGCATTGGCTATTTCAGCTATATACGTGATTATTTCGCCATCTCAGCAAGAAAATAATAGTGAAATAAAGAAGTTTTATTTTAACAGTTGCTAAGATTGCGAAATTATTAAATATATGGTATGATAGTCATATATATATATATATATATATATATATATATATATATATATATATATATATATATATATATATATATACAACTGTTTGGTCTCGATGCACAGGACCTGCTCTATAAATTTTGTATTACGGAATTATGAAACGTATATATGGATTGGTGATTGATAAAAACTGAAAATAAGATTATATTAATACCCATTTCTTGTTTGTAAATGAATATCGTATTGATCGATAAACAAAAATCATGTATTAAACAATGTTTTTTATTGCGCCTTACTAATCTATTAAAAATGTAAAGGTCTATAAGAAATTTAATCTGTATTGATTATATTTTGTAATGATTATACGATATCTTGTCGGCGGGTGTTGCTACGCAGCGCCGCCTATCGTTGGCGCCTTTGGTCTGCGTGATTATTTCCTCTTACCAAGAAGCGTTCGAAGATAATAAAACATCAACTTTTTTTTATATGTTTACGTTACGAAATAAAAAAAATAATATATACAGTCGGTATACCTAACGGTTGCATTTAAACATTTTATTGCAATGCTGCAAGCTATACATTACGAAATATTCATTTTTATTTGTCATGAATAAAACTTTATAAAACTATTTTTTTTATGATTTTTATAAATGTTTTATTAAGATATAATATAAACTCATTTCATATTACAATCTTCAGCTTGAGAGAGTCCAGCTAGACATTTTTAATTAATTAACGGCTCTGTGAGCTTTTTAGCAATTAATTTACTGTATGTATAGTACACCTGTAGTAAAAGTTTTGTGGTTAATATACATTGCATGCAGTGATTTCCGCAAATTTATGGTGTCTATTTTTAATTAACTATTTTGTGGTAATATTCTTGCACAAAGACTTGCCGCTTCTAATTGATATTGCACAGGTGTATAAGTTTTTGTTTTTATTTGTTTCAGCGAATCGCAAGGACGAGGTAGCAGCAATACGGAGTAAATTTCCAACTAAAGTACCGGTAAGTTTCTTTTTTAAATAATTTAAACTTGTCTGATATTAACACCAAGGAACGTTGATTAACACAATATTATTATTATTATTATTTTTTTTTTTTTTTTTCATTTTTGTGCGGTTGATTTCGAATTTTTTGTGCTAAAAGTTGTAACAAAATATAAGGTATTCATTCAACTTGTACGTTTTTTCAGAAAAATGCACAAATCGAATTATATTTTCAGTACTTTAGCATGAAGTCCAACAATATATAACACGATCTAGAGTTGTTCTTTTTGTCACCAATATTTTTAACTTGTTCTCCATTTGCCTCAGATCATCGTGGAGCGTTTCTCCAAGGAAAAGTCCCTGGATCCCCTGGACAAAACCAAGTTCCTGGTGCCGCAAGAAATCACCATGTCTCAGTTCGTCAGCATCATCAGGTGCGTTTATTAACAATTGGTATGAATTCATAATTCAAGAACTTCAGCTGATATCAACACTATTTGCATGCATTTTAGGAATAATTATAATTTATTAATTCAGCATTTTTTTGGCTAAATGGTTAAATACCCTCGCTTTCCTTCTATAGCTGCAACTTAATATAATTACAGTACAGTAGTAAAGATTTAATACAATTTGTTATGTTCATATAATAGATGTGTATTAAGCATTGCACATTTATTATAGCAATTAGAAATACCCGTAAAGTATAATTAATAAAATAATTAAATAGAAATGTATCAAAAAGGGTAAGGTAACGCCACCAATGTTAAAAAAAATCCCTCTCACAAAAATTCTGAAAAAAATTTAAAATGTTCTCCTCTACACCCCCTATCAGTAGCTAAAATATCAGGTATACAAATACGATCTAGTTTTTGAGTTATGAATTTTTAAAGTTGACCAATTTAACATGGGAGTTTCATTTCTTCATGTTAAAGTAGTCAACTTTAAAAATTTATAACTCAAAAACTAGATCGTATTTGTATACCTGATATTTTAGGTACTGATAGGGGGTATAGAGGAGAACATTTTAAATTTTTTTCAGAATTTTTGTGAGAGGGATTTTTTTTAACATTGGTGGCGTTACCTTACCCTTAATAATACTTATGCTTTTATATACTTATAAGTTATATTATTTTAAATTACTTTTATTAATATTTATTTAATACATTTTTAATTTAGTGTGAAAATTGCAATATGATTAATTAAGCTTCCCCCCCCCCCCTTCAATTTTCAACACTTTACTTTCATTTCTACAAATTTTTATTTACACCAACATTTCAATTTCAGAAATCGAATGCACCTTGGTTCCCAGCAAGCACTCTACCTACTCGTGAACAACCGCAGCATGGCAAGTTTGTCGCGCACGCTAGCGGAAGTGTACCAAGAGCACAGAGATGAGGACGGCTTCCTGTATGTGACTTATGCGTCACAAGAAGTGTTTGGCTCGTGTGCGTGATGTTGGCCTTATCGAGCGTCAGAGAAAGTGCCCAAGGCTGCTCAGAGACTGACGTGCTGTGGCCCTCACCCCCTTTTTTTCCTCCCCGCCAAATGATTCTTGTGCGATAAGGAGACGAGCAGTAACATCATAATCTAGTTCCGAAACTGTTGATCTCTACCTTGCTTTAACAATCAATTTATTGATTTTCAACCACAAAATTAGCTTTTTGTAAGGTGGAGATATATTAATTGATTTCACTATAGACAAGTTGTATCGGAGCTACTCCCTGTTGAGTATAAAAACATCATCGCTATACACCTGTAGGGAAAACACAACATACTTCTTGTCTCAGAGTGACAATTAATATTTTCAAACTAGACCTCTCATTGTGTTTGCCATCTTCAAGTTATTGTGTTTGATAAGTATTTATTCTGCTGAGCAGATTGTGTCATTTTTTAACTATATGGGCAATGGGAAAATTTATTACTCTATCATTACCATTTTATTTATGGGGAAAATAATACATGATGATTGTTTGTAAACAATTTTTTAATGTTTTTATAATGTAGCTTAAATGTTTATTAAAAAAATTAAAACTCAATTATTACGGTATTTCTAAAAACTGCAAATTTGTGAATTAGAAATAGCATAATTTTATTGTCAAAATTAGAAAGGAACCCTTTTGAATTAGTTTTGTTAATTAAATAATATTTGCACTACTTAATAATTTTTATTAATATTTAATTATCTGGCCTTGTCACCAAATATATTTTTGTTGTTTAATTGTTTCTAAATTTTCTTATTTTGCCTATTTTCCATCAAAATGCTTAAGATTGCAAGAAAATGTATGCCTGTGCTGGATTTTGGGGAAAAAAAATACTCAAAGACTGATTTCAGTTGTAAAAAGAAAAAATGTTGTATGATTTTTGCTGTATATATCTATATTATGTGTAATTATTGAAGATTGGTATATTAATAATATCTTTTAACTCCTAATAAAGTAATACAAAGTAAGCAAGAAAAGAAAATCTTATTTTTGACATTTCCTTCTCCATAGTAATAACATTAATGAACAAGGACGGAAGAATAATTAAGAACCTGTTGTTTAACTTTTAAAATAAAAAGTTTTTTATTATTATTTGTTTTTCCTCATTACTGTACAAAATTATCATGTAACATTAGTGCTTGGAGTTTAAGACTACTGAAAAGGACTTTAAAAGTGTGGTTAAAAATTAAATGAAATTACAGGAGCAATTACTGAGCCCAAATAAAGGAAATTAGCATAGCTTCTTAGTTCTTTCAGCAGAGAGAGAGAGCAGCAGGTTTTCCTTACCAACAACAACATGCCTGATATTTAAATACACATAAAAACATAAAAATGAAAGAAGATTGAAACTAACAGAAATTCTATTACTTGAGCAGAGAACTTTCAATAACTCGTGCCTCTGACTCCTTTTTGTATCTATTTTTTGAAGAAAATAAAATAAACAAATAATAGTGATAGTAATAAAAAAAATATGCAGCATAGTAAATAAGACATTAAATTTTTCCACTGCTGTATGTTAAAGGTCTGCATTGGCTGAATTTTTTAGGCTAGGCTCAGGCTGTTCAGGTGGCTGCTACGCCTGACGAGGGCCTGTGAAACCTGCTTTATATGGGGGCCTGTTAGGTAGGTTAGGCTTGCTCGATGTGTGCCTTTTTATTTTGGTATTTTACAACTCATTATAAAACTGGCAACAAACAAAGATGTTTTGTAATTATTCTTTCTTGCTAGCTCTTTTTTTCCTTTAGTAAAAAAAAACAGTACCATTGAAAATTCGAAGAATAACCAAGCCCGGCCTAGCCCGTTGCAGACTGCTGATGCCAAGCCGTGGGCTGGGTGGGTCTAGGCCTGAGCTCTTGCAGACCTCTATTGTAGACCTCTACTGTATATATTATACAATAGTTACAAAGGGATTAAAAAATAAATTAAAGAAAATGAAATTAGGCTGCTCATCGTTAAATTACGTGTAAGGCAATTTTTTTTATTGAATTGTCTTCACTGAATGTAGCCAATGTTGCATACAGTTCTCCATTGTGGAGTAAAAGAAGAAAAAATCAGCAAAAGTAATTTAAACTTTCAATTCTTTTAAAGACAGTTTAAACTATCATTGTATATGAAAATAACACACTATAAAACACTTATCATTAATATCTGCTGGTTATTGGCAATATGTATAAAGTCTTTGTTTTTGCTTTCACTTGCCGACTGTGAAGGTCACTCGTTTGATCCAAAAGCTTGGGCGGCTGCCAGTAGGGTGTCGTGGAGCTCTCTGGCGTAGCTGACTTGCGAGCGTACAGTAGCAAGGAACTGTGGGTATGACAGAGAGTCTTGCTGCTGCGTCACCGGCCCAGACTCGGTCCTTGTCAGTGCAATTTGCATAGGCAGATAACGCTGACTACTGTTGCCCTGAGTCACACACTCAATTGCAGTTTTCTGTAAACAGAAGATGTCATTTTTTTGTAGTATTTTACTCAAATATGTAATTAAAGGTGTACATATTCAGGAACTTTAAGAGTTATTTTGGTATTCATGTGCCTCAATATTTCATTACACTTTCTAGTGAAGGTGGGTCGGAGAGGCTGCTCTAATGTAGGATAATTAATTTGAAAAGTGAAGATATGGACAGTTGGTTTAGTTGAACTGGCCAGCGCAGCAGCAGCAGCCTACCACTGCCAGCGAGATGAGAGGAAGGGGTGGAAATGTCTGAAAGCTGGGCTTTCTTTCTAGCAGTACGCTGTTGCAGCATGGACCAGTTTAACTAGACCAACCGTCCATGTTTGCTTTTTCAGATCAATTGTCCTTGAACAGCTTCACTAGAATTAAAAGAAAACATTGAGGACGTGGATAAATCTACAGTTCCCATATACGAAAAAAAAAAAAAAAAAAAAATGTTCACTTTTAATTAGTTTCCACTTTCACATCTCTTTGTGAGGTTAGGTGCCTTGAACAGCATCATCAAGGGTGAAAAAGGCTTGAAGACAAGATCTTGCTCCTTATACAACCTGCTCCATTCGTGTGCTGAACAAGTTGACTTCACCAACTGGTGAGATGTTTGGCAAGGTAATAACAGTTTGAGTGTAAAGTACTGTATTTGCATACATTAATAATTAAAAAGTAAAACACACTAAGATTTTATTAATAATTGTCTCCAGATATAAGACTAAAAATTTATATGTAGAAAAAGATGTCAAAATGAAATTGCAAACTAAATAAAGCCGGTATTACACCATACAATTTTGCATACAATTTTTTCTTGCAAGAAAATTTCATTTCCACACAAATAAATGGAGTTGAAGTTTTCTTGTAAGGAAAAATTGTATGCAATAGTTAGAAAATTTGTATCGTGTAATACCGGCTTTTTAAAACAGACATCCCTGTAGAAAAACTATTACTGATATAACCTGTACTCCACTACCGTAGTGTATATTGATCAATAATGTACCGGTACAGTTTGTTTTCAACTAAAAGATCAAGTCAACAATCTTGCTATAAATTATACAGTGCTGTATTTCATTGTTATTAATTTGAAACCTACCAAGTGTAGTTCCATTTGGTCACATATGGAGTAAAACTCTTCAAGATTTTTATCAAATCGCTGGGCAGGGACTTCATTTCCTTTCCTGAAAAAGAGATATTAAAATGATTTATGTACTATTGGAAAAAAGAAATGCACACCTCTATGGCATAATAAGAAAAATTGCATAGATGAAACCTAACTTTAATTCAGGATTAAAATTGTTGATGCTCATTTATAGTAAGACTACTGTACACATAATTTTTTATTACTGTACTCAAGATATTGCTGATTGTGAACTGGATATCCCGGGTATGCAACTATCCACGCCATACATAAAGCATGTTGCATCAGAAAGAAATAGCCCACACAGACCTCAAGCACACTTCAGACTCAAGCTGCAGACTTCTAGCTCGTCTTTATTGCAGGAATTTTAGTAGCTGCTCTGCATTTTAGAAGCATTTAGCCAATTAGCAACAGAATGCTGATTACATATTGTGTTGTTTTTTCCTGCACTTTCACTCTACGTAAATCTACCTTTTAGCATGCAACTTTATCTTTCAGATATGATGTAAAGGTGCTTTCAAATAATCGAAATTTGCACTGGGTGCCATGTAAAAATATCACAAGATTTCATATCTGCTGCTATTGCGGCTGAAAGTCATGTGAATGCCGGCAATGCCGTAACAAAATCAAGATGAGTTTTGTTTTTCTACAGAGCGCCTTAGTCTGACCATAGAATATGTTGCAGCAAATTTGAGGTTTGATGTTTGCGGCGGCATCATCAACAACATTTTCTGCGGTGTGTTGTGGGGTGATTCCAAGGTCCCTCTACATAGGTAGAGTAATCTTGGGGTGATTCCGTACCAATTTTTAATTATGTAAAAGCACCTTAATATGTACATGGTATGCTTCGCATGCATGCATACATACAGTATCGTACATATAATAATACAGTAAATATTTACAATATGCTTACATTGTACCGAGGTCAACAAGACTGTTTTGATGGAGGGCTTGTGCAGCGGTTTTTAAGGTATTCTGTAAAAAATAATAAATTGTACATAATATGTGCATATAGCTGATTTATTCTCTAAAGGAGGCATCACTGTAGAGTTTTAATATATCATACTTACAGATAAAGAATCTCTAAGGGGAACAACGAGAGACTTCAGTTTTGAGATGTTATCCAACTTTTCTTGCTGCTGGGCTTGAAGTTGTGCTTGTTGCTGTTGAAGACTGCCTGGAGGTTGTGGAATTTGTGGCTGAAGCCCAGTAGGCATTGGACCTTGCATTGCACCCTGCATTGGTGGCATCTGCATATTTATAAACGAGAAAAACTTACAAAATTATTGAAAAATATGATTGTGATAAAAATTGTAAGATACACAGTACAGTACACAGCTACACACAGCCGATGCAGTGTTGCCCGATCGTAGCATTGCATTTGAGCCATTTGACGATGAAACTCAGCAATCTGGCAACATCATAGCAGCAGCTGAGATAATTTTCGACCAATCACGTTCATGAATTTTGAGCTCGAAAGTTAAATTTTTTTAGAAAAACCGTTGCGTCCGTTGCAAATGTGGTCGCTGCATCTTGCAACTTGCAAGCAAAATTGTTATTTTTTAGCCTGAAACCTGAAAGCCCTGGAAATTTTGCCCGTTTTTACCAGCCAAGGTGAGGAAAAGTTTACTTTTTTGTATTTTCTCAGAATACACTAGTCGTTTTGTATGTTAATACTTATTTAATCAATTGAGTGTAAAACAAGGATATGCATTAAAAGTATCATACTGTTATTTTTTTATGATAAATTTCCTAAGCATTTTAAAAGTGAAATTGTTAAAAATAGTGAAATGTATACTTATGGCATATAATACAAGAGGATGTAACAATATTTTCAGAATACAGTCAACCGGGGTAACATTGAAGGGTTTTTACTACCTTTCTGATCATAACTTTTAAAAAAAAAATATCTGGCAAATAAAAAAATTACCAGTTGTGTAACTTAGCTAGAGATGTCTAAAAATGTTTGTAAAATTTTTTTGCCCCAATTATTAACTGTAAAAAAAAATTAAAACAAGCCCTTCAAAGTTACCCCGGCAATGGGGTAACATTGAAGGGCCTTGCGGACACTTATATTCAAGCAACTTAAAAGTGTAATTTTTTTATTAATGTGTCCTACCATGTAATTTACTGTTCTGGACATATTTTTCAGTAACTTGGTAGCATATTAAACCATTATTTGCAGTTAATTAAAGGTTAATTAGATAATTAATCACAGTAATTAATTAAAATCCTCCAAATATTTAAACATTCATTTTATTTATTTATTTTTCTCTCTCTGAACATATTGGGGGGCATTCACAAAGCACTTTAACCCCAACTTTAGCCCCAAGTTTTATCCCTGGTACTAAACATGGGCTAACCATGTCTAGCTCCTAGTTTAGTACCAGGGATAAAACTTGGGGCTAAAGTTGGGGTTAAAGTGCTTTGTGAATGTCCCCCATTGTGTCATATATGTTTACAAACATTAATAATTTTATAAGAATGCAGAAGAATTTAAAAAGTTAAATTGAAACTTTTTAGAAATTTCTTCTCTTCATGTTCAGGCTTGAACTGGCATCATTTCCGGAATAGTATTCGGATGGTTAACAGAGAACTTGAAGTCCTTGGTCAGTTGGCTGTTCAATTATGAACATATAGTTGAACCATTTTGAATATCACAATATATCTTCTTTAACTTGACAAGCAGATAAGTTCCAGAGGTGAAGCCTCAGTTCCGTCGCTAAGTCGCTAATCCCAGTGACGAGCTCACTTGTCAGTTGTAGACAGGGTCATGTTTTTTTTTTGTCACTATAATCTGTGTTTTTCCCATTTGTAATTTTTTGTCATCATTGTTTGAGCTCTTTTTGTCATTCACACTCTGATCACTTACTCCTGATTTTGCAACAGACGAGGAATGTCGACACTCTTCACTCTTACCTAGTGCCATCTTTAGGCAAGGGAGGGGAGGGGTCATGCATGGTTGGGGTCATTCGTGTTAACTAAATATACCACCCATTGCCCCTCCATCTTCCATAACCCCACCAGACTCAGCTGACTCACTCTGACTTCAGACCTGGAGAAATGTGCTGGACACACACTTTTACCTGATGCCACCTGTAGACAGGGGGGAAGGGGAGGGAGGGGGAGTCCAAAGTTTAGGTCACCTCTAGAATAGTTCTTAAATTCAAAAAACTCCCACCCACTGCTCCTTCTAGTCCCTGTACCCCTCCATCCCAAGACTTTTAGCGGACTCACTCTGACTTTCATACTCCGACGAGGAGCAATATAACTTGAGGCAGTGGCTTGGTTGCCTGGTTCTACTTGAAGGAAAAAGGGGTTCCATGGGGGGGGTGGAAGGGGGGGGTGATGGCTAGGTGACCTACTGCATGGTAGGTCTAAATTTTCATCAGTGCAGTCTTGATTGTATACACTCTTTGTATTTGTTGACCTCTTCTGCAGTACTCGAATCAGGCCTACCGGTAGTGCGTAAGAGATTTCTTAATGAATCTGAAATTAAAATTTAATTAGTATAATTGTAGTTCTGTTCTAACCTTTATCATAAAATTAATAAATTATTTAACAGTAACTGAGTCTTAAAAATGTTCAGGCATGAAATGAGACAAATATAGTTTTAATGTCAAACAATAGCACCGGTAATTACAGGTAATGGCATAGACCCCCCCCCCCCCCCAATTGATGTTGTGGTACATAGAGAAATACATGGGCAATGGGTGGGTTTACTTTCCCCTACTCACTTCTCATGGGAGAAACATTCTGAAAGATGGAAGACTTTTTTTGGAACTTTTTTCTGGCTCCGCCACGGAGTACCGGACCAGAATAAAGTGCTGAAAATCTTTGTGGTGGACTAAAAAGAGAAAAAAGTAGTTCAAAATTAATTGAAATGTATGATGCAATGTTATATAGTATGATTTGTGCACTAAATTTTGTATCAGATTCTTTTTAAAGCTTCATTCAAGTAAATAGTGATATTCTCTAAAGCCCTTCAAAGTTACCCCGCCGAGCCCTTCAATGTTACCCCATTGAAAGTAAAAATTCATAAAAAAAAAAGTTACAGGAAAATTTTCAAATCCTTTGGTACATGTGTTAAGAAGGGTTGAAATATAACACTGAATAGCATTGCAAGTTCCAACTTGTATTTGCTTACCTTGTGGATGGCTTATTTCCAGACTTCTTATTTTGGTCACACTTTTCATTCTTCAGTAAAAAAAAATAATTATCTCCAATTTATCAACTGCAACACTTAAATCTATTTTTCTCTATTAGCTAATAACATATTCCTACCATATAGTGAGAAAAAACTTCAGTGTACACAGTAGATTGGTCTATAAAAAATCACAAATCTTTATTTTCCTCATTTTCAAAGTTACCCCGGGCTTTCAAAGTTACCCCGGTTGACTGTATGTGTTAATAAACAAGGATCAGATGGATCAATTTATAACTGGAAAAAAATTGTTCAATGAACTATATACCGGCCAGATAATATATAATAATATGTGAAGGAAAGATTTCCCTTTAAGATTAAGATTAAATAGCAGTGTGTACACACATTACATGCATACACCACTGCTTGCGGCTATTGTGGGTATTCCACCACGGTGGCTCGCTTGCTTGCAGCTGACTCTCTCAGCCCCTCCCTGAACTCACCAACACTCCGAGCATCCACAAGCCCAGAGTCCAACAAATTCCACTCCCTCACCGTTCTTCTCAAAAAGGAATACTTGCCCACATAATTTTTGCTTCTCCTATACTCCAGCTTCCAATCATGGTCCCTCCTACCTCTATAACGCCCTTCCTCAGTACGATCGCTAAGCTCCTCCCAGCCCTTTTGGTTCCTAGTTATTTTATACATTGTTGTCAGTCTACTTTGCTTCCTCCTTTCCTCCAGATCATCCCATCCCAGTTGCTCTATCATTCTGGTCACACTCTCTCTTCCCTTATAAATTTTGCTTTTATCACAGGTATAGCTCCAGTTCCCCTTTTCTAAAACCCTTCTTGCTGCTCGTCTTTGTATCTTTTCCATCTCTTTCTTCCCTTTTGCTCTATACGGGTCCCACGCATTACATCCATATTCCATTATTGGTCTAATCAGAGACTTGTATGCTTTTTCTCTTACTGTCCTGCCTGCCCCCTTAAGATTCCTCATTACAAACTCAAGATTCCTTCTGCTCTTTGCGGTTACATACCTAATATGTTCATCCCAATTAAGTTTGCACTGAAGCATTACTCCCAGATATTTGTATTTGTCCTCTGATTTGATTTCTTCCCCCTCCATAAAATATTTAACCTGACTTTGCTCCCTTCTTTTGTTGAACTTAACCACACTACATTTTCCAACATTAAGCTTCATTTTATTAGCTCCTATCCATATACCCACTGTCTCCAGATCCTTTTGTAGAATTTGCTCATCCTGCTTATTACTTACTGTCCTATAGATTACGCTGTCATCAGCAAAAAGCCTCATCTCCGACTCCAAATTCTGTACAATATCATTAATAAAAATAATAAAAAGTAGCGGCCCTAGCACACTACCCTGAGGAACTCCGGAAGTAACCTTCACTACCTCAGACAACGTTTGCCCTAGCTTGACTCTCTGTACTCTGTCAGTTAAAAAATCTTCTATAAAATTTATCAAGCCTTCTTCACCTACCGCTTCTCTTATTTTATTCACTAGTATATTATGTGGCACCTTATCAAATGCTTTCTCGAAATCCAAAAATATTGCGTGTATTTCCTCTCCTTTATCAATGCCTTCCTCGAGGTCCTGCACTAGCCCCAGAAGCTGAGTATCACATGAATAATTCCCCCTAAATCCGTGCTGTTGTTTGAAAAAATATCCCTTCCGTTCTAGCTTATGTCTCATGTACTTAACTACTATCTTCTCCATTACTTTTGAAACTACTGATGTAAGGCTTACTGGTCTGTAGTTTTTAACTTCACTTTTTGCTCCTCCCTTATAAATTGGAATAACCCACGCCTCTCTCCACCCATCTGGCATTTTACCTTGTTTCATTACAGTCTCAAAAATAAGCATTTGGTACTTACAATGCTTGTCAATACACAATTTTAGGAATGATGCTGTAATTCCGTCCGGTCCCGGGGCCTTCCCTTTTTTCAGTAACACTATTGCTCTTCTAACATCTTTATATCTGACCCTGAATATCTTATGTCTACTATTTGCTGTACCTTCCTCCTGCTCGTTATTTTGCTCATTCTCCTTGTATGTATCTAATACTTTGGCCTGGAACACAGCCTCATATTGCTTTGAACACGCATTTGCTTTCTCCGACTCCGTAACATATGTTCCCAATGCATCTTTCAGCACTGGTATATAATTTCCTGCCTTTCTTAGGGTTTTTATATGTTTATACATTCTTCCCCAGCTGCTACCTACATCTTTCTCATCAAAAATCTTGCTCATAAAAATTTTTCTCGCCCTATCCTTTGCATTATTGAGTTCCATCTCCGTCTCTTTCATTCTGCCTTTCCTAACTAGTCCTTTCTTATATTTAATATAGTCTCTTCTCAACTTCCTCTTTAAGCTTCTAACCTCTTTATTAAAATACGGTGGTTCACTATTCACATTAATTGATTTTGCTGGTACATATTTTTCTTGTACTTTCATACATATTTTAACATACGAATCCCACAAAAGATTTATATCTCCTTTACTTTCCTATAGCAGTTAATTATATATTCATTGTGTAAGTAATTATTTGTAAAACTATCTTATATGTTAATTGGTATTTTGCTATTTCTAGCTGTTTTAATATATTGGTTCGTTCTGTATACAGTTGGCATAAAAAATTATGAACCAAATTTTTATATGTTGTTGTAAAATCAATTAATTAATATGTAACTACAACTATTATGTATTTAAATAGCGAAAGCTAAATAAAGATTAAAGATTATTTCATTTCTAGGGATTCCTAAGGAATCATGAATTCGCTAAAAGATTTCATGAGCGAACTGAAGACAAGCGGATCTGCAGACTCGTCGAAACATAAAACAAAATTTACAACACAGTCCCACACTAGTCCAAGTTCAGACATTGTAGATTTAACTAGTGATGATTCTCGTGATGACTCCAATAATGTAATAAGCGATTCAGATGATTCAAAGTCTGTCATTAGTGATTCTGACGATGATGACACTCGCATTGTGTCAACATCCTCTCAAGGTAATAAAACTCTGGGAATGAAGTTAGGTTTCGGCACATCATTCATGCAAAAGCAATCATTTTCAAAACCTAGTAGTCCAAATCCTTCCGTATTGTTGGATAAATCTAAAAAATTAAACATAAAAACCTTGGGAGTCCCGCTTACACGACCTCATCCAAACATTTTGAAACCATCACAGGGTGGTGGTATGCATAGCATAAAAGAAAATTTAGATTCACGACGTTCAGGAGATTTGTCTAATCCTAAATCTTTTCAAGATGGAGTAAAAAAACAGATAATTCCCCTTACACGACCTGTAGTTGGGGTGCCATTTACTTCCAAATCTTTACAGGGAGATTTAACAAAGCACATTCCAACACGACCTGCAGTGATTGTCACCAAAGCTCCCCACAATAATGCTGTCAAACACATTGTTCCGGCTTCTCGTCTATCACCTGCAGAAAATTCAAGCCTCAAATACACTCCTCCCTTACGTACATCAGGAGAAGGTCCTAAAGCTTCCCACAATAATGCTGTCAAACACTTTGTTCCGGCTTCTCGTCTATCACCTGCAAAAAATTCAATCCTAAAATACACTCCTCCCTTACGAACATCAGGAGAAGGCGTACCATTTGCTCCTAAAGCAAAAATACACGGTTATGGACACTCTAACACACTGGTACCTCTTGGTCAACCCATTGCCCCAAAACCTACACATAACAGTATACACATACCTCTTGGTAAACCTATGGTGGTTTTACAAGCAGAGGCAGACAAAGGATCTGGAGACAGCAGTCCTCTCCGTGAAAAAGCTCGTCTTGCTGAAAATATCTTGTCTCTCAAGGAAAAAATACGTCAGGTTCATGTAAGTTACTTTTATTGCTGTATACATATTTTATGTGCATACGCTGTAATCTTCATATTTTATTTATATATTTTTTTTTCTTAACATTGTACATTAAATAAGCCTAGTACTGCACTGTAATAAAACATGCAATACTGTACCAGTACGTACCTTGGATTAATTTGGTTAAATGTATGCTCTTAATTTTCAGAAATCGTTGACAACACTTGACCTGGATACACTGCCTGACAAAGGACTAAAACTTCAGATGCAGCATGCCAGCATGAAAACACAGATGAATCAACTGCACAAGCAGTATAAGATTTTAAGTGAAAAAATTCAGGCTTTAACTCAGGAGAATGCACAGAACAAAGCTTCGTCATCATCATCTAAGAATTCCTTTGAGAGCTTGCCTGTAGCTCAGCCCTATAAAAGACCTGGAAGTAAGTTAATAAATACAGTACAATATAACAGGATCTGAATCTTTCACAACATTATATTAAAAAGTAAAAATAGTCTAGTATCATAACAAAATTTTAATCATCTGATAGTGTTGTGTATGTAGTGTCCGAACATTCAGTAATTATTTAAAAATTGTTTCTTGATTATGAAAATAATGAAATAAAAATCTGGCATAACTTTTTATGCTAGTTGGTCAGTAAACAAAAAAATGTTGTGTAGGTTACCCTTTGAGCTACCTGCAATGTTTGCATCTTCAAAATTGGTTCAAAAAGTAATTTATTTATGTACATGATTGATTGATTGATTGTAATCATTAATCAGATAACAATATATCAACTGCTAATTAATTAACAAAATAAATAAATCTTACCAGTCCCATTAGGCTTCACACATATATAATGAACTATATTATTATGAAATCCTGGTGTATTAAGAGTGTTCATTTGTGTAGCTTACATGATGGCGGAGAGCTTGACTGGAGACTCTCTGGTTCACCTGCACTCTGCGCTGCGCTCATGCCCCCTTGAGTCCGGAGGCTCAGACCCTGGTCCTCAGGGGCTGACCGTCCCGCTGTTACCTCACCAGGAAAGAGCCATGGCGTGGCTGTTGTGGCGTGAGGAGCAACACCCCAAGGGAGGCATTCTTGGTAATTACGGCCATGATCATCCATAGTATTCAACATTTTATGTCCAGATTGCTGTTTTATAATGACCACCCTCTTTATTAGTCTTCTTTTTTAAAATTTATTGTGTTTTTAAATAGACTTTATGAAAGATTCAGTTATTATTTATTCTCCCTTTGTCCCTCCCCCCACTTAACATTTCAAAATCAAGAAGCAGTACTCTGATATCAAAGTCTTGTACAATGGTTGCAATTTAAGAGAATGCTAATTAAGTTATTACCAGCCAGAATATTCTTAGCAAATTCATACTTTAGCAAATTCATCCTGCTTAAGAAAAGAGGGTGTGAGGCATATGGAATAGACTATGATGTATTCCCATACACAACATTTTTTTTAATATATCTTAAAAACATAAAGTAAAACTGGGATTTTTTCCATTATTTAACTAGGATATGATGGCTGATTGTAATTGTGTCACAGCTGACGACATGGGCCTGGGCAAGACACTCACCATGATTGCCCTCATCTTACGTAGCAAGGAGCTCCGTCAAGGCAACCAGGAGAATCTCAACACCAGTTCTCAAGGTTAGTTAGTCACTTCTGTATGTGTTTACCAACTTTCAAGAGTTAATTGGACGTTAATTTTAAAATTGCAGAATTAAAACAGGGAGGTATTGCAAGCTAGTTAGTGGAAGAAATAATATTAATTTATTTTTTACTCTACACTTACACTGTATTTATCTCTTCCCACAACTTTAGGTTTTCTATCTCCTCTAAAAAGTTTTAGCAGTACATAATTCCTTGTAAATCCTCCGTCATCGCTTTCTTATTGATCTCAATTACTGCCAGAGACAAAAGTTATTTGGATTATATCTCAGAAGAAATCACATGAAATACATTTTAAAAATTGGAGAACGTTCTTAGGGTTTAAAAAAATTCATTTGGTCAGTTTTCTCACAACACTTCCATTTCCATTCGTGAAGTTTCAAGTTAAATTTGTAACTCTATTTTCACAAAACTGGCTAGACAGATAAGCTTCATAAAAATTGAGCCGTCTGTTGATGGCAATTCTAGTGTTTTTTTACAAGTCTTATTAAAATTAAAAGGTCCAGTTCTGAGAACTTTATCAACTGAGATCCATCCTTAAAGGTGAGAACATGATTGATCCTGTAAAATTTTTACAGGAGAGGGTATGCCGCGAGGAGGTACCTTGGTGGTGTGCCCGGCAAGTGTGCTGCGTCAGTGGGAGGCTGAGATAAAGAACCGCTGCGAGAGGAAGAAGCTCAGCGTGTTTGTATACCACGGCAAAGAAAAAACCTCGGATCTAAGAACGTGAGTGCTGACTTTTGCCATTGTTTCCTCTTGTCTTCAAAAACTTACATAGTTAAATATGAAATTTGATTAAATTAGTTGATATGTATGCATAAAATTCAATTACATATATTAAAAAATAAAAAATAAAATAATAATAATAATCTTAAAGGGGGGGGGGGGGTCAAATATTGTATTTTACAGATTTTTGTACCAAAGTTTTTTTTTTTTTTTTTTTTTTTCTAAATGCAATTTTAACAAAGCCTTTTGCCTCAGTTGAATTAATTAATATTAAAGTAGATGGATTCACATTTTGTTTTGTTGTATTATTTATAAATTGGTTGTTATGCTGGCAGGCTGACTCGTAAAGACGTTGTGCTAACCACCTACAACCTGGTGGGACGCGAGGGACAGCCTCTCAAGCACACCATGACTTTGGATGGACTGCAGCCACAGCCAGCGGTGAGCAACACTTAAAGACAATCCGTAAACTTCATGAAATGTTGATTAATTAATTAAATAAATCGATCAACCATCTACAATTACAGTATTATTCATTTACTGTACTTGTTACATAAAAAAATGTCTCAGATATTTCTTAAATTCTATTTACTGTATTTACTTTTTTGTTCATTTCATTTCTAAAGATTTTTTTTTTATTTATTTATTTTTTTACTACTGCAGGCTGTAAATAACACGGTAATGGTAGGAGACAAGAGAATACTGTTTTTACAAATTAATATTTCCTCTTTTTATACGTACCTGTATAATTTTATTACTTGCTGTTATTTCTTAATTTTTCTTATACAGCATTATTTTACTCTATTGTACTAATGGTAACGTTTTAGGGCACACTGTTCGGGGTACGCTGGGAGCGAGTGATTCTGGACGAAGCCCACACAGTGCGTAACCCCAAGACAGTGATGGCCAAGGGTGTGTACCAACTGAGGTCAACCTACCGTTGGGCCCTCACCGGCACTCCCATACACAACAAGCTGCTTGACCTGTACAGCCTCATCTGCTTCCTCAAGTTCACACCTTTCAGTAATGAACAGGTACAACAAACGAGTAGCACGACGAGAATGTCTTCATTTCTTATGTCCTTGTTTTGACTTCTAAGTCATGAACATTCTTGTTATTATTTGTTTTAATTGTATACTTCTTTAAATAAGTTGATAGTCACACTGAAAAAAATTAGCAAGTCTAAACTTTACTTACAAGTTAGAATATTATTGTTAGAATTGGAATATACTTCCACAGTTTACAGTTTCATATTTGCTCTCACAGTCAGTTGTGGGAATCTGAAGCATTTGTGTGTATGTGTAAATTACAGAATGTTGCAAATAAATATTTATGGTTATGAATTGCATTGATTATTATACTGTAAATTGTTCTTGATGTTGGCTAGCCATGGTCATTTTTCCTCAGCCGTTTAGTTTAGATGATCCAGGAGGCACGTGAACAATGCTTGTATCTTGAGAATAATATATACTGTTGCGGACGCGGCTGAGACCACTGCCCTAAATTGTTCTAAAATAAATAAAAATAATATGTAGTAAAAAAAAAAAAAATCTACTTAAGGGTAAGGTAACGCCACCAATGTTAAAAAAAATCCCTCTCACAAAAATTCTGAAAAAAATTTAAAATGTTCTCCTCTATACCCCCTATCAGTAGCTAAAATATCAGGTATACAAATACGATCTAGTTTTTGAGTTATGAATTTTTAAAGTTAACCAATTTAACATGGGAGTTTCATTTCTCCATGTTAAAGTAGTCAACTTTAAAATTTTATAACTCAAAAACTAGATCGTATTTGTATACCTGATATTTTAGGTACTGATAGGGGGTATAGAGGAGAACATTTTAAATTTTTTTCAGAATTTTTGTGAGAGGGATTTTTTTTAACATTGGTGGCGTTACCTTACCCTTAAATGACTGCAGTTGCTGCTTTAGATTATTGAGGCAGTGTGTGAGGTGCCAAAGTACAGTGCATAGAAATCTATAATGTCATCAGTAACACAATACATATATTGTTATTTAACCTCATAAGATTAGAAAACTAGATTACAATCGTAGCTCTGGCCAAACTTCACAAGGAAATAGAAATTTAAGAGAAATCAATATTGTTGTTGTGTCATTACCATGCAGCGTGTAACTAACGTTTGATGACTCAGGTTTGGCGTCGTTGTGCTGAGAACAAAAGTGCTATGGGTACGGAACGCCTCAACACCATCATGAAGAGCATCATGCTGCGCCGCACCAAGGCTGAGCTACAGGCTGAAGGCCAGCTCAAGTGTCTACCCAACAAGGAGGTGCAGACCATCGAGGTGACCCTTGACCCAGAGGAGAACAAGATCTACCAGCACCTGCTCCAGCAGTCAAAGTACGCTCAAGTCCTTTCCCCTCAGGGACTATAATATTAAGATAGGTTTTCAAAGCTGATTGGCTATTGCAAGATTACAATTTTCGCGATTACAGTATGTAATTATTATGCAAGTAAATTTAACTTAGTAAAGTTAACTTTGAGTTAACTAAAATTGCAAAACATTTACTCATCTTTACATAATTTTCTTAACATAAATATGTAATGCATTAATGAATATAGTATACTGCTTTAACTTTTCACAATGCTATTTCTTATTAAATGTACAGAGTTACTCATAAAGATATAGCTATTGATGCAGTCCGTCCTTGCTGTCCCACTAAATTTGACTGCGACTGTACCATTTTGATTTATGCCCTTATTTTAACTTTTTAATTATTAACAAATTAAAGTAAAAACTTGTAAAAACATCATGTCAAGGGACCCAGAAAATTAAATTGACCTTATATCAAGTTTTTCTTACCTCTACATTTTTGACAAGACCGTGATCTCCTTTACTCAAAATCGAGTTTTCCCTAACAACAAGTTGTGAATCATAATTTTTTATTACATTCAATATTTTTATTTTTAAAGTGTATGCTACTTTTTGCAGGACCCTGATGGCCAAGTTCCTCATGCAGAGAGCTGAGAAACAAGTGGAAACTGGGGAGAACCCCTTTGCAATTCAGGAGGCCATGAAAGAGCTGGACAAGCAGGGTAAGCTGGCAAGCAAATCAAACTTAATACAACACATTCTTTTTTTACTGCTGTGTGTATGATTTATCAATCTAAATAAAGTGTTCAATGTACAGTCGTTGTCTCAGAAAATTTCCATTTGCAGTCTTGTTATCACCATACCCCATAAGATTAGCACAGGGTATGGTGCTAATGGTCTTGGAATGGGACAAGGCTGCAAGTGGGGAAAGTTTTCAAGGCAACAAGTGTATTACCCCCATTTTTATTATTATTATTATTATTATTATTTATCACTCCTGTTAACTCTTCAATTTTTGTTTGAATTTTGTCTCAAGTGCTTTAGAGAGCATGCCACGTAGAGGGGAAAAATCAAACTTGTATTAATTTGCGGCTCAAGGCTGTGTTGAAAATGCTGAGCAGCTGATTCTCACACACCTTACTGTATATCCTCTATTTTCACTTTTTAAAGAAAATTTGATATTTTTTGCCCAATGCTAGGCTTCAATGTGAAGAACAGGCATCAAATAGATGATGGGGAGAAGGTGCAGGCAAGCCACATCTTGCTGCAGTTGTTGCGTCTGCGTCAAATTTGTTGCCACACTTCTCTCGTCAAATCTGTAAGTTCTCCACACTTTTAATGTAATTGCCAGTACTGAAAATTTCTTTGCCAACTCCAGTGTCAATATATTGTTCAATGTCCCTAAGATTTGTCCCAAAGCTATGTCTTCCATGTACTGTAATAATTACTGTGAAATGTTGTATTAAAATTTCTACTTTTTTTGAGGTGCTAATTTTTTCACCATTTTACATTTACATATGTATTTTGCAGAAAATTGACTCTGACGTCGTGGCCAATGATGGCATTGAAAATGCTGATGAGTTCATGGACTTGGTGGCCAACATGAGTCAACTTGATCTTGAAGATGAACCTAAGAGCATTTTGCACCCAGACAACCCAGTCTTTGATGACAAACGAAAGAGCTCCAAGGTTTGTTATTAAAACACACCATCTGCTTAGCTTACTCGGATCAAGATAATTTAATCGAAGTCTAAAAATAAGCTGTCAATATTCTGTGACAGTCACTGTTAGATAAAAACTCTAAATCCAGTGTTACAGCATTTATTGTTAATTTCTGAATTGGTTCTAAGCAACTTGTGTCTGAGTAGTATTCTTTTCTCGTATTCATCAGCCATCACAAAATAGATGGATCTGTAACATTTTATTGTGCGAAGGTTGCTGCAGTGCTGGAGCTGGTGCTGAAAATCCAGACCATGAAAGAGAAGGTGGTGCTCGTGTCCCAATGGACTTCCATGCTAGACATAGTGGAGTGGCACCTACGCCGCAATGGCATTCGCTCAACCCTTTTCACTGGAAAGCTGGATGCACAAAAGCGACAAGAAATCCTGCATGCCTTCAACCAAGATAACTCAGGCCCAAGGGTGAGTTCCCCTTACACATAGCCAGGTAGTAGTGCTTCATATTTACAATGTCATTTTTCAGGTGCTTCTGCTGTCGCTGACTGCGGGAGGCACAGGAGTGAACCTGATTGGTGGCAACCACCTGGTGTTGATGGACATTCACTGGAACCCCCAGCTGGAGGCACAGGCCATGGACCGAGTCTACCGTGTGGGGCAAAAACGAGACGTCAAAATATACCGGTAAGTCTGTGCAAAATAATAGAAAACTGTAGATCAAGTGTAGCTTTTATAAATAGAGGTCAATTATGAGAGTAATAAAAAGGCAAACATTTAGTTTCCTTTAAATTTTGGTAGGATTGCTTACTTTCTTTGTTGTCCTGTCATTTATTCACCCTGCATCTGCTACATGCAAGTCGGGTGTATTAATTTGTAAAATAGAATGAGGTTAGCAACTTTAGCAGCTACTGAACTAATTTATATATTATTTAGTGTACTCCAACTCTTAAAGTTACTTTCTTGCTTATTCCCGTTCCTCGTGTTTGTTGCAGCTTCATCTGTGGCCACACTGTGGAGCAAAGCATCCAGATGATCCAGGAGAAGAAGCTGCAGATTGCTGCAGGAATACTCAATTCCAAGAGCAAGACCAAGCTGGACTTTGAGGACCTCAAGTCCCTCTTCCTCAGTATTTAAACTGGACAGTCTGCAGCTAATGATGCTCATCTATAAATACAGTACAGTGGTCTGAGATGTTGATGTTTATTTTGCAAATTTTTACAAAACTTTTTTTATGATCTAACTATATTAATATTTTAATTCTATTATTTTTAATATTCAATGCTATGTAATTTGCTCTCCCTTTTTTTTTTTTTTTTTTTTTTATTCTTACTGCTTAGAAATACTTAGAAATTTCATGTAATTTTTTTAAAAAACATTACAATAAAGAATAAACTAAAACAATAGCTTCAGTAGTGTGAAATACAGTATATGTTTTACTTTTAATTTTTAAAAAAAATGGTGACAGATTTCTGTTAATTTGGTGTAAACATTGCCATAGCAGTTACTGTTTTGTATCAAGCTTTGCCAGTCTTCTGTACACACTTTGTATCTATGTATTCTTTGGCTGCTGTTGTAAATACCACTGTCACAAGTATGAAAAAGTAAAATAATACTAAATTGACTTGAAAGTACTTTTCTTTAAAATGTTTTACTGTTGACGCAGTTTTGTAACACATAAAACTCTATCCATAAGCCAGTGATAGCCATCAGCTATCTGTAGAATAGTATAACAGTTGGGTCTCTTTAGCATTATAATATAATATATACTTTCGAATAACCAATGCCCACTGTATCAAGGCCTGCGCACTATAATATCAATCTCGATTGTTTTTTTAAATAGTAGTCCTAGATTTTCAATTTCCCATTGAATTACATGCTAATTTCACCCCGAAATTTCCATGGAAGGAGTGATTCTAAAATTTTGAAACTTTACACACAGCAAGATAAGGGGTTTAGAAATTATGCCTAGGGTGTGAAAATATATCAAGAAATTTTTTTTTCTATTGGTTTTAATTTGAATTTTACATTGCTATAGCAAATGGGGTGGACTACTATTTTGTTTCCCGTGCTTTGCAGTGCGCAGGCCTTGATACAGTGGGCATTGGAATAACCTACTTTCTGCAACCAATCAGAAGCGTACATTCACTTTTTTCAACATACTTAAATTTGCAGATTAGTATAACGTTGACGACTATCATCAGCTTTACAGTTGTGAAATTATTTACAGTATTAAACTTTTATTTAAATCATCCAAATATTAAAGCACTTTTACAGTTAACCATGTCGTTTTTATGTATTCCAAAATTTTGTGCAATATTCAATAAAAAGTTAACAAAAATGTGAGTCAATTATATTATTCTTCATAACTTACATTGCATATTTTTATACTTTTTGTCCACTATAGCCATGATATGTATATCATTTTATTAAACATCCGGCACTTATTAATTTAATATAATTTTGAAAAATATCTATAAATTTTTGTATTTTTATTTTTAATATAATTGCTGCTGCATGATTGCCTTTTTTATATAAGATTAGTGGCTTAATTAATTTATAGGACTATTTGCTAAAAAGATCATGTCAATAATATTATATGGGTGCATGCAGTTATTCTCAAGTTTTATAAGCATGCATTGTTGAATATATTAGCAGCTAATTATATTGCCACTCTATGGTACCTCTGCCTGATGGTAACCCATGCATGTTCTGCATACTTTTTTTTTTTTTTTTTTTAATTTAAATTATTCATTCAATCATATACTGAATATATGATAGGGGTGTACGGTATCCTTGTAAAATAAAAAAAAATATATATATATACCCCATGTTTATTTAGTAGGCAGATCTTGGCCTTAATTACAATATATAATTTTATATATATATATATATATTATATATATATATATATTATATATATATAATATGTATGTATTATATTTATAAAGAAACATAATTACATATAACTTAATTATATATTATATTGATTCATAATTTTATATTATTAATTGCTTTTGTTGAATATTATACAAACATCGAACTTATAAAACATAATAATTAACAATAAACATGCATAGATGGTGGAGTTGCTGCTATATGTACAGCCGTAAGAGGAATATATGATCGAGTGTTTACGTCGTTTTTTGTGTGAAAATCAATCTACGTGGTAGTGGAAAAAAGGCTTGATCGAGTCCATGCAGTTGCATTCTTTCCTATATTGATCAAATATAATATTTGTGTAGAGAAATTTTGGCATATCAATGCGGTCAATTTTCTGCCTACAGTATTACAGATCTTACTGCATGGTTAGTTTACGTAAGTTCGACTGATGTCTTTTGCTTTTTAACATATATTATCATGGCTAGACATGTCTCAAAGCTAGAGGCGCCAGCATAGAGCCTAGCTATACGAGGTAATCCAAGATCTTTTAGACTCGACTAATATACGGGAATTTCATGTTTACATTTTGGGTTGCACGGAGATGCCCGAAGCCGCCCGAAGAGCTTCGGGATGTAGGCAGAAAACCCTAAAATCCTATGCTGTGCATGTTAACGTAACTCACAACACCTCTTTTCTCAAAACAGTTTTGGTCGCCAAATATTTTTTTTCACTAGCATTGGTTCTTCTTGTAACCATTTATGAAAGAAAATTCTACGAGAAATGATACGAATCGTCAGGAGAAATTAATTTCGAGACCAACTTTAACACGTATCTGCTATGTCGCTGACAATGTTTTGCCTACACAATTATGACGTCATATTGTTTTGTGACGTATGGTGAAAGACCCGTATAGCATTTGTGTCGTGCCAGCTAGATGTACGCGCGCGCGGCGTGGCTGGAAATTATATAAGTTGGAAGTACTATAATTTCAAAGTTTGCTATAACTTTGCTATAATTTTTAGTCCAATATATCACAGATGTCTTTGATCCCCAACTATGATATTAATTGTATCATGCAATGTATATATATATATATATGAACATTATAGTGGTCCAAAGATTAACTCTGGACACAAAAAACTATGTTGTAAATATGACTAATATATGTATAATTATGCTAACTTGATCTGAATACAGAGACACTATTATATATATAATATATGGTATCTCTGATCTGAACATTAATTGATTGATGTTTCAATACATTAATTTTAATAATTTTTAAATTCCTTGGCGCCCTTTTGACGCTTATGACGTCATGGGAAAATTGTGAGTCAGCTCAGTCAGCTGTGTAGATTACGACAGATTCGTGTGACAGAAGGTTTGTCATATATTTTACAGTTTGGATCTTTCGTGGCCTCTCAAGAGAATCTGCAATGTCTGTGTCAGCAATGGAGAGTATCCTTTTCTCGTTTAAAAGAAGTTTTAAGTGGCATCACTTCTCATTTTTGACGATTTTTTTAAAATCAAAACACTGAAGTGGCCTTGGAGCCTTGGAAGATTGTTGTCTACAGAGAGAACATGAATGCGTATCTTGATTATCTTGAACAGAGAGATTGTATGTCATTTAGTAAAAGTTTGTAAAATCACGGTTTTAAAGCTTGAAAAAGTCAAAATGAGACAGGTCTCTAGCAGAATACAAGTCTGAATACAATTGATGTTTTGATGTGCATACTGGATGTACAGTACAATATGCATACGTATACATATTATGTACAATGCATACATACAGAGTATATATACATGTCATATATGACATGTACAGTGTACTGTACTGTATGCATGTATCATATGCATACTGTAAATGAAAGTTTGCATAACTTACAACTTAAAGAAACTGTACTGAAAAGAGTACTGTACTGTAGGTCTTTAATAGACGATCGACTTCCAAAACCCTATTTTAGCAGAAAGTAAACAAACAAAACTTGACCCCAGTTCATTGTTGTTATTGATTATGTGTATAAATTTTGCTTATACATAAAGGTGCTTTCACGTATTTGAAAATCGCTACGGAGTTCCGTAGCAATGCCGTAAGCCTTTCACATATATTCTCGTTCGTCTGCGGCAGCTGCGGCGGCAAATCATGTGAATGCCGTAGCAAAATCAAGATGAGTTTGATTTTGCAACGGCGTGCCGTAGAACGCCGCAGCAGCAGATCGTGATCTCTACGGCGTAATCAACAACATTTGCTATAGCGTGTTTCCGTAGCGATTTTCGAATATGTGAAAGAACCTTTAGACCTTATAGGAAATTTTTTATTTTCACAGACAGATTTCAGTATGTTACAAACCTACGATTCTAAATATGAAAATATCACCAGAATCTGCAGTTTTCGGCCATTTATAATCCTGAAATGCATATCAGAAGAAGTTTTCTTTATTTCAATACGGTATGGTAAATTTCATATGATACCAAATCAGTCAATTGCATGGGGGAAGATACGTAACTAGGCAAACTCCAGTTTGTTGATTTTAACTGTAATTGCAATAATCAACAAACTGGAGCTTCCTTAGTTCCTGCATGATACCAATCAATATATTTCATTGTATTAATTTGCAGAATACTGTAATGTACCAGATTCTAGAAATAAAATTTATAGTGGTTATACCATGTATATTAATTTGTCTATTTGTGTTAAAAAGTTATTCCTTACATATAATTACCAGAAAACTTGTTCAACCTAAAGTTCGCAGTCAAAGAGCTTGAGCGTAACTCAAAGAAGTGTGAGAAGGAGGAGAAAGCTGAGAAACTCAAGTGCAAGAAAGCCATCACCAAGGGTAACCTAGAAGGAGCTCGTATTCATGCCGAGAATGCCATTCGTCAGAAGAACCAGGCTCTCAACTACCTCCGTATGAGTGCACGTGTTGATGCCGTGGCCAGCAGAGTACAGACTGCTCTCACCACACGCAAGGTCTGGCTCACCAGTTATTATAGAAACATATCACACACAATATTAGGCATTATAATACTGTAGATTATGGGGTGAAGATTACAAAAAGGTGCAATATAATCACACAAAAATCAACCTCCAAATGCCATTGTTTTGTAATCTGTAATGGCAAAAAAAAAATGTTGTATAACGGTACCCCATATAATTTTAACACGGTATAATATGGTAAATGGGTAGCTAAAACATTAAGTTGCATTCATTATTAGTTTTGGTAGCAATTTGGCATGAGAAAAGTAAAATTCATATTTGTATACAAGATACAAATATCATTCAGTTTCAAAATGTTGAGAGTGAAGCATTTTTAAAATTAATTATTTCTGATGACTACTT
The DNA here is from genome assembly GCA_949825025.1 of Siphlonurus alternatus. Lineage (NCBI taxonomy): Eukaryota > Metazoa > Arthropoda > Insecta > Ephemeroptera > Siphlonuridae > Siphlonurus > Siphlonurus alternatus. The sequence continues at coordinate 44,565,279 of OX463780.1, read as the reverse complement.
TTCTCTACATCTACAGTACTAATTTGAGTAATTACGATACTGTAAAGTTAGAGACTGCCACCAACATCAGTGTGCCTATCAGTGCTAACTAACCAGGGTGTTTTGTACAGGTGACTCAGTCCATGGCTGGGGTGGTGAAGGCGATGGACTCTGCCATGAAGTCCATGAACCTGGAGAAGATCTCTTCGTTAATGGACAAGTTTGAGCATCAGTTTGAAGACCTCGACGTGCAGAGCTCGTACATGGAGAACGCCATGTCACAAACGACAACCACCTCGGTGCCACAAAACGACGTGGAGAGTCTCATGCAGCAGGTCGCCGACGAGGCAGGGTGAGTCCTTGTAATGTCGGTGCACGAGACCAAGAGATTTACACTTCCAATTACTGCCACAGTATTAATATTATTTAATTTTTATTGATAAAAAATAAGCTATCTGAAGATTCAATAGGTTTCTAAAATGAATTTTTTTTCCTAATTTTAAAAATTCCTACTTTTTTTAAAAGAAATTTTAAACTTTTTTTTTTACGAAATAATGTCAGTGGGAAGATAATATAAACTCAGGGCTTGTTTACGAGATAAGTAATCAGGGTAGGTTCTGACTATAAGTACATGAGCACAATCTCTGACCTTCCAATTAAACTGTTTCAGTCTGGAGTTGAAGATGGAGCTTCCCCAGGAACAGCTGGGCACGATTGGTGCCTCCACTCAGGTGTCGCAGGAGCAAGACGAGTTGACGCAGCGTCTGGCACGCCTGCGTCAAGTCTAACTGGCATTCCCTCCTCTGTACATTAGGGCTACTATCCCGTCTCTGTCTTAAAGTTTGCACTGCAGCATAAGTTTCTTTTTGGAAGAACAACGAGAGTATTATTGGTATGCAGAAGAAATAAGAGCTACTGTCTGTCATTTAAATTTTCTCAGCTTAGCAGCCAAAGTTAAAAATATCATCTGGACCCTTTGTGTTTAAGTCTTGTCTTAATTTTAAGTGTCATTTTTTTGGCATCCATCAGAAATCTTGTGGCTCCTTTCTTGAGGGATTAATTTGAAAAAGCACTGTGTAATAAATTAATTGAAAATATTTCAATGATTTATGGTGACTGTAGGTATTACTGTGTGCATAAGATGCCCATAATTATATAAAATTACCTTATAGGACTGCATGAGACCAGGGATATAGCCCGTGGCATTTGAAGCCATCACTTAAATATACTTTGTATTAATTAAGAAGCTAATATTGCAACTGCAGCAGCCTTTATAAATGTAAAACATTATTTATAGTAACATGTTGAGAGATCACAGTTAAATATGCAAGCTTTCAAACCTCTCTTATTAAATTGTACATGTGAATTTAAAATTATTTTTCTGTACAAATTATTTGTGAACCTCCCCACGTGTTTTGAATTAATTTTACGGTGATGTTCTTTTGTTTACTTTTTTTTTTAATTTGTTGTTTTAATTTCATATTTAGTTTGATTAAATCATAAATTATTTTATTGTTTTTGTATGACAAGTACTTGTTTAATTGCTTTAAATTGTGTTCTTCACATAATCTTTAAAATCACATTTTTTTTTAAATTACATGCATAATTTACAAACCTGCATAGAAATTAGCACAATTGCTTTGTGAACTGCTATTTTAATTTTTACATTAAAAATGAAAGCTATCTAGAACTTGTAGTTAAGTGTAATATGATGTCATTATTAAAGGTAAATATATATATATATTGCAAAATGCAGATATTTATAGAATTTTAGCATAACAAATTTTTATTGCTGATTTAATTACAAAAAAAAAAATCAGGAGGGACTCATATCTTTTTTTAACTAATGTAATACATATGAGAATAATTTATACGAGAAAAATAGCAGCATGCAACCTTTTACTATTTATTTCGCAATATATTATACCAATCATAAAAAAAATTATTTTTCCCCCCTCTCTGTATTTTAATAATTACGACACAAAAACAAAATTATAATATATAACATTTCATTGAAAATATAATATTTTATAATTCAAAAGACAACCTTTTTTATTAATATTATTTTGCAAACATCCACATCCTGCATGAATACAATGTGTATTCATGTTAACTTAGTTAAGGAAAATGTAATTCCTACAATACATTAAGGGTAAGGTAACGCCACCAATGTTAAAAAAAATCCCTCACAAAAATTCTGAAAAAAATTTAAAATGTTCTCCTCTATACCCCCTATCAGTACCTAAAATATCAGGTATACAAATACGATCTAGTTTTTGAGTTATAAATTTTTAAAGTTGACTACTTTAACATGGAGAAATGAAACTCCCATGTTAAATTGGTCAACTTTAAAAATTCATAACTCAAAAACTAGATCGTATTTGTATACCTGATATTTTAGCTACTGATTGGGGGTGTAGAGGAGAACATTTTAAATTTTTGTCAGAATTTTTGTGAGAGGGATTTTTTTTAACATTGGTGGCGTTACCTTACCCTTAAGGTAGAGATAACACACGGATCAGCTGACCCAATGCTAATAGCCTAGCTAGGAAAAAAAATGCAGGGAACAATTTTTAGCATTTAATTAAATACACTTGCTATATAAGGTGCTTGTGATGGTCGAGATTTTTTTTTTAAATATTTTTTTTTATTTTTTTTTTCAGTTTTAGTTTAAAAAGGTTTTATTGCATTAAAAATCACAGTATTTTTTTATGACAAAACGTGTCTCAAGCATAGGCAACCCGCTCTGCTCTGAAGCTGGACAAGTTGCCTATCCTCGTGGTGCTATTTTTTTCGCCGTCGCCCATTGGCGGAACAGAGCCGAGGACTCTCGAACATTCACGACGAAAACAGCATTAAATATGTATTACTGGTCGGAACAACAAGCAGCTTTAGAGTATAAATATCCTCGACTTTAAAGGTCATGAAATTTTAAAACAAACTATAAAATAAAATTCCTGGCTTCGTTTTTGCAATCAGTTTTTCTCTTTACGATCTTAATAATTTCTATAAGACTTTATATACAAATATTAGTGTAGTAATCATGCCGTTCAGCCGCAAAAAGTACTTCATCAATTATTTTTAGAGGATATATCCTGTTTAACACTTGCAGCAGCTCCATGAGAACCCTCTCCAAATTTAAATTTCTTCTGCCAGTCATGGCCAGAGCTGCCCTGATAATGTAGGAGAAAAAGAGACGAATTAAGCCAGTATTACACCATACAATTTTGTATACAATTTTTCCTTGCAAGGAAATTTCATCTCTGTACAAACAAATATATGGAGTTCAAATTTTCTTGTAAGGAAAAATTGTATGCAATAGTTAGAAAAATTGTATCGTGTAATACCGGCTTTATATTATAAGGATATTAAAATGTTATAAAATGCAGTACAAAAATAAATTTTAAATTATATTTAAAATCTTTAATTTCTATAATTTAATCTATAGAAGTATTACGCGCACAAATTTAATTTTACAAAGTGAAAATAGTATTTAAAAAAATTGAATTTTTAATACAGATTAACAATTCTGAATTCTGGTTATCATGTCATTGAGTCAATGAACTTCATCCAAACATTTTATAACACCTTTCATAAAAAAAAATCTAGTTGAATACATGTTTAATTTAAAACGTACGGCCATTATAATAGCTTATAAGAGCTTGTTCCCCCTACATTACGCGACTCCCTTGGACGTAATCACTTACAGATCTTTGCCCCCTGCAGAGATCAGGTCATTATTACACCCGGCCGGCTCGGGTGGCGGCTCCATATTAGGCGCTAAGCACTTTCTCCACTGCTGCTGAGTGTAACCAGGCCACGCGGCATATGGTCGATCTGCATGCGCATGCAATCACCGCTTTATGATTTGGTACAGCGGCAAGTAATGTTTTATCTGATCCAGACGAGTAGAGAAATTTGATTCATAGCATATTTAGTGACTAAAAGGACCAACTGCAGCAAACTATAAATAAATATGTTATAGACTTAATTCATTTTTGCAAGATTCTATTTTTTGTGCCTTAATATTTTAATATTTCCCTCTTTTTTGAGAACATGCATGCTTTTCCAGTAGCAAGGATTTAATTTTTGTTTTTAGGAGATTAGAAAAAAAATATATTTTGGTTAAAATAAATCATATAACAAAATTAAAATATATTTTTTAAAAAATTAAATTTAATTTTAATTAAATATTAAAAAAATTAAAATATTACCCAACTACATATAGCTAGTATACTCTTATTAACAAAATAAAAATATAGAATATCTGTGGACCACGTCTAAATAACATATTATGATTAATAACTATTGTTGCTGATTGTACTTTTTAAATGTTTTAATTGGTGTATTTTTTTTAAATCCTTCCCACTGATTAACATCACTGGAATATCAGGTGTATCATGCATGTAGTATTGATAAAATAATATTTTTTAAAACTCACTTTAAACCAAAACAAACTAAAGATGGGTTGAAAACGAACTAGATGGGTTCCGAGACGCTTAGATAATAATCCAGTAAATTATCTATTCATTATTTTTGCTTTAAACAAATTTACCTATTATAGCTGGTACAGTCCATCGATCGCTACTTCTTTAAACTCGATCTCTGCATGTTTGAGGTATTTTTTTTTTCTCAATTAAAAGATGAAAAGAAAAATTATTATATCTTACATTGAGTAATGAATAAATTATTTCAAATAATAACAATTAATTATCACATAATATGCACGCTCTGAAGTTCAATATGATATGTAATTTAATAAAATTATGTATATGCGATGTTGGCAAGCGTATACAGTTATTACCAACCTAATTATTGGCTTTGCTGCCTTTCACTGACGACGGCATCACTTACCCTTTGAATCGCAGTCTTGACATTTATAACGTACGGCGTGATCGACCGACTTTTTGCTGCACCACCACTGAAATCAATCCGTCATGCATTTCACGCTCCATCAGTCGTCCAAGAGTGGCACTTTGGGCTTCAAATTGTCTGAAATATAACGTCATTATTTATATTGAGTAATTGTAATATTATAAAGTTTATTATTCATTCCTGGATAATTTTTTTTGACCATGTGGCAGAAATCTGAGTGTAGTCGCAGCATGCCATATATATAGGACAGGACACTTCGGTCAGGTGCGATCGTGTCAACCAAAAATTGTCAGTATCACTTGAGGAACAGAGTATAGAGCGTACAGTATGAGACCGTTACAGTTTTTTATATATACAATAAATACATCGAATGTTTATGCACTTCAAATAATAGTGAATATAGCGTTAAAGTATAGGTTCAAGATTTTTGTTTCACAAAAAAAAGTTTTGAATCTAGATGTTATAATGTCACATACTTTATAATATATTACGTGACCCATAAATGCAAGCTCGGTTTTATTACTTAGAGCTGTGATATATCCTCTGTCTTAGTCCTCTCATCATCACACGTTATAAAGTGGAACGTGAGATGGCGAGAATTAGACGCGCGATATATTAACGAGTGAACTGAAACTTAAGATCGCGTGCCTCATCGCAAGATATAGCAATTTTATAATCTAGCTCAAACCATCTGATTTTTAAATATATTATAGTTTCATATACTCATTCATATACTTGATATAGTACTAAGAATAATTCTTCACAAGATGTTTTCTAATTCAACACAACGAGTTTTCACACTTATCAAAATTCTCACGCTCTCACCTTGATTATTAATTTTAATATCTCATGTAGATCAAATCATAATTGACATTTAATTGTCTGTATTTTTGTCTTGTATTGATTCACAAGTAACTTGCTATATATAAAAAAAATAATTTGAGCACTACATTCATTTTATTATACTGGTCTATTATAGATTACGTGAAGATTTGCGTGACTGCAAAGTTTGAGATTTAATTACTACACGCGAGACTTGCATCATATTTAAATGTTACGTCTATTTCTGGATTAGATAATCGAGCATAGAGAAAAAAAAATGTTTTTTTCTATGATATGAAGTTAAATTATAACGGGGTTTTCATTTGTCATAAATAGAATAAGTAATTGTACAAGTATTTTAAGTAACATGATGGAGACTATAAAGGAGACTTAGTATTTGACTTCGAATGTGCATGTGCTGCAGTGAGTTTATTGCATGTCTTTAATTAGCTCACGTATAAAGCTGAGATCGAAATTTTAATTTACTTTGAAATCGCCAATGTTCAGATTTCACCAATTAAACAACACCAAAGGTCATATTTTTATCAGAACAAAATAAACATTAAAAATAATTTCATAATAGTTTCACTGTTAATTTTTTATACGTCATGCATGGCATTTAGAAAAAAAAATAATTACAGAAACTTTAATTTTATAACTTACAAAAAATATTTACAATTAAAAATAAATTAACATTAATTATGTTTTATAATTTATTTTTGTAATATTTTTCCATTACTTGCAAGCTGCATACAGTGCATGCCAATATAAATGTTAATTATAATAAATAAAAATATAAAACCATGTATATATTATGCTAAGCTAATATAAGTGATAACACAATCTTGACATTTGAAACAGTGGAAATCGTAATATGATAATTATACTGATAATACATTATATGGGAGCATATTTATAATATACAGTATAAACTGTATAAAATTGGAAAGCTGCAGTTACTCGTTATTATAGATATGAGTCATTCAAATCCAATATGACTGCTATATAATTTAAACTTACAATATTTTTTTGCAAAATAAATTAACACAGCCTTTAAGCGGGGGCGGTCCTTGATGAAATTCTTATATTCAAGAGCGAAAGCACAATAATATATTAATATATATACAGAAAAAGCATCCGCATGATTTTCTTGCAGTCTAGGATATGACGTCAGCGGTGTGGGACTCGCAGGCGGGGGAGGAAACGCTGATTGTTGATAGGAAAAGATGATGAAGTCCTAGTTTGCAGAATTGCAGATCGAGCGCGCATCTCACGGCAAAACCAGGTCGAGTCATGAACAAGTAGAAAAGGTTAATATTATAAGTTTGCTAGATCAAACCAAACCCCTTTCACACTCCACTACCGAGCAGCGAGCCATGAAAAATAAGACTACTTTTCCATGTGCAAGTAAAACCTACACTTTTATCGCACTTGAATAAACTGTTATTATTTCAAATTTATGATAGAACCCACACGTTTATGTTAATAATGTGCAATTGTTGATATTATAATATTTACTATTAGTAATTAATATCATCAGGAAATATTATTTATATATATTATAGTTCTAATTGTTATAAACGTTTTTCTTATTATTACTACAATTACATAGAAATATAATTATATATATATATATATATATATATACTGTATAACATATATTATCCCCATCATTTCCATCAATATTAGCTCATTGAGGTATAAATGTCTTTTTGTATAAATGAAATGTATCATGTTTATTTAAAATGAAATAAAAATAAAAAAAAAATAATTGGTACGTCATTTACAACAAATTGAATATTTTGAGTCTTTTTATGCCATATATGTCATGTACACGTAAATATTTCTGTTCCAATTTTTAATTCTTAGCATCTAAATGTAAAATGTAATAGAATATAACACATTTTTATTGCGTCGTGGGCACGCCCTTTCCTGCACCTTATAAGAAAACAATAGCATGAGCCAATTTAAAAGTCACACATTCATGTTCACATAATTTCTCTCTTCTCACCAATTTTACTGTTTTTGACGTTGAGGCTCTCTGCATGATGGGACTTCAATGTTTTTTAAGTGAACGAGCTAGTCTTTAGATCCCCTTATCTATATGTAAGGAGCAAAAATTCGTTGAAATGCAAATCACGTAAGTACAAAAAAAAAAAAAAAAAAAAAAAAACAATGTAACTTTGACCTTTAAGTACTATTGCAATAAGGTAGATTTGCATCATTTTTTTTTGTTTTTTTGTACTTACGTGATTTACATATTTACATTCTGAGGCGCCGAAATAATGAACATGGTAGCGGGCGCGGTGCTAGACACGTCACGTCAGTGTCACCAACGGGCGTGCACAATTAAACCAAGAAATATTCACTATATACAGTCTTTGCAATGAAACAGTACGAGAGGCAAACTTAAATCGTTACCATTCCTGGCAGGATGAAAAGCAGCCCGAGAAAAAGGTTTGGCCACGTTTGAAATAGTTAAAATTATTGAAATCGTAAATCAGCCTTGCAAAGATTTAACAGTGAAATTAAAACTATTTTTTAATATATATAATTATAGTGTATTTTTTTTTTTTTTTCCAAATACTATTTTTTTTAACATCTTGAAAATTGACGGTATATTTTATTTATATATTTTTTATTTCAAGTGGAATTATGTTCACATAAAATTAATTATTTAGTATATTTGGTTGATGCAAAAGCTATTTTACGGAACTTACGCAAAAGTAACTTAAAAAAAATTGATAATTAGGATCATAAACATGCAATGAATCCCCTTCGAAATATAAGAAGAAATAAAAATCAAGAGCTATTTACTAAGATTTTGCTTTCTAAATTATATTATACAAGAGAGTGTCTGAAATTCTGCGGCGGCGATCATACTAAATAGCAACGTTCATACGTAACTGAGAAAGGATTAAATAGAACCAGCTGGATAAATATACCAATTCAAATTTAAAATCAGACCAAATGTTGAGAAGAACTTATGAGGTCACAACCTTGCTCAGTAAATATTGCAGATACGTTTAGTCCTATTAGAGAAAGGTAAAAACATAAAGACGGTTATTAACAGTGGGGACAAATTTTAGCGAGCTGATGCTTGAGTTACGAAAGGATCAAATAATTTCCTGATGATATCAAATTAAGTTTGTTGAAATGTACACCACGGTAAAGCCAGAGCGTTAGCCTTTGCTTTTTATGTCACGTTATCGCGAGGTTAGCCGTGGTACCAGGACTTAACACTATATTGATTGGGATGGGTGTTCTAAATTATAATTACCTCCACTTAAGTCAACTTCTGTTGATATTAAGTTGAAATGTCTAAATATACATTATAGTACACATCGTAGATTTATTATAACAGTATACGAGTAACTCCAACTCGGTGTTTTTGCCTAGTAATATATTATGTAGCTAGTCGAACTACAACATTATATACATGACATGTGCATGTTATGCATCACAATAGTTTATATTTTTATAAAATGTTCGAGTAGGAAGTACACGTAAATCACAAATTTATAATAAAAAAAAAATATATAGGAGGAAAGGAAGAAGATGTATTGTAAACTACATTATAATATATGCATTTTTTTTTTAAATAATTGTCAGGTTTGTTTTTCAATAATATATAGTATTATATACTGGCCTTTGCATTAAGATTTTTTATTTATTAATTTTTAATCTAAATAGACATAGAGTGAACGCGATTCACGAAGGAATTTATCCAGCATTCTCACTAACTACGTTTAACGAATCGATGTAAGCTAAAATCAATGGCGGCCGGTAACCACGGTTAGTGAGAAAGCTGGGTAACTTTCTGGATAACTCCTTTGTGAATCGCGCCCTTATAGCTTAAAATGCTAGTGATAGTTTTGATGAATGTGTTAAAAGATTAAACAATAGTTTTTTCATTATAGTACACATTTAAGTGATTTTTAATTTACAAAATTAGAGACTGCTTTATTGGAAATCAAAACTTTATGAATTTTCCAGCACATTTTTATACTAACGATTCTCAATCTTATAAATTGTATAAAATTACGTTTTACGTATCCTTCGCTAGTCAAATCTTAAATTCATTATAACATTTATAACTATAATGCCCTTTTAATGATTAGAAGATGTCCTTTAAAATATCCCCTAAATTAAATTACAACCTTGTTTTTTTCAGTTTTATAGTATCTTCTTGTCTTAACATATGGCCTACATACAATATGTTATTATTATTTTATTCCATGTTAGTTGACATTGATTTAATAAGAAAATTATAGTAAGATCTGTAAGGATATGAAACCACTTCTTGTGTCCAAGATTGAGAAATAAGAGAGAAACTGCATCCTGGCGATATTATCTGGAACAAAAATCAACATTAAAAAGCCACAAGTTCGTCATTCGATCATGTCACGACAAGCAGACGTCCTTGGTTCGCATCCCCGCTGAGGTTCTCCGTCACTGCATGGCCGAGTTTCAACAAGCAACTAAATGAGTATTAAAACAAAACAACATTTAAAACCTGGCGTTTTGTTTCCTTTTTAAGTGACTTGAGCAATATATACCTACCTTGACTCACAGCAGTAACACTTTATATCTTGTTGTAGTAGTGCATAAGTATGCATTTAAAGTAAAAAAAAAATAACACCTGTTATAAAAAGCTTTTTCATGCAACACAAAATTGTCACGTTTTATTTTTTTTTTTAATGATACTGCATTTATGTATATTTGAGATTTACTTTTAGAATTTTGTTGTGCAATTTAATATCAGAGTATTCTGGTTGCAAAAGTGAAGAAGTTTTTTAAAACTCATAAAATAATTTATTATATAAAAATTGAAACTTCTTTTATTCTTTTTTTTTTCTCTCACAGTAAAATAGTAATAAATTATATTTTTCTTGTTTTATTTGCATTCTCTTATTAATTAGCACATTTAATTGAATAAATACAATAGCAGTTATACCTTTTATATGAGCAAATATAAATTATTTTGCATCTATTCATGCTAATTTTTCACCAAGGTTATAATACTTAATTTGGAAAGTGAAAAATATCTTTAAATGGTTTGAACATTGTTTGTTTGTAAAAAAAGAATCTATTAAGAATGTTGTATTTCCTTTTTTTTTCTCATACATGTTAGAGTTATGGAGGCTGCCAAGGATGGTTCATTGCCCCCCATGTGTGGGCACCAAGCACCGCGCGTAGAGGCAGAGGTAGTAACCTAAGTTGGGAGTCTTGCAAGAGTGTACAGTACATGTTATATCGTTACATCCACACGACGTTAACCCTGCATGCTCTGTTTGTGGGCGACGTTTCTCGTCACTCCACATATATGGTGAACTGAATTTCTTCCGGGATGCCTCCTCCTGCATCTTTTTGTTTATTCAAGCTGCACTGCCAGCTATAAGTCAAGCAAGGCAGGGTAAAGTTTTGAATCTCTCAATCTGTTTATCAAGTAAAATTATGAAGTATCTATTATAATATTATTTATAATAAATTTATTTGTAAAAATGTTATTAGTAAATACTGAAGTATGTAGAAAATATACCTTTAACCTTTTACCTAGTTAAAATTTAACGAGTCATAATTTTATTTTGAGAAATATTGTCACCATGCAATAAATGTACAGCTTCTGTATTACACTGTACTGTATATGTTATACGTATCACATCTGAGCTCAGCTAACAAGTGTTGAGAGCTTGAAGCTAACATGCAAAAGAAATTTAAGAAGTATATATACATCATATATAACGCTATGCGCGCATGCAGTATTATATTATAGCTTCCGCGTATAATATAAATAATTATTATTTAAAACTTGAGCAATCAAAAATAGAATTTAAAGAAAAAAATTTTATTTTAACAAAATTTGAAATAGTGTGAATACTTAAGCAAATAAGTTATTTTAGGAATTTAAAAATACAGGCAAAAATAGTAGTAATTTATTTGTCATATATACTCCATATACACCTTACTAAATTCACACGCCTCGTGACGTCATTGGTGCCTGATCTCGAGCAATGATCATGACTGCTTGTTCTCCAGTAGATTCCTACAAGAGAGGGAAGAGGGTTTGTCATGGATCATGGAGCTACCTCTCCGTGGCTACCTCTCCGTGGTGCACGTGATGGGCAGAGGAGCGATATCGTGTGTCTCTGCGATCTGTGGCTAGCACGCAGGCAGGTAAGCTTGAGCAACCGCACGTCAACAGCCCGCAGCGACACTTCATGGGACAATTGCCTTTGGAGACCTTAGTAAGAGCTTGAAATAACATCAGACGATTTATTTTTTTTAATTTCTTACGTAAGTTATTCAAAGTAAATATGAACTTGAAGACGATTCTATTATATGTACGTATTATTATTATTATTTTTAATCAAACCCTATTGGGTACATCTATTTACTAATTACATACTACTTTGAAACCCCGAACCTTCCGAAACCCTAACTTGAGCGTTTCGCGGGCTCTTCTGGAACGAGGGCGGCCACGGCCTTGCAAATCCATCCCGGCATTTGCCTGTGGCTGAGGGAAACGTGGAAACCTCAGCCAGGATGGACGCTACAGCTTTTGTCAATGAACCGGAAGTGCAATGGTCCAAAGCCAGGGGAACCACATAGTGGAAAAGCGCAACGTTTTACCCCTGGGTGGGAAACGTGGTTTTTGTTGAAAATGGTCACCCATCCAACTACTAACCACGCGCGGCGTTGCTTGACTTCGGTGATCTGACGAGACCCGGTCAAGCGCACTGCACCACACCTATATGTATGTACGTATTATAGAAGACATGTTCTCTATGAATTTTAAATATTTATAAATTAAATTTTTTTCCAGCTATAATTACAAAAAGTAATGAAGAAATGGGTGGTTTCAAATAATATTTGGCGCGCATCTCTTGCGTCTATTTTCTTGAAATTTGTGTGCCTATATTTACTCTGGTCATATAAGTGTGTGTAAATATCCTGTATTTGTCAAATATTGTTTTCCAAACAAGTAATGGATTCGTGCTAATGAATAAATTAACCAGTTCTGATGAAAAAATATGTGGTTCTAAACTAAAAAGGTCAAATTTGTCTTTAAGAGTTCAAAGGTTGTAATTTATGATCACATTTTTGCTATTACAATGCTGAAATTTAGTTCTATGTTAATTAATAATCAAACTTATTTAAAAAAAAAATATGGTTTTCTAATATTGTAATATTTTAATTAAAAATATCAGTGAAAGCAAATTAAAATTTTGAATTAAAAAAATGCTTTAATAATAATACTGCTTGAATTTTTTATAATATATCCGTAACTACAGCGTAATGTTAACTATAATTAATTATCAATGCAATGTGCGGTTGTTGGGTGGGGCCCGCTTTAGACCTGAGCGCAGCAGATGGTAAAAAAAACTTCATTTTATATTAACATTGATAAAAGTAAAATAAAAATAAATAAAATATAAGAGATTGTCTATACTAAATGTAATAAAAATGAAATGTGAATATTTTGGCAGCGCGCGCAGGGGAAATTATACATTAACATAGAAAAATAAACCAAGTCTATATATAGTTATGAGAAGATTTATTACATTGTAATATCTTTTCTACATTCGTTTATCTCCTCCTGATTTCAACCAGATTACATAGAAACAATAGAACGTATATTACCTCTCAATAACATTAGTGTCGAGAGAACTTATTACCTGCAAACCTGAGGTCAGAGACAGAGATGACGTCACCACCCTGACCGACCTGAGGGCTGTGGTGATCTGGTTAGATGTGACGAGAGGTGGTAATTATAAAAAAAATAAACATGAAATAAGATAATCATAAAACTTGTTATGTGTACCTTTTTTTTTTTTTTTTGGTACCATCATTTGAAAAGGTGTATGATTCGTAACAACAAAAAAAAAACTTGTCTTAATACAACTCTCTCAAATTCAAGTAGTCCTTTATATTATATATTTTTTTCTAAAGGTAAAAAGCTTTTTATAAATATTATATTGTAAGTACTAAATTTTTATTACATAAATGAGGCTCCATACAGGTGAATATTATTTGTTAAAGTAAATTTAATATTTGCTGTATTATAAATAATTATATTCATTATTTAAGTTATTAGTATAATTAATTGGATAGTGTATTGAAGCTTAATCTACTTTCATTAATTACAATTAATTTACATACTTTCTACAGCCTAAAATATTCTAAATACTTAGATGAACTTAGAAAAATACATTACAGAAAAAGCTAAGTCATTGAAAGCATAATCCACCAAGTCTGGTGAACAAAGTGAATGGTTCTTACAGTTCTTGATGACTCATACATTATACGTGGCTTATGCCTGCAGTTGTTTTCAAACCAAATAATACTTTTATATTATTTTAATATATTTAATACTCTGGAATCTAAAACGTACATTTACTGTTCCTTTTTAATAGTTTTAATTAGTACCAAAGATCGTGCAAAAAGTTCGACTGTTAATGAAAAAATAATAAAGAATTATTTCAACATAATAATAGGAAAATAATATTTTATAAAGAATATTATTCTTTGTTTCCTGTTACTTTTTTATAATGATAAAAATAATATTTAGAACATCTTATCAGTAAAAAAAAAATCACGATCGAGCTATATTAATATCGTGTTTCAATACAATATTACATTATTCAGTAAAGCTCTATATATAATATACCGGTGTATATACAAATTTTATAAGTTGCATGCATGGAGTATAACAAAAATTGTTTAAGAGATTGGTTTGATCTCAATGTAAACGGAATTATCATGTCAATTTAAAATAAAATAACAAAAACATAACTCGACTTGATTATATTTATGTTCCAATAAATTTTATATGATTTAAAAGTTTAAATATTGACTAGCATGATATATAAAGTAAGTATAATTGTAGTAATGTTTCATGCTAATAAATAATATAGAAATTTAATAATAAGTAATCCTTGGTTATTACCAACAAATCGGAAGTAAACACATTAAATTATTACGCAATTGCAGCCATCATGCCAGAAAATCAATATTACGAGAACCAGATATAGATGTAATTTGAGAGAATATTGACGACCTTTGACCTCACACGTGAAGAAGTATTGTTTTATTGAGAGCGGTGCGGGGGAGAGGGAGGCCATATATAGGACGGCGCGGCGGTCGCGCGCACACTGCTGGCCAGGCCCGCTCAGGCTCCGCGCGGCCGCTCTCTCTCCTCACAACTTGCGGCACACCGGCCAGGTAAGTTTTCTAACATTAATGGTGCTCATCGTGACTTAGAGGAGATTTTAATGAACGGGAGTACATTTAATATTTTAGAGAATGCAATGGGTTCTAGATTCTTTTGTACAATTTGCATGTTATTTTGTATTTTGAAGTTCCACAAAGAATACCAATCTTCTTCTAAACACAGCTTTAATTCATTGTTTTATGTGCATGCATTCGTATGTGATTCATGAGAGCTCTAAAACAATCCTTTACTAACAACTAACAATATAAGTAAAAGAGCCGCTCTCTTTAATTATTTAATCTGTTTTTAACATGTGAGCAAAAGAAGTCATGTAAATCAACCTTTTCAATTTTAAGTAATGTGATATTTATAATTTAATTTAATGTGCATGGCACCAAAAAAATATTATTGACTGCATGTTAACAACAGCACAATTCAAAGAAAAGAGGATCGATATTTTTGCTGCTTTGAAATGTACTTCAGCATGTAATATTAATAAAATCTGTAATGTAACCGCAAATCATAATTTATACGACGTACATTAACTCATTTTAAGAGCTTGAATTAAATATTTCACTAAAGTGGATTAATTGTTACGTAATATAAAATTAAGACATCTTCTGACATTTTATTATTTTTATATTTTTTTTATGTATGAAGATCTCTATTACTATATACATATTATATACAAAAAAAAAAAAGAGACAAAGAAATGTGGAATGCAAACAATCACATGCAATTGTAAGATAAAACGTTACAAAGTATTACTATATACTGCATAATAATGTAGAAAAAAAGTATAGTGGCATATAAATTTGATCCGTGTCTTGAAGAGACTTGACACCACCATGCATTTCACTTTCACTGCTGCAGATTTTCTTACGGCCACAAAAAAAGGATTACCCACGCGTGTAACGACGACAATAAAAAAACTGCAACTTGGTCGAGTCATTTTTCAGCAGCAGAAACCACACAAGAAATATCAATGCGAAATATCAACTTTCTACATGCATGGAACATTATTTTTACCAGTATGTAAAATTATATGCCTGTTAAAAAAAAAAAGGTTAAAGTTGAATCTTCAATCTTAATATTCATAACCTAAATCGTAAAACAATAATATTTACGTAATATGAAATGGGAAATTATTTGAAGTTAATTTGAGGTTAAAAAGTACTTTTTGTTTTATAATCATGTCATGCATATACGGAATAATAAAATTGATTGAACATATTTACAACAATTACTTAATTTTCATAATATTATTACAAAATTGTTTTATGGCCACTATGAAATATGGCTTAATTAAATTTTATTTTTTAGAAAATCATGCACTTTAAATATTCTTTCTATTATAATAGTTAAAAGGACGGACATTTACTAAAATCCTTTGTTATCATTTTTTTTTTCAATCATTAGAAATTTTTTAATGACATGAAATTTTTATTTTCTATTAATTTCTCACTGTAATAATATTGATTGTTTGACTTTATTTATTATATTAGTTACATGAATTTTATATAAAAAAACTAAATACAAAATGAGATTAATCTCAGTAAATCAAAATGAGAAAAATAAAATAATTCTTTGCATTCACTAGAACGGTTCTTCATCAACATAATAAACAAACCGGTGAAGCTTATTACGTAATATAATTAAATTAAGGTCTATCTGACAACATGATTCTTGAATAATTGATCATTTATATGCTTAATATAAAATTTATATTAATTATGGATTGTATACTGACGATATACTTTTGAAATGCATATTTTAAGCGCATATATAAATTTTTCAAACAAAGTGAAAGACAATGCTCATCTGGATAAAACATTGTTATTTTTTATATATAGATAGCGATCTGTTCTTATTAGGGTAGAAGTGATCTCCCTCGTTCATCAAGTACGTTCACTTTCTCGACATGACTTGTGGTACTTGTACTGAGCTTTCTAGCCCGGGGCTCAGAGAAAGTGGGCGATTGGACAAAACTACTGGTCACGTGACCTGTAGAACCAATCAGATCAATCTAAAATATTCTGTCACTTACCACAAATGTTAAGTAACTTAATGTACTTGTAGGATGAAGTGAATATTCATGTAATTGGACCTTGAAGTATAAGCAGAGCGGATTTTGTGATCTAGTTTATTGTATTTATAATCTGGACGACCTTGTGATCATCATATTAACTGTTACATTTATTATGTGCAACTTTTTCAAACATTTCACAATAAGGATGTCGTATAACAACAAAATAAGTATGAATTTTTATTTAAATCACCATTTAAATTATTTTCAGTGCGTATTAATAAATAAGATCTTCACCTTCAAAAGAAAAATTCATCTTTAATGAGATATTTTTCATTTTTTTTTGTTTTTTTTTTTGTTTGTTTTTTTTTAGTTGATGGAATGAATACAGTCGAAAATTTTATTCTAGTTATTCTAGTTATAAAATCTTTCATTTTATTTTAGCCAGAAAATGAATAAAAAATTACTTAACACTGCAGGAAAGTGGTATATTATTAAACATGTTAAAACTAGTTTTTGCTGGAGACATAAAAATATATTGGACGTCAAATTTTATTTACATGATGATGAAATCCGACTCATCAAACTGTTTATTATTTGTTAGAAATCCCAATATAAAATTTTCCTACATAAAAATATCCAAATTTGGGTACAAAATATAAAATGAAACCAAACCTATAATGGACATCACTGATAATCAACGAAATCAAAAAAGGAAGAGGGAAAAAACCCACGTACTAATTTTAAATTGTCTAAAGTCAAGGTCCAAGGACAAAGGGGATATAAATTTACCTTTTAAAAAAAATCCATAACTAATGTCGTATATATTAAAACAATCCCACCAGAATTTCCTTATTTGCTAGCTGAAGTTCGATGGCCTGCCACGATCTGAGGGTACCCACACGTTCGCGGTCAGCTCATGGACCTCCCACGTACCGAGGGGTCACGTCATCAAGGTAGCGAGGAGCTGTTCTCACGTACGCGATGGACTTTCCTCGCGTGGCCGTTATTATTAGAAGTCGTGTCACAGTATTGTAAGGTTATTAATTAACGTGGGTATTGCAGTAGTAGCGTGTGCTGGGTTATACCAAAGCATGACAAAGAATAATTAATCTCCTGAATGACGTCATTGGTAATTAAAGTCTCTGTTTGCTGGTCACTCCTTTTCATATAAGATCGTCAGCTTCAAAACTGGATATTTGAAATTTGTAATAAAAGCTATACCTTTTACGTTTCAGGTGATGCTACGCGAATAGTAAATAGTTACATATAAAAGCTCTTAACGAAAAGTGAAATTCTTGTGAATTTGGACGTGAAAAATAAAACATTTTTGAGATAATTTTGGCCTTTTCTTGCGATCACGATTAAAACATGTAAGATGACATTATATTCAGACCAGTACATAAAGCTTTAATTATTGAACCGAGAAAGACGTACGTAATTGCATTTTCAAGCATCAAATCCTCTCTGACGTTGTCTGATAAACTTAATTCATGTCAAGGTAGAAAAACGCTTGATTGATATACCCGGAGGCAGCGTCAAGATGAGATTAAATGCATTTTGATGCAACGCCATCGGGCTGCAGTTAATCCAGTATATTGCCCTGCGTGTCTCTATACGTCACACGTCATCGTGTTTTTCCGTTAACTTTTTGTGTAGGTTTGGACTAATGAGAAAAGGATAATGAACACTATAAATGATTGTAGATATTCGTAAAATATTTACAATTAGTGCAGCTTGCACTTTAGAGCGGTGACG
Source organism: Siphlonurus alternatus (assembly GCA_949825025.1). Lineage (NCBI taxonomy): Eukaryota > Metazoa > Arthropoda > Insecta > Ephemeroptera > Siphlonuridae > Siphlonurus > Siphlonurus alternatus. The sequence goes on along the minus strand of OX463780.1, from coordinate 44,546,605 downwards.
GTCATCAGCTGACGATGAACCCTTGTGCACCGGAGGACCTCGCACGCGTGGCTCCGCGGTCACCAAACCCACGCGACCATCTCTTTAGGAGATTATCCATCAAACAAGTTTTACCTGCGTAGGTTTTAAATGTTAATTTTTTCATTAATGTTACATGATATATCCACTTCTGGAATTATAATTACTATCATTATAAGATTCTCAGAAGTTTTTTTTAAACAAATTATGATTTTTCTCCATACTTAAATATTTTTATTATTTAAAAAGATTCACCGCATGCATTGAAGTATTTATTATATAAATGTATAATAGGCAGTACGTGTAAGTAATTTTATATTTTTTGTAATAGGTATATTCACCTTTTGTACCTAACATCCTTATTTGATTACAATTTAATGTTAATTAACCTTTTGGTCAAGTTAGTTACGTGTTATGTAAAGAAACATTAAATCTACTTTTGCATGAATGATCACATATATTATATAATTTATACCAAAAAATTGAAATGCACATTTCTATTCCTTGATCAAACTATCATATTTGATTTAATGGCAATCTAATGGTTACCCAATTAGAAAATATTACATGATAAATATTTATACTGTTCAATGACCATGTAAATTCTTAAAGTGGGGAAATTATTAAATTTTTATTGAATATTTACTTTTTATAAAAGTAAAGTTCAAATCTTTATGACGGTGGTATCATTTTATATATCTAAAAAAACATTTATAAACTTTCTTTTACATATTTTCTGCTTACGCGCGCGCGATGCAAGATTTACAAGTAAAAAGTAGTAAATTTTATATTCATTTATATTTTTATATTATAATAAACAGTAGTTATTCATGCAGTACTATAAATATATACAATATTAATCCAGTTAGTAGAGACACATATATATTTAATAACTAGACCATGAAGTTTATTGATGCAAAATATTTCAAAGAAACTATCTGTGACATTGGAAATATTATTAAATTTTCTACTTGCTTGAATATATTAAATATATGTAACAGCATTCATGCAGATACAGAAAAAAAATCAAGAGCGATTTCTCTCTTGGCAAAGTAAGGAAGTTACTTTTTAGTTACTTGTTTTACAGCTTCATTCGTTTATATATCCAACCACGCCCTTAACAGAAGGTAAACATCAGAGAAAGGATAATTTTATCTTTTGCTTAGCGTGATTCTAAACTACTTGGTGTTTATGGAGTGAACGGGATTAGTTGTAACTTCAGCAGAACTGGGTCAGAGTAAAATGTCGGGAAAGTTTCGCAACTCTTTGTTGATGTCTATTGTGCTCGCATCATTTTTGGTGTCAGATATATAGTTACACCCACTCCTCCCTCGCTCCTTAGCATCTTAAATCATATAGCGTTTTTTGTATTTCTCATAAAGCCACGAGTGTGCTAAATTGATTGATAAATGAAAAATTAGCATTGTATTTTAGATTTTCGAGAGTTATAAATTATATGAATATTATATGAATATTATTATAGAATATTAATTTAATATAAAGTATGTTGCATATAAATATTATAAATTAAAGCGGATAGTTGTTTGATTATTATTATGAATATTTTAATTATTTTATTTATGATTAGAAAACTTTTTAGCGGAGAAGAAATAATAAGGAAATGTTTGTATTATTATTATAATAACTTTCATAATTATATACAGTATAAAGTGTTGTGTATAATCAGGATCCACTTGATCGAATAACAACTATATATGCTCGCATCAGAATTAATGGAAGAATTTCACTTTTCGTTCAACTTTTACTACTACTATAAATATAAAGTTACAAAATTTTCGTATGATTGTAAGAAACTGGTTTTACAAGATAATGGCAAAATGTGCCATGAAGATTACGTTAAAGTGGTTGATCTTTTTAAATTAATAAACGTATGCTGCGCTGTTCACTGTCTAGAAAACGATAATACGTGTTATGTTTCTGGATTGAGGATTTCTCTTTTTTCTTCCTTATTTAAAACCATATATTGAATTACACGTAGCTTATGTCGATCTGGTTGTGCTTGCAGGATGAGAGCCCGCGGCAGCTTGGCGGCAGCAGCGTTGGTGGCGCTAGTGACGATGGTCAGCGCGGGGCCCACGGGGACCCAGGGGGGCGTGGTCGGGGCCCGCAAACTGGCCACCGTTCACGACTGCGCCTCCGTGGTTGCCTTCTCCGGTACCGGCGCGCGCTCTTCCGACTCCAAACACCCTCTTGCCTTCCAGGGGGCCGCCCTCGACAAGGGGGTGGGTTGGAGCAAGGACTCTGGAGAGTTCACCTGCCACTGTCCGGGACTGTACCAGTTTTCGTTCGCCGGAGGAACCAAGTAAGCATATGAGACCATATAGAGTTCTGTATTTTTTTATAGTCCTCATAATAGACATCATATCCATATAAGTGTTGGTATTTTGTTATTAAAGTATTTTTAATACTATAATTATGTTTTTAAATTCCATAAAAATATCATCTAAACTAAAGTATAATTTGATATTATATTATATTTTTTTAAACAATTTAAGTTCCAACTACAATGATACGAAATTTAAATATAACGTACGCGCGTACTGCGTGGTGCACAAAACTGTATTAAAGAAATGAAAGTGAAAACTTTTGAAGTCATATGCATTACTGCATTCGTATATAAAATTTGTTCTGCATACATGAACACTCTCTTTTTACAATTAATTATTTTACTTACAAATAATATAATTTATTTGTTATGATTTCACTTTCAGGGCTTTCACCATTTTTTCAATGCAAACAATATTATGATTTTGTAACTTATGCTTTGTTGATTAACCTTATAAATTTATTCAAACTGATTACACCCTGTTCTTTAACTCCCAATTATTCATTGCGGCCACGCTCATTGCTCAATAAATTCACTGAACTTGATTCATGAACCGACAAAATGTCAGCGCCTCCCACTGTCTCATTTCATGCATGTAAATTAGTTTTAATTTGTATAATTTTACACCGAGGCATTATAATTTTACATGAATGTCATAGTAAACATAATTTAAATGTAAAAACTAAAATATTTTTTTCACATGCATGATGCTTGAATAAACTTCGTAAACTTTCACCTTAAAAATTTTGTATTCAAAGACATCGCCGCACAGTTCTGTTTTTCTTGTTAAAGCCACGGTTTGCTTCTTTATATGCTAATGGAGACTTATATAGTTAAAAGGCATATGTTTGAAATGTCAGCTGGTGTTTTTCTGACCAGGTGGCACTTCTGCACTCTCACTTTCTCTCTCAACAATGATGAAGCACGTACTTCTGAAAGGAATTAATTTCACAATACAACGTCTGCTGGTTAAAAAGTTATTAATTGTTATTATTATTAGGTCGTAAGTTGTATGACATTTATGTTGACATAATCGAAATGTCAAATCAACATGATATTGTATAGATTTATGAATGACATTAAAATTTTATATTGATATTATTGTGTTGTGTTCTCAAATCCTACTTAACTTTTTATGTTTATATGGCTTTTATAATAAGTATATAATATAGCACGCTATCGTAACTGCATGCGACTTAATTATTATTATAGCCTTAAGGCCATGACATTTATATATTAAAACGTCGTCAGTATATAATTAAAGTATATAATTTTAAATACTACTTTGAACATAATGTAAATTCTAGATTTTACAAACATAAATTCTACTAAAATTAATAATATTATAGACAAATCAATTATTAAAGTACTCAAATTACAACCTTTGCGTACCGTACCTTAAAGCAGTTTGATAATAATAAAAATCTTCTACAGACTGTCCCTGAAAAAACAGACATCAGGTAGCGAATCTTGGGTGACGGTGGTGTCCACTGGCGCCGGGGGTGGCGCCAACACGGTGCTGCTGGACATGGAGGTCGGTGACAAGGCTGCCGTGTGGCTCCAGGACTCCGCAGAACTTCCCAAGGAAGAAGAGAACTCGCCCACTTCGAGCTTCAGCGGCTACCGCATCGCCAAGAAGTGACCTGCCACGCCCCCTTTTTTTATCCATCCTCTCTGCTCTCTCTCTATCGCTGTCCCTGCACTGTGATAGCTAACTACAACTAGTCCACGCATGACACGAAATTTTCACAGCATGTTTGACTTATGGGGAAGGTAAAAAAAAAATTTAATCTTCCTCTTCACTATTATTTCCTCTTGCCATATATATATTTTTTTTTTGTTAGTTCCTATATAAATATTTTCTAATAGTTCCAAGCCTTAAAAGAGTTTATCAGTTTAAAAGAAACAAATTTTTATTATAAATGAAATTGGCAAGTTTAAAATTAATTGATATTCTCTTTTTTTTTCCAGTACAAAAATATGAATGAATCAAAATTATGCTGTAGATATATATAAAAAAAAAGAAGAAAAATAAATCAAACTGCATTTATATGCACCAACTAAAATTAACATGTAGTTCTAATATTAAAATATTGCACTATGTATATGACTTTTCCTATTATGATAGCATGGAATTGCATATTTTGAAGGACATTATTTTTTTTTTTACATTAAAAAATCTAAGCAAGTGGGCGATCTGCATGACAAAATATTTACCTGCATGTGTTATAGCATGTCTTTTCTGCAAAGCAGTTAGTAAAATGAAAACAATTTAATATTGTAAATTGTATTTGAGTGCCATAATATAGTTTAAAAAAACTTGCATGAATATCAAACAAATTACACAATTTTTAGCACGTGGAATTCATGAAAAAATTCTTCTTTATTCTCTATCTTTCTTTCTTATAAATTATTCTTTTAGCATGTGTTGTATATATATAAAAAAAAAAAAATCTTGCATGTTTCTATATTAAATTTTTTGTATGCAACAATTAGCTGCATGATTATAGTGCCTGTGAAAAACATAATATTATGTTTAATTTATATTTTTTGCATGCTTCACTTCAGGATAATGCATGCTATTTTTTACTGATGAAAATTAAGGCACTTAAAAAATGAATGAATATATATCCCCATATATCAAGGGGAAAAAAAAACGCATGATGCATGATTACACAATGTACCTGATTTTAACTGTAAATCAAGAAATTCTTGTATGTTATTATAATTATAATAAGTTGAGAATGAATGTGAATGAAATTTTCTCTAGCATGCAAATTTCTTCTATTTCTAACTTTAGAAACTTCCAAAACAAAGAGTAAGAAAAAATTCTCTTGTCCTTCATTCCTAGCCCCCGTTTTTCCACTTCAACGCATGAAACGATAACTTTCTATCTGATTTCTCTCTAAAATATTTCTTATACTCTCCAGGCAGTTCCAAAACCTTTTATTCTTTATCTTGTCATTGTTTCTATATCTTTTTCTTATTATTTCTTAAATGTTATGTGTAATGTACGTTCTATATGCATCTCTACTTTACATGAAATATTTAAAAAATATTATTATATCCTCTTCTACTTGCATCTTTTACCTAGCATGCGTCTATAAAAACTACTATCTATCCTGCATGATGTTATGAAATTCAAAAGTTCTTTCTGCATGTTCACGTGTAAACGTTTAAAAAAAACAACAAAAAAAAACGTTTTCTCGCATGTTACTTTTTCTATCTGCACATCTATTGAATGAATTCTATAAATTATTGAAGTGTCTTCTATTTTTGCAACTTGCATGTGCACGAGCATCATAAAAAAAAATAAAAAAAACAAGAACCCAAATTATTCGCATTAGCATGATTACGTTTTTAGAGGTTTTCAATATTCAATACGAAGATCTCAAAGCATGGATTGAAAATTTTCAAAAATTATTCGCATGACAATACTCGCATGACGATACTTTTCAATTCTAAGCATGACACTTTTACTTATTCTTTACATTTTTTTTCCTGTAAATTCTTCAACTTTTTTTCCCTTTCATTGCATGTTCTAGTTATATACTCAATTACACGAATTGAAAAAAATATGTGAATGACTTTTCGATTCTACCAAGAAATATGCCGTGAATGAACGCATGTAAAAAAAACTTCCGAAATTTCTGCAAGTGACTTATTGATTAAAAACTAAGTATCATCATTTTTTGCTCCTGCCCTTCCATCTCTGCATCGTGCTCGAACGTTTCTCCATATATACGTTTCTGTTTACCTGCATGTGATCATATATATTTAATTATATTTACTTATATTTCGATTTATTCCGATTTTGCACCGCACGTTCTCTCTGACTCAATAGCATGTCATCGAATGAGTGCATGAATATTGTCCAGTACGAGAAAATCTACTGCATGTAAAAATCATCACCTGCATCCGATTTCTTCCAATACGATTTCTGTTATAGCACGTTGATAAATTACGCATGAACAATGCATGATAATTGAATTGTCTTAATTCTTAGAGCATGATTTTTTCTGAATGTTCTACAACAAAAAAATTGAGCTAAATTGCATGATTTAGTTTCATAAAACTATTACTCTCTTCACTGAATTTCATACTTCACATGCATGACTTTTGCACGACCGACTATATTATTTTATTTGCATGCTCTCTCTTTCTCTCTCTCTGCATGCTCTTTTGTCTTTTGCATGCTCTTTAAATCAAGCCTAAATATTGATTCTGCATTTATTATTTTCTGCATGAACAATTGCAATACGCCTTAAAATACATGGCAGAATTCTTTCTATACGCATGCTATTCCTTGCACGCGCGCCTTAAAATACAAGGCAGAATTCTTTCTATACGCATGTTATTCCTTGCACGCATCTTTTCTTGCACGAGAACTGCATGATTGAAAATTTTAATTCTTTACTCTTCTTGCCCGAATTATGAGAATATTCATGAATATTCAAAAGCATGAATGCACGACACAATTGAAAAACGCATGTAAAGCACGTTAAGCTACAAATATTCGATCTTGCATGTTCTTTAATTTGTTTTAAAATTCAAGCCTGCCAAGCCTTTCGTTTACTCAATATTATGATTATGACACTTAAAAATTGTATACTCTGTATCTACTTTCCAAAAAAATGATGATGTAATAATTTTAAATAGCATGTGCATGAAAGTCACTCCATGCATGAATGAAAAAAAATGCATCCCTCGCACTCTTATTTTCCTTTCCATTTGCACCAAAAAAAAAAAAAAAAAAAAAAAAAAAATGACTTGCATGAATATCATTTCTTTTTAAATGCATGCCATTTTTGCATCTTGAATTGAATAAAGAGATTGAAGAGTCTCTATATATGCATGCTGAGCACCTTACTTTTTTCTATTTTCACTTTTAAGCATGGTAACTTTTATACTTTATGTTGCACAACTCGATCTGAACAAAAATTATCAATATATTTGAAAATGTTGAATGCATGACAATGCATGCTTGCATCCTTGTTCTTCCTGCATCTCATATTTATAGCAAGAATGCATGAAATATCGCATGATTTTCTTTAAGAAATTTTCATCTTTATAAAAAATAAATAAAGAAGAATATTTTTGAGTCTACTCCTTGTCTTTTAATGCACTATATATTTACTTCTCCTTGTCTCGATCCTTTTTCTTTCTTCTATATTTTTCTTTGCACATTTTCTTTATTTTAAAATGAAATAACATATCAAAATCATCTTGTGAATGCATATGGCATGAAATTTTCGCATGATAGCATGATGTTTGCTATGATTTATTAAATATGCATTTTCTATATTTTAATGCACTATGAAAATTTTCACTTAAGTCTTTCCTTAATTTCCAGGACTACTGGAGAGTTCTTTAATTTCCTTCTTCTCTCTCAAACTACTTTTTCTCCTGAAAATTCTTGACTTTATTTCATTCTTATATTATTTCTCTAACGTCTTCAATATCCAGCAAGATCATCAGAAATTGCAGGTCGCCTACTAGTTATAAGTGCTATTAGATTCATTTTAATGTATTTTTGTCATATGTTACTAAAAAAGCAATGTGAATATTAGATTATAAATTAAAAGTTACCACTAAATGATTCAATTTTAAAAAGTTATAATGAAATTGTAATTTAATAGTTTTTATTTTAATGATCAATGTAGCAATAAAATAATACTAGAAAAAAAAATGTCTCCTTATTTTCTTATTTATAGTACTTTACCGTAATATATAGTTCAGTGACTTTCACACACTTTTAAAGCAATAAATTATCACCTATTTGTTTTACTTATAGCTAATATATAAAATGTAATTAAGTCATTGTTTGCATGATATTAAAAATGTTTTTAAGAAAAAGGGGAAAAAATATACTGTAGTTGCTTTTTATTTTGAAATTTGTTAGGGAACTTGAACTTGATAATATAAATTCAGTATGCCTGGCTTAATATTTTCTTTTGGCTAAACTGTGCATTTTAAAGTTAATTAAAAAAGTAGAAAAGACTGTCATTTATAATTTATACATTTCATTTTGAAGACACTAATGTAATAAATGTTAAAAACAAAATATTGATATAAATTGTTTTAAGATTTAAATTTTCTAGCATAACAATAAATTAAACTGTCATTATTTCAAATCAGCATTGCAGCTATACAGTATTTACTTCTATTACCATCCATTTAAAAAAAAAAAAAAAAAATGTGAAAAAAACAATACAAGTATTGTATAACCCAACTCAAATTATATTTCAATTATTTTAACCCATTATAAATATATAACACGTACACCACATACACACTTTAAAAGAAAAGCAAACTGACAATAAATACAGTTATTTGCGCAAACAACAAAATTGTAATTCTCAATTTAATCACATGCAATAATTAATATAATTCAGTGTAGTAAATTTTATTTGCACAAATATCTGTACATTCTATATAAGCAAGTATAGTAAAAACTTTACACAATATTATTCATTAGTTTGATTGATAATTTGACTATAATTGAATAATATGAGGTAACAGTATAAAAGATATTAAATGAACCTCTCATAACATACCAACACATAACTTCTCAATTATTAGTGAGGTGCAAGTTGTGTCTATGGCAGACAGTTGGTCAGTCTAGATCTGCAACTTGTCATGCAACCCATCCAGCTGGTCCGCTCCGTACGAGTCGAGCACCGGCTGCACCTCCTCAGTCAGGAAGTCAATGACCTGAAATAATGGGACACAAATGTAAATAATGAGAGCTATTCAGTGTAGAGGCAATACAAAAATTATTGTAAATATAAATAGGAATACTGTAACACAAATGACCGGTGTATTCTGTTGATAATTAATAATATACATTTTCTTCGTTTTCCCAATATACAGAGTATTTAGAGTACATGCAGTAATATCTATAGCTCCATGCTGCTATATATATGTTACGTATGATATGATGTAAATTAATTAAAGTTTACAGTAAATATGAAGTATGAATATGAAATATTATTGTGTTATAGCTAAAGAGCTGCACAATAACTATATGTAGCTATAATACTAATATACCGTATTTACATTAATCCCTACCAGTATTTGTTTAGTGTGCTCTAATATAATAAATAGTTTTGATAAATTGAAGTTAAAAAAATTAAGTCAAAGAGTACCAGATTTTATCAGAAATATTAATGCTTGTTTTAAAATAATAAGATAGTCAATTTGGAAAGCACCATTTTTTTTTTTTTTTTTAAAGTATGCAATTTCTGAATTCCAAATTAGTCTTATCCCTATTATAAAGATCTTATTTCAATCACTGAACCGAGGATGTTGGACTGAGGTCCCACCTGCTCAGGGGCTCGTCCGATAAAGCTGGCGGGGTCGAGCAAGGAGTCCAGCTGGGGGATGATGGGAGCAAAGTAGGCGGTGGCTCGGATCAGCTCCACCAGGTTGTTGTCGCGGCCAAACTTCTTCACCTGCTCAGAGGCCTGCATGGACAGCTTGCGGATCTCCTCGTGGCACTCCTGTAGAGTTGGCAAAGTTAGAGGCTGATGGGTATCTTCCGAGAGGTAATAATGAACATATCAATTCAAAAGTGCTCTGTTTTGAGACTATAACACTGCATATTCAGGAGATTTTACTAGTATATAAATCAATAATTTAGGGAGTATAATATATATTGAATGTAAATAATTAAGAAATGTGAACAAATATTTGGAATTAATTAAAAATAATACGTATTTTTTAAGTGTAATTTGGTTTGGAAATTTCAATTGCACTTGCCCTTCCTTATAAATTCAAAATTTATTAAAAAAAAAATAAAAATAAGTAAAATATTTTATGTCAATAGCAATTTAATTATTTGCAAATAAAACTTTTGTTTTTAAATAAAAGACTAGAATATAACGACAAATATCTAACATGACTATATGAGATACAACTGACACCATGCAGCGACGAGGCTACTCCCCAACTTGCCTGCCGGTCCTTGCCGTGGTCCTGCACCATGGCCATGATGACGTTCTCGGTGCACATAAAGGGCAGCTCCTGCTCGATGTGCCGTTGGATCACCGCCGGGTAAACCTCCAGACCGTTGCTGATGTTCTGCAGCAGCGTCAGCACAGCGTCGGCACACAAGAAGCCCTCCGAAATGGACAAGCGGCTAAAAAATGAGGTTCGAGTTCTCAGATGCTTTATTGTTTACAGACTTTAATTTTATTTAAAGAAATTAAACCATTAAGTTTGTGATGTTCTTAATAATTATAAAAAAGAATATAGGAATAATAAGTCTCCACTAGCTACATAAATTTTAAGTCATACTTTATCAGTTACAAGAATAGGTTGAATTCAATGTAAATGCATCATATATCTTATAATCAGGCGCGGATCCAAGGGGGGGGCGATGGGGGCGATCGCCCCCCCCCAAAAGGTCCCAAAATACATTGAAGGTATTACCACCCCCCACCCATCGCCCCCCCTCCCACTCCAAAATTTAACATTGCGGGATAGGGCACCGCCCCCCCCCCCCCCCCCCCAAAGCCGCGGGCTGGATCCGCCCCTGCTTATAATGTTAATAAAATATGTTTTGAGTAAACCTGTGACTGGACAAGCAAATTTACTTACTGTTTAGAGAGATTGCTAGCTGCATGGTTGTTTCTATATCCCTTTTTTTTATGGAAAATATGTATATTTTATAGCAGTCATAGTGAAATAAATACATAATAAATAAATAAATAAATAAATAAATAAATAAATAAATAAATAAATAAATAAATAAATAAATAAATAAATAAATAAATAAATAAATAAATAAATAAATAAATAAATAAATAAATAAATAAATAAATAAATAAATAAATAAATAAATAAATAAATAAACACAATTAAAAATCCAAACAATAATTATATTTTAGTACTGCATTGACTTAATTTAATATGAAATTTATATATTAAATACAGAAGTCTTCAGGTAATACGCGTATATAAAATTTCACTGCAGCTAACATAAAGTCTGCAATGTTTCCTCACCGGTTTGCACTGTCGTCGAGGGTTCGCTCGAGCCACTGGGTGGCTGCCGTGTTCTGAACGTCGCTGATGAGTGCCATGAGGTGCCGTGCGATGGCGCAGGCCCGCTCGCAGCGCATGGGGTTACGCTTGTACGCCATGGCCGAGGACCCGATCTGGTCTTTCTCAAACGGCTCCTCAATCTCCTTCATGTTAGCCAACAGACGCAAGTCGGTGCACATCTGCAAGAAGGAGGAGCCGTGATGTGTGGTCCTCAATTACTTCTGAGTAAATCTTACGGTGGCTCTTTTTAAGAAGCAATACTTATATACCGGTATATTTTGAGTTTTGACTTTGTTATATCCTACAGACTACAGAGTATCACCATGAAATAAAAATTTAATTTAAGGAAGGCAAATTAAGGTGCAGTGTCAGACATTCAAATTTATAAAGATTGGAAGTAGAAAAAACAAAAATGAAGGTTTTCAAAATATATCATAAATAAAAGTTATGATTTTATTAATTTAACAATAAAAAAAAAACAAAAACAAAAAACATTTATTTGAATTATAAAAGTGGGGTATATTAATACGCATTTTAATATATTTGGCAAAAAGAACATTTTCAGATCATTCACATAATTTAAAAATATTATATAAAATAAAATTAAGACATTCTAAAGTTCTAACGAATTCTCCTGCATGTTAAATATAAAATGGTTGATTCTGTTGGCTCACACCTTGTGCGCGGTTGCTCCGAGCTTGCAGAGTGCGGAGAGGACCTCGATGTCTTGCATGCGGGTGTAGGTCTGACCGGTGATCATGAAGGCGCGGCTGAATCCGGCCAGCTGAGTCACTCGGGCGTCCAGAGCCTTCACCTTGCCGTGGTCGCCTGCAGCAGAGAGAGTTTAGTGAAGTTCACCGGGGATCAAGTCAACTATTTAAGTTTTTTAGTAGTTCAATATATTATTTAAAATTAATCATGCGTTTTTTAATTAACTGAGGACACGTACTATAGTGTGTAGACTATAATATAAACATTTATTTATAAAGAAATAAAGAAACGTGGAAACCTCCGAGCGCTCAATTTAAGAAAACTCCTTGGTTGTTATGCAACCCGCTGTTCAGTCATGCAGCAAAGGTTGCCTAATTTTCAGGCGTTTTCTAACTTTTTTGCTCACCGTTGAAGAGCTGCAGGAAAGAGGCCTGCGTGCCGGTGGTGCCCTTGACCCCGCGGAAGCGAAGGTCATCCCGCACGCGACGCAGCGCCCGCTCGTCGAGCAGAAGGTCCTGCACCCACATGCACGCGCGCTTGCCCACCGTCGTCAGCTGGGCCGGTCTGACAACGCGAGTTCAAAACAAGCATAGTTAAAAAGTTCAAATATATTGCTGGAAAAAATAAGAACGAGAAAATGTAAAAGAACTCACTGGAAGTGCGTGAAGCCGAGGGTAGGCAGGTCCTTGTACTTGGTGGCGAAGGCCGCGAGGTTTTTGATGCAGCTCGCCAAGCGTGGCAGTAGCAGTCCCAGCGCCTCGCGTATCACGATCAGTTCCTATACAAAAGCATTATTTTTAAGGTGCAAGGAGGAAAAAAAAAAAAGTGAAGGGTTAACATTAGTTGCAGTTAGCATCGCTACATACAGGAATTTATCCAAAATGACTGCTCACCGTTGTCATACTTTTGTGAAAGTTGCTAACTCGATCAAGGCAGATATGCACATCTCCATAAACTCTGATAGGGGAGAGACTGGTGGAGGTACCATCGTTCCTCCACACTCACCGTGTTGTCGGTGACGTAGCACGAGGTGGCCCCCCAGTGGATGATGCCGTGCGCCAGCGGACAACGCACCCCGAACGCGTGCACGTGCGCCATCACGTCGTGACGCACGCGACGCTCCTCCGCCCGCGCGACCTCGAAGTCCTTCTGGTCGAGCACCAAGTTGTCCTCCATCTGCGCCAGCTGCTCCGCGGTGATCTCCAGACCGAGCTCCTGCAACAAAAGTTCCTCGTCAGTCATCGAACTTACTGAAGGCATACCTGCAGCGAAACTATTGAGGTCCATTACTTCTACGAAATCAAACTCTAATATTGAAAATAATATTATGTGGGAAAAAAAAAAGAGAAAATTCAAGAAGTTTAAAAGGTTCATTCAATGTCCGTTACCTAAACAGCTAACATTTTTAACCATGGCGGTTATAGATGACATTTTGGATCAAGCAGGTTCCATCAGGCATCGTAGTCATCGTACTCTGGTACACAAAATAAAATTTCACAATTTTTACAGCCAAATAACAGTTTTATTGTATATAATGTAAGGTTAATTTTTTTTTTACGTTTCTCCCGATTCGCTACTCTTTTAAAAATTAAAGTAAATTAAATATAACAGCAACAGTTTTTTATACGATGAAACAAATATACATCAATGACGTCGTACTTGGCTTATTTACATGTAAGCTAGAACGATAAGCAATGAAGTAGAGTAGGATGCGTTTTCAGAAAAAACATAACATTCATTTCCTTCTTTAAGTTTCTAAATTCATTCATAGTTACGAATTTTACTATTTTATTATACTTTCACTATAATACAACTCTAATAAACGCGTATCGTAGGGTGGAAACTTCTCTTATAACCAGCATTCTTATCTTTATTTACACAAGATGAACTTGTAATGTAACCTAATTTTTTTTATATATCTTCCCACAAAATAGCCTGACACATTTTGACAACGTCATTTCATACAAATGGGAAGTTACTGTCAATACAAACAAAGACATTCATGATCGAAATATTTCCTGGCTATCAATGATTCATAATATCTGTGACCATAGCAGGTGTGCAGTCACATTATGAGCTACGTCTATACTTCATCCTAAACGATGCTAAACGCAAGAATCATATCTAACATGACAAAATCTTATGTGAAATAAGGTCGAGGCTGGTCCATGTTGTGTAGTTTAAGGTATAGATATCAAGGTAGGGCTTGGCTTATCAGTACAGCGGGTGAGATGAGCTTGATGCGCACGCAGCCAACTGATAACATCTGGGCGTGAGAGGTGAGGAGATTAGAGAAGGATCAGCAACACGCAGCAACAGCATCACCAATCAACCATACTTTTTAGGTGCTTCAGAGAGTGACATTTCTTTAATACTGCAAATTAAAAGTGAACCAAAATGCCGGAACTTACAACAATTGCACCTATAATCATCAAAGTTATTAAACTTGTAAGTATATAATTAAAGATTTGTTGTTTATTTATGTGAATAAATAAATTTTTTAGCACTGAAATATTTCAGCTTAATTTCTATGTTTATTTAAGTTTATTAATCCTTTAATTTATGTTTTATTATACATTTAAAATTAATATTAAATACACTATGCCTTGCTAATTGATTACAGGAGTTAAAAACCAATTTCATGATGCAATTAAGTACGCATTAAATTATTATTGTAATGCATTTGTTTAAACATTTCACAAAATGTAGGTTTTTGTTCTTTTAAACACCCATTTCCTTAGTCTAATCGTTCTACCACTACTTTGATATTTTAAGATACAATACACATAACAATATTCCATTTTAGGTTAGTTGATAAGAATGATGATTGTAAGCCAACAAAATTGATTATTAATTTCATCGTCACAAGTTCTTAAATTTAATTAATCTCTTCGAATTTTAATAATATAGATTTAATTAAAAAACACTCTCAAGTGTTGCATATTTTCCACGTTATGCCCGATTGTGAAACAATGACGTCACTCAAAGCAAACTATAGAAAAAGAGAGCTGGCAGGCTGCATTATCTTATCACGAAATGTCGACATGCGTCTAGCTCAGCTTGATGGCTTCTACCTGCCTACTTCTCGGGCGATGGCCGAGCATTTATGTCCATATCATAATTATTAGAGGGATATGGAGATTATAATTTTTGACGAATAATATGAAAGACTGAAACTTAGAAAACAAAGGTTATTGTAAGATACAACATTTAACGTCAATTACCTTTGATTTAATAATGCTGTGAATTAAATATATGACGCCATTTTACTGATTCTGATAAAACGTTATTTGTTACCCATTACAGCAATATGAAATTAGAAAGAAAAAAAGTTGTTATTTAAAAGTAGAACGTTTTATCACTATTGCCAACGAAATTAAGTTGGTGGAAGAATTTCCTTTCGGATTTCACTAGCATTGTTTTCTTACATGAAGAGTTCTAACTTTTTGTAATATTGCTCATATTTGTAATATTAGCAATATGATAACAAGGGTGAAAGTAGCTAAAGAAATTTTATCAAAACAAACATGAACTTACCAAATTATTCCAGCTTACTTGCCTTTCTTGTACAAAGTTACGACAATTATTGTAAAACTTGTGCTTTAATTTTAAGACGCTAAAATTTAAAGTATTTAATTTATATATTTATGGACCAGTTTCTAGGTTCACGTGATTTTTAAAGGATGGCAATGAACCTGATCATCCTGATCCTGTACCGCACGGTTCACTAGCGTCATGTGATATATGACGTCATTGGTGTAATTTCAGATAATGAACCTGATCATCCTGATCCTGTACCGCACGGGTCATTAGGGTCACGTGATATATGACGTCATTGGTGTAATTTCAGATAATGAACCTGATCATCCTGATCCTGTACCGCACGGGTTACGGCGGTCAGTTCCTCGGGGTGGGAGGCACGTGGAACCTGAACGAGGAGAAGAACCCGGACGCCGAGATCGTGGCCTCGGGAGTGTTTGTCGGCTACTTCATATACACCAGCGTGGTGCTCGTCAGCTTCTGTCTAGGCACCGTCCAGCACAAGAACTCACTCGTGGTACGTGTTAACAAAAGTGAAATCGAATATCATGAGAAAAGTGTATTTCTTTATACATGAAGTAGCCTCCGTTTACACGTAGAAAATGTGTGAGGGATAGCTGTCAATTGTAGCATTAAATATTCTGAGGCGAAAAAATATCTATGACCAATATATATATTTTTTTAAATAGTTCCTTGGATTCTTTATTTCTTATATAACATTGTTTAGGACATTCTAAATCTATGCATGAACGGTTATTATTAAATTATTTCCTGTATTGCTTGTATAAGCACCTGTAATATAAAAAATGTGTTTATTTTTTGTATCTGCTAATATTTACATCAATTTTTATGTAGAGAGTAACATAATTATATATTTTTGAATCTTATAACAATTAGATAGGCAATAAAGTCAAGTTTTAATACTTCATCAGATGAAGGTAAGTTGTCATGGTATACTGTATGTGTATAGCCAGTAAAAAAAAAAAATACTTCGATCGATCGAGTCATAGGCAACACTAAATACTCACAAGCTTAGCAATTAACATAAATTTCAGGGGAAGCTCAAGTTTTCATATTACACGTTTCCTCCGTTCTTTTACTATATCCACAAATGAATGAATCAGATAAGAAAAATTCCAAGAACATTTCACTTTAATGATTCACATCAAAGAGTTTTACGTCATAGATGAAACGATTGCATATAGTCAGCATTAACAGTGACGTCACAAAGTAAATGAGACTAATTAATAACCTTAAAATAAAAAAAAAAATGTAAGTTGTTAGATTTTCTTAAAATATTTGTAATTTATAATTTATCTTCAATAACCCCGTACACAAATAATGAGGTGTATGTTGCATGGTTTATATATATATTAAGATTAGCGTTTTTATATAAACTATATTATAATATACTTTCTTCCCTCCTTTTCGCAAATTCAATCAAGATAAAATTCCTGACAGTCGAATTGATAATTGACTTTAAAAAAATAGGAAATCGCTTTCTGGGTGTCCTTATGTTTGATTTTTGAAATTTAACCATTAATATCAAAGTAAAAACCATACGTTGGAGAATGAGAGAACTGCACACTTTTTTGCATTAATTTAGAAATCTACAGTATATATATTAACGTTATACAACTTCACAAGTAAAAATTACCTTCTATTTCAGCTATTCCTTGCATCGAAATCCAGCTCAAGATGTTTCAATGATATAATAGAATATTGTATATTTATAGGTATATTCTCAGTGATTCAGCTGTTTTTTTTTTTTTTTTTTTTTTTTTTTTTTTTTTTTTTTTTTTTTTTTTTTTTTTACAATAGTTGGAACATAAAAGATTTTCACATGGATTCCGGTGGGTATAATTTGACTGTTCATATTTCAGGACCTGCTGATGAACTTCATCGGGACGTTCATGTTCATCGCGGTGGGAGGCACAGCACTGCACTACTGGAGTGGCTACCAGAACGAACACAAGTACCAGTCGATGGCTCAGGAGAAGCAGATCGGTCTCGCCGTGGGTGCCCTCTGCGTCATTTCTGGCGCCACCTATCTTCTGGACACCGTGCTCTCGTTCGTTAACTTTTCCAAGCAGGATGACGATTAGACTTGTCGACACACCACACAAAATTATGACTTATTAATGAAGTCGAGTACCATACTTTAATTATAATAAGAGAAAAGCTGTGTTTCAGATTTTTTTTGTCCATTTTGCCGTTGGTAATGAGAAAGCAATATCACAGCCTTAGAAATCTTTAGAATAGCTTCATTTTTTTACGATCAAATTCAAAATCAACAAATGAAAAAGTGCAATGTTCGCACAAAAAAAAAAATAATTATTAAAGCACGCTTAAACTTTCACCAGAAGTTAATTGAAGTGCAAAAATCTTTTTAAGCAAAATGGATGTACATTATAATAAATCAGCATAACTTACCTACCTGTCAATCATATATTTATGATCTAATAGTTTACCAAACAACACCAAATATATTAAAGAAAATTATATTTTTTTTACGAAGACAGTTCTTTCATCAAAATTAAATGCTACATTTTCCATCTTTAGACTGAAGCGCCTAGGTGCAACTAAAAATTAATCCCAGGACAGTTTGTGTTGTTTTTGTTTACATGTAAAATATCAAAATTCATAACTTAATTTAGTGAAATTAAATAATCAAAGTACACTTACAGTTAGTTGCAGAAGTTTCTGTATTTTGTTTGCATTTGTTTGAAAATCTAAACCATCAAGTTTGATGGCGTCATGTTTAGAAAAAAGAAACTTTTGTAAAAACGACTTTTGCATTTTCGGTGTTAAATTTTTTTTTTTTTCAAGTATGCAATGTTGTGGTACTGCAAATTAATTTAGATTAATACAAAAAATGATTATAGTTATTAATATTATTTAATGTTTAAAATATAATGTGTTATTCAATAGATATAGTAGAGTTTTTCATCGTATTAAATATCAGCTTTGTAAACAAGATTTTGTAATAATTAAATCATGCATCTATCATCATTCCGAACAATAAATGTACAATTTTTTATGTAAAATACGTGGGAAAAAAAAGTGTTTAATTTACCAATACTTCCTCTCCTCCAAAATTAAAATTATTATAATATTAAGATAGATTTCAGTTAGAATTTTTTCAGGGTCATGGCTGTCCTTAAAAAAATAAATATAAAAATACAATATCTTAATGTCTTGATTTTCCTTAATATAAACCAATTATAGCACTGCACAGAAAAAATCCTAACATAAAACTTTTATATGTCACATGTGATAAGGAGAAGCTAGTGCTACCAAAAATTATCAGTATAGCAATTTTTCGGGGAATTTGGGGGTGTTGGGTGGTTACACTCCCTCTGTATCTTACCCATTGCTTAATAAGAGGAGATTGAGCTAAACCTAACCACCCTGTATCTATACCTCCTTTGATTTAGCCACATATACAGAATTATATATTTATATACAATTAAAGTGAACAGTGTCGACAAAAGTGCATGTTTGTTTGTTTTTCTCAGACAACACCTACACTGCTGGCTGAGTCATAGGCCAGCAGTTTCATTAGCAGTAAAAGTGCTAACACTAAATTGCTGTGCATAAATTTATTATAAAATTGAGTGATAAAAATATTATCAGGTTAGATAATACAATCATGCAATATTATTATACAAAACTTTTAATTTTCCTGATGAAATAAATTCTATAAAAATATAATTATACAGTTGACAAATTATATAAATAAGCATTTTGTGAAGACAAAGTATACATTCAACAGGTTAGCTTGCTTATCTCCCCAAAAAAATATTGTTATCAGTATTTTTGTGACGTCACAAGTGAGTAAACGCTTCAAGGCGGCGCCATCCTACCAGCAGCAGTCTATCTGTCTTGGCGCGTGTGTGCACCTCATCACCATCATCTCTCTGGCCAACAGGTGAGTAATAATAAGTAGAACAGTCAAACAAGAACACGCCCTCCTGGTAATTATTATTTAGGCTCAGCATACCTCCTCTTATCGTGGGACACAAAAGCGTTGCCTACCTGTTAGTAAGGTACGACGACAAGTTATTATACTGTCGCAGTGAATAAATTTGCTTCATAAGTGTTAGTAGTTTTTTTTAAATTAATAGCTAAGTTTTTTACATTAAAATGCCTGAATATGCCGGTAAGTTTAATTACTAAAAAAAAAGACGTTTTTTTTAAAATTGTTTTTAAAGTTTTAATTATAAAATTTATATATAGTATTTTATTATTCGAGTAAAATCTAGCATACATTTTGTATATTCCAAAGCTAGGTACATTTATTTAATTAATTTAGTGATAAGAGTAGTTCTTATCAGTTTAAGTAACAATGATTAATTTCACAGATATTTACCAAATTTACTTGAGCACCATGTTTCGTATATTGCATTAAAAATATTATATTTTTAGGAATGGAAATATCCTTTTTTTTAAATGCAAAACTTTATACAGTATTTTTGTATGCATTAAAATTAATACCAACGATATTCTTCTGATAAATACCTGGCATGAATTTATTGCTGCAATAAAAAATTCAGATAAATTTACACTAAAAATAGATACAAAATGTTCAGATACTGAAAAGTACTAAAAATGTTTATCTCGATACTATTGATTCTGCGTAAGGATTTGTTCACATGCTCACAAGTCCACTCCTGACGTCATAAGTATTATCTGGTCAGGTAATAATGTTTGACTCACTCGCACTAATTGTCGCAATTCTCGTCGTACAGTTGGTGAAAACAGTGGCGGTGCAATGGTTGCGGATATCGGCAAACTGTCCCGCTCAGCGGTCTTCTGGCTCAAAGTAACAGAATTGGTAAGTTTTATCTTTTTTAAAATTGTTTTGTAACCTAAAAAGCAATCTTTTTATTGTTTGACAAAACATCATGTTTTCAAATAAATATTTTCCTTCATATTATTCATATGACGTTATAATTATGAAGTGCATGGTGCATTTTATTATAGCAAAGGCTATACCAACTTATGACAATATTTGCAAAAATAGGCGACGCTCAAATTTCAAATCTGATTTTTCTGAAGTTCAGCGTATTATAATCAATTAAAAATCTATAAAATATAATAAAAACAAAATTAAACATTACTTTGTTTAAAGCTCGAGCAAAACATTACTATAATTTATTTCATATACCACCTATCCATGAACTTTCTTCAATTAATCGAGGAGGTTTGTCACTGTATTTTTATAGCATTATTAAAAAGCTTACATTACATTGTCCATAACATTTTATTTATAGACATTTTAAAAAAGATTGTCACAGACACAGAATAAATACTCTGAATGGAGTATTGTCCTCATTTTTTTTTATTGCAGAAATGGATAGAGGGTGCAAAGTTATGTTACCCTGATTTTTTTCAGATTTTTTAGAGCCCGGGAAGTATTTTTAAAAAATTATTGAAAGTCCTTTTTGTGACGTCACGCGGCGTTAAGTCCTATCTTTTTCTTAAAGTAAAGTGCGCGCTAGAAAAAAAAGTTGAGTTAGTATTTTCTAAAAATAGTTCAAGTAGTCCTCCATATCAAACCAAAATAAAAAAAATTCTATCTCAAATAGGTTTGCCAGAAAAAAATTCCAAATTCAGAGTGAACGCGTCGCTTAACATGGGGCCTTACCTGACAAAAAACCTCGAATATCTCGAAAAAATACACCGTTAGGTGGTATGAAAAAAATATAGTGATGTTCTATGACCCAAGCTTTAACCAAAAACCGATTAAAAAAAATTTCTCTCGAATCCATTTTTCCGTAAAAAAATCAAGAAAATCTACCATGTTAATTCCCATAAGATTTTTTATTATTTTTTTACGGAAAAATGGATTCGAGAGAATTTTTTTTTAATCGGTTTTTGGTTAAAGCTTGGGTCATAGAACATCACTATATTTTTTTCATACCACCTAACGGTGTATTTTTTCGAGATATTCGTGGGTTTTTGTCAGGTAAGGCCCCATGTTAAGCGACGCGTTCACTCTGACTTTGGAATTTTTTTCTGGCAAACCTATTTGAGATAGAATTTTTTGAATTTTGGTTTGATATGGAGGACTACTTGAACTATTTTTAGAAAATACTAACTCAACTTTTTTTTCTAGCGCGCACTTTACTTTAAGGAGCGGCGTCTCGTGACGTCACAAAAAGAACTTTCAATAATTTTTTAAAAATACTTCCCGGGCCCTAAAAAATCTGAAAAAAATCAGGGTAGCATAACTTTGCACCCTCTATCCATTTCTGCAATAAAAAAAATTGAGGTCCATACTATATAGTGTACAAGCACTTTAACGTTTTATACTCAAATTCTTTAGGTGAGGGGGGGGGGGCTCTTCACATAGAAATTGTCATATATTTGGCCTAAAAATCTAGAATTTGGCAAATTTCAAAACCAAATTCTAGACCAAAATTTAAGATCTTTGCAAATATACCTTCTTATACTTTTGTCGATAGAGTACTAGCCGTAACCATCTTAGGGTTTTCGAAAATACTATTTTTTACCTGTGAAAGTTCATAATTCAGAGATCCTATTGACATCTTAGTATACTAGGCATTAGTTCAAAATAAAAAAAGGAGGGGGGCATATCTTATTTTTGCATTGTAGGAACTTCTTCATTAAGGCCTGGTCACTCTTGTCTTCTGAAAGGTGTGTAATTTTCAATTTTGACGAGGAGAGAAAACATTGAAAATTGCATACCCTCCAAGAGACGAGAGTCAAGCGCAGGCCTCTAAGCATTTTTTTTATAATTATAGAGCGGTGAGTACAAAAATTTGATACCAAAATAAAGTGCTAAAAAATCTGTCGTAAAAATATTTCTAAGCCAAGTCACTACCACATGCATTTTAAAACAAGCGTGATTAAATATCTCATTACTAAGAGGCACATGGTTATGACAGCGATAGTAGACATACTCACCTGATAACATAGACGTACATTGTCGATCGATGAGCTCATATCTATCACCTCATGAGCTCGTGATAACAACTTAGAAATGTCAATTTTTTATGATAACTAATATTTTCTTAGATTTTTGTCATAAATTTCAAAATGATGTAAAATTTACTGGGTGAAGTAGTAATTTTCTGTTGTGTTGTTGAAAATTATGTGCAAACTCAAATAAGATAATATACTGTATTATAATTTCATTCTTTAAAAATAACATATATTATACAATTTATTTCGATATATCGCAGGAAGTAATTGAACTCACTTTCATGCAGTTTAAAACAACATTTAATTTTTTTTTTGAAACGCATTGAAATATTTATCTAATCTGTCTTATGTGATTGATTAATAATTATTTTCAAATTATCTATTGTTTTATCACGCCTTAAGTTTTAAATTAATCCTTATTTACACCAAGACCTCTGAGTAATTCTGTTTGCCCCCAAGATTATCTCTGCAGTGTTGATGAATGTTTAAACAAGGACTACATTTAAATTATATACTGCTTGACATACATTGCAAAATCTGGTTATGTTAAATTCCAACTGCAATGCTACAGAATGTAAAGGAAAGAAAGTATACTCCTTGCCTTGAAAATTTTCCTGTACATGACAATATTTCGATTTGTATTGTTCCTATTTTAAAAATATAAAAACACACCGACGCTGTATTTCCACCTTTGCCAACGTTCATTATGCAATGAAACAAAAGGAGATGGTTGAAACATTTATGGACACAAATTACATGATATGACAGTTGGGACATCTTTTCATATACAGCGAATTACCCACCCCATGGATAGTTCATATTTTAACGTTCTAGTGTAATGTAAGGTGTATGTAAACTAACCACCTTTCTGCTTGTACTTGCAGTTGCTGATCTTCGTGATGATAGGACTGGCCCAGAATGGCGGCTTCTTTGTTGGCAACATGAGTAAGAGCTTCGTGGTGTTTGGTACCATCTTCGCATATATTATCATCAACGCCATCATGATCGTAGCCTTTGTTATGGACGAGGCTTTCTCCAAGAGAATAGTGAGTGAAATACAGCTGGCTAATTCATTTGACATTTGATCAAAACAATGAACAGCTGTTTATTTGAGATTATGACTAAAATAATGTGGCGCGAATCGATATAAATAATTAATGCTTTTCAGTTTATCATGCAGTGATTAATTTATAATGTTCATACTCTTCATGCAATAAAACTCATCTATATACCTTGTTTAAATTGTTTACCGTTAATGAAGGTTTTATTGGTAAATCTTGTAAAGTACGCTTAATTAAGCTGATATTGCACGATACAATTTTGCATA
This sequence comes from Siphlonurus alternatus, assembly GCA_949825025.1. Taxonomy (NCBI): domain Eukaryota; kingdom Metazoa; phylum Arthropoda; class Insecta; order Ephemeroptera; family Siphlonuridae; genus Siphlonurus; species Siphlonurus alternatus. Next base: position 44,522,666 of record OX463780.1, on the reverse strand, counting down.
CAAATTTCCCTTACAAAAAAAAAAAAATGGCATCTCCATACAAATAAATGGATTTTATGTTTTATTGTCAGGAAAAATTGTATCTTGCAATAATTAGAAAAATTGTACCGTGTAATACCGGCTTTAGAGCATTGCACATGCCAGTGCTTGAATGATAGAATGGTTGTTTTAGTTTAATCGTTTAATCGTAAGATAGCAAACAATTTAAAAGAGAATATGTTTTATTTGTTAAAAAAATGTTTTTAAAAAAGAAATATACAAACTGATTAGTTGTGACAATAGGAGGTAATGATGAAAATTGTAATATTATCATAAATATTTTATTATAATATAAAAGTTGGATGTTCCTGAAATATGTGAAAAATGTATGTCATGCAAAAAATATGTATGTACTAGCATTTTGCTAAATAAAAAACTTTACTTAATTAAAATAATAATAATAATAGAGTATTGACCTCAATTTTTTTTATTGCAGGAATGGATAGAGGGTGAAAGTTATGCTACCCTGATTTTTTTCAGATTTTTTAGAGCCCGGGAACTATTTTTAAAAAATTATTGAAAGTTCTTTTTGTGACGTCACGAGACGCTGCTCCTCCAGAAAAAGATAGGACTTGCCGCCGCGTGACGTCACAAAAAGGACTTTCAATAATTTTTAAAAAATACTTCCTGGTCTGTAAAAAATCTGAAAAAAAATCAGGGTAACATAACTTTGTACGCTCTATCCATTTTTGCAATAAAAAATTTTGAGGTCAAGACTCCATTGTGTCTCAATCCACAGACGATGGTGCTGACGTGTCTCGCTGGAGTTCTGTTTATCACCGCTGGAGCGCTGCTGATCGAGTACTGGGACCAGGTCCCGGACCTCAGATTCAATGACTACTCACTTGGTGCTGGGATTCTCGGCCTCATCATTGGAATCATCTACTTGGTAGACACGGCCTACACTTTTAAGTTCGACTGAGCATGTCCCTTCATCATAAAAATAAGCCAGAGGGTTGCTTTGAGCAGAGCAACCATTCCGGCAACAAGTGAAAATTAATTAGCAGGACTTCTACAAATTAAATTTTAAAATCTTTCATATTTTCTCTTATCAAATTTACTTTTGTTGTTGAAGATACGTAAAATATTGATAAATCAGAAATTAAAGTAATCAACCTCTTTTTATTATTCACAAGGATTGCAATTTTTTTCATATTTTGATGTAATAAATGAGAATTCCCGAAGGAAGGGGCGCGATCCATGAAGGAAATTATCCAGTTTTTTTCGCTGATTAAAAGCTGGAAAACTCCTTTGTAAATCACACCTTAGATTTCTCACTGACCAAGGTTAGAACGTCAGCCTTACGCTTTCATATGACACTAAACGTGGATGGTGAGAAATGTGGTTATCTTTCTGGATTACAACTGCCTCGTGTATCACGCTTCTTGAAATTTCTGTTTCATTTTTGTCAAAAAGTGTAAATTGCTCAAACGTCATTAGCTGCACCCAATGTTCTGTCTCACTAATTTGTGACTAATTTTGTACAGACAGAGATAAGAATCTAATAAATGTATTTGATGTTTGATATGCATGAAACTATAAAAAAATAAAATTTCAAAATATGCTATTTTAAAACTATATGATAAAACTACGTACATATTGCACAATGATTGCTCTATATTATTTTTCATTTATATATTATAATTTATCATCATTCATCCTATAATATCGTTAAGTAAATTTAAGTTAAAGAAACACTAATATATGCATGCATAAAAAAACAAACATATCATTAAAAATTATTTAAGATGTTCTGCCATGACAGGAAAATTTATAATTTCACTGCAAGTGTTCATCATGGTTGAAGTTTCAAATGTGCATGGTGTATAAAACCTGTATTAACAAATCATTTTGATTGTTTGTAAATTTGTCATTAAAGAAATTAAATTATTTTGTAAAAACTATTTTAGTTGAATGAAATTCTACGTCTTCTTAACTTCCTATGTATTTATACTTGATAGTTTTTTATTATATTTTTTTGTACAGGCAAAGTCATAAAAACATGTTTATTTAAAATTTTCTTGATTAAAAAATATCAAACTAATGTGCAAGGGGTAAATGCAAAAATGCACTTACAGGTGGATAAAATTGAGGACATCCGTATTGAAGCTTGTTAATTTTAGTTCAAATAATGATGTGTGTATTTTAGTGTAAAAGAGAAGGAGAGAGAAGGGGAGAGAGAGAGAGAGCAAATATAACAAGCTTTTAGAAGGTCCCCCATTGCAGTCTCATGTCAGCTAGGAACTTGTAAAGGTCACAGGTAGGTCACTGCAATACTTTTATATTATATCTATTAGATTAATCTATATACATACATTATGGATAAAAGCTACCCCCCCCCCACATTAGAGGAACTTATACGTAGACGAAACCTGAGCTTGATTATCAGCAATGCTCACAATGATACTAAATAAGTGTAAATAACAGACATTTATCTCATTCGGTAGAGATTATAAGTAAAATACTTCATCCTTGGCATTTATAAGATGAATTTGCTTTTTTTAAATGATGTTAGATATATGTCGCTAACGTTGAAACGAGTTGACATGGCGTATAACCACTATCATCATCAATCAATACTGATAAGAATATATGTGATATCACAGCTTTTCGTTAGTAGAATTTCAGAACAAGTGAAGTCAGCATAGAAAAATAACCTTTTATTTAGAACAAAAAATTATCTTATAAGTAATGCCAAAAGTTCAATTGTAGGTCTATATTTTCATGATACAAGTCCAAAACTTGGATGCAGAGTACTGGAATATTTATGAACAGTGATTTATAATAGTTGCAGCAGAAAATCAGACTAAAGATGAGGTTTGATGAACTGTTTCTTCACGAACAGCGAGTGCGTCGGACGTCGTTTGTTGTGAAAATATTAGTCTTGGTGAGTTCAGAATGTTTACTGGTCCATTGATAAAAAGTAGAGGTGTCCGTCCGGACTGAGGTTTTCCACGGTTCCCTCAGTCTCGCCTCAGTGAATGCTGGGACGCGTAACAGGCCATGGCCACCATCCTTTCCCTACCTTATACTTTTTACCCTGCTGCGAGTTGTAAGCTCTTAGGGGTGTACCACTGTAATATTATAATCAATATATATATATTTCAAGAAACTTATAAAACATAATATAATGCCAGGAGAGTGGAATTCAATTAAATTATAAAAATATTCAATAAAATTCCATTGTAATAAACTTTAAATACATGCAGCTAGTCATAAATTGATTATTGATGCAAAAAGCAAAGGATTAATTTTATATAAGGATCGTATATAGAGGTAGTTTTTAATGCAGTAGAAATTAAATTTTTCTCTGTTCACAACTGCTAAAAAGAGCTATGATATGATATATTTATGTTTCAAGTACTAATAAATGATAGAATAACAATATTTTCAATCAGTACGGTTGACTGTAAATGAGACTAGAGACTGGAAAAGTCATCAGCATTAACACAGAAGGTGGTGTTACAGGCCCTAACATGTCTGTGCATGGTGTCATTCTCACTGTCGGGGGCCTCGGAGGACCACGGACCCCGGCTGGCGCTCGCCTGGATCACGTTCGGCTCACAGATCGTCATGAGCAGCTTCTTTTTCATCGGAACCGTGATCGGGGAGACCACGCCAAAACTAACGGTAAATACGAGGTAATTTTGGCTTTAACATGGGCAATATAAACATTCCCCCTCCATTATGTTCTATTGACGTTTTCTATTTTCTATTAACATTGACCTTTTGATGCCAGCACCCTTCGAAATTTTAATCTGGAACCGCGACTATTGTCCAACACTCAGATTGAGAAAGAGAGAGGGATAGAGAATATATAGTTCTGTCATGGTTGTTAAGTACAGTATACAAAGAAATTTTAATACTGCAATGCATTCTTATATACGTACACTGAATGCATGATGGATGCCATATAGATGTAGCATATAAGTTTGATGAAATTAAGACTCTATAATAATTACCTCTCACAAGTGGCTTAATGATTGAACCATGCTAGACATATAAAACGACATATAAAGCGCGAGATATGAGATTACAATGGTGTGACTTGCAGCTGGTGCAGTCCGCGGTCGGTGGCGCCCTCTTCTTCTCGAGCAGCGTGTGCAGCCTCGTGAGTTACTTCGACCGCTACGAGCCCATCCCGTCGTGGGACGTAGCCGGTTTGAGCGCCCTCTTGGCCGCGGCGCTCCTCTCGCTGCTCACCGCGGCCCTGTTGGCCCTCGACGTCTTCTTTGCCATCACCCTGAGGAGGCTCAGCCCTGCCAGGGCGCCCTTCTGGTCGATGGGATAATCTGATCGATTCAAGCATTGGGAGTGTATGGACATGATGATGATGTAAGGACTCTTGTCTTAATTGATCAGAATATATATATTTATAATTTGGCTTTGTAATTATTTTATAAGGCTTAGTACACTATTGGTTTGAACTAACGTAAGTGCATAAAAAAGACCATGCATGTGCAATAAAGGCCTATAAATTTAAATTTTATTATTTTGATCAACTGTTTCAATTTCAATAGAAAAAGTGAACAGCTTATAACGCGTCTTAAAAAAATAAGTTTATAGTTTTCCAAAAATAATACCCTTTTAGAATCAACTCAAAAATTTGAGCAACAATATGCCACTGCATGAAGTGCAATAAGGGTTTATTTAAATTTTAAATGTTTTTAAATTGAATTCTAAAAGGGAAAACAAAAGGTTATTTTTGTTGTAAATGATTCAGTTAATTAAGTATGACAATATTATTTATATTTGTAATTTTCATAGCACGGCGTTAATATTAAATGTAATATATTATATAGAAAAAAGGTTTTGAGATCCTATTGACTATAAAAAGGCAAATTTTTAAACAATCCCCAAACTTTCTTAAAATTTGCGAAATTTGTAATATAATTGAGTACATAAAGGACCAAGAGATGGCGCTGAGCGCTGAAATTTTGGTGAGGATACTGCAATACCTATAGCATTGGGAGAATCACAAAACTAAAAAAATTTATATGAAATACATCTTTTACGAAGTTGAAATATTTTTTTATATTTGTCCAAACGTATTTGACAACTAATTATGGTGTTGTCACTTCTGTAAAATTATGCTGTGGCTGCTGAGAGAGCATTTACATGATTTTACAATGTTAAACATATACAATGGGCCTCGCTAGACGCACGTAGTTCAGCTGTTTCCCGTCAATTTCCGCGAGGGGCGCTACTAACTTTATGACGTCAATACAATTTATGTGGTACGTTTTTTTAATGTTCATGTTTACACTTAACAGTATATTAAATTTTATACTTGAATAAAATTAAATAGAAGATTATTTAATTTGTAAATTAATTGTACATGTATTTATATTTGGTGCATATAATTATTGTCACAAATTCTGTACATGTAAACATTATTTTAATAAAAAGGTCACAATAAAAAACTTCCTTACACTGATTTAGTTTTCTTCGGAGAAAGTAAGTCTTGTAGGAAATATAATTTAGCTATATTTTAGCTTATATAAATTATACGATTAATTATATACTGTAAAACTATCACCTATACCATGACTAGTCTGATAATTCATAGGATTGTATAATAATATAGTTTTGCATCTCTCGGTATTATTAATAATAATAATAATAATTTATTTTCAAATAGCTGGTTGTACAACATGATTCACGTCAACAAAATATTTATCGGTTTATCGCTGTCATCGATACACAGCAGATGTCTGACAGAAAATTGTTAATCAGGATTGTACAGTCAAATCAATATTTATTTTTAATTACCCACACTTCGAATATATTAGCCGAGTCGAAGGGTGAGCTAGGTTTCTTTGTCATCTGACTGTTAAAATAAAGCAATTTATCTTAAATACTACAAATTATAAATATCGCGAGACGTGAAAGGTTTCATAACAAGACAGACAGCCTCAAAATTTAGCACCAAGAAGGGTTTCGGAAGTTTCAGTTTTAATGAGTAATTAATAAGTATAAGAGTACCTCGGTACTTCCGGTTTTGTACTTCCGGTAAGAATATCACATTAATTCGACTATAAGAAGTTAATATGGTCCCGGTCAAGGTTTGATCTGATGGTTCCTGTTTGCTCTGACCGTATGTTAAACAAATAGTACGCGAGGTTCACACCACAACCGCGGCCAGCCAGGCGCAATAATCCTGTATCCAGCATAGCGGCTGCTGCCATGGCCGACCGCTGATAAGATATCAGCAGTGGAGCTCAGAGAAACGACGTATCAATCTAATAGTGCTAACACCCATTGCAAAGGTAAGGCAAATATTAGCAACTTAGTGAAATGAAAATTCAGTGGCAAGATATTAATATTGTAGAATTTATTTGCAATTACGGTAATTCAGTATTAATATATTATGATTTTGTAATCAATAAATTTAACTTATTAAAGTAATAATTATTAAATGTAATAACCAATTTGATTTAGAATATGATGAATATATCAGAATAAATTATTTACCTTTGAAATTAATTAAGATATTGATGCTATGAAGGAACTGACAAGTGCGTCTTGACATCTTGGTTAGTTACTATAAAACAGTGAATTAATAATGCAACGTATAGATAGATGGCACTACATCAGCTGTTCACTGTTGTGACTTTTAAATAATTATTAACATCAACATGTCATGTATTCATTGGTATATGGTGCAGACAATAGAAATTTAATATGTATAATTATGCCATGATAAATCCATATAAATATTTATTGTTTTCCATTACACTAACATGTGTCTGATGATAATTATTTATTAGATAAAATTGGAGTTAGAAAATAATTTAATAGTCATTATATCAACTAAAAACAAATATGAAAGTTATGTAAGTTGCAAGACATGTATAATTATGCATAAAATTATTATTATTATTTTTTTCAATGAAGTTTCACTGTAGTTATTTACTTTATCTGACACGCAACAGGGCTAAGACATTTCACTCGCGACGAGGACGATAATTTGTGGTACACCCCCCTGGGTCTGCACCAGCCATGAACACGGACCAGTACCTGGTGAACCCCTCGACGTCACTCGGTTCCCTCGAGGACGAGCGGACGGAGGTGGAGGAGCGCATACCTCGGCCAGTGCTCTTCATGAAGATCGTGGAGATGGTACGTTTCCTTGCTATCAAATATATCGACTCTATAATAAAAATTACATCAATGACTTGGGGAATGTATTGTAGTTTTACGCCAATATCAAGGCCCTAAGTCACCTTGAGAAAGACTTACTCAAATACGAGCTAAAAAATCGCGTAAAATTGTAAAATTATAAAAAATACATACTGATTATATAGTGATATATAATATTAATTCAATTTTATATAATATCTTTTACTTGTACGTCCTCTTTATTCTACAGAACCAACAATGCAGAGCCTCTTTTAGACTTGCTAATTTCTATACATATAATAGAGTTACCACCTTTGGTAAACAAACAAATAATTTAAAATTGATTTACGAATTTCTAAAGTTATTAAGTATATTAACATTGCACCATTCATTCAATATCGATACGAGCATTCATATTTTCCAAACATTTTACCATGTGGAGATAAATGCCATTGTTGGACACCATTATGTTAATTAACGTTGCAGATCTTCGCCAGTGGGTGCCTGGCGTCGTACGTAGCAGCCTCTACGATGGAGGATAATGCCAGCAAGGTGGGGCTTTGCTGGGCCACGTTCGGCTCTCAGGTCATCGTCATCACCTTCGTTCTCGCGGGATACGTTATTGGCGAGACCACGCCAAGACTTGTGGTAAGATACATACCTTTTCCTAGGCATATTATATATCTTACCAAGTTAGCTACTACATATACACTGTCCGTCACATTTATGAAGGGCTTTGTTGTATTTGTAATGACCTCAGTCATTGCATTGGTTGACAGTTTGCAACGAGGGATCTAACTGGCTCAACACGATTCGAATACTTCCGAGCATCTCCGACCGTAACCTAAATGAATATATATGACGGCCATTGTATAGATAGTTAAGTTTGAAAATTATTTCAATTAATTTAAATTAACAATTTCAGATAGGTCACAACGCGCTAGGCGGCGTGCTGTTCCTCGCGAGCGGTGCTTGCAACCTGGACACTTGGTGCACCTACCAGGGGGCCATGCTGGGTGTAGAGACGGACCCACAGGCCAACTGGAACGCCGACATGCTTCTGGTGACCGGCATTCTGGCGCTCATGAACGCCGCTATGCTCCTCTCAGACACGCTAGTGGCGGTGGTGCTCTGGAGGCTCAGTAGTGAATACCGATCACGCAGCAGCTGGCACTGATCTCGCCATCGGTTCTTTGGAGAACAGCTTACAATCAAATTTATGTAATATTCCTGCCAGAGTTAAGGTGCGTTTTCATGGAGCAATGTCGAGCGAGGCTTGGCGGGGCGAGAAAAGCGCACTTGCTTCAATCTCGTATGGTGGCCATGTTGGCGACAAAATCGCTCCCGGCAACTCCCGCAAGGCGAAAACATCCCGACTTTCTCACTTTCCCCGCTCCATGAAAATGCACTTTAGCTGGAAGTGAGAGATTTCTGGCCGTTTTGTTCGTTTTTGAGTCTTGAAATTTTGAAAACATGTTATTACTTTTCTTACAAACCTGTAGCCAAAATTTCAAAATGCAAATATGAATAGGAAGGCCAGAAACTTTTTATTTTCGGGTTCTTCCGACAGGAATTTAAAATTAATTTGACTGTACCTACCATTTTCATGTCAATCTACGTGCTCACAGAACGATTTATTGTACAATATATTTTGAATTTTCAGCCCAATCATAATTATTAAGGCGGATTCAGATGGCGACAACGGCGATGCGACGCGATTTTGACGTAAAAGCTGTGAAATCCTATGCGGCGGCGAATTCGCCGGTAATCGCATTAATTACGATGCTCTTTTTCTTTTAATCGCCCAATATGGCCGCCAATGGATGTTACTGCAAGTGCGCATTATTCGCGTCGCATGGTAAAAATCGCCATGTGAATCCACCTTTATTCAGTGAAAATCATCAAAGTTGATTTTCATAGAGCCTATACTATTCTTTATGAATTTATATTATCACTATATTATCAGTCGGTATGGAGGCGTTATTATTTGTTCTATAGCAAGAGTGGAATGAGACAATGCGACGTGAATAGTGGAAAATTTGACATGATAACAAAACTGGACGATTAAAAATTAATAAGAAGACTTTCAATTTTTTAAGATGTAACACCACGATTAACATCTTAAAACTATAATATAATCTATAAATGTGATGATAGAAAAAAAGTGATTTACTTTCAAATTAATTACAGGTGTATGTAATTATTGTAATTTATTTCAAATATAATTTGTCAGTCATGTTCCTTGTAAATAAAAGCATTAAATTATTTTCCGCCGTCTTTCTTCATTATAATAATAATAATAATAATAATAATTTTTATTCAATCATTGGTTGTACAATACAACATAAATTACGTCATAAATAATCATTGTTTAAAGTTTAAGTAATTAAAATATTAATAATAATAAAAAAAAAATCAAAGTTCACACATATATTGTACACAATTCATTAATAAATTTACAGTCATATTATATTATCAATTATTATTATTATATTATTATATATATCAATTCCTTTAGTACAAAACTATTTTACGACAGCAGTATAAAATTATAATTTCTTACGTCCTTTCATATCAAGTATACAATAATCTACAAAGAAGTAGATTTTGCATGTTCAAGTGATTATAATACAATTAATTAAGAGGTAAATAAATTAGGTATAAAATTTAATTGTTGGCACGTCAAATTCATGAAACGCAAATTTTATGCATTGGTGTCAAATCTATGTAATAATTAATCTATAATACAGTAATTTAATTTTAATATAAAACAGTAATAAGTTTCACAGAAAAAAAACGTTGGCATGCATTACCGTATTTCATTTCTTTGAAAAAAAAAAAAAATAAAATAAAAAAAAAACAGCCAACGAGATACAGTCAAATTATTATTATTATTTTTTTTTATCTCAGGATGTTATATTTCTTTCTTCCTTGTGTTTATTTCAGTTCTATACAGAATAATTTGCAGTAAATACTTATGCGTAATGATCCGTATGTGCAAAATAAGAACTGGATAGAATATATCAGAAAGTTGCCACTTCCGGTGTGAAAATCAAGTTAATCTGACTATAGCCGTGTGACGGAAGGAGTACGAAGGGAGGGGTCTTCTTGATACGTTATCAGCTGGCTGCACACCGCGGCTCAGTGAGCGCGATGTCGGCACCCGAGCTGGTCGAAATTCCAGCAGCCGGTCTTCATCAGGAGGTGGAGACCCTGAGCGAGTCCCCACGCGGGGCCAGGAGGCTCCTGCACACCCAGATGTCCCAGCAACAACAGGAGACGAGCTTCGGGGCGAACGTGGAGACCGTGGAGGCACCACGTCGCAGCAGTGCGCCACCAGGGGGATCCACCAACAACATCGTAGAGGTGTGAGTGAACCAAGATGGCAGCCACGTCACGTGACACTGTTGTGGTTTAGGATAGAATAATAATTATGTAATTATAATTATTATACTGTCGCTAGTACATTTTTTATCAGTCATTAATTAAAAACAGGAAAATGTGTAATAGTAATATGGTTTCTTTTAAAATAATATTTTAAAAGGATAATTATACATTTGCAGAGATATAATTAATTGTTTTAAAAAGGCACATTATATGCAGAGTTATAAAGAAACTATTATATATATTATAGACAGCCAAGCTCTGAAAATCATCCTCGTTTCATTTTATATGAAGGCAGATTTTTGCAAATTTTAGCAATTTTAAGTAAATAAGTACCGCCAATAAATATTAGGTACATTAATAAATAAATATTTTGATTGCTCACTTGGGAAATTCACCTGGGGTTGCTGACCTTACCACAAATCCTGAGGAAACTGACCAGATCTATGCTGTACAGCCAAACAAGCCAACTAATTAAAAAAAAAAAAAGATTCATTGCACATGCAGCTACAAGAAAACAAACTATAAATGTTATGTACTCAAACCCCGAACCATCCACCCTATAAGAAATATATTCAGTACAGTCTATGTTTTAGTTCAGTGAGTCTAATGACTCTAACACAAGGCCAGACTGACGTCTAGAATGTACAGGTCGGAGGTGACTGCCGCCCCACTTCAGCGTCAGATCTCCGTGGAACTGCGGCGCGAGCCTGACGTGCAGACTGGAGGCAAGGGACGTGTGCAGCTCGTCAGCAAGCAGAGCCGACCCTTCCTCATGCTCAAGATCGTCCAGTTCGTAAGTCAACGTAGTTAAATCCTAAACATTCTCTCTATTAAATAATAATCTTTCAGACTTGACAATTACCTTAATTCATGTACAGCTAGAAAGTCAATAATTAATTAATGAAGTAAAATAGCTGGGAATTTAAGGTTACAATTAGGTGCAACCATTAAGACTGTCTGTCAAAATTTCACAAGTCTTAAAGTGGGCACCAAGATAAATTTAACCTGCATGGCAGAAATAACAATAATGTATTTTCTAGTTCATTGTTAATTATGTTGTCACCGTGTTTGACAATACAGAACATTGTTGCCGATGTGAAGGATATCTATTTTCTGCTCTATGCTAATTATAAAGACAAATATTGAGTTCTACTCGGTACCATAGATTTTCTTATAAGTAATTTGCTCACTTATAGCTGGAAATACAGTAGAGAAGAGAGACATGATTTTTCTTAGCAGATTTGTGACGGAGACCATGACAATGAATTGAATGTTTTGTTATATAACCCTCGAACGATCAACCGAGAATGAAGAACATCACGACTAATGTCAACTAAAAAGTTCCCCTGCTCCACAGCTGTTCTCTGCCGTGGTGCTTTCTCTGAACGTGGTGACGTGGCCCGTGATGCTCGTGCGGGGCAACATCCACATCGCGATGCAGCCGGCCGTGGCGTGCGTCACTTTCCTCGTCTACTGTCCCATCGTTTTCTTCGGCTACCTCGCAAAACTGCCCACGCCAGCAGCAGTGGTCAGTCATTCTGTGCCGCCATGGTTTAATTGAAAATGAATTATCAAATGGGGTTAACCAAAAGAGGAGGATAATATAACATTTTAATGTTCCGCACAAAATTAGTTACTTGCATCAGCTGTTCGAGTTTTATATTGAAGGCTAATTGAAACTTCATATTAAAACTGTCAGAATATAAAAAGTTATAGCATCAATTTCTCATTTGAGTTGCATTGCAGACAGCGCATGCAGTTTAAATCAAGTTGAAAATCAACCTAATATTATATCATTATATCATGTACAGCTCGGGAAAGTATATGTATAAACTTTATTTATACACTGCATGTTTTGTTTTATGTACAGACATTTAATTTTGAGATTATAGAAACGAAGAGATATCAAACCCAAAAATTTAATCACACCTCCATATAACTGCATGCATGGCACTCCTAGTAAACAAATACAGCCAGGGATATTATTATATAAAATTTATGCTGGCCCGAGGAGTACATCGTTTTTATTGTTGTCCATTATTTAATAAATATTCTGTAATTTTAATTTCAGATGTTGCTGCTAGACATGCTCGGAGGAGTGTATTTCACGATCGCGGCTATCACGTTTGGAGTGTACTGGGCTGACTTAGAGTGGCTGCTTGACCAGACCCAAAACTCTGAGCCACCCCTGAGCGACCTCGAGCACATCACCATGGCACTGAAGGGCATCGGGTTGGAGGAGCCGGACATCCACCTGACCGCGGACAAGCTGCTAATGCAGAGCCTGCTGTGCTCGAGCGCAGCCACCATGTTTCTCGGGGACGTGTTCCTCACCATCAAGTATCTGGTGCTGAGGAGACTTCCGCTCACCAACAAGCACACTCCACTTATATAGTGACGCTTTTGTAAATTGTACAGACTTTTTTATTGTATTGACTTTTATAATTAAAAATTATTTATTTCTGTGAATGGTATAATTATGTGCACGTAAATAAACTCCTGCTGAATTTTTGTTGAAAATTACCATACGCACTGATTTAGTAATATTAGGTTATATAATATGTTAATATAGCAACTGTAAGTAACTCAATCAGGCACAGAGCTACGTAAATTGTCAACGTAATATAGTATATGATCATATCGTTTATCACACCAATTCAGTGCTCTTTATAAATTACAAAGTATAATATCATCAATATTCTCTAAGTGATACGTAAGTAATAAAAGTTTATTGCATGCATCATGGTTGTTTTTGTCACAATGATACGTGCAATGCATACATATACTCCTCTTAATAGCAACCATATCAGGAAAATTTGTTGCTCGTTTTAAAGTGTGTCTGTATAAACTATTAAACAACACAATAATTTAAAAATAAAACTTTTGTTAACACGGTTGTGAGTTACTGCGTTTGCACGAGTTATTCACTTATTTTCGTGTACAAGAAATTTAATTCATTATAGAAAGAAAGATTATCTAATATTTATTTCTGTATTGTCAGTTGAGAATGCAATTCATCTAATATAATAATATATTATATTTTCCGATCAATAATTATATAAGGATAAATTTCTGTCTTTTTAAAGCATGTTTTTGGACCTTTTCAGTATTAGCATTACAATCGAATTGCATTTTCAGGTGATAAAATATTTTGTAAAATATTTTTTTTATATTTTGTGATAAATAGTATTGAATGCAATGATTATAACCTGTATTTTAAATTTTAACTACTATACAGTATTTTTTAATAATATGTTTCAAAATAAAATTGTGCTTTTGAAGCTAAATTATTTTTCTGTATTATATCCAAATTTCTTACACGTATAATTTTTTTTTATTTTTTTATTACAGAATATAATACTGAATAATATTATATTCGAAGTACTCAGAATATCAAAGATAGCTGTTTTTTTATGACGCAATATCTTTGGTGAAATCCTTTAAAGTGGCTCAGGTACGCGATATAGACTTTGTGATTAGGCAAGTGATCGGGTTGGCTTGGCTCCGTTATCACATATAAGATAAGGATAAAAAGCTGTTTGCAAGCTCAGCCCTTCCACGACTGTGCCATATTTATTTTAAATTTACATTACGAATCGTTTTACAAATGCCATAATGTGTCTTTCATTTACTGAAGTTGTGCTGCACCATCAAGGAAACACAAGAAACATCTAATCAGTTCATAAAAACCACATCTGGGAAGTACTACTTCCGTGAGGGCTCTCCTGATCCGACGACGACTTCAGTCAGTGTAAGTGAGCACCATGAGGCCCTCGTCTGCCGTGGTAGGACGCTACCGAGCGGCAGATGTCGCCAGCCCGTATTCAAATCTAGTAAACACGCCAGGCACCTCAATTAATGAATTACCGTTACCATTTCCCAATATGATAGGTCATTATACAGGTGAGAGTAATATTTTTTAGTGGAAAAAAAAAATAGACCTTCTGTCAAATGGACATAACGTCGAGTTTCCATTATTTACTTTACGCTCCTTTTTTTTTTTAGTAAACAACTATTTTGCAATCACTGTTAGCTATTAATTAAACTTCTATTACAAATATGATAAAAATAGTTATATTGCTTAGATAATTTTTAATAAAAACGATGTCGTTAGACAAGTTATAACAAAATTAGTCATTTCACGTTCTGGGAAGGATTGTATATATTTGATGATGATAAGAAAATGACGTGAAAAATGACAGTGTAGCTTATCAGTCAGTACTTTAAATAAAACTGTAAGACGAATAATTAAAACATTTTTTTTACTTTACTTTATAAAGAAATTTTATGTTGCAGAAATAATGAAGCGACTTGCAAGGATGTTATGGCGGAACTTCAAGAGACCACATGTTTTGTCCAAACTAGTAATATTGGTACGTATTGAATGAATAATCATACACACGTCCAGGTTTTTGGACAGTTTCTAGCCCAGACGCTGCAGTTCAACGACACAACTACTTATAAATTATACTCTCATGACACATGATTTTCATATACGAGGTCTTTAAATAGCAGTTTTCTTGACTAGAAACAAGAAACAAAGACACGGATGTCTCCATGCAGTTTTATATCGGTATATAAGTAAACATCACATTTTTTAAGAGTGTATTTTTGTTGGTTAAATTTCATATAACTAATTTATTAAAACAGGTATTATAGGAAAATTAGGAACCAAAAAACGTCTACCTGTTTTCCTAGAATCACAAGAAGGCTTACTCATCTTCTTAAAATTTAATGATTTAGTAATACATGTATGATTTTTGTAATAACAAAAAAAAAAAACTTTGACTCAGGGTATATACATATCCTGACTTTATGTTTTCACTGCACAGGCGCTGTCGAGCACGGTGTTGGCGTGCTACGTTAGCGTGTACCCCTGGGTCTTCCAGCTAGGCAACCACCATCAGATGGTACTCACCCATGTCGTGTGTGGTGCCATGCTAGCAATCACCTCGGCCACGTGGCTGGGTCACGTGTTTGGTCAAGAAACACCCCGGTACCTGGTGAGTAGCCACGCCCACTCACCGGCCAGCTAATAAATATGTTAACGTTGTTCCAACCCATTTTTTACTCGCACCAGCTATGAAAAAAAAAAAAATGTAAATAGCAAGGCATGGATAAAGACTACAATAAAAGAAAGGTGCCCCATGCAGATCTTTCCCCCTTGAAAATGGGATCTCTTACATAGCCGACGCACCAGGGTCAAAAACATCAAGCCCTGTCTAATGCATCAAAAAAATAATATGAAGTGTCAAAAGTGTTGTCTCTTGAACACCATTCTTGTCCACAGTCAATACTGTACGGCGTGATCGGGACCGCTCTGTTCCTGTCGGTTAGTGGGGTGTGTTTCGCGGCGTGGGGCAACCGACCTCGGGCCGCCACCCACTACGTGATACCCGGTTACCACAGTGACGGCTACCTCAACACCGGACTCCTGCTCACCACGGCCATCCTGGCGCTCTGCAGTGGTGCAGCTTACATCGCAGACATTGTCATCCTCGTCAGGTGCAAGTGAACTCAAGTGCCTGTACGATTACGCATTTGTTGTAAATTTATGTAGATATTTTTTTATATTACGAATTATAAATCTTAAGTTTAAAATACAGTGATTTTTATTTTTATATAACATCAGTTATAATATAAAGCAAAGTAACTGTAACATAAAATTATTTATTAAATTGATTAATTATTAAATTATTTATTGTCTGACAGAGACTTTTAACTCTGGCTCTGCATGACAAATTAAAATTTTAATTTAACTCATGAAGTTAATTGATTTGACCGTAATCTTTGCTCATCTTTTAATTATGCAACCTCGGTATAATCTCGACATAATTAGTATATCGTCGGTAGATTCTGCTCAAGGGCTAAAGTCTTATATCTTATATTAAAATAAGTCTTTGATATGACTATTTGAGTTTAGGCTTTCTTTAAAGGCTTTATCAGTTTTAAGTTATCGGATTATTTTTTTAAACTGAACCCTGTTGTAAACCTACAATAAGTGACTGAACCAAACTTCCCGGCCCCTCGGTGAACTCGACCTGGTAATCAATGCTTAGATTTTTGCCCTTCCAAACCGGGGCGGCCATGGTCTATAATAGCAATCCATCCCAGTATTCGACTAGCTGTGACTGAGGAGACCCATGGAAACCCCAGTCAAGAATGTCAGGATAATCGGCAATTGATTGAGGGTGTCATCAATGACCTCTCGGATGCACGAGTGCAGGTTTTGTCATTTAGCAACCGCCACCCGACATAATAATTCATGTGAAAGTGCGAAAAATGAAGTATAATATAAATATATAATACTGTATGGATAAAGTGAAGTTAAAAGTTCATGATAAACATTAAAATGTTTTATAAATTAATTCAAAGTATATCAAATATCAATAGCATTAAAATGTTTCATAAATTAATTCAACGTATTATCAATATATTATATAGAAACGAAATGTAATAATATGTTCACACTAAAAATATTAAATCGTTTTCATTTATAAATTCGTTTTGAATCCTATATATAAGAACAAGTCGTAAAGAAGAGCAATAGTAAATTGAAAGTGTCACATAAAATTCAAATTTGTATTACATTGCATTGCTTACCATAAAGGGCAATTTAAAGCTATTAAGGTTCAATTATTGCCATGGCATCATTAACTACTGATTGACATTATTTGTGTTACATTTGAACCATAATACATGTATTATATCGATTTAAATTGCTTAAAATAAATAATAAAATATTGTATATACTATATGGCAATGCTATATATAATAAAATAAATATGAACCTTGTATCACTTGCACAGTATATATGTCAGCAGTGGTAATTCAATGATATTACTGTACTGTGTAGTCAAAACTTCAAGATACAGCCAACGTTACAAGTTTCACTGTTTATCCATAGTTGCATGAGTATAAAAAGCACGTACGAGTAATACATATGGTTCTTAGAAGTCATGCAGAGTATATATCACTTGCACAGTATATATGTCAGCAGTGGTAATTCAATGATATTACTGTACTGTGTAGTCTATATAAGCTTCAAGATACAGCCAACGTTACAAGTTTCACTGTTTATCCATAGTTGCATGAGTATAAAAAGCACGTACGAGTAATACATATGGTTCTTAGAAGTCATCATGCAGAGGAGACACAGGACCTTACTTTATGTTATAGATATCGTATTTCGAGACAACGGCCACGTGGAACTAATCATGCATGTATAGACTTCAGGTTTTATATTTATGTAGAAAACGGCACTGCACGTGCATGAGCCTCACATTTGTAGTTCGAGCTATTTAGGCCCACGATGAGCGCGATTCACGAAGGAAGTTTTCCAACTGTGTCTGGATATAACTACAAATAATAACAATTATATTATTATATGTAAATTGAGTATAGTGTTGAATAAATTTTATCCTCCAACTGAAAAGAGCATCAATATTTTTATCCTTTATGTTTTTCAAAAAAAAAAAAAAAAAAATGAATAAAGAAACTCATGCATCTTCAGCTATTTCCGGTAGGAACTTTAAATTAAATGGCCTGTATCCTTGCTATCTGTACATGATGTAATTTCCACTAGAGTCTTGATAGGAAGGAAGTGGTGGTGAGAGGCGCACTTTTAACATGTCTGAGAACGAGGAGAGTCGGCCGCGAGCTCAGAGCCTCACGGTACCCTCAGGGTCTACTACCCTGCCCAGGGATGCAAGTCGCCGACCGAGACCAAGCTGTCTGCAGATCTTCAGGTACTTATATAAATACAGATTGCCCAAAAGTAATCTAAGATTCAGCTCTCATGTTAATTAAACAAGACGTGAGGCCGCAAATAATATGTTACATATTAAGTTTTAAACAGATTGTCTCATTTAGAGCAGTCATGAGTTGATATAAAATATTGTTAACTGACATTTTCAAAGCCTCGATTAGATTAGCATGAATACATAAACAAGTCACGTATAATATTATAAATCGTATGATGCTTGCAATAAACTTACAATAATTCTGCATGCATGCAGTACATAACATCCACAATAATGTTGACAGAGCATTTTTTTTTAATTGTAAATATTTGTACACCTGTAAATCACAAATTAAATTAAAAATCTTAAATTAAAAATCTTTGTAATTTAAGAAATATAAGATCTAACTATAAACTAATTCCGGAGGGAACGATAAATGAATACTACTATTTCCGCAGCTCGGAAAGACGTCTCTCACGGCAGAGTTACATGAGCGCGTCTCCATGCAGTCCTTACAACTCGCCACCAGCTTTTCCCACCATCCAGTACGACGATCTCTGGCATAGGGACTTCTTCATCAAGCTAGCTGAGCTGGTAAATCTTACATTTGTTCACGTTAATTGTGTCTTATCACAGTCAAGTTACCTGAACTACCTAATCCCACTAATTGCACGGTTAACTATCCCACTATTCTGTGTGCTACGGTATCAAAAGTTAAATGAGCTAGCGTATAACTGAATAACGAGCTCGATCATGCAGTTGGACTATGCAATAGAATGCAATTAGAATCATTTAATGTATGTCTTTTTAGATATAATTTATTTATTTATTTATTTATTTATTTATTTATTAAATCTTTCATAGGCTGAAAATACAATAAAAGATAGAAACATGTGAGCCTATGGGGCAAATAGAAACGGCTGCTGAAACAACCAAATCACTATACAGTGTCTATTCACCTAATTCACCTAATATTAATTATATACCCGTGCTTTTGGAAATATTTTCGTAATATATATAAATATATTAGTAGTGATAACATGAGTATAAACACCGACCTCGGAAACGGTTGGAAG